>CM075676.1:15196250-16431875 GCA_037962975.1 Clitoria ternatea
GATCGCCGGTGCATGGGCACGGACAAGGAGCGGCTCCTGGCAGGCTTCCGGCGGGGGATGTGACATCCCGGGCACTATTGAGGGCGGGGAGTGATCGCCGGTGCATATACATGGACAAGGAGCGGCTCCTGGCAAGCTTCCAGTGGGAGGGACACATGAATAAACTGAATACATACCAGAATGAGAGGGATCCAAAGACTGTATAGGTATGGGACTATACAGTCGAGGATAGTTTAAAGGAATGAATTCGTATTACCTATACTAACAAATGCATTAGCCTTTTCGGTGGCCTATCACTTAAGAACTCCAAAGTTAAGCACGCTTAACTTGGAGTAATTCTGGGATGGGTGACCTCCTGGGAAGTTCTCAGAAAATATGTAAGTGAGGACAAAAGCACATTGGAGAGGTCTCGTGTTGGTCTGTGGGGAGAGTCGTTCATTCCTGAAAAGCGGCTAGGGTGTTACACAACCAACCGACCATTACTCATAACAAACCTTCAACATAAGCCACGTCATCACCAATACTACCATTAACCATTGCAACCCAAAACCACTATCATTAAACCCAAACAGCTCAAAATCCAATGTTCATCACCAATACCATCCCTTCTTATTTTGCAACCCTAGAATAAGAAACAAAAAAGAAAAAAAAGTAAGAAAAAAGGAATGAATCATTCACGGCCCTCGTCCTTCATTTTGGTTCGTCTGTGCCACCTGAGGTCACCATTGTCATCTTTCATTGCAGGCTCCAACCTCACCTTATAAAAACCACCACCTCCTCTTCAACCACCACAAGCCATACCCACCTCCAAAACCGCTCCAATAACAAACCCTTCCCTCACCTCCAAGCCACACTCGCAACCTCCAAGTCGTACCTATGACTCGTTAATCAAGCTATTACTTCACCACACACCCCATCATCGTCACCTACGCCATCATCCAAGCCCCAACACCACCACTGTGGTCCCTCTAACCTTGTCCTTCTCACCATGGGTGCAACCCTCCCCCCTCCCTTTTTCTTTTTTTACCTTTCTCTAAAGTGTGTTAGGTAAGATGTAGGTTTGTCTTCTTTTGGCTTTGTTTGAGCCTTAATAGGTTGAGGCCTAGGTTTTTTTTGTTTTTGTATTTTTTTATCGTTAATAGGCCACTAAAGCCTGAATGTGGGCTAAGGCCTAATTTTGCTTTTCCTTTTATGATGTGTTTTTTTATCTTTTTATTGTATTTTATTTATTTCTTGATGCAAATATAAAAAAGGGGAAAAAGTAACAAAGAATATAATAAGTTCCTCCTCTCCATTATATGTTGTTTCTATTTATTTTATGCTTTAAAAAAATATGGATTTGTTAAAAAAGGCAAAAATATTTTACATAACTTCATACAAAATTAACAAAATATATTTTCTAGCTCTTAAGAAATAAATTTTATTCAAGAGCACTTATTCAAGAATCATTTCTATTAAACAAAGAATCATTTTTTATAAGCTACACAATAGTTTTATAGCGATGTAGTATGATGTACTTCATCGATAGCAATGTTATAAAATTATAAAAGGATGCTAAGTGTATAAATTACTCTATCTGGTTCTCTTCTTCAGCATTGAAATCTTTCTAAAATAATTTATCAAATAAAATTATACAATAGTTTTATAATGGTTTCATATGATGTATTTCATCGGCATTAATGCTATAAAATTATAAAAATGAGTAAGTGTATAAATTACTCTATCTCGTATTCCTCTTCAACATAAAGTCTTTTCTTTAATAAATATAATAAATAACTTTAAAAAAGACAATGTGATAATTTTATAGTGGTGTTGTATGATATACTTGTGACACCCTTTGACTGTTCAAGACTAGAAATAAAAATAATAACATACTATGTAATAAGGCCAAACTGTCCTTTTTAAACATCAAATACAACCAAAAAGGAAAATACAAGAAAAAGAAAACATCATCCTTAAGCGACAGCTCCACTACTGACTCTACCTCGACCATTCCTTCAAGCTTCCTCCTAAGCTTCAACACTAGATCCCAATATAGATGCTTCTCCCTTATAGAATGTTCGACGTCTCTTCTGACTTACTGTTGTAGGAAATTACTTGATTTCCTTAGAGAGAAAGATCTTTCTCTTATTCCTTCATTCAAATCTAGAGCAAGAGACTCCAAGAGCAAGATGCAACTTCGAAAATGGAAGTAGGTAGTGCAAGTCATGACTTATGAGGTATGGAAATAGAGAATTTGTTGTAAGAAAAACCTAGATCTAAGCTTGGAATTAAGAGAGAAATGAAGGAGAAATGGTTAGGCAAGGAGGAGAGTGTGGTGCCGCCACTCTCTAAGGATAGAGAGATGAGGAAAATAAGGTTCACCACCTTTGGGAGGAGACCAAAGGATAAGAACAAAGTGAAGGAGCCTATGTTTAACTTTCTAAAGAGAAGTGAGAGCTTATCTCACTAAAACTCAAATATGAGACAATTACAAGCAATTAAGGTATTTAAACCTCCCTCCTAAATTCGGTCACCTAAGCTAAACTATGGGCCTTGGGAATTCTCCAAGGCCCAATCCTAAATGCCTAAGGAGAATGACCCAATACAAGCCCAAACTAAAATCTAGACAAGGTACAAGGCCCAAAAGTGGCCCAAACATAATATTTCTAAAACTAATAACATGAAACTAAAGTATATATAGATGAGAGTTGATGCCTAATAAGGTGGCCCAAAGAAGGTCCAAAAGTAGCAAGGAAGCCCCTTACTCTAAGATAGTGCATGTACAATAAGTAAAGATCCTCAAGAGCTCCTTCTTGGGCTTGGGCCCATCAATGAATGTCATGAATGAAGCCAAATATGTATGGAGTGTCTCCCTGGCTTTCTTGACCCTTGACCTAGTCAAAGAGCCCCTGAAGCTTTCCAAGGAAACCTCCAAACTCTGTGTGGGCTCTATGACTTCTCTTTGGGTGATGTCTGTGTCACTACCATCAAGCAAGCATGGTCAACTAGCAGCTTGTTATTGTCGCACATGATGTCATAAACTTCTACATGTGCTTCAATGTAGATGCACTATTAGTCATAGGGTGTAAGTTCATCTATAATCTCATTAGTCTAACTTCGTCCTTTGGGATTGCACACTCGGGCATGAATCCCTTTAAAACTAGTTCCTTAATGCCAGCCTCCATTGGCGGCTCCTTTGGGTCTTCCTCATACTCGCATATGAGGGGGTTATCCTTTTTCATTAGCATAGGGAAATCATTCCCAGCTAGCTCTTTATCTAGTTGTTGTGCCTCTAGTAAAGTTAGATCCAAGTTGTTGAGATGGGATGAATAAGAGTCCACATCTTTAATCCATGCAAGTACGATAAATCGCGACAGACTATGATCAAAACATGCATTATGACCTTTCATAGCATAAAGGAGATCGTCCTCTACTTTATCTTCATAACCCGTAAAGCTAAAGGGTCCTAAAAGATGACCAAAATGGTGGATCAACATCTCTATGTCATGAATATCTTTGTAGAATAGCAGTGGCGACACAACCAAAACAATAGTAGTCATAACAAATAGGGCACCTTAAATGGAGTCTCGTCTCCCAGAGGAGACCCTACCTCCGATCGTCATAAGGGTGACAACTCCAAGTGGGCTTCCATCTACAGAAATGGTGAGGCCCTTGCCCTTGTACACTCGAGCACTCGACATCTAAGCATTTGCATAAATAAGAGAAATAAGGGGGTGAGTTCATCACTCCCACCTTATAGGATACATCACAGTTAAGGATGTATAAACATGGTTTACTCAACAACAATACGCTCAAACATGTTATTAGGTCATGAATATTCACATGAGTCATTTAATCAACACAGATCAAGGTCTTAATAGAATAACTCATCACACATCATACACTTAACATATCAAGTTAATCACACAACTATGAATACATGGGATCATTTATCTCTGAACATGTTTTATGATATTATGCATGTTTATGCATGTGGTCCTAAATTTCCAACACCTATAATTATATGGAACAAGCCAGAGCCCACCAATCCTCACAAAAATATGACATATAGTATGAATCATAGTATCGCCATATAGGCTTTGACACAAAACTCGGTTCTCCAAGACTATGATAACGTGTTGCCTAAGTCAAAGTACACCAGGGTAGCCTCGGTTCTGCTTAGCGTTGTATGTATTTGTATTTCTATATGAGGGAACCGCCCTGATCATACTCTCTATACTTTCCACGAAGTTGAGTAGTTTGCTCCTTGGATACCTCTATTGTCCTTCCTCATCACAAACCATTGTATAATATGATGCATGCATAATACCCCATTACTTGACCACATCACGTAAATCACCATCTCCTGCTAGCCCACTCCTCATAAGCATCTCAAAGTTTTATGTTCAAGGGTTCATCCTTTATAACCATTTTCACATGTATAAAGTTAATATCTTTTATCCAAGGGTTAACTAATGCTTTTTAAGTCTTATGGAACCTTTTTAGAGCATTATTAACAGATTCCAAAATTTAAGAAAATAATTAATCAAATCTTACTTAAGCAAAATAGCCAATTTACCCTTATAGGCTCGTTTAAGCCCAATTTTCCATCCTTTTGTCGGATTCTTCGACTTTAAGCCATCTAAGCAAATTACTAAGCCCAATAAACTTGTTAATTAAGTCATATACAGTGGTCCAAAATAGTATACCAAAAATATGTTTTATTGCCAAATTGGTCCCTAAGGGGGTTTTAACGAAATAGGGCCATTTGGTCGATTTTTCCTTAACAAAACCTTACTAAAACTTTAATTTAGAAAATAATACCAATAAATTACTATTTTCGATAGTATTTAACAAAAAGTTATATATTCATAAATATTTACAAAAAGGTCCTTGTGCATTTTATGAAAATTACATTTTAATCCTTTGATCTAGTGAATTTGCAACTAAGGACAAGGTCGCCATAACTTTGGTAGCATCACAGCCCCTGGCTGTGACCTCTATATAACCATTATCACAAATCTTATTCATATTTACATACTCAAAGGTTCTAAAGCAAGTAATTTCATTTTCCAAATAGCAATGACATGTAATTATGAACTCAGAATTTAATCATTCAAAACAATCCCAAAACACTCAAGTTTAAGGAAAAGCATAAAACACATTTTGCATGTATGGTTTTAGGGTCTAATTGTCGTAAAATTTGATTTTCTGGTGGATCTGAACCTTTTGAATATTTTCATTTTTCCGAATATGAAATACTAGTATTTAATCTAAGATTCAAAAAGAAAACCTATTTTTATTATGCCTAAAACTTAAAACAAATTAAGGTTTTAAGGATAACTTACGTTCTAGCCTTGACCCATAAGCAAAAACCCATAAAAATCATGAAGTGACACAGGCATCCCTTGGGCCTCCTTTGGGCCATTCTTTCCACTTTGTTAATATATTTGTTAGAAATATTATTTTATTAAAAGTTAATTACGTTTAGAAAATAATTGATATTTTGGGTCTTGCATGGTTATAATTTTTATTTTAGGCCACTTTTGGGCTTTGTATAAGTATATACTAGTTTTGGGCCACTTTTGGGCCATTTATTTTAGATTTTGGGCCTTGGGTGAAGCTTTTACAAACCCACCCAAGCCAATTATGAATTTACATAGCCTATATATAGGCCTCTCTCCTTTGTAAAATAAACATCAGAAATGAATTGAAGAAATTTAGTGTGAGAAAGTGAATTCTCTCTCTTAGTCTCTCCCTTATGCTTAGCACACTACTGAATACTTTATCCTTAGGTTTCCTCCCCTAGAGTAGCGGTATAGGACTTATCCTCTCCTAAAGGAGTGACGTTCGAATCCCCTTCTCCTCCAACGCATTCTCCATCTCCAAAATTCAACAAGACAATTAGAACCCAAGAAGAAAAGCAAGGAAAGCCAAATCCTCCCTTCTCAAAGTAGGCTTTACCTACATCAAGTGGTATCATTAATCTTGTGCCTTTCCTTTCCTTTTTCTTTTTCGCTTTTGTCTTCTCTTTTATATGCTGAATTTGGTACATGTTAAATCTTATTCCATAGTCGTGTACATGTTTCCCTTAGTTCCATGTTCAATTATGCAATCCTTGTTTTATTGATCCTTGAAATCCTTGTTTTTGGTTTTTAGGATCTTTTATTAATCTTTGTAATCTTTTTCATAATTTTTAGGATCTTTTATTAATCTTTGCAATACTTTTCTTGATTCTTTGGATCTTTTATTAATCTTTGCAATCTTTTATTGATTCTTAGGATTTTTTATTGATCTTAGCAATCTTCTTGATTCTTAGGATCTTTTATTAATCTTTGTAATCTTTTATTGTTTCTTAAGATCTTTTATTGATCTTTGCAATCTTTTTGATTCTTAGGATCTTTTATTAATATTTTCAATCTTTTTCTTGATTTTTAGGATTCTTTATTAATCTTTGCAATCTTTTTCTTGATTCTTAGGATCTTTTATTAATCTGTGCAATCTTTTATTGATTCTTAGGATCTTTTATTGATCTTTGCAATCTTTTTTATTCTTAGCATTTTTATTAATCTTTGCAATCTTTTTCTTGATTCTTAAGATCTTTTAGTAATCTTTGTAAATCTTTTTCTTGATTGTTAGGATCTTTTATTGATGATTAAACTTCACCCTTTGGCCATCCTTTCTTTATTTTTGTGTAATTTTTAAGGTAAATTTTTTGGGGCTATTTTTTTGTTTGGTTGTTATAAAAATAATAGTATAAAGCAAAGAAAAAGTGAAAAGAAAAATACAAAAAGAAGAAAAAAAAGAAATAGCTTGAAAGCCTTGCCTTTCATTAAAAGAAATTTAAGTTCTTTCTTGGCAAAAAAATCAAAAGAAAAGTGTGTGTAGTTAAAATTTTTAGAAAAACAACAACATGTGGTATTTTGTGCAGGCCCAAATTTGTCATTTATTTGCCTCTTGAATTGCATAATTGTAGTACAAATTGGTGATGTTTAAGTGCTATTAGATATTGGTTGAATTGGCATGTAAATTCTAGAGTTTCTAGGAGATCTTTTGAGTACTTTCTTTTATTCGTTGGATTTAATTTTCTTTCATTTTTGGTTTGTCTCATAATTCCTTTCTTAGTAGATTTATTCTTTTTACTCATATTCAAGTTTGTCTCATAAACTCTAACTTAGTTTACCTTTAAAAATTTACCTTTTATTGCTTTTTTTTCTATTCTTGAGTTTTGTCCTAGAGTTTTCACTCCTTTGAAATTCCTAAGATAAAACAATCACTTCCATCTATAGAGGTAGCATCTTTGAGCAAAGAGATAAGGATTGAGTTATATTCTAAGTAAACTTAGGAGTTCTTTTTGAGAGGACTTGAGTGTAAACACCTTGAATGAATAAACACTAAAGTGACAAAAAAACAAAAATAAAAATAATTTTAGTACTAACTAATTTTTCTTTGAGTTTAAGTGTTTTGTGTAGCTTGGTGGATTCCTTGGAACTTGAAGGATCTTAAAGATACTTGAAGACACTAGAAAGCACATAAAAATAATTATTCTTTTCATTTGTATTTCATTTTCCTTGTATTCTGGGAAATATTTCTTTATTTCAATTTTTTTAGTCCTTGTATTTGGACTTAAAAACTTTAGACTCTGGACTTTAATTGGGATTTTTTTAGTTTACCTAGGAGTAGTGCACTTAGGTACTAATTTACTTTTTGTGCACCAACTACTAGTCTTGCTTGCTCTTTTTTTGCTTATCAATTTTCAAAAATTTGTATCCTTATAGTACCATGTCTTCATCTAGGAAAATTAAGAAAGATAGAACACCTACACAGTTTGAGGTCTTAATAGAACAATTAGGTGTCCTTTATTCTAAATTGGATTCTTATGAGTCAAAGGGTGAGTATTACATAGATAAGAAAAATAAAAGAATAGAAAAGGTCTTTGAGGTTATCTATAACAAACTAAAACAAATATGGGAATATATTGTAGATTTTGATCAAATAGAAAATAAGTAAATCAGTTTATGTATAAAAGAAAAAGAAATAGAAAAATTAAGGAGAAAACATAATAAAGATAAGGATGACAAATTACAACATTATTGCAAAGAATATGGTAGGTATGTGTCAAAGAAAAAAAGATGAAAAAATAAAAATAAAAACAAAGACACCAAGGTTCATAATAATAGCTTGTTTTTAGACAACGATGGTGTTTTAATAGAAAGTCACCTTAATCATAGTGTGTCTATCCCCATCATCAGTAATAGTCCTACACCTCAAGAAGACCATAAAGTGGTAGAAGAATCCTTTTCAATTTCTCCTATTCCTAGTGAAAAAACTTAGTCCCCCATAGTATATAGTTCCCTTAGGGTTAGTTCTAGGAGGTACGTAATCACCTTCGGATCTTATAGGATTGGAATATGTTTTTACTCATTTGAATTGACATTCCCAAAAGTCATTTCCTATGTTATTATACTGCATAGTAGAATTTTCATAGGATTAACATTTTATCCATCATATAATGTCTATTTTATTGCATTTAGGACAATATATTATGTATAAACATATTGATATTACTCATTTTCATAGAAGTTTATTCAAGGAGCTAATTGCATCTTTTCAAGCTTACCTGCTATAGCCCTTAGTTTAAACTCTATTTCAAAATATGATCCTCTTCAAACATCATATTTATTCATCACTCATGATACCCTATGTTTCATATGACATCACATGCTTGTACATACATTTCATCTAGTGTGTTGCTTAAGCATGCCATACATATAATCATCTTTAGGAGTAGCAGGCATCCCTATACTTTTGCATTTATATTCTTATAGGAATATCTCATTGCATTTTTTAATGATCATTTTATTCGAACAATGTCACAAATAAAAAGGTTAGTCTTTGATCTTGGTGGCTAACATCATATATTTTCTTCTTTTGCCTTTGTTTTTCTTTCACATTTATTTTTCTTTTCATTTTTCACAACTCATTTTCTGCACCCTTAATCTTGTAGGTTTGTCTCTACTTTGAGGATTGTCTTAAGGATTTTTAGGATTTGAGGACAAATCCTCTTGAAAAGGGGGAGCATGACACAAGCATCACTTAGGCCTCTTTTGGGCCGTTCTTTCCACTTTGTTAATAATTTTGTTAGAAATATCATTTTATTATAAATTAATTAGGTTTAGAAAATAATTGATATTTTGGGCCTTGCATGGTCATAATTTTTATTTTGGGTCACATTTATGCCTTGTATAGATATATACTAGCTTTGGGCCACGTTTGGGCCATTAATTTTTAGATTTTGGGCCTTAGGTGAAGCTTTCACCTAAGCCAATTACAAATTTACATAACCTATATATAGGTCTCTCTCCTTTATAAAATAGACATCAGAAATCAATTAAAGAAATTTAGTGTGAGAAAGTGAGTTCTCTCTTTTAGTCTCTCCCTTATGCTTAGCACACTACCGAATACCTTATCCTTAGGTTTCCTCCCTTAGAGTGGCGGTATAGGACTTATCCTCTCCTAAAGGAGTGGCATCTAAATCCCTCTTTCCTCAAAGGCATTCTTCATCTCTAAAATTCAACAAGGCAATTGGAACCCAAGAAGAAAAGCAAGGAAAACTATATTCTTCTTTCTCAAAGTAGGCTTTGCCTACATCATGAAGAAATCCCCCTTACATAGTATAACGCTATATCAGAGGGGCCCGTTCTCCACTCATAGATTTACTAGTTCATTCATAGCTCTTAGCTTGGCTATGAGTAGGGGAAGAGAGAAGGGGTGGTTGCCTTACTTCAGTTCTGATCTTAAACTCTCGGTGGTAATGATCGGTTCAACCTTATAGCTTTAGAAGGAAAAAGAGAAAGTCAGCCTCCCCAATATACCTTATCTCTTCGGTAAGGAAGAAGTAAAACAAGATTCCCTACCCAGCTATGTTGATGAAGATTTTTACCCTAGAGAATGTCCCAACTCAGACAATTAGTGACTTGGTTCAATCTTCCTCCTTTGTAAGCAAGTTACCCACCTTCTCTCCTTTACTAGATCAGACCTTGAAAAGGTCAATTCCTGCACCCACCAAGAAGAAAATGTCTACCCCTACAGACATAAAGAAGAAGAAGTCTGTGGCTGCTCAACCAACCCAGCCAACCCTCAAAAGAAAATATGGTAGAGTCAAGTTGTCTACTAAGAAGACCAGGAAACTTGTCTTGGATGAGTTTGACATATCAGACTCACCTATTGAGGTTAAGCCTGAATGAGTAGCTCCTCCTCCTTCTCTCATGAAGACTGTGCCAGCCTTTGAAGGCTCTATTGCATTTGCTTAATCACTAGACTCTGATAATGGTATCCCCCTTCTCAATTGCAAAGTAAAGCTACTACTCAGCAGCAGAAGAGGAATGTTCACTCTTCTCCTCCTTAATAGGTAAAGTAGTCCCTTATCACACAAGAGTAAAGTCAACAGTTTGTATACGTTTTCCTTGCACTGTATCTAGAGGTATCTATTTAAGGTTAGACAGGACAGGTCTGGAAAGCCAAGTATCAAGATATGAGAGCCTTATATCTCAATAATATGAGAGCTAATAAGGAAGAACTGTTAAAGTGTGGTGGTTATCCCAGCTATGTTGAATTCATCAAGTTCATTGTAGGTCATCTCAAGCAATTTCTTAAGTATGACATTCTGAAGTAGAACCACATTGATTGGATTAACAGGTTTTATGAAGTTGTGGGAGAATTTCAGAGTGATCAAGCTGGCTTCAAAAGGAAAGTTGTAGAAAAAAGAAAAAGAAATGAGTCTGAGACTGAGTCAAGTCAGAAGTGAGCAAGGACTGATGTTGTTAGTAACCCTTCCCAACCTGAATTTACCTCCCCATTCCAACCTGACCAGACCTCCTTCTCTGACCAACCCTCTCACACAGATCAAACCTCTCATCCTGACTAGACCATCTCTAAACCTCAACTATCTTTAAAACTTGTTGTTGTACCCTCTCCTCCAAGGTATCTTCAAAATTTCCCCTTAGACCTCATTCCAGACCAATCTGCCCTACCCTCTCAGTATAACCACACCTGGTGTCTCTCTCTTTCAGAGAACTAAATATGTTTTAGATATAGAGGACCCAAATTACAATCACCTCTCCAACCACGCTATTGTTAAAGCCTGTGGTTTTGATCTAAAGAAAATCACCATCCATGACCCTACTCCTCATCTTGTCTCTTCTATACCTTTTGACCAAGCCTTGCTTAACCCTAACCTATTTTCAACATCAAGTTACAAAAGAAAGGGGGAGTCCATCAAAGAAAGAAGTCTAATTCAAGAAAAAGTCTGATTCAAAACTATACCCAATATAGTTTGATTTAAGAATGTTTAGACCTTTGGTTCATCAAATCAGACCTCAGACTTTTGAAGCAACTAAATCATGCAACATGAACGTTACTTTCATGTTCAAACCATGCAACATTCTAAATCTTTTTTATGATGCTTTGAAAGTCAACCTCTTATCAAGAAAACTATGTTTATCATCAAAGAAGACAAGAGACGAATGAGTGGATCAACCAAAGAACTTTTTGAAGAAATTAATGTAGCCACCCTAAACATTTTAGAAAAGCTGATTTAAGTCAGCTCTTGTGTTAGGAAGTTGCAGAAGGATAACAACATTGTTCTCTTATTGGAAGAAAGAAAGCCAACAAATTGGCTTTATGCTTTGAAGACCTCAAGGAACACTATTTTCATGCAAAGCTTTAAAAGTTCCTTCATACCAGACCTTTTGGCATCTCTTCAATTTATCAAAGTTCTGGTGCTTGCAATCAAGCAAAACTCCTTCAAAGGATTTCCAACAGTTATATCTCTTCATTAAATTATCAATGGTTATCTTGAGTGGCCTATATATTTGAAGAGATTCTTTTTCAAAGAGAAAATAAGCTTATTAAGAAGAATCATTCTTTGTGATCAAAGTTCTCTTAATCTTTTATTAGCTTTTCTTAGACAAAGGCCTTCTTTGTTGTTCTGCCTATAGCAAATCCTGGCCCTTTTGTCTTTTTTACTTAGCGTATCTATTCATTTCTATACATTTTTTCATACACTAAGTTCTGTAAAACACTTTTCACTATATTCTTCAAATGAGTTATTGTGTAAAAGTTTAGTGTATTGTCAGCCTTTAGTTTCATTCGGAAACAATTATGGCCTAAAGAGGATTTTGAAAGTATACTTGGGTTTGAGCTAGGACTGACTTGTTGAAAGAATACTTGGGTTTAAGCCAGGAGTGACTGGAATCAAGAATACTTGTGGAACAAGTTTGGTGTTGTTATTGTAAAGAAGATTTTACAATAGTGAAAATCCTTCAAGTTAGAAGAAACTGAACGTAGCTTCTGTGTTGGAAGTAAACCAGTATAAATCTCTAATGTTCATTCTTCTATTTCCTTGCATCCAAAAAGGTTCAAAATTCCGTAAAAAAAGTCTAAGACTTATTCAACCCTCCCTTCTAAGTTTGACTCTGAACCATCACAAATGATGTAGAAATTCACTTGAATTCTTGTAGATCTATCCTATTGACCACTCCTTGATCTAAAGCCTTTAATCTTCATCAAATTCATCATCATCCTCAATCTACAACTATTGGTTGAAGGGGTTAAGGTGTGGTGGATGAAGGTTTAAGTCTTTAGAAAATGACTAAAGGAAGAAAATAACAAATGAATATGATTGGAAGAGGTTTGAGCATTATTTTCCTGTGGAAAGATAAGCCTAGGTGTGTTATCACCACAATGAAAGTGTTCCATTGATAAGATCATATGAAGATTCTTATAAAGCTATTGAGAGAAGATAGAGTTTATCGCACTAAAATGCTCTTTTATTCAATAAATGACTAAAAAGAACTTAGAGGGAGAAACTCCAATGTTTATATATTCCTAACTAAACTAGCCTAAGGTGGACCAAGCTAACCCAACCCTCAACCTAAGGTGTAATTTTTGCACAAGCCATCGTCCATAGATTCCTAAGCCCAAAAGTGATCCAAACATAAAAATAAAGTGATGCAATACCCAAAACACTAAAACTCAAACTAGGTATAACTAAAAATACAATAAAAATGGTTTTTAAGATTAAGAAAAACTTTCAAACTCTAACAATAAAATCCCAAGAACAAATACAAAGGAAAATGACCTAAGGTAACTATAACAAAAACCCTAAGTTCTAGTTAAGTGGATCCTTATCAGTTTAGTTCTCTTGATTACCAAAAAAAATTAAGTATGAAAATGTGTTATCATTACTAATGTAGGTTTGTCTAACCTTAAATTAAATTAAATAAAAAAATTAAGGATTACATACATTTTTCACCCTTGTAAAAGTGAACTTTAGGTTTTGTCCTTGAAAATTTTGTTACATTTTTCATCATACATTAATATAAAATATTAAAAAGATATTTTTTATTAATTTAATTATTTTATTTTAATCTTTTTTAATTATAATTTATCCAACAAATTCTCACATTATTGTTCAATATATTATCTAATTATTCTATGTATCACCCGTTCTTAATAAAAAAAGTGATAATTATGATTATATGTAATATAAATATAATAATTACCAAGTTAAAGAAAAATTTTAAAAAGTTAAGATTGTGTTTAATTGCAAGAAATTATTCTAGTTTTCTGGGAAAAGTTTTCCGCTTGTTTTTCAAAATTTTCATTTCCTAGAATAGCTAGAAAAATTTTGAAAACTCGTTTAGATAATGTAACAGTTTTTTAATTTGGAAAACTAGAAAACTAAAAAAGTTGTTCAAGTGCACTCAGTTTTCTAAATTTTTTCAAATATTCTTTATTTCAAATTAATTGAGATATGTCTTATATATATATATATATATATTATTTATGACAATATTGTATAGTATATGCATCATATAAAAATTGTGACAAAAATTTAAAGTAATATTAAAATAAGAGCAAATGAGTTTGTGTTTAAATATATTTCAAAATAGTTACAAAGAATAATAAAAATATTATCATAATAAAAATGGTTACAACAGTCTTTATCTTATAATTCAGTTACCGCCTTTTCTATTTTTTTGCTTTTCTTAGAAAACCTTTTAAAAGTGTTTTATGATTTTCTTAAAAAATAGAAAATCAGTTTTCTATTTTTCTATAAAAAAATGTTAAATAATTTGTAAATAAATAGTTTTTTATTTTTAAAATTTTTCTAAGAATAATTTTATATTTTTTTAAGAAAACTTATGAACTAAACGTAACATAAATATTTTCACTTGGAAAACTTTGTGTATTATTTTTGGAAATAGTTAAATAAAATTATTAAAAAATATAAAAATTTTATTAACGAATTAGTTAATAATAACTATTTTTAAACATTAAAAATAAATAAGGATAAAAACTGTAGAAATTTTAAGGGATGAAAATTAAAATTTGTTAATTTTGTGTGAGGATTATATATATATAATTAAATGAATTAATATTTAGAAAGCATTTAAACGTTATTCTAGCATTAGAAAAATGAGTAACCCCCCTATTTGGTCCTTGAGTTTGTAAGCATCGGACAATTAGGTCCTTGAGAAAGTTAATGACCCCGTAAGTCCCCAACCTTAATCGTAGTGTACCAACTAGGTCCTTGTCGTTAACTCACAACGCGTAACTGTAACGGATTGGTGACGTGGCTCGTCAATGCCATGTAACAAGATGCCACGTAACCATCAAACGTTGTCGTTTAGGGTTTAGGGTGTAAATCACGGGAAAATTAAAAGATTAGAGGGACAATAAGGGGGAAGTCTCTGTAAACCCTAAATTCCTAAATTCCCAAACCTGTTGAAGCCCTTACAGTTTGCAATTCTCGCAATCGTTATGGACACTTGAAGCCTTTGATCGTCCATTTCCCTCAGTGGTTGACGCTAGTAGGAGTATAAATGTCAAAGTTGAAGTGGCACAATCTAATCGACAAATATGGCAACGCCGGTTGAGGTGAGTATTTAATCTTGTTCTTCCTCCTGGGTATGTTTATTTGATGGTTGTTGTTTTGTTAGGTTTTTGGTTATCTGATGTTATGGCTTAGGGTTATCCAATGTCTTCATTTATGTTAATTAATTTTTTGATTTTATAAGTGTGTTACCTAATGTAGAAAATGAATGGAAATTTAAATATGTTTGGTAGAATATCCGTATTAGACTCCATTATGGTGGTAGGTTTATTGTTGATGATAAAGGAAAGACAGAATACAAATGGGGGAAAGTTGAAGAGTGGGAAGAGTTAGACCCCAATTTCTTAGATTTTTTTGCTTTCAACAAGTTTGCTAAGAACTGGAGGTACTATATACTGTCTAAAATTTTCTGGCATGATCCATTGTTTGATTTGAGTGAGGGGTTAAGGGTGTTGAAAGGTGATACTGAGCTATTAGAGATGGTTGCTTGTGCTAAGTATCAACATCCTCTAGATGAAACAGGGCTGATGGATGTTGATAGAGGGAACCATGTTAAAGATGATGACATAATTGTTGGGGTAGGCCAAGAGGACAACCATAAATCCCCTCTCATTTCTGGGGAAGAAGTTGAGAAGGTGCATGTACAAATTGATATGTTGGAGAAGGAAAGTGAGGTTGAGGCAGGTGAAGGTTCTATGGAAGCTGTAGATACAAACAATGTTGAGGCAGAGGTAGAAGTTTGAGATAGTTCTAAGCAAGGGAAGAAGTCTAAAGTAAATGGGAAAAGGAAGAGAAAGAATGGTGAATGGGGTAGTAACAACAAGAAGAAGAATAAGAATATGAGAAAACCGCAAGAGAGGAGAAGGTCAGTTATCCCATCCATACTTTAGAGTGACATGGAATTTGATTCTACACTTGCTGGCCATAGGGATACTAAACAAAACAGAGGTTCTAGTATGGATACATGGGTTTCAAAGGTGCTGAAGACCCCTACATGCTCAGATGATGAAGTTGATTCTAGAGAGGTGTATCCCCAGTTTAATGAGAGAGCTACATGTAGTAATGTTACATTGGAGTGTGAGATGGAGTTCACATCACTTGATGTGTTTAAGCAAGCAGTCCAAGACTACAGTGTGCATTTGGGAAGACAAGTTACATGGGTCAAAAAAGATAAGGTGAGAGCAAGAGTAAAATGCAAGGATAAAGCCTGTAATTGGGAGATATTTTGTAGCCTAAATCCTATTAGGCACTCCTTTTAGATCAAGACATTTAGTAACTATCATTCCTGTGTTAGGGTGCACAAAAATTCAACCTGTGACAGGAAATGGGTAACTAGGAAATTAGTCAACTTTATGAGAAGGCACCCAAAGATGACACATTCTAAAGTGTTTGAGTTTTTTAAGCAAAAATACAAAGTACAGTTGAAAGATAAGATGATTTACAGATCTATGAAAAGGTCCAGGGAAGTGATTGAGGGATCTGAAAAGCAGTAATTTGCCATGCTTTAGGACTATTGCAGTGAGTTGTTAAAGAGGAATCCTGGGTCCACTATTAAGATGGAGTGTAACCCTAACCTGAAGGCCCACCTGTGTTTCATAGGTTGTATATATGCTTAAAGGGGTGTAGGGATATGTTCATTGCATGTAGAAGGCCCCTGGTAGGGTTAGATGAGTGTTTCCTTAAAGGATACTATAGGGGTTAGTTGTTAACCATTGTTGGTCAAGATGCAAATAACCATATATGGCCGATCGCATATACTGTTTATCAAATAGAGAACAAGGACAACTGGAAATGGTTCCTGGAACTACTCCATGCTGACATTAGTGACTACAAAGAGAAGAAGCTTACATTCATCAGTGACATGCAAAAGGTATGTGTCCCAAACATTTTATTTCTTTTCTTTTTTTTCTATCTCAGTGATGAGTTTACTAATATAATGGATGTTTTGTAGGGACTCATACCTACAGTGCAAGAAGTGATGTTTGGGGTGCCGCACAGATTCTGTGTATGGCACTTATGGCAAAACTTTGCAAAATAGTGGAGAGGGAAACAGTTGAGGACATTGATGTGGCAAGCTGCCAGGTCTACCACTGCAACTCAATTTGAAGCAAGTATGACTAGCATAAGGAAGGTGAATGAGGAGGCATTGTTATATCTCACAAAATTTCCTAAGGAGTGTTGGTGCAAGGTTTTTTTTGATGTGGATTGTAAAGTGGACAACATCACAAATAATAATTGTGAAGTGCTAAATGCAAAATTGGTCCATGCTAGGTGCAGGCCAATTGTTACCATGCTGGAGGAGGTCAGGAGTTACATTATGGTAACAATTGGGAATCACAAGCTCAAGTTGAATGGGCATGTTGGGAAACTACCACCAATTTAGTAGAGCAGGTTAGACAAAGAAAAGACTGCTAGCGATTTGTGGACTGCCACTTGGACAGGTAACTCATTATTCATTTTACTTTGTCATTATGAATTAGTGACCTGAACACTAATATTGATTATGACATATGCCAGGTGATGGAAGGAGTGACAAGTACGAGGTTACTTGTTATCCTCACAAGGTTGTAGTGAATCTAGGGATAAATGAACGCAATTGCAAGATGTGGCAACTAACAAGTATGTTGGTGTCTTTAACACATGTTCATTTTTAATTAATTTGACTGCCATGTCATTATTTCTACATTTTTTTCTACCAGGGATGCCATGTAGACATGCATGTGTTGTAATAGCTTATAAAGGAGAAAATGCTGAGGATCACTACCATGTTGGTCTAACAATGGCTGCTTTACTTGCCACTTATGAACATCATGTGGAATTTGTCCCTAGGTATGAATTCTGGGAAAAAACCCCATTTACCCCACCAATCCCTCCTAACATCAAGAGGACCATTGGTAGGCCTAAGAAGCAGAGGAGGACAGTGGGTGACACTACCAATCAGGGTGAGAATAAAGGAAAAACAAGGGGAATGACAAGACTGCTAAGAAGAAGATGAAGAGAAAGCTACAACCAGGCAAATATGGTGAATGTGGGCATGTTAGGCATAATCGGATTTCATGTGCAGTGGCAAAGAACAAAAGAAACTTACAGAGTGCAACCAGTGTAGTTGTAGAATCAAGCAACCCAAACCCTACAACTACAGTTAACCAAGAAGTTATTAATGTGACTGAAGGTCCACTACTTTCTCAACCAGAACCAAAAAGGACATCCCCTGTTAGAAGGAGTCCAAGATTAGCAAATCCACTTGCTCAACCAGAACCAGAAATGACATCACTTGTTAGAAGGAGCCCATGATTAGAAAATTCACAGACATCTCCAAATAACATTCCATCACCAAGGACCAGGCCCTATAATTCCAGAAAGAAGCTCTTAATCAGAAAACTAGGACAAATGGTTTTTGTTCAAACACTTGGGTTAAGGAAGCCCAAATGAAACAATTTAATGCTGCTTTGTTTTTTTATTGGTCAGTAACCAGACATGTTGGTTACACCTAGACACAATTTGTATATATTTTTATGACTGATGTTATAACTTTATTTTGTTGGTACACAGATTCTGTTAAGCACATCATATGTTGGTTTCTAGTTTTTCTGGCAGTATTGGTATCTGGCTATTGAGCTGCCAATTTTGGTTTCTGGCAGTGTTGGTATCTGGTTTTTGTTAATGAATTTTTTGTTTAAGTATGCTTTGACATGGAAAAGTGTTTGGGCAATCCTTGTTTTTCTGTATGAATATTAAGAATAGTTCATCCATAAAAATTTTACTTTGCATGATATCTATTTACTGTTATTCATGGGATAGTAAATCCAAATTATAATTTGACCTTTTCTCTCTAGTGATTCACAATGGTGGATTGTCTCTTCTCTGTGCATGTGAGATTGTGTATATCTTTGTGATACTTATTGGTAGTTTTGCCTACATCAAATTTAAATAACAGAATGAATAGTACAATATTGGTGTCATGCTTAAATGTTGGACATTAATCCTTGCTTTGATGCCTTTAAAATGTTTTGCAAAATGTTTTACATATCAAATAGATTCTGAATGCCGAGCCGCTTTCAATTGACAATCTTAAACATGATACCATTTCCCAAACACACAACCCTAAACTAATTAAAGATGCTACCTGTTTTAGTGCACTAAAACATGCCTAAAATCCTAAAATTAAGAAGCCTAAATACCTAAAACATGTACTTCATACATTCAGAGGACTCATGCACTTCATCAACCCAGACCACCTAAACCCTAAACCCCTACATCTTCATCAACATAACCATAATCCCAATTACAGAAAATAATATAAAAAAACTTTGAGCCAACAAGAACATCTTCAACTGTCCTATTTGTATTTGGGTTTCCATGCAGGTTTTCTTCATCACCGATTGCATATGTATCTGTCGTTCAATCACTCTACCCTGCATATCTTCGCTAATACCTTGACAAACATCCCTATGGATATCACTTTTCAGTCTTACAATAACCTCCTGCATCTCTGTCAGCTTGCTCAGGAGAGTGTTCCTCCACTTTTCATCATGAGCTACTAACTCCCCATCCTGGACCCAGGCAAAGAAATCGCATTGTCCACCTCGGAGCTGTGGGCATGTCCAAAACTCGCGATTCGGATTGTTCACCGTTTGGGAGATCTGCAACATAGGGGGTCTCCACAACGACATCGACGTTGTGACATCTCCAGGCTTCGGAGACGAAGCCGATGCTGACTAGAGGCCGAGGATGACGACGACTGGCTAGGATTCTGACTCATGGATGCTGAGCAGATGTTAGGGTTAGGCAAAAGGAGGAAAATGGACAAGAAGATAGAGGAAAATATGGCTCGTATACATTCACGAGCCCAGTAACCATGGAATGGTCAAACGACGACGTTTGATGGTTACGTGACATTGACGAGCCATATCACCAGTCTATCACGGTTACGCATTGTGAGTTAATGATAAAGACCTAAGTGGTACACGACGATTAACGTTAGGGATTTACGGGGTCATTAACTTTCTCCGGGACCTAACTGTCCAATGCTTACAAACTCAAGGACCAAATAGGAGTTTTAGGGTCCGTTTGGTTTCCAGTTGGGGAAACAGAATTGGGGAAATGGAGAAATTTAAAGGTTGATATTGATTCTTCACGTCGTTCGAGACAGTCAAAACTCCGTTTGACCGTGGGATTTGAGCAACCCAACTTATTAACCAAACAGCCCTTACTCACGTTGCGCAAAGGAACAAAGAGAACCGAAAAGACGTTTAAGATCAATTGAATTGGATGACAGCTTCTTACATGCATGTGTGCGCCAGTCACAGAAAAGGGAAATTATCAGAAAACACACCTCACGTTCACCGTCAATTATGCACCTCCAAGAGTCAACACTGTCTACACCACATCACATTTATCATTTATCATTTACGTATCTCCATTTCAAAATGCACCGACATCTGCGTGCCAGTTGTACTCCTTCTACCTGACACACATTATAACTAAAATCATAATTAAATATTTTCTTTTTTTTTTATTAATTTTCCGTCTCAGAAGTATTATACTCGCAAACACTTACTCGTGAAAAACTTTTATTTAAAAATATTAAAACTCATGATTTTGAATCAATACCATTATAAGTTTTTTAAAAAATAATTTTCATTTCCTAAACAATGCCTTTATCATCACAGGCCAAAAAAAAAGATAATAACAATATAATTCTTTTATTCTTTATTTTCTGTCACTGCTCATACTTTCGCTTCTTTTTTTTTTTCGTTTTTGTTTTCACTTTAGTCTTTTCTTTTTCTTTTCCTCTTTAATAAATGCACCGGTGTACGCGTTAACTTAACCACCACTAAGCAAACATTGTATTATTACCAAATAAAAATGAGAATAAAAACGATATTTATCCAAGATTGTGTTCTTACAAGTTCCAATTACATAAACCGGTCTTTGTCTGGCAAGAGGTGTCGGTAGCTTAAGCATTTTATAAGCTACTTCCCTGAACTCAGTTTCACTCACATCACATTCTTCCAAGTACAGCACCACCACATCTTCCATTTAAGGTTTGTTTGGCAAGTCTGCTTTATATCTAATTATTATTATTTATTTTTTTTGCTTTCACCAACTTTGATGATTAATTTATTGGATTGAAAGTTTTTACTTTTGGGCATTTAGAATGCAGGAGAAGTTCTCAACTTCAGCACCATACATAGTGTACTGTTTTTGATGTATAGGAAGTGTTGGAATGGGACAATGATCTGTTTATAGGCTAAGTTTGGCGTTTTAATTAATGCTAGTTAATACTTAATATATGAACTGATATTCAAATATGGAAATGCTAGTTTGTGGATTTTCCATTCTAGGTAATATCCGAGATTTTGTTTACTGAGCTAGTTTTTTAGATGGATTAAGCTGTATGAAGCTAAACAAATGAAGTAATATGATGATGATAATAATCTTGTAATTATGTGCTAGCTAGATTCTTACATAAGTGTCCATAGATTTCTTTCCGCATTCTTTTTATATTTCCTTTTCCTTAATTTGCATGTTTACAACACAAGATTTCAAAATGGAGATTTTTTGTTCCTCTCTATTTAGAGTTTTTCCCTAAGAGTTATTAAACCAGTTCTAAAAGCCAGAAATTTGTATCTATTAAAGCAAAACAATATGAAAGGTGTGGTTTTGATAGTTCATGCATAATTCAAGAATTTACTCTGCCTTTTTCTTTTTTCTTTGTCCTTTTACATAAATAAAGTCGAAATTATTGGTTCATTTATTTTTCAAATTAGACGTAGAAAGAGTTGATCTTTTATTGGTAAGTTCAATGCATAAGTTATGGGTTAGCAAATGACAAGATAAGATCATCATGGATGATATAAAATTTTCATTGGTTTATATGTGAAAGGGTTTGTTATAATGTGGCTTCTGTATTATGCTCAAGCTAGTAAAGCTTATATTCTCCCTCATTTTCATGTTTTCTACCACTAATAGTCTGTTTAGTAAAAGTAATTAGTAGAAAATAACGGACCTAATTCATTCCAAAAGGTAGCGCATGTGTTAAGAGTTGCCTCAAGTTTTATAAACTGGATACTGACTATATTCCAAGTTAATGTGAGACTTATATCAACATCGGAACACTAACTTAGACTTTTCAAGAGCTGATAGAACTGTTTGGTAAACACAAAAAAAAAAAGCTATAAGTTCTCAGCTTTTGAAAAACTATTTGAGAAACTATTTGAGGTAGCTTATAGGTCACTAATTTGTTAATTATCATTTTTACTATTATACTACTATATATAGTTTTTAAAACGATTACGTTTAACATAATGATAGTATTATTGTCCTTAAAAATCATTTAAAATAATTTAAGCTACTTTTGACAAATAGCTCTATTCCAATAAGCTATCTGAAAAGCTATAAGTTACCCAGTAAGCATAGCTACAAGCTATAGTTTTACCAAACATAGCCTAAACCACCTTATCACTTCATTATGTTAATCAATATTGATACTTTTAGGTAAAGTACTTTGTTTTTTTTTTTTTTTTTCTTTATGCATAAGTTTATTGTTTTCAAGTGTTGGATTCATGCAGAATGGAGACCACAAGAATGGGCCAATGGTTAGGTCTTCTAATATGTCTACCACTATTACTACTAAAGGCAGAAGGGGTTGCTGTGGGAATCACCTATGTTGAAAGTGCAGTAGCAAAAGGAGCTGGTAAGAAATTTCTGCTGTCTGATGATAAGAAATATAACCATCTGTGCTGTTCGTTATTTTCTCCATCAGTTTCTTTGGATTGTATATAGTAGTTTGGAAATTGATGTGTAACATCTCATGCAGTTTGTTTGGACGGGAGTCCCCCAGCTTACCACTTTGATAAAGGAGTTGGAGCAGGGATTAACAACTGGATAGTTCACTTTGAGGTATGTCTCTTTCTGCAAACAGGCATCAATAATGACTCTTTCTTTACCAACTCATAAAAGCTTTTTCATTTCAATTTTGATTTTACTTGTGTGTTCCTTTTCATGTTTTGTGAGTACAAGTATAAATATTGCTTCGTAAAACTGACAAGTGTATTAGAACGGGAATTTTTAATTTTTAACTTTATATTCTATCTGATTCAAGGCTTTAAAGTTGGATTTAACTCCTTTAGAGTGACGGGAGTACACTTTAGAAGATAAAGTGCACTTACAATCACTGATTAAATAATCAATGCTTTTGATCGTAAGTAACTATAGACTTTGTTATTCATGTACTTGATTTTTCTAGCAATATCAACCATTGATTTAATCAACAGCTGTAACTTCACTTTAAAAGAAAATTTACCTTCCAGTTGATTAGATAATCAATAGTTGAGATTGTAAGTACTTTATATGTTTGTTATCTATGTACTTGATTTTTATCCCAATTTTTATCATTGATTTAATCAACAGTTGTAAGTTCACTTTAAAGGATAAAGTACACATACTGTATTTGATTAAATAATCAACGGTTGAGATTGTAAGTTTATAACACTAGAATTTTTTATTCATGTACTTATTTTTTATCACAATTTCAACTGTACATTAAATGAATGGTTGTAAGTACATTTTATTTTCTAAGATGGACCTGTTCAATTTTGATGTTTTGCAGATATGCAAACATCAGTAAATTAACTTGTCCTTTTTTTTATTTGTAAAGTCTTGGTATTTTTAAGGTATGATGTTATGAAATGTTGGAAAGTCATTATTTTTTGGTAATGATATTCAATACAATTTCTTCTAGGGAGGAGGATGGTGCAACAATGTCACCTCTTGCCTTTCTCGAAGGGACACTCGTCTCGGTTCATCTAAGAAAATGGATAAGCAACTTTCCTTTTCTGGATTTTTTAGCGGTGGTAAAAAGTTCAACCCAGGTATTCTCTACTAGACTTTACGTATTGTCTGATTGTTTGTCCTCATTAATCCCGCCCCTGAAAATGTCATGTATATATTCCAGATTTCTACAACTGGAACAGAATCAAGGTTAGGTATTGTGATGGATCATCATTTACTGGTGATGTTGAAGCTGTCGATCCGGTAAGTTCTTCATATTGAAGGGACTTTGTAATGGACATTTGTAGGAAAATACTAATATTTCATAAATTTTATATGCTAATTTTCTTTCTGCTGAGGTTTTGCTTATGGTTTATTTATCAGGCAACCAATTTACACTTCAGAGGAGCAAGGATTTTTGTTGCTGTCATCGAGGATTTACTAGCAAAGGGAATGAAAAATGCTCAAAATGTGAGACATTGATAATTTGCCAACTTTTATTTCCTCTTTAGTAATTTTTTTCATTCACTGATTGAAACTTGAAACTGCAGGCAATTCTCTCAGGATGTTCAGCTGGAGGATTGACCGCTATTTTAAATTGTGACCGGTTCAAAGCTCTACTACCTGCGTCAACTAAAGTGAAATGCCTTTCAGATGCAGGTTATTTTATCAATGTGTAAGCTGCTTTAATTTGCTTTCTGATTGGCCTCTGTTCCTGAATTGTTCAAGTCATATACTTATTCAATTTTTTTTGTTGTACAACAGAAAAGATGTCTCTGGAGCACAGCACATTGAAGAGTTCTATGGTCAAGTTGTTCAAACACATGTACTCGTCCTCCTTCCTCTCATTATTTTCTTCCTTGTCATAGCACTAGTTCATGCTGTGTTTTACTCTAAAAAATTTATGTTAATGCTTTCACACTTCTCATGTAGAAGAAACTTTCTGAAGTACTAAATCAGTGGGTGCTGACTCTTCTGTTTTCTTCTTTATTTTAGGGCTCAGCAAAGAATTTGCCTCCATCCTGCACTTCAAGACTTAGACCGGGCCTGGTATGTTTGTGCATTTTAAATTGTAAATCTTTGTGCAACTTCTTTGGTGTTACTAAAACTTCTGATCAATTGTGTAGTGCTTTTTCCCACAAAATGTGGCATCACAAATCAGAACACCAATCTTCTTTGTCAATGCAGCCTATGACTCATGGCAGGTCAGATTATTCTCTTTTCTCAGAAAACATCAGTTTCTGTATAAATAGATTGGCCCTACTAAAAGCTTAAATGTATGCTTTGATCAATTGGTGGACTTATTTAAATGGTCAAGTGGCATTGGTTTAGGAAATATAATATGTTGTGTTTCTTAACTGGATGGTGAAATTTCTATTTGCAAATCCAACATTGGTAGGATCAGAAATAGAGCCAAGACTTTTCTGCATAAACATAATATTTTAGTGTTATCATTCATTATGAACACTTTATTTTCATCTCATCATCATCATGAATTGGACTAATAAAATTTTCACTTTTCACTACTATTGTTCTTAATGATGACATAGATGTAGTGTTTCCTTTGATCTTCAACATATTGCATTGATTCAGATTAAGAACATTTTGGCACCTGGTGTTGCCGATCCCCATGGCCAATGGCGCGAATGCAAGCTTGATATTAAAAACTGCTCACCAAATCAACTGAGTGTAATGCAAGGTAGACATTGTCTGATGTTACATTCATATACATAATTTGTTTAGTACCTTAATTATAAAACTGTGCACCAGAGTCACAATTGATGATATTTTTCAGGCAATTTGGCGGGTAGGGGGGCATGTTATTGTTGAGAACAATTTGTTGACTTCATTTATTCATGCATGATTTTCAGGTTTCAGGACAGACTTTTTAAAGGCATTGAGTGTGGTTGAGAACACTCCATCTAAAGGAATGTTCATAGATGGTTGCTATGCACACTGCCAAACTGGAACCCAGGAAACATGGATGAGAAGTGACTCTCCAGTGTTGGCCAACACAGTAATTAGCTGCTTCATTTTCCCCCCTTTCATTTTTGTTTGGCTTTCCATTTTATATCCATTTGAAGAGCTAACTCATTTGCGTTAACATAACATTTTGTAGACAATTGCAAAGGCAGTGGGAGACTGGTTCTATGATCGAAGACCCTTCCATCAGATAGACTGCACTTACCCTTGCAACCCCACTTGTCATAATCGTATTTTTGATCAAAACTAGCGTCCACAAGTATAATTCGTGTACATTACCCTATCATTAGGCTTTGGAGATAAACTTGTTTGGAGTTTAGTCATTAGAGCTCTTCCTCCCTTCAACCAGTGTGTTTATTGGGGCCACAATATTAGATTGTGTTGCCAATTCGGTTATAACCGATTGGTTATCATTAAAATTGTTAGTTGATTAAAATAAATTATGAAAATAAGAAAATGTGATTAATGATTTAGAAGCTTTCAAATGAAACCTGGGAACCATGACACCCATCTATCATTGTTTGAATGTTACAATTTTACAATTTGTTGTCCTTTTTTCTTCTTCAAATATTTTATGTTATAATTTACGACTTGATGCGTCTACTATCCCAGATAGGTAAGTTAATAGTAGCTTATTATATACTTCGTCCTCTGAAGATTTTTTTATAATGGATATTAAGAAGATATTTAATTATATAAAATTTTATTAAATAGTTTTTAAAATATTTTATTTAATTATTTTCAGAAAAAAATTGATAAAAAGAAAGAAATGAGAATAATTATTGGTTAAGAATAGAGGGGATAATCAGAGTGATAAATATGTATTTATAAGATTAGGTTCTAAAAAAATCCTGTGCATATTTAACATCAACAAATGATACTATTTTTGAAATAAGAACAGATGTTAAAAAAACTTCAAATAGGATTTTCTAAAGTTGTCATAGAGAATACGGATGGTTAAACGAGTTGATATGTTGACCCGTCAAGTTCGTCAAAATAGATGAAATGGACAAGATTTTCAGCCTACTATCTCGCTATAACATGGTTCATTAGTTTGGCGGGTTAAAGCCTTGATGGGGGGATTGGGCTGACAACCTCGCCAAAAAAGAAAATTTTAAATATTAATAATAAAATAATTTATACTTTATTTTATTAAAATATATACTTTTTGTTCACACCTACGTATAATGCACAAAACCCCTAGAGAGTTACTTTAGGAAAATTAGGGTTGTATTTTTCTCAATAATGTGTCACTTGAATTACAAGAGGGCTTTGAGACTATATTTATACAACGATAAAAAGGGAAGAGACGGGGGATCTTTGATCCAGGTCCAAGATGACATGAGTGTAACTGAATCCATCTTAGATCAAAGAGAGAATCAGCTTCTCATAAAAAAAATTTACATATTCTTTCTTAAATTAAATATTAACAATATTGAATTTAGAAATCTCAATTATTTCCAAATATCTTTAGTTATTAGGTTGGAACAAAATAATTTTCTTTTGAAAATTTTATTTTACTTAAAGATAATAATCCTTAATTTATTAAAAAATACTTAAAATTATAAATTTTTTCTTTAATTTAACAATTAATTAATTCAAGCTTTTTATAAATTATTTTTCATAAAATGACTTCTTTTGAAATAAATACTAGATTTTTAAAGATTAAAAGTAAAATTAATGAAAATAATTGCTAAGAAGAAATAAAAGACTAAAAAAATAAAATAATACTTTTTCTTAGAATAAAAATTTAAAGAGTAAGGTAAGAAAATTCTTACTGAGTTCCGCCATGCTTGCTATATGCTCAAACTCCACATTACAAGATCATCAATCAAATATTATCAATCACGGTGAAACATCATCAATCACAAATATAATCAATCATAATCAAATCAATTAAATTAAATATCATAATTTAAAATTTAAATGGTTATTAATATAGTTGATTCTGAGTTCTTTTGGTCCATTCCTCATATAGGTCTATGTAAGTCCATATAATTCAGTCCTTGCATACTTCTAGTTCAGTCCATATAGGTCATAATAGTCCAAGTCCTTGCATAGGTATAGTCCAGTTTGTATAGGTTATAAAAGTCCAGGTCCTTACATAGGTATGTTAGAGTTAGTTACATCGAGTATTTAATTTAAAATTTATTATAAATTTTAAGTTAAAAAGTTAATATTTTAAAATAATATTATTATTAAATTTAAAAGGAGTAAGGAACTCCTCCCATTATTCTTATGTCTTTTTATATTATATTCTTATCTCACTCCCCCTTACCTCTTGTATCCTGATTCGTTATTGAAAATTCATGCGCGCCTCATCTTCGAGTTCTAAAACATACCGATTTCATTTTAATATAGTTACAAGATGAAAATTAAGATTTCTACTTAAAACAGAAATGGTAAATTTTGAATAGTAAATAGTGAATAGTAAATCATGAATAGTAATAGTAAATAATAAAACATGAATAGTAATAGTAAATAGTAAAACGTGAATAGTAACGATAAATAGTAAAACATAAATAGTAAAGATAAATAGTAACAGTAAATAGTAATTTACTATTTGAATAGTAATTTACTATTGAAATAGTATTTTACTATTCAGAATAGTAACTTAAAATAATATTATATCCAGTATAATAATAGATTTTTAAAACGATATAAAAATAACCCTAAAAAATATAAAAGAGAGGTATTCTTACCTTGTTATTTTAGCAGAATCTTCTTCCAAAAAAACTATTTCTCTCTCTTACTTCCACCACTATCTCTCTAGTACTACTATATTAAGAAAATTTAATTTGAAATTGTAATTTTCCTTCGTTCCTTCGCTCGGTATTTATAGAAAGGAAAATCACTATGTATTCCATTATTTTATTATAAAAGTACTGTGCAATTTCTGAAATTTTCGTTTCTGGTTACTGTGCAAGTTTGAAAATTTTATACATGCATAGTGTTTTGCATAGTAAATGTCGGCTAAATTATTAAGCTAAATAGTAACCTTTCACTCGGTATATTTTAAATATTCAAAATTAGTCCTTTTTGAAATATAGCGATATTATATCAGTTCTCACTAATTTTATAATAAATAATATAAAGTTTAAAATTTAAAAATCTAAAATTTTCTGTTAATAAAAATTTATTGATACGTTCCTAATTTTTTTATGATTGGTAAAAATCAAGATTTTTCTCAAACTGATCATTTTTAGATAAGTCTACTTGAAATAGATTTTAGTCGACCAAAAAAATAGATTTTAGAAAATTTTCTTAAAATTTAACTTCACTTTCTTATAAATATTTTTAATTTTAAGTCACTTTATATGAATTTAAAATTATTTGAAATATATTATTTTATTAAAATATTTCCAAAATTTCAAAAAATTCCAGAAAATCATAAATAATACATAGATTAAAAAGTTCTAAAGAACCATAATCTAATTCCTTCAAAATTTTAATATAAAAATAAAAATAAGGGTGTTACACGCATCAACTATATTTTCAAAAAGCACTATAAGAAAGGAAACTACTTTCTCATAGGTTCTCAAAGTTAAATTTTTCAAGTGTTTCATGAAATTGCAAATATAATGACCTTAAACCTAAGTGTCTTTTCATAAGAGGTTTCATAAAAATGTTTTTAGAATGGTTTTTGAAAAGTTCACAAGAAGAGTTATCAAGATAAGTGTTTGCAAGTTTTTAGAGGAATGAAGTGTTTTGTGAAAGATTTGAAAGAATTTAAGTTTTAAAAAAAAGAAAACTTTGCAAGAATGTAAATGGAAGACAAGTGCAGAAGGTGAAAATGTAAAGTGTGAACAACTAGATGATAAAAACTAAAAAGAGAAAGCAAGTAAAGAAAGAGAGGAGAAGAAAGGGAAAAAGTACAAAGAAAGTTGTAGAATTGTAAAACAACTCAATCTTAAAAAACAATACTTGAAGGAAGCTTGCATTTAGGTCTTTGTACAACTATTTGTCTTGTAGTTTAGACCTATAGATAATTTCTAAACATTAGTTTTACCTTTTCAAAGTATTTTGAAAACTGAAGACAATACAAATAAAAGATCCACCTCTAGATACATGAATTGGGTCCTATTTATAGGCCAAATATAACAACTACTAATTCGTAAGATTTTGGCACATCTTTGACATTTGTGGAAAAGAGTTTTCTTGAATTTGACATGTCTTCAACTATTATAAGAGAAGTCTTTGATTTTTACATGTCTTTGGCGGTTGCAGAAAAGGGTTTCTTGATTTTGACACATCTTTGACAGTTACAAAAGATGCTTTCGAGGCTGGCATGTCTTTGACGGTTAGGAAAATAGTCTCTTGATTTTGACACGTCTTTAATGGTTACAAAAGAGGTCTTCAATCTTGACACATCTCCCACTATTGCAATAAGGTTATTTGATTTTAACACGTAATAAATAAACATCTTGTTGGATAGTTTGGTGCCTCAACTTTTTGTTCAAGTCTTATCTTAAAGGAAACATCTGTTTTACTTATGAGTTGTTTAACTAAGTCCCTTTTTGAAAGTTATTGTCAAGATTTATTTTGTAAGTTGTCTATAGAACTTTGTCTTAAAAATTACCTTAAAATCAATTGTCTTGAGAAAATGTTGTCTCAAAAGCTTTATTTTTGTCTCAAGAACAACTTGTTTCAAAAAGTTTTTTTTTATAATTTATCTTGGAAACTACTTTCTCATAAAACTTTTTATAATTTATCTTGAAAAATACTTTCTCAAAAAGCTTTTTTATAATTTGTCACAAGAACTTCTTTCTCGAAAAGCTTTTTATAATTTAACTCGAGAACTACTTGTCTCAAAAAGATTTTTATAATTTGTTTAAAGCACTGCTTGTCTCGAAGGATTTTTATAACATGTCTCGAGCACCATTTTCTTGAAAAGCTTTTTCATAATTTGTCTCGAGAATCACTTTCTTGAGAAAATTTTATAATTTGTCTCAAGAACTAATTTCTCAAAAAGCTTTTTTATAATTTATCTTGAGAGGCTTTTTATAATTTAACTCAAGAGCTACTCGTCTCAAAGAGCTCTTTATAAGTTGTCTCGTGAACTACTTTTTCAATAAGTTTTTTTATCATTTGTTTGAGAACAACTTATCTCCAGAGCTTTATTTTTATCTCAAGAAATTATTTTTATTTGGCGAAAATCTATTTAAGATATTTCACTCTTTAATATAAACTGATTTCAAATATCTCTCACAAATCAACATGTCTCGAAAGAGATTTCTACCTTGCTCAAATAGGGGTTTCTGTAGAGATTTGTTCTATCTATTTCCAAATATTTGTAGGAGTATTCAAATATCACAAATCACATATTTCGAACGACGAACTCTTATCTCTATAAAATACATTCTCGAGATTTTTAAGTGTCCAAACTATTATCTCTACAAAATATTTTTTTGAGATTTTTATCTAACAAAACCCCTCAAAATGTTGATGCTTAAAAGATTTTGGAAAAATAGAGAGGGATAAGATTTTTTTATTTAAAATTCAAAACTTTAATTTGCTTTATCTTAACAGATTCCAAATGAATCATGATGCATCAAAGCATCATATCTTTCCAAATTCAAATATTTAATGATTTTGTCATTCTCCAAGAAAAATAGGCAATAATTAATTTCCAAACCTTTTTAGCTTCCCCTTCATTCCCTATAAATAAGTACTAGCTTCAACAAAAAAATCACATATCTTTCTAACACTAGAATCAGAAGAAAAAAAATCTTTTTTTTTCATCCTTATTCTTATTGAAGATTTTCATTTTTTTAACAAATTTAGACTTTGTAGTCCTTCAAATATCTCTCATTAATGGTTAAGCTTTATTTACAACTTTGTTATTTTACAAGCACGAACTGTTCACATGCTACTCGAAATGGTCATTCCCAATTGGAAGACCGTTTGCCAAAATACTTTGACTTTCTGTCAATAGGTAAGATTAGTTTTCGAACTAGATCTCCAACTTTGAATTTCTTGTTTCATACCTTTTTATTATAGGATCTCGAAGTCACTTCTTTCTAACAAATAATATTTTCTACGTATATATGTTTGAGTGAATTGTGTTTCGTACCGAGGAACTCCAATTAGCCAAGAGACGGAAGGGTTAGAAATGATTTCTAATGATGTTGTAAAAAATAAAGAAAAAGGGAAGGGGAATAAGTGAATACCCAAATGAGCAAGATACTTTTTTCTAGTCTCCGTGCAGCCAAGGAGATATTGACATTTTAAGGGTACACCCCAGGAGATGGTGTGAAGGGCGTCAATAATGACCCTAGAACAATTAAAGAGCTAGCGTTCCTCAACCGCGTACACGGAGCTCTCAAGAAGAAAATACTGTGAGTCCAACCGGTGTGTAATAAGAACCGACCTTCCTCGTCTTTCCAAAAAGGGGAATCGGACCCTTTTATAAAAAGTTTGAAGTAGGAGGTTTAAAGGAGGCTCCTGCGATCTTGCAAGAATCCACGAATGCCTCAAAGTTGACAATGTCACTCTAACACTGCAAATTGACGAAGCCCATTCTGGTGCCACCGTGGTGCATTACCCAAGCATACGGAAGAAAAAAGGTGACAGTCAAAGTAAAGCCCAGATGTTTACCTAGAACTTTGAGGGCAAGAATCAGAGCCCAACCGTTGGGGTGTAGTTGGATGGGGATGATGTTCCAAAATCTCAGCACCCTCATTTTGAATTTGGTGAAGGGGAACCAAACTCCAACCTTTGTCAGTGTATAATCATGAAAAAATAAAAATCTATCGCAAGGGATGTGGCAAACCCGTTCCTCGAATGTCGGGGATAAAGAATAAAGGAGTACTCATATCTCCTGGAGTGCCAGAAAGAGCCGGCCTCGAGCTTAATATCGTCGTTGACATTAGCATGTCGACTCCCGGTGGCCACAACGTCTCTTGCAACCTAGAAGTAGGGGTCATCAGCCTTGCGGGTAAGCCAATCCACTCAGTCCGCTATCATAAATGTATCTTCAAGATCATTTCTCACCACGGGAGATCTAGAGGCATCCATAGCAATGACGTGTTCTAGAAAAGCAACAGTCAGGTAAAAGTAAGTATCATCAGTGTAGTAATGGACTATGCTGGAATCCGCATCTTGGTCCAGAGACGAGAGCGGCAATGGTGATTGGGGTAAAGGAAAATTTAAGGAAGAGGACTCCGGATTAGGGGGCAAAACCACTGAGTTTTGTAAGTCCCTAACCCTACAGCCCTAATTTCCTATCCTCACCCATCTGCGTATATCTATTTGAGTGAATCGCGGTCCGTGCCAAGGAACTCTAATTGGTCAAGAGATGGAAGGGTTAGAAATAATTTCTACCAAACTGTCTCTCTCTTGGCCATTGTTAGTGGAAAAATTAGACATCTTAAAGGAAGAAAAGGTGCCAGAATGAAGTAAAATGGCTACCTGTATAGATGATTCTCGTAGTTCTTCGAGTACGGGCTAAGACAAAGTACAATTTAGCTTGAACGACAGAGAGACAGAGGTTCAAGGCAGAGACAACAAGTGAGGAATCACCTGAAATCTCACCTGCTTTTATAGGCGACGAAGTAGTTTTGGGCCAAAGTTGAAATGTCGCGGCCCATGGACAATGTAGAAGATGAAACGACACAACCCACTGAACCAGCATCGCTTCAACTCCTTACGACATGATCGTTCTGACAGATGACGCATGACCATAATGCACCAATTGTGGCTTGCCATGTCAGCAATTTGTGTGCGATGTCGTTTTTCTAGAGGATTTCAAATGACACGCAATAAATGTAGCCACTAGATGTAGTTAATGAAGCCAAACTGGGTAATGAAAACTCTAAATTAGTTAACTACAACGGTGAATTCCCTTGAACTCGCAGTAACTACCACCACGGTCAGGAGTTACCACTACGATAAAGCTTATTTTACCGATGTACCTCAAGTAGGTTTCGATGGCCAAAAAGAAATAGCTCATTACTACAACATTATCGCAATAACAAACTAAGGGGGAAATGATCCAGTGTGCATATTGGCCCCAGAGGCAAGCGACACCGGTTACTACAGAAAATAAATAAATGCAAGTTAAATTGAATCAAACACTGGACAAGGTGCAGAAAAACCAAAGTATATACCAAAATGTCAGTACGGAATCATGATAATGACCTCGGTCAGTAAAGCTGCCACAGTCAGAGTCAGATGCAAGTGGGCAACTGGCACCTGCAAAGGCTGCAGTCACTGAACACTGTCAGGAGTAGGTCAATTCACCATTTGCACTTAGGGAAGATATATAAACACAACTCATTCATTAATTCATAACAGGACAACATTTACTAAGCCTAACTACTCCCGCAATCTTTTCTTTTTTCCGTAATAACCGTACTGACTTAAGCATCGGAGCCCCTTTTGTAGGTACACCTCCAGTGTGCCCCTTCATACTGCGGTAGAGTCGACTTACATCAGTACCTTAACGCGAAGAGCACAAAGTTCCCACTGGAGCCGTGTGTATAATACTGTACTCCCATGAGACGATGTAAAAGTGAGAGAGTGTGAGACATATTTGACACCGGTTTAGAAAGGGGAACTTTGTACCGCATAAACCGGTCAGATCAGGAGGTGTTTTGGATAACAGGGAAAAGGAAAGAAAGAATCTTACAAGGATTAAATATTAAAAAGTTGAAACAATAAGGAAAACTTGTCCATGATTAAATAAATCAATATACTTAAAGAATCTTGTGTTTTGTTTTTGTAAATAGGGTGGTATGTTATTAGGAAAAAGGTTCGGGGCTGGTTATTATTTTCTCAAACCTGTTGAGTGGTTGTTATAATTCATCAATACAAATCATAAGAACATTTGATTATTATAAAAAATAAGAGCATGTATATGGATGATTAGACTAAATTGGATTTTTTTTAAAGTGATTCAACATAACACACTTATATATCCACATCATACCTTCTACTCACATATCTATTGAATTTATTCAATCCTTAAATTATGCGATTCAATTTTCATGTTTACATTAAAATAAATCAATTTATCAACTGTGATATTTTCTTGAAAAAAAAAATACAATTATAACTCTAACTAACTTATATATTTATATCCATCTTTCTACACATTTATTCAATATGTCTTATTATTTATGTCTCGTAATTAAATCATTTAGTATTTTACTAATTTTTTATTTTGTCTCTTCTTTCTATCTATCTATCCTTGTGCTTGCAAGTATTGCGTGGTGACCCTGTCTGGCACAAAGCCCACTCAAATCAAATCAAAACCGAACACAATGAAAGTGGCTCAAATTTTGTTGTTGATTTCATTCATCCATATCGTCTTTTTTTCACTAAGTGCTTTCATTCACGTCCGCAAGAAATTGTGGCAAATTTAATTCCGTAATGCATTTGATGCTTCGTTGGTAACGGGTCCGCTACAATAAGTGAGCATCGATGCTATTGCTCATGGTGGATAAACCACATGGCTTTTGAACTTTTTGTTTTTTTATTCAGCTCGTCAATACATAAGAACCTCAGCAAATATCAATGCCAAGAAAGCCAATTTTAAAAAAATTAGTAACATGAACATAAATTCACATTACATAAGAAATAAGAAAATAAAAAAGTTATGCATTTACCAAAATAAGAACATATATTGGCAAAAAAATTTAAAAAAAAAAACATATCAGCGCAGGAATTTTCCATAAAAAAAAATCCTATCCATTATCTCTTCCGGAAGATACGTTTTATTAAAATGCTAAATCTATAAGACAATAAAAATATAAATTAGACATGTATGAATATATATTCATCCGATTGGGAATATAAGCAACAGAAATTTGAAATATTTTTGTCTAAATTTCAAATTTTAACTAGACCATATTTAATGCTATAATTCCTTAAATACCATTGATATTAGTTCAGAGAGATAACGTATGTGATTTTTATAATGAAGAGGGAAATTAAGTTAAGCATTTAATGACGAGGATAATTTAGGAATTATAACTCTATTTCTAATAACATTAAATAAACTTAATCAATCATCTTAATTGGCATGAATTAGTTATTTATTGTTTATATTCAATACTAAAAGGAGTACATTGATGATTAAAATTAAATTCTACTAGCATCTATCTCTTACAACCAAGATTAATGCAAGAAATTCGAATTGCATACATTGGTGAGTCAACAGGTATATTAGCAAAGTTACATTTTTGGGACTAAATTTAAAATTTTAAATAACAAAATGATTAAAATCAACGAAAAAAAAAGCTTAGGATCAAAATAAAAATTGAGTTAAAACAAGAAGGACTAAAAACATATATATTTAACCATAAATAAAAAAGACTAGGTTTAACCTCGATCTTTGCCTTTTTTGGGGCTTGTTTGAGGTGGTTGTAGGATTTTGAATTTTGGCATTTGAAAGTAAGTTTCAAAACAAAATTTGTTTAGCAAAAGAAGTGTTAAGTTGAATTTTATTTGTATTTTAGTTTTATAAACCTCTAATCGTGTACCCTAAATCCTAAACCACTACCACTACCATCGCCGCACGCACCATCAACGTGCCACCATCACTATAGTCGTCACCACCATTACCACCCATACTACCATTGTCGTAGTTGTCACCCCTACCACCTTTATCACCACTAACACCGCATTGCCGCTATCGTCACCACCACCTTTATCACCGCCCCCACTACCACAACTACCACTATCACCATCACTATCATCTCTACCACTATTGTTAGCATTATAGCCATCCCCACCATCGCTACTCCCACCACCACCATCATCACGATCTTCATTACTACCACTACAACCAGGGTTATGTTATTGTTGTTGCTTATATGTAAAATATTTCTAATGAAATTATGAAAATTTTGTAACAATTTTTTAAAATTCAAACCTGTAATAACTAAAACATGAAACTAAAAGTCAAAGCAAATTTTAATTTTTAAAATATTAAAATTAAAATCTAAATACCACCCAGAGGCATTAATTCTTTAGTTTTAGTTTTAAAAACACCTCTAAAACTAAAAACACAAGGGAAACACCTTTTGCCATTTTATTTATCAACAAAACAAATAAAATTTATGAAAATCGCGTATAAGGGGCACTCATTTTAGCCAAGACCGAGTTTTAGTATTTACAAGCTCAAACATATAATTGATACAACATTCTTCATTAGAGAAAATAATTATATTTCTTTGCGTCCACATTGTCCAAATTATAGCATACCAATAGCCATCCAAGCCATTTTCCTATGTTTCCCTTGAAAAGATAATGAGTGTTAATTAAAGTGTTGGAAAATATCACTTGGGTATACTACAGATATTTCCAACTAGTTGCAACATATCACTAAAGCTTGTAGGAAATTTCACATGTGATGAAGAGGTGAGAGGGATTATATTCACTTTTTGTTTGCACAAGGGGTAATTCACATCCATAAGATTTTATAGAACTCCTCTTAATACAAGCTCATTTTTTACCAGGAGGCTATTATAGCTTATCCTCCATATACATAGCAGTACTTGAATACTATCAAACTGTTGTTGAAAAGGTAGTTACCTTTGTTCCATACTAAATCGATTAGGACTCTATAGGTGCTTTTAACCAAGAACATGTTAGTTTTGTCCACCATCCACAACGATGAATCATTGGCATCCTTTTTTATGTTGGTTGTAAAATAACCAACATAAATTCCTATAATACAACATTTTCCCAAATAAAAAAGTCCCTCTTCCAAGAGAGGTTCCACTTTGATCGTTCACCAGTCAAAAATTTGCAATTAACCATTTTTTTATTTTTATAGTTTAAGATATTGTAAAGCCTCTCAAATTTCTTCTTTAATGGTATTTTCTATTAGTGTATGCATTACGAACTATTATGTCTTTTATTGTATCATTTTATGCTTATCAATAAAATAAGTCTTTTCAGTTTTAAAATTGTTTTAAACCTGTTTATCGTTGGAATAGTAGGTCTTGTGAGAATTATTCCTAAAGTATCCTAGTCAAGTATTTACATGGGGACATATAGTGTGTGAAAATACTAATCATCTGACCTCATAAATCATGGATATGGATGATATCAAGTTTTCACATAGGTACATATTAAGAGTAATAGTGTACTGGACAAACTCACTGTGAGAACGTTGCATGGATCGTTATGTGAGTATCATAAATGGTTCTCAATGTGATAATGGTATATGTAGCCTTTCAACATGAAGTTACTACGAGTCCTACATGAAGAGTTTGTTGTTTTAATACAATCAAATATTATCTATAACGCGATGACCATAAAGGTTCTAATTTGGTAGTAAACAAATCATACAAAGGGATGTGAGTGATATAGATGAGATTTGGCTCTTCTATGTGATAAGAGTGATATCTATGGTCACTTAATGAAGTGAGACTAAAGAAATACATGACCATGCTAGGGAGAAAAAATATTAGATATTTATTCAAGTAAAATCTACTCCAATGTCAAGTAAAACAAATTGGGACATACAAGGATGATAACGACTATGCCTTGGGTCCAATTAGATATCATGACAAAAGAAATGAACATATAAAATGGTTATCACTTATAGGTTATGTCTTACAGGTTATAGTCAACGTTAAATAATATTTAGATATATTAATGCATTACTAGTTGTCACTCTTATTTTATATTAATGATAAAATAGTTTATTATTAATATGACTAAATATTTTACCTATAGGGTCATACCCATAGAGTAAGCCCACCAGAAAATAATTTTGTTTTAGTTTGACTAAAATAAAACTGTTGGGCCTAACTCATTTATAACGAGCTAGGAGCCCAATTATCATTGAGAGGTTATTAGTTCAAACCTGAGCCTATAAATAAAGCATGAGATGCTCATAGGAGACTGCTCAACATACACATACATCATCTCCTAATAGTTACAAGGGTTGTGCAATGTCAAACTAGCATTTGGAGGTACAATATTTAGTGGGAGTGCTTGCATGGATGCCTAAGGATAGAGCTAAGATTACTTTGACAGACAACCTTGTTTTGCATATACAAAAGGTATAATTTAAAAAAATGCAATTTTGTATGTGTATGCTTTGAAACACGTAAGTTTATAAAAGCGTTAGGAATCCTATATGTTTTCGTTATCTGACCCTGTGGGATTTCCTAACACGTTCATGGTCCAAAGGTCAGATTAGTTTCATAACATTACTTACTAGCCAACCTTTATTCCCTCCCAATTTATTAGTTTTATTAAGGTCCCTCCAGCAATAGGAACATCTATTAACTTATGCACTACCCTCATCCTTGATATGGATCTATATCTTGACTCAATCACCCTAACCAATAAGCTGCCTTTTTCATTTAGTATCCTTCATCACCATTTTGACAATAAAGCTACATTAGACTTTCCTATATCCCTCACTCCTAGCCCTTCTCTATATTTCTCCTCACATATTACACTTCATCTAACCTAAGCAATTTTCCTAGTAACTTCATTACTACCCCCAAAATAACTTTCTTTAAATAAAGATTAATTTAGAGATGGGAAATTTAGACATTAAAAATAATGATATGTAGTATGATAATACCAACTTTAGGATACATAGTCACCCTCCAAAAGATAAGGACTTACGAATCTAGAGAGGCAAATTAGCAAATAATTTTTCAATCATAAACCTCCACATTTCTTTTTCTTGGGTTGGAACCTATAGGAAATCCCAAGTAATTAAGTTGTATAGGTAGAATTTTATAGTTTAACCGGTTTTCACATCCCTTCACATCCTCTCCTAGGCAGGAAATCCCAACCACCTATTACTTTTCATAATGTCACCTTGAGTCTTTAAACAAGGTCAAAGCATCTAAGTACTGATTTAATAAAGATGATGTTAGTTTAGAAATATATTTCCCAAGAAAATTGTATTGTCTGTGAATTATAAACATGACAATTTGACATCATTTTTCCATACTATATTCATCAAACAAACCAGTGTCAATTGCCTTCTTCATCAAGCCAGCAAGCCCTTCTACCATAATAAGGAAGAGGAATGGTGAAAAGGGATCCCCTACCTCAAACCTCTAGAAATACTAAACTAATGCATTGGGGAACCATTCACCAATACTGAAACTGATGTAGTAGAGAGACAACCTAAACACCACCTCACCCATTTTTCATCAAGACTCCTTCTTCTAAGCATATACAAAAGATACTTCTAGTTTATAAAGTCTTACGCTTTGCCAAAGGCAGATTTGAAAAGCATACACTTCTTCAACCTATTCACCTCATCTATTACTTCATTAACAATTAGAGGCTCATCCAAGATATTTTTGTCATTAAGAAAAGCAAATGGATTATTAGAGATTACTCCATTCAACATGCGTTTAACTCTTTTAGTTAGGACCTTTGTGATAGCTCCCGTAAGTGTACGGGTTTTATCGCATAATAAAATATCAAAATCCACAAGGACTGCGTTCCAATATTCAGTCAAATTGTGATTAAATTAGATTAGATGCAAATGATATTCGATTGTTTTAAAACTACGAATTTATGAATTTAAAGGAATTTAATGTAAGATAAGCACATAAGTTTGATTTTTTAAAGATTCAAGAAATGAAGGTATCTTAGGGTTAAAGGGATTTTAGTGAACTATATGATTAATTGAAAAATCCTTTTTTTTAAAGTGAATCAATTTAAGTTTCTCAAGGTAAACCTTCCTAAAGCTAATTAAGGTTTCTCTTTTGAAATTCCTTTAATATACCTAAATCGTGAAGAAAGACTTCAATCCAAAAGTTAAGTCCTTTAAGCTAATTAAGGTTTCCAATCGTATGAAAGTCCCCGTCATTCTAAAGACATCTCTTTTAATGATTTCCCACACTTCCTTGATAAATCTGAAATTGTACCCATCAATTCTAGGCATTTTTCATCTGGACATTCCCAAACAACTGCCTTGATTTCCTCTTGTGAAAATCTTTTCATTATCCCATGACTTTGTCGGTATAAGATTTTGTTGAATGACACACCATTCAAGTTAGGTCTATTTCATACTTCTTCTTGAAGATTTCTTCAAAGTATTTTTAATCCACACACCATTTCCCCATGCTTCTTTGGTTGCATTCCCCCTTCTACACACATTAATAGTAGAATGGAAAAATTTTGATTTCATGTCACCCTCTTACCCACCTACACCTAGCTTTTTGGTAAAGAAGAGATTCATGAGATTTTGATAGCCTCTAAAAATCACAAGCAATGATGATCTCGCCTCCAATTTTGTTTTGGTTAAGCTTCTTATTTCATCAGTAAGGTTCAACTCTTTAATTTCTTCCACATTCTTTATAATCTTCAGTTGGATGTTCCTAAAGCTTCAGAGTTCCACTTCCCAATCTCATTACTTAGTAACTTCATTTTTCTTTCAAAATGAAAGCCTCTATCCTTGAATCTCCATTGGGTTCCATTTCTCTTTCACCATATCAAGGAAGCCCTTCTCTTGTAGCTAGTTGTTTATGACTCTGAATGGCTTGGGTCCCCAATCCTACACCACATTCCTATAAATGATGGGACAATGATCGGAAATGTCCCATTGCAACACATTCTAAATGAATTTAGCCATATGTTGAGCCACCCTTCGAGGACTAAAATTTTATCAATTCTACTTTTCACATGAGAGTTTGAAATGTATCATGTGTATCTTTTATAAGTCATCGAGATGTCCAATATCTCTATTTGTTCTATGAATTCATTGAACTTTAGCATTTCAATGTGCCCTTGAGATTCTTGATTTTTTTGCTCCTTATTTCTCCCTCTTTTTTCTTACAACATTAAAGTCATATGTAACCTATGAGGCACAAACACCTCTCTTCTTTGAAGCGTATTGGTGTCAGACATATTTTGGACACTGATAGCTCACGACATGTCTCCTACACATGTCAAACACTCCTTAGTAGGTGCCCAATTAAAAATTCATTTTTATCGGCTTGGATACCTTAGTCAACACTTCTATAGAGTCAGACACTTAAGTCGGTACAGCTATAAAGCTCAGATGCTTGTGCTGATTCCTCCATATAGATAAACACTTACTAATCTTGTTAAAAATATATTTTTTACCTTTTAATTTAACTTATTTATAATATAAAATATCAAAAAAATAATGCTTACCACTCATATTTTAAGGTTTAACATCACAATAAAAATGTATACCTTTAAAAGTTTGATTTGAGAAACTAAATATACATATCTTATGCAAATGCTAATTATCAATTTAGATTTTTTTTGCTAGGTTATTTATATTTCAGTTTGAATTTTTCTTTTTCTATTTATACACATCATATATAGTATCCCGATGTCCTATATTTAAAAAACAATTGTCAAAGTGTCCATATTATAACCTTTATCACACCATACATCCCGTCCAATGGATGCTTTTAATCTGGCTAGTTCCTTCCTTAGGTTGATTGACTATGGTGTAGTGCTGTCCTGATGGCACCCACTCCCCTCCTTCTCATTAATGGCATCCACGTAATTTTTGTTATTTTGTTTTAGGATTTGTGTATCTTTCTATTGGTAACCATATTTTTCTTTCTCATTGTTCTAAGCGAATTTCCTTCACCAACAAATCAACAAACCATTTTTCTTGCCTCTTGCAGTAGGCACAGGATGAAAGTTACTAAAATTAAAATACAAATTTCTAATTATATATTATCAAAATATATAATTCTATTAACGGTTTTTTTATCTAAATTTTTTCTCATTATTAATTTCATAAATTAATTTAGATTAAAAACTAACACTTATATTGATAATAATGAAGGTTTCTTAACATATGTATGGATCTTATTTTGTTTTATAGGATTAAATTTGTTTTACATGAAAAAATTAAATTTGTTTTACAATGTTTTTGTTTTTATTTCAACAGGAACTGAATATATATTAAGAACTTACAACGCCTTATATGATCTACCCAAATAATTAGGTTAAACCTAGTTTAGCATGCTTATTTTAAATGCTGATAAAGTGAGAAACGTGACCTTAAAATTTTAAATAATAGCCATTTTTTATGAAGTAAATAGTCATTTTGCTTAGTTGGACAATTGTAAAGCAAAATGATATATTATTGAGTTTAGACATGAAATTTGGTCATTGAGAGTTGAATGGATTAATTAAATCTAGGAATATGAGAACATTAGTATTTGATAATGTTGCATCGTGTTGAAATCGGGTTCGAGTCCTAAATAATATAATAATATTAAATTATAGTTAGGAAAGTTTTATGGTATTAATAATTTTTCATAACTTAAATTAGAATAGAGTATAACAAATTACAAAAAGTAATTAGTCAAGTCTTCCTAATTTGAGAACTTGAACTGATCGGAACCGGGGTAGCGAATCCAACGTGGCGTTGATGTAATCCTTATTCTAGTGGGGAGATAAGGCCTTAGAGTCCTAGAGATGCCACACACTAGACTTACGCGTTGGGTGGCGTAAAGGGGTGTCACCTGCAAAAGGGACTCCAACGCTCAAGTTGGCACAAAAGTGAATAAATGCTAAGAGATTGAGCGTAACTTATGGATAGTGTGTAACATACCTTTGTTGTGAATTGCTTTGTATTTATATGCATGCATGCAAGTAACGTATGTATTAATGTACCTTATTAGTTAATGGTGTAAGTATTATAAGTGTTAATCGAGCCTGAAGGCATATCCTCATCTTGATGAGTCTTTGAGACTCAACTCATCTAAAACTTTTTAAAAAAATTTCACTCTATGTGATTTAAAGTTATGGGAAAAATTAAAAACAGTGATTAATTTAACTCTACATGATTTTTTTTGTTTAACGATAGAGATCCTCCACCGTAGGTATATTTATTCCAGTCAACGTCTATATCATAATGGGTTAGCTCTTTTAACGAATTTTTTTTCTATCCATAAAATTTAAATGTAACATATTGCTTAAGATAAATCAAACATGTAATAGTTAAATCAACCACCCGTTGATAATTTCACTCTATATTATTGTGGATGTGCTTAATTTAAAAAAATAAAAACAATCACGCTATTTTTAAACACAAATGTGTAAGTGGAATATATATATATATATATATAATAATTTAAATGATTAAAAATTGGAAAAACTTAGACAAAAAATTTAAAATAATCTTATCAAACAACTTTTTTTTATTTTTCAGTTTTCATGAACAACTTTAAAAGAATTCAATTAACTTTTTCTATTCTCTCATTTCAAAAAAAAGTTTTCAAAATAGAATTATCAAATGTTTTTTTAACTTCTTCTCAAAAATTAGTTTTCAGAAATTAGTTTGTATATTAATTTTTATAGATTTAAAACCAAAACTAAATCAAACAAGCTTATCATCCAACTCATAAATCCAACTAAAATAAAACCTTACTCCTTTTTAAGGTCAAACTAAGTGTCATCACTATGATTAAAATGGTATTTAATTCTAATTGAAAGAGTAAATTATACAAAATCACTTCTCAAAATTTTACACTTTATCCTAAAAGTTTTCAAAAAAATCTACATTCCGTCCCTTAGGATTAATTTTGTGGTAATTTTAACTATTACAAAATCATAAAAAATATAACAAAATTAATCATAAATGAATAGAGTGTAAATTTTTCCAGAAGTGGATTGAACCTCCAACGATACCCATGGGTTTAGAATACGATGAGGTCCATGGATGAGCTTAGTTTAGGCATGTTTCATTTGTATATGATTAGGCTTATCTCAATAGACTTTTGAATTTATTGTGTCTCATTATTGTTAGAAGCTCATTAGTAGTTAGGATCGGGTCTTGCATAGCCATATTTTTCATTTTGGGCCTTATATAGTCATATACTTGCTTTGGATCATTTTTGGGTCATGTACCTTTAGGTTTTGGACCTTAGGTGAAGTTTTAACAAACCCACCCAAGTTAAGTCTGAAAAAATACATCACTCAAAGGGAGTTAATACTACTCCTTTCCTTTGTAAATTGCATCAATAAAATTCTTTGAGATTTTTTTGTGAGAAGCTTAGAATTTTTTCTCTCTAAAGCTTTGAGAGCTTAGACTCTCTCTTGTTCTTATCCTTTGGGTCCTTTGAGAATGGTGTGTCCTTCCTTGTCCATAACTCTTCTCCTCTCTTCTCCATTCCAATCCATCTCTTTCCTTATTAGCTTGAGAAGTCCAAAAGAAATCCTTGCCTATACCATGAAAACTCCATTTGGTCAAGACTTCATGATGAGGAATATCCATTTTAAAGTTCAATTCTAATGGAGAAAAGCTTGTAGATCTACCAAGGAGTGCAAGACTAGATCCATCCAACCTCATCCTACATCATGCATGGTCATTCATCATATTCAACAATAGGAAGAAATTATTCATCATTTATTTTATATCATCATCACCATTAACAACTTAATTATTCACATCATCAATATCAACTATCAACCAAGTAAATCATCATTGTTCATCATAAATTATACAATTTATCATCAACTTATACGATCATATCTTCATCATTCATAATCTATGTATTTAATATATATCGCTGTCTCTTTACCTGAAATTAGAGATTCCAAACTATTTCCTCGTTCTGGCACGATTTTGGAATTTGACCTATATTGAAACACATTGACATTCCCTAATTAATCAATTGTTCCAAAAGTTTATTCAATTTAACCTAATATCTATTACTAGGAACCTGAAACACTACAAATCATATCAATTTCAAGAAATAAGGGAGATTTAGAAGTTTTGACTTACCAATCACTTGACGCCAATGGTTCTAGAAACGGGTTAAAGCTTTGACGATACCCACGAGTTTAGAATGGTTCCTACAACCATGAATTTGAAGAATTGAGATGGATTTAAGGTTTTGGATCAAGCACCCAAAATGGGTTTCATGGAGCTTACCTTAATAATGGTGGGGTTGAAGAATTTGGGATGGAAATCTACACTCTTATGGTACCATGCATGTGTGGAAGGGAGATGGAATGGAAGCTTGCCTTGCTTGGCCCTTGGTTCTTGCTTTGGAAGTGAAGAGAATGATGAAGATGAAGAAGTGGGGATGGTGGAGAGGTCACAGTTGGAGGAGAGGGAGAAGGCGGAATCCTTTTTCTTTTCTTTCTTTGTTCTAACGAGAGAAAGAGGAACTAAGTTAAGTGGGTAAGGGGTAATTTAGTAACTTTAATATTTAATTAATTTCTAAAATTAACCTGGCAACCCTAGGTTACCCTAAATTTAACCAGATTAAATCACTATCTAACTTACTCCATTTGTTAAATTAATTAACAATCTATATTTATTATTTGATTATTAATAATCAACCAATAAATTTTAAATTATAATGTTACACAAGACTATAATTATCACATAATCATAAAGCAAGCAAAGCATTCCATTAATCATAAAAATTTACAAACAAGAGCAAAATTTCCATAGTGAAAATTCAGGGAGTTATAAAAGGTCTCCCTAAATTTTTTTGGTGACGTTGTTTTGTAATGTTGGACCACTTCCGAAATTTGCAATGGTGTTAAAGTCATGACAACAACTTTTATAAAGTGGATTAATGGAAGAAATGGAAGGGAAAACTTTCACGTCGTTAGTAAACACGTGGGACCAAATTTATACAACAAAAACAAATAAGAACGAAATTTAGACCTTAAATAAATATAAGTGAGCAAATATATATTTTAACCTTAAAAAATAAGATCATATTACAAAAGATAAAAAGAACATTACTTCAATTAAAACATCAATTATACTTTCAAATCTTTTTTATTGAACCATCAACACAATTTGAACTTTTTAAATAGCTTATGAAATTATTTTTCTTAGTTATCTCATTAATGGTTAAGAACATTTGGAGTCACCTAAAACAACAAAGTTTGAGCCCTACTTCCCCCTTCCCCAGACAAAAGAAAAAACCTTATAAAGGGTGCCTAACACGCACTAATGTGAAGAAAACCAAGTTAGCTAACAAAGATAAAATTTGCTCAATCAAACCAACCCTCACTACTCATCCAAGCTTTAGGACCTTGTGCGGTTTGTCATTCCAAACCTGTGTTGACCTCTGTTTTTCTCTAGCTTCTCGATGATACCATACTACATTTTCACAATAAAAAATATTAGTTAGAGGCATATATAAAATAGAAACCCCATTAAATATATTATTAGTACTTCAAATAATACCTTGTTTTAAATAAATAAAAAATAAAGAAACTAATAATTTGAAGTGAACAAGGGGACAACAGAAACAAAATATATATAGTATTAATTCAAATTATTACTATATTCAAGTAAAACGAAGAAGGAAAAGATTTTGGAAGTAAATAATTATTAGCAACTTGCCTCATATTTAAAGCCAACAAGAGAACAAAAAGAAAAAAAGAAAATAGGGACCATAATGGAACAGAAAACATAGATAAGTTTGAGGAAATTAATTACACAACTTCTAAAATGATTTTAGGATAAAAAAGATAAGTACTTAAAAGTTATATATAGATATAACTTGGAGAAAGTATTCACTTCAAAATAGAGTGAGAAATTACAATAATTGAATTTCCTACCCGTATGTTGTACCTATTATGAAGGAAGTAATAATTTATTTAATAATATTAATTAATCAATTTTTATTTATCAAGTATAAATAAATAAATATTTTATTTACATTAAATACATCTTTTGATGAATAAATTATTATAATCATTTGAAAAGATAAGTACAAATATTGAATTAATTATTTAAAAAATTATAATATTAAATAAATTTATCAAAATAAATTATTTTGTTAAACTATTAATTGAAATGAAAAATTAAAATTTTATAAATATTTAGGACATTAAATTAGTATAAATTGTGTCTTTAATAATAAAAAGGAAGTTGAAATATTAAATTTTAAATATCAATATTAAAAACATATTGTTCATATCATGATAATGAACACTTAATATTTATAAAAAAAAATTGGGATTTGAGAATAGCCATACTTATCACAAGCTATAACACATAATGACAGAAGTTCAAAGCGGCACAATCTTTGCCTACCACAATTTTTCCTTCGCGTCACATTTTTCAATCACGACAATCGGCCCGCATTTGTGGGTGGAACTACGAGAACTCGTGGAGCTATTCGGCCACTTATTAAAAAAATGTTAATTTATTATCCCTTTTTCCATGAAGAGGTGAAGCGGTGCTGAAGAGGTGTTAAAGTCGTGTTGAAGAGGTGAAGCAGTCGAAGCTTAAATCCCTTTTCTCTGTTATAAAGCTCAAAATCCCCTTTTTCCCTTGAAGAGGTGAAGCAACTCATACAATTTCTCGGTACAGTTTTATGCCTTTTAAATGACGTGTTTTAACATGCATTTAGAACTCATGACCACTCTTTTTTCTTTTCAACACTCATTCTTATCTTCTATTAAGGAAACTAGCTTAGTTAGTTAAATAGGGTATGTGAGTTGGTGTAAGCCCTCAACATGAATTCGATTCCTAGTAAAACCAAAACAAAAATCATTCTCATCTTCTTCTCCTTTCTGAGCATTTATTGCTCTTATGAGATTATTTTTGTTTCCATCTTCCCACTTCTCTTTTTGCCTAGGTGAATATGTTTTGACTTTTTGGTTTCCTTTCTTTTTCTTCAAACTTATAGAGTTATGGCTTGTGTGAATAATTTTGGATATGTTATAAATTATGAATATTTTGTTTTGTAGCATTTTTTATAGCTATGTACATATATATAACTTAAAGATCTACATAAAAATTTCTAAAATAATGGTCAACCTTGTATCTTCTATACGACTATAGAAAATTTGAGGTTAGCTGCTCCACACCACTGTATAAGATTATTAACTATGATATCAACATGAATTACATTTATTTATCCTTTATAATAAAGTTGATTAATCTTAATAGGTGTTTTGTGTTCATAGCAATGTTCTATAAAAAGGGTACCCAAATTAAAAGAAAAAACTCTTATAATTTTGATCTATATAAATAAAACTCATTTTTTTAAAAAATAAAACACATTATTTTTATTCTCTTTATTTGCATGTTTTACAAGTATACATTTTAATGAATAAATTAATATATTTTTTCAAAAATATAATAAATTATTTTGTACATGAAAAATTAAGTTAAATTAAATTAATTATTTAAAAATTTATTATATTAAAAAAGTTTGTCTAACAACATCAAAATATTGATCTCTAATTTTCTATATTAGAAATCTGTTTCAAAAGAGTTGGTTTGTCCAAATCAAGCGAAGGAGATTTGAGCGTTGACCTTCTATCCAAAGTGTTTCTCAACCCTTCATTGTGTTGTTCTTCATGAGTCTCCTTTTTTAAAAGCTTTGTAAGTTGCGATTAATGCTTATGACGTTTCCAACATGTTGTTTTTGCTTTTGTTTACATTTTTTATGTAACAAAAAAAAACATTAAGTTAAGTTATAAATCAAAATAAAGATTATTTTTATGTCTTCGCATTCTTTTGAAATTTAATATTATCAATTATTTTTTACATTAAATCAACATTAAGTGAATCTTTGAAGGGTTTTAAAAAGAAAAAATATTAAAGTTTAATTGATATAAAAATCTTATTTATCTTATTTATGCAAATTATTTTTTGTAAGTTATGATAATTAAATTTAATGATATTATTAATTATGATAACAACGTGAATTACATTTGATTATCCTTTACAATAAAGTTGATTAATATTAATAGGTGTTTTGTGTTCATAGCAATGTTCTATAAAAAACGGTACCCAAATTAAAAAATATATAAAATAAGGTTTAATTAAAAACAATATTATTTTAATATATTTAAATGTTTAAAATAATAATGAAACTAGTAAGTTAAGAAATAAATCAATAATATATATATTATTTACATGTATTTTATTTACACACATTTGAAACTTTTATTAATAATGTTTTGTATATATTTTAATATTTTAAATTTGAAACAAAACCATTTATAAAGTAATAAATTTTCTACTAAACTACATTATTATTCATTAATATAATAAATTATAGTGGAATCAAGTTATATAGTTATACTAAAAACAATCTTGAAGGCAAGGGCCTGGCATGGTTCTCCCATTTTTCTTCCTTTTTTTTCACTGTAATTTCAAATTTAATTAATTTTAATTCCTTAAACGGGTCGGTCTAATATAATCAAGTTTTTACATCTTTTCTTGTAAATCAATTGGAAAAGAAAATCTGTTAAAAAGAGTTAAATCCAATATATATCATTAATTTTCTTTTTAAAAAATCCAATATCATTAATGGAATAATTATTTTGTCATTAAGTAATACTCCCTTGTGTTCTTTTTACAATAGACCAATAGAATCTGCTTTTGGTTTTTTTTATAAAAACGGGTATACTCCATCTGGTAACAAAATATTACAACCTATTGTTTATAGTTTTTTTTATAAAAAACGATTACATATTTTTACGTATATTAATAATACTTTTAGTTTTAAATATAAACAAAAATAACTAATTTTACATATATTTTTTTATATTAATGGTATTAAATATTTTAAAAAAAATAGATATTTTGGAGATATGTACAAAAATGATATATTTGATATGCAAATACCAAAAAATAAAATTTTTCTTATATTTTAAGGCAAAGAAACCGATTAGTTTATATTTAAAATAGGAGGAGATAATATAAAATTTTTTATACCCGTTATTTATTACTATCTTTATCTCTGCCGTTTAACATAAGACCATTTTGAGAAAATAAATTTGTCCACCCCCATTCAAATTTTTATGTTATTAATTATTATTTTTTTAACCAAAATATTCCTATTAATGTATAACTTTTTTTTAGAATCAATATAATATAACAATAAATGAGATACATCAATTATATTATTTATCTCTCATATAATAATTAAATAACAAAAGAAGAGAGAATAAATAGAGAAAATTAAATGACAAGTCATAATCACTCCAATGGCAATTTTAACAAACTACAATAAATCTCAAATAGATTTAATGATTTTAATTAAATTAACTATTTTTTAATACACGTGAATTAATACTTTTGAACATGTTCCCCTACTTAACCATTTAATTAAATGTATTCTTTTGAAAAAATGGTTCCCTAAATTTGCATGATTTAATTGTAGATAAGTGATAGAAATACGCTTTTCAACACACTCTATACATTCTATATAGTTAGTTTTATAAAATAAAAAAAATTAAAAATTAAAGTATGGATCAATTTACTGTACCGTACGTATGATTTCACTTTTTAAAAAACTTAAGAAACCTGTAAAATATATTTAAAAATGTGTAACTAGCATTTCTATTGGGTCATATAAATGGGGCTAGATAGTATTACTTTCATCCTTAAATATTAGATCTTTTTACTTAATTTACACATATTAAAAAAGTTGGTTAATTTACTTAAATTTATTAAATTTGTTTGAAATTTAATTTTTAAAATTGTCTTTAAAGTTGTTATTACTCTTCATTAAATTTCTTCACTTATTTTTTCTCCATTTAGTATTTTCACTTATTACCCAATTATCATTGGAGAGATAAATAAGTATGTCATTTATTATTATATTAATTTTAATAAAAGTTATATATTAATAGGGGTATTTAAGGAAAAATAATAATTAATCATATTAAAATTTAATAGAATGTCTGAAAAAGGTTTTATATTTAGCTAGGAGGTATTATTATATTTCTATTTCTGGTTTCTCCATGCATATGATTGTTGGCTCTTGGGTTCTTCGCCGAGCAAAGTGGAAGTGGATAGAGTATTGCTTTTCTAACTCTTTCACAAAGAATTCACAATAAGAAGAAAAAAAAATTAAACTAACACTCCCTCCATACTTTCTTATCCCATTTTCCAGAGAGAGTTTTTCCCTGTTGTTCCTAACAATTGCTTATCTCCCCAAGTCACATTAATTCTATTACCTGGTGGAGCATTTTATAAGCCACCCCTTCAACTCATTTCACTCACTCACTTATTCATTTCCCATCTCAGGTCCACATAGTGAGTGGCATTCATGTGCTTTATTTTTTGTCATTGGTTTTTTTATTTCTGTCTTGATCCTCTCTTTTTTTCTTATCTAGGTAGTGTTGGAAATAGAATGAGACCAATGATTCATTTCTTCATCTAATGCATGCAAGTTGATATAATTTTCTTTTGGAGTGTTAATGACTTGATATTCATATCACGAATGCAAGCTAGTTCTTGGAATTTCCATAGTATCTACCAATCTGGTGGTGCAGTTAATCTGCTTTCATATTTTAAGGTTTCATTTTACAGGCCAATAGTTAAAAGCTTTATTGTTTTTCGAATCCAAGTGGATGAAGTGGTTCTCTAACTCTAAGATTGTGATGAAATGAATTTCAAAATATTTCATCTTCTCTTGCCTTCCAGTAAACTAGTCTTCTTGTCCAATATATAACAATTCTTACATTATTTTTCGTAGTTACCTTTCTATATATGTTCTCTGTTTTGAGTGGTTCTTTTCCTTTGGTTAACCATGGTCATCTGCCAATACAAAATTTTAGACATGATATTCCTTCCTCTCTATCGAAACTTCTCCAAAAAAGATAATGGACTATATTTTTATTGTTTTCTCACTAGGATATTTTAATGTAGTTTTTGTTCTTTCCAATATAGCCAAACAAAGTGGCTTTAATTGTTTAGGTGTTGTTCTCTAATTAGACTTGGTGATTCTGATCAGAGAACAATACTAAAATCACATAATGATACTTTTACATAAGACATCTTAAGTTTCTTGTTTTTTATACAATGACTCATTGCTTTCTTGTGACAGGATTTTTACTGAATGGAGAGTCCAAGAATTAGCCAGTGGTTAAATCTTCTAGTTTGTGTACTGCTATTGCTAAAGGCAGAAGGAGATTTTGTTCCAATAACTATTGTCGAGAAGGCAGTTTCAAAAGGAGCTGGTGAGGCACTTTTCTCGTATCTGATTCCGGAGAACTTGGAAAAATATGCCCTTCAACTCCAGTGTTAATGTTTTTTTGTAATGTTTATAGAATGGTTATGAATTTGAAGTTTAACATCTTTTGCAGTTTGCTTGGACGGAAGCCCCCCAGCTTACCACTTTGATAAGGGATTTGGAGAAGGGACTAAAAACTGGATAGTTCACATTGAGGCATGTCTTTTACTAACTCATGAAAAAATTTCCTTATTTTTCTTATATGTTTATTTATGTTAATGAGTACAAATATTATTAAGTTGCTGATCTAGATTTCATCTATCGAGTGTCAAATTGATCAATTGAGAATATTCATCTCTATTTTTGGACAAACTTTGGAAAGTTCACTTTTCTTGTCTTGGTAACAACTTTCACTACAATATATTCTAGGGAGGAGGATGGTGCAATGATGTCAATAGCTGCCTGGACAGGAAGGACAGTCGCTTAGGTTCATCCAAGCATATGGATGAGCCACTTGGCTTTTCTGGGATTTTAAGCAACGATCAACAGTTAAATCCAGGTATATTGTCTACTAATCAATAAGTAAGCTTTTGTTTATCATTTTTACTTAGCTTTCTAATAAATTTTATGAATTTCAGATTTCTACAATTGGAACAGAGTCAAGGTTAGGTACTGCGATGGCTCCTCATTTACTGGTGATGTAGAAGATGTTGATCAAGTACGTTTTGCAACATTCAAAGGAACTTGAAATAAATTTCTAGAAGAAATACTAATCATTAATGGATCTTTATTTTTGATTTTTTGCTAGTATGATTTTTGTAACTTGATATATGTTTCAGTCAACCAATTTGCACTTCAGAGGAGCAAGGATTTTTGCTGCGGTAATGGAAGAATTACTTGCAAAAGGACTAGATAATGCTGAAAACGTATGGGACATTGATGATTTGTGACTTTTTTCCTTCCTGAACGTTTCATTCTTTCACTGACTGAAACTTGTAATCACAGGCTATTCTCTCTGGATGTTCAGCCGGAGGATTGACTACTATATTACACTGTGATCGCTTTAAAACTCTATTACCTACAGTAGCAAGAGTGAAATGTGTTCCAGATGCTGGTTTTTTTATCCATGCGTACACTCCTGAAGTTTTCTTTATACTTAACCTTTCTCCTTACTTTCTTGGAAATTTTAATGATTTAATAAGTTTGCTGTTTTGCAACAGAAAAGATATCTCTGGAACAGAACGCATTGAAGAGTACTACAGTCAAGTTGTTTCAACACATGTACTTGTCTAGTTGTCTACTCTCCTTCCACTATGGCAAAGCACTTCCTGCTTTATACACCCAAAAAGCCGCTATAGTTTTCCAACTTCAGATTTGAAATACAATTTCTAATGGAAAAAGTTTTTGTTTATCATTTCAGGGCTCAACAAAGAATTTGCCTACATCCTGCACTTCAAAACTCAGCCCAGAACTGGTGAGTTTTTCACCCGTGATTTTTTCTTCGAGCTTTGTAACTTCTATGGTGTTACTAATACTTGTGAATTGCTGTGCAGTGCTTTTTCCCAGAACATGTGGCACCACACATCAGTACCCCAATCTTCTTTGTAAATTCCCCCTACGACACGTGGCAGGTCAGTATTTCTTTGAAATATATTCATCGTACAGGAAAGTTCCTAAACCATGTTTTTACCCTTTCATCAGTTACTGAATTCATTTGAAAGGTGAAGTAGCATGGTGAAGTGATCATTTCATATCTGTTCTGTTACTACAAACAACTTGTCTCCATTTCTCACTAAATTTTTTATTTTTTATACACACTCATTTCGAAAATTAATTAAAAAGTAAAGGGGCAACTTTTTGTTGTCCAAATTTGATGTTGAAGATACCTTTTTTATTTCATATATATGGACTTATTCTGAACATGAAGAAACATTTTTTATTTCATTTGTAAGGACCTATTCTGAACATGAAGATAATATCATAATAGACCTTGGGGCTTATACATTAACCTACATTTCAAAGTGTAAAATTTTGTAGTTGCTTAATTAATAACTCGTGGATGGAATTCATTTAAGCAAAATCTGCTGGTGTGCGATCAAAAATTGGTTCAAGATGCATAACGTCTTGATCTTATTATTTCCTTATTGCCAATGAACTTTTCTATTTTCGAAAGAGAACACGAAAAAATGTAATTGGGTGAAGGAGGCATCATACCTGCTAATTAATTGACAACACGTTTAGTAACTCTTGATGAAGATGTCATTGTCATATGATGTTTTAAGTCTGAACCACTTATTGCTGTTCATGAGTAGTGACACTTTTCTAGTTTTTTCTCTGACCCTCTAGATATTGCTTTGATTCAGATTAGGTACATCTTGGCACCGGGTGAGGCTGATCCCCATGGCCTTTGGCAAAGTTGCAAGCTTGATATAAACAAGTGCTCACCTGATCAACTAAGTATTATCCAAGGTGAACATTTTCTGATATTTATAAAAAGGTTTTGTTATTGTTTTTAGTCAATCTTATAAAGCTGTCTATATTTTATAAGTAATTTGTTCAACCTATGTAAATTTAATGGGTAAAACCACCTTATGTAAAAAATAAATTAGAGAAAATTTAATATTCTAGAAGAGTTACAAAGCATAAAAACTTATTTATTTTGACAAGTCTTATGTCAGATATGTTTTTAACACCGACACTTATTCAACATGTCTTATACACTGCTTTATTAATTTTCACATATAAAAATTATTTGTTGTTCGTGGTTTGAACATTTGAGTTAACAACATTACTCCTTTGTATGCTCAAACATTTTAATGGATACTTCCAAATAGATGAATACTAATATTTTTTTTAGTCTTTATAAAAAAGTAACTTAGAGTACGTTATTATAAAATATTAAAAATGTACATATGTGTGTACGGTGAAAGTATTTGTGTCCTGTGTCCATGTCGGAATGTGTTTCATAGTAGTGGAGTTTCGAGGACCAAAATTTTGAAAACTTTTTGTGACTTAACTTTTATGCATGAATTGATTTTCAGACTTCAGGACAAAATTCTTGAAAGCATTGAATGTGGAAGGCAGTTCTCGATCTAAAGGAGTGTTTATTGACTCTTGCTATGCTCACTGCCAAACAGAAAATCAGGAGACATGGTTCAACAGCGAGTCTCCTCAGCTTGCCAACACTGTAAGAGTTCTTTTGGCCCTTCACTAAAATATAAATGTTTTCTGAGGGTTTTTATTACTATAGATTTTTCCTAACTTCTTTGTATGCATGGCATTCTGCAGACAATTGCCAAGGCAGTAGGAGAGTGGTTTTATGATCGAAGCCCTTTCAATCATATAGACTGCACTTATCCTTGCAACCCTACTTGTCGTAACCGTGTTCTTGACCTCAAAGACCACCCTGAAATATAGATTCACATATATATCATTCATATAAACTGTACTTAACTGGTTGTTGTATGAGAAAATAAAAGGCTTGTATGTGCACTAGAAATAATATAGGGTCGCCATAGCCCTGACTGGGTTGTTTAATGTTACAATTGCTATAGTCTAAATAAAACATCTGTGAAGAACGGAACAGCGGGGATATGTCGTTTAACGTTTCGTAAACATCCCCGAAATGGAGATGGTACGATGAGCCCTCTTCTAGAAGTGGCCCACAATAACAGAACCATAATTATAGACGTTTCCTGTAAAAGCAAATTGCCCTTTTATTTCCTTTGAATCTCTAACCTTCAATTTCCTTCTTCACATCTATAGCACACTTCCTCTCCTCCCCACAGTAGCGATCTCTGGTTCGACGTCGAGGGCCCTTTCTTCTCCGGCGTGAAGCGGCGCCGGCCTTTCCCCTTTTCTCCGTCAATTTCCACTTTTCTCTCTTTGTTAGTGTTTCTATTTTTGTTTCCCCTTCCGGTGATCTTGTTCCCTTACCCCTCCGGCGATCCTCTTCAAGTCAGCATTGCTTCCTTTTTCCATATCTTTCTCTCTATGAATATAAAGTGTGAATCTGTGAGAATTTGTGCGTTTCGAATGGTCATGTGTGAGTAACTTTTGTTATTCAATAAGAGATTGTTCCTTTTGTTTTGTTTTCCCTCACCCGATTCCCTGTATGTTTGTGAAGAGTGAGAAGAAGATCACAAAAGAAGAGTGAAGTTTATGTTTGTGATTAATGAAGAAGAAGTGGGTATGACGGTGCAAGCAAAATTTAGGGTCACATATTTTCAGTCATTTGTGTAAAAATAATGGGCTGGGTCTATGAAAGAAATATTGGGCTCAGTGGTAACATTTTTTGGTCGGGTTCTGTTATATTAGATAAAAAAAATAGATTACAAAAGTCAATTCCTTTCTTTTGAATTTTATTTAATATATTTTATATTTTATAAAAGCGAGTAAATTAGGTGTTTGATGATTTTAATTTACTATGTATTTATATAAAATATTTTTTTTGTCTTACCCTTTTCTTGAAAATTTAGAAATAGATGTGTTTTTGTATCTATCCATGTGCAACATAACACAACATTAATGGGTTGTTTACATGTACACCGAGTTTTTGACTCATTTAGGGTCTTTTTACAAAAAAATCGTAAATGTGGGCTAGAATCTAAAGAAATTAATGGTTTGGGGTAGTTTGTCATATCAATGTTTAATTTTCGCACAATGGAGGGGCAAATTTAGAAACTTTAGCAGAACGTGTCGAGCATGCAGAGAAATGATATGATAAAGAGATGAATTCAAGGAGAAATCGCATGAGTAGCAGACGAATTTGAACGTGTCATAAGTCGCTTATTTGAAAGATGAATTTGACTAGTAATTCGTCCCACGGAAAGACGAATTTACATGTGTCCCGCATGCAAAGAAGTCGTCTCATTGAAAGACAAAATGGAGCAGCATTTCGTCTCTTGAGCAGACGAACTTGGGTGGCAAGACATTATTAAAATGGTCCCCTCTGGTTAGCTTTTCACGGCGGTGAAAAACAACTTTGGCTTTCACTATTGCTCACTTTGGAGACCTCTATGCGTTGTTGTGTTATCTTATTGGTGGTGGACCATTTTTGATCCTCAATCAAAGTTATAGAGGTGCATTATTGTGTTTTTAAAAGTTATAAAGGAACATATAGTTAGACAAAACACCCCAGTTGGTCCCTGTCTCCGTTACAGTCGGACACTTAGGTCCTCTATTTAGTTAGTTGGTCTCTTTGATCCCCCACGCCCATCATCGTCGGACACTTAGGCCCTTGCCGTTAACAGTACCAAACGCCCGTTGGAAGTAGGTGACGTGGATTGTTAAGTGCCAATTGGGACGTCCATGTAAGCATCAAACAATGCCGTTTTTGCCTATAGAAACCCTACTAAATTTCACGTGTCTCACTTCTCTCCTTTCATCATTCTCAGACTACCCATTCTCCTTCTCCCCTTTCTCCTTACGAGACTCTTCGTTCTTCTTCTCCCCTTTCTCCTTCCAAGACTTTCTCCCTACAAGATTGCATCTTTTCCCCCTTGTCCTTCTCACTCGCATTTTGGTTATCTCTTCTTCCTTCTCCTGATTGACATCTCCACTGTTGTGTTTTCTCCATCTTTTCTTCATCTCTCGCATTTTGATCAGCATGGAAAGGAGGATTCAAAACCCCACCAAGGGGTCATCGTCTTTATCATCTAGCCAATCTCGACGTTGTCTCCGTTGCTGTTGTGGTGACCCTCCCGCGCTGTGTGTATCCCACACAGTGAACAATCCAAATCGTCAGTTTTGGAGATGTGCACGACTCCGTGGAGGCCAATGTGATTTTTTTGCTTGGGTCTAGGATGGGGATCCACGAGGAAGAATGGAGGAATACCCTGATGTGTAAGCTAACAGAGATAGAGTCTGTGATGTCAAGGCCGAAATGTGATGTTGATAGTGGTGTTTGTGAAGCCATGGCCCAAGTGGAATCGTTGGTCAAGAAAGGGTTCATGGAAACCCAGCAAGAACTGTTAAAGTTGAAGATGCTTTTGGTTACTCACTGTGTTATAGTTTTCTTTTTTGTAATGAGGTTGTTGGTTATGATGATGAAAGTGTAATGATGCTGTTGGTTATAATTATCCAATTTGTAATGAGGATCCTACTTTTAATGTACATAAGTATTATGTTTAAGTTTTGAGTTGTCCTATATTTGAGTTTGTAGCATTGAGGTCCATTTTATGTAGCAAATATGTAAGCTGGAACTGAAAAGGAATTAATAGAATTAATAGTATTAATGAAATTAATGGAATTAATAAGGTTAGTTATTATGATGAATTGGCCATCATTTTGTTCCATTAATTGTAGTCCATTATACATGATGAGTTGGCCAAATATCTGCATGATGTTGATTTTAGTTTTTTTGGCTACCATTTTGTTCCATTAATTATAGTCTATTGTGCTTGATGAATTGAGCAAATATGTGCACCAATTATAATATGTAATATGAACTAGATATAGAGCAATATCATAAAACCACACTTGAAACATCACAGGACCTGGAAAGTAACAACAGAAAACCACTTTTGAATCATAATTAAACATCACAAGACCTAGAAAGTAACCATTGAAAACATAAAATGACTGCTCAATACATAAAACCATTGTCACATTAAACAGGTCATACAATAGATGACCTGAATAAAGTAAATACATAAAAGCTTTTGTTCACAGGTCATACAACAGAGGACCTGGAAATTGATGCAACAAATCCGGAGCCATTAACTTGATGTGAAAATCCTGAATTATTATCGACTTATTGTGTGACTCTCAGAGGATTTATTTTCTTTTGGCAAGCGCACCAATCATTAAATTTGTAATATATTTGATCGTTCCCACAGGGATTGTGGTAATTACCACAATCTTAGACTAGTACAAGCTGAACCAACGCAAGCATATACAATTCATTCTGCTTTTCTATTGTTTTATATTTTCCATGTTTTTGTATTTTCAGAAGCAGTACAAAATGTAAAATGTGATTAATGGAAGATAGGTTAGGATTACTTCAGCTTACAACTTCATCAAGAAACATGCAATTGAGGTTCAATCAAGCTTCAGATGCAAGAAGACAATTCATAGATGTTTAATCCCTAATCCCTTAGGTGACTAACACTAATTCCTAAGCATTAAACCCTAATCCCTTAGGTGCTCGATAACAGAGAAATCTAATGCGAAATTGGGGGTTAAACCCTAACTATTCACCTAATTACTAGGCCTGAATTAGTTAGGAAGCCAGAAGTTACCTAAGCCTCAACCATGATTCCTCACTGGTGAGTTTCTTCATTTGGATCTAAATTTGTCAATTCAGCAGAGTAGATCCACTTCTCAGCTTGTTCTCCTCTTGTTTCAGAAGATAATTTCCTTAATGCAGCTTCAAGAATTCATTGGAAACTTCAGCAATCCCAACCCTAGGGGTTTAGAAACCCATGGAAATGGATTCTGTCGAAGGAATGTGGAAAGACATGGACGAGAGAATTTAGAGAGAGAAAAGAATTAGAGAGAGATTGGAAAATGAGAAAATGAATCGTGTTATTATTTCCGTGTCTTCTCCCCCACTCGTCCACGTTTTACAGAGTATGTACAAATATATATATATATAGGCATCTAGCTAACTAACTTAATTAATTACAAAGGAAAATTAATTAACAATTAAACTGACTAATCTAAATACATAATTACAAGTAAATAATTAATTACACTCAATACTTAAATTACTAATGTACAGCAGCAAATGGAAAACAGAAACAACGTAACATTTCGTTTAAAGGGAACAACAGCAAGTTAAATAACCACCTTCACGCTCAAGCGTGAAGGGCTCATGCTTAAGCGCACTCGAGATTATTACTGCATTATGTCTTCATGCTTGAGCGTGAATGTGGGACGCTTGGGCGTAGGTGTTGTGGTGAAGTCACGCTTGAGCGTGAGTGATACTCGCTTAAGCGTGATCGTGTTTTCATGCTGCATGCTTTGGTTTCCTTTCTTTGTATGTGATTTACATGTTGTCTCACGCTTGAGCGTGGAACCTTCAAGCTTGAGCGTGAAGAACATTTTACTGCACCTGCACATGCAAACAAATAATTGTCTAGCGTTTGTACGCTGGATGTCCAGCGTATGTACGCTGGGTTAGGGAATTTATAAATAAACAAATTTCCTTAACTAATTATTATTTTTAATCATTTTCTTACATAATTTAAACACTTTTGAAACAAATAAATAAAACCAGAATTAATGACAATTTATTAAATAACTTAACAGTATTTAATGAATTAAGTTAAATTAAAGGTGAAATTATTAAGTCTTTTCAAGACTTATCAGAAATCTCATACGTCACAGGACCTGGAATTAACATTAAACCATTTCTCATTAAACTATTCTCATAACATGTGTTTTCAAGAATATGAACATAATCATTTCTTGTATCTGGGGGTTTTTATGAAAACCATAGCTCCTGGTTTTTTGAATGGCAACTTCCTCCTCAAATTATATTGGTTGTTGGGTGGCGAACTTGTGGCACTTGACTGAGCAGGCTATGGAGACCTGCCAGGAGCTGCCAACCTTGGACTCCTCCTAACAGGTGTGATGGTATCTGTCTAAGACATGGGCTGTGAGGCTGTGACTTCAAGAACTTCCTGCGTCTGTTATGGTGTGGGGTTAACTTCTTGGGTCTGTTGTTGTGTGGGGTTGGCAGCACGGGTCTGTTGTCGTGTGGAGTTGGCATTCTGTGCTTGTTCAGTGTTTCTCATATCTCTAGCTACTGGACATGAAAGCTTCCTATGTCCAACTTCACCACATTCACCATATTTTCCTAATTGTAATCCTTGTCATCTTCCTTTTATGGTTGTTTTCCCCGTTGTTAGTTGCATCCTTCTCTGTTGACTCCCGGGTACTCTCACCCACTTTTCTTCTTTGTTTTTTAGGCCTGCCAATGGTCCTTTGAATTGGTGGAATTGGTGGCATAAACTCTGTTTTCTCCCAAAACTCTGAACTGGGTACTGATTCGATATAATGCTGATAGGTTGCATCCCAAGCTGTCATCGTCAAGCCAACATGGCAATGGACTTCTGGTCTCTCTCCTTTGTGAGCTATGGTTGCACAAGCATGCTTGCATGACATTCCTGTAATTAACATGCAACCCATCAGTTAATAAAATATACCCCAATTAACAGATACCCTTTCAGTTAAACAATAAACCTGTAATTTACCCGTCAGTTGCCATACTTTACAGGTGCACTTCTGTGTTCCCAAATTAACAGATACCCTCTTTGGAAGGCAACTGACCTCGTACTTTTCAATCCCGCCATCACCTAGTCAGGGTAATAACAAAAAGAAAATAAAATAATTATTAAACAATAATTACATAATAATTAAATAATAATTAAACAATGATCAGATACCTGTCCAAACAAATATCTAGTTGTTACTTGCAGACTTGTGCTTCTCTAGCCTACTCTGCTGGATTGGGGTCAACTCCCCAGCATGTCCTGTTAACTTTAGCTTGTGGTTACCTATGGTGACCATGAGGTAGGTCCTTACCTCTTCCAGCATGGTTACAATGGGTTTGCACCTAGCATGCATAAGCTTAGAGTTCAGCACTTCACAATTATTATTTGTGATGTTATCCACTTTACAATTTTCATCAAAGAATGCCTTGCTCCATGCCTCCTTTGGAAATTTAGCCAAAGACTTCCAAGCCTTGTCATTCACATGCCTAATCTTTATCATATTTATTTCAAACTCATTTGGGGTTGTTGACCTGGCTGCCTGCCACAAGAGTCCCCTAAGTTCTTTCCCTCTCCATTGTTTAGAGAAGTTCTGTGTTGCACATCAAGCATCACTTCTTGCAGTGTTGGTATCAATCCCTATAGAAAAAACACAAAAAATACAAGCATTAGTTATTAGAATATATTACTGTTTGAAAACCACTAGAGCATGAGGGTTTAATAAAATATACCTTATGTATGTCACTCATAAATGTAAGCATCCTCTCCTTGTAGTCACCTGTATATGTATGTAGCAGCTCCAAAAACCATTTCCAATTATCTTTGTTCTCAACCTAGCAAACCCCATAAGTAATAGGCCATATGTGGTTGTTGGCATCCTGTCCTACAGCTGTCAATAATTTCCCCCTATAGTATCCTTTCAAAAAACACCCATCAAGCCCCACCAGTGGTCTCTTGTGTAACACCCTCTGTTACACCTTAATAAATTATAGAAAAATTCATAAATTTTTTTTAAAGATATGATTGTTAAAAAGAAAGTATCGGAATAAATTACATACATTATTTTTGAAATACCTCATAAATATTATTAAAAACTTTATAAAGTAATTGTACATTCATTCGAAGAAAATAAACATTAAACATTATAAGAAAGAGAGGAAACTCCATGGCCCAGAAGCAGTTACTTATTAACATTATTTATTCATTGGACTACGGTATTCATACCGAGCTCCCTTTCTAGAACGTGCTATATCTACTGCCGAGATTCTTTGATCCTTTCCTCTGAACCATCAATTTAGAATATATGAAACAAAAACACGAAGAAAGGAGTGAGAAACAGAATATAATATTCTCGAATAAGACATAAGCAACAAAGGGTTTTCATAAACTAATATATAATAATATCAATCACAATCACAATCACATACACAATCAATTATGAATGCATGAATGTTATGCAATATCTTCATCATAACTTACCTATGTATGTGGGCCCTTAAATTTTAATTTGTACTGGGCCAACCAGGAGTTTACACTGTTCCATAAGTCCGGATAATAATAATATGAACAGCTCAACTGGCATGGAAACACTTAGAGACTAGTCATATTGAGAAAGTTTTTATTGTGAAAGTACCCGACGCTAGGGAGGTACCCCAAGTCCCCTGAAGCACCCTTCCACACCCTCTCATCCCAAGGCTCGAAATTAAACCTCCTCTAATGTATCCTCGGTTTCTATAATCCGTCCCCAGACAATATCATTTAATTTCACTTTAATGATTCATGATGCATGAACTACTCGCGTATTTAGTTGGTTAAGGCTTTTAGAAACTCCATTATTAAATACCTTAAAGGTTTACAACATCATTTCAATAAACTATACATTTTCTCAATTCTCTGAATTTCTGTCCCATAAAAATAAATTTGGTACAGTTTTTAATTCTCACCAAAATTGAGTTTCCAAGCCTTAAATATCTCAATACTTATCATAGAAAACTTTACATATATATTTTTTAAAATTGAATCTTAACAATATCGAATTTAGAAATCTCAATTATTTCCAAATATCTTTAGTTATTAGGTTGAAACAAAATAATTTACTTTTAAAAATTTTATTTTACTTAAAGATAATAACTCTCAATTTTTAAAAAAATACTTAAAAATTATAAAAATTTTCTTTAATTCAAGAATTAATTAATTTTTATAAAATGACTTCTTTTGAAATAAATACTAGATTTTTAAAGATTAAAAGTAAAATCAATGAAAATAATTTCTAAGAAGAAATAAAAGACTAAAAAACTAAAATAATACTTTTTCTTAGAATTTAAGGAGTAACGTAAGAAAATTCTTACTGAGTTTTAACTTTCCGTCATGCTTGCTATATGATCAAACTCCACATCACAAGATCATCCATCACAATTAACAATCATAAATAATTAACAATCACAAAAATAATCAATCAAAATCAAGTCAATAAAACATCATTTATAGATATTATAATTCAAAGTCTAATGATTATTAATATAGTCAAATTGAGTCCTTTTGATCAATTCCTCGCATAGGTCTATGTAAGTCCATATAATCCAGTCCTTGCATAGGTATAGTTTAGTCCATATGAGTCATAGTGGTCCAAGTCCTTGCATAGGTATAGTCCAGTTCATATAGGTTATAAAAGTACAGGTCCTTACATAGATATGTTAGAATTAGTTACATCAGATATTTAATTTAAAATTTATTATAAATTTTAAGTTAAAGAGTTAATATTTTAAAATAATAATATTATTAAATTTAAAAGGAGTAGGGACTCCTCCCATTATTCTTATGTCTTTTCATATTATATTCTTATCTCACTCCCCCTTACCTTGAATTGTTACCAAAAGAGAGTTTACTTTACGCCTCCAATTTCTAGAAATATTAATACCAATCTTATTTCAGTATAGGTATAAGATGAAAATTAAGATTACTACTTAAAGCAAAAATGGTAAATTTTGAATAGTGAATAGTAACAGTAAATAGTAAATCATGAATAGTAATGGTAAATATTAAATCATGAATAGTAACGATAAATAGTAAAATATGAATAGTAAAACGTGAATAGTAAAGGTAAATAGTAACAGTAAATAATAATTCACTATTTAAATAGTAATTTACTATTGAAATAGTAATTTACTATTGAAATAGTATTTTACTATTGAGAATAGTAACTTAAAATAATATTATTTTCAGTATAATAATAGATTTCTAAAAACGATATGAAAATAACTCTAAAAAATATAAGAGAGACGTATTCTTACCTTAGAATTTTAGCAGAACCTTCTTCCAAAAAATTTATTTCTCTCTCTTACTTCCACCAATATCTCATTAGCACTACTATATTAAGAAAACTTAATCTGAAATTGTGAATTCTAAAGAAGAATTCCTTCGGTATTTATAGGAGGGAAAATTACTATGCATTCTATTATTTTAATATAAAAATACTGTGTATTTTTTGAAATTTAAATCCTGGTTACTGTGTATCTTTTGAAAATTTCGTACATGCACAGCGTTTTGCATAGTAAATGTCGGTTGAATTATTAAGCCAAATAGTAACCTTTTACTCGGTATATTTTAAATATTCAAAATGAGTCCTTTTTAAAATTTAACGATATTATATCAGTCCTCACTAATTTTATAATAAGTAATATAAAGTTTAAATTTTAAAAATCTAAAATTTTATGTTAATAAAAATTTATTGATACGTTCCCAATTTTTTAACGATTGGAAAAAATCAAGATTTTTCTCAAACCGATAATTTTTAGATAAGTCTACTTGAAATGGATTTTAGAAAATTTTCTTATAATTTAAATTCACTTTATTATAAATATTTTTAATTTTAAGTCACTTTATATGAATTTAAAATTATTTAAAATATATTATTTTATTAAAATAATTCAAAAATTCTAAAATTCCAAAAAATCATAAATAATACGTAAATTAAAAAGTTCTAAAGAACCATAATTTAATTCATTCAAAATTTTAATATAAAAATAAAAATAGGTGTGTTATATCCTGCACTCTATAAATCCATCTCTACATCCCTTTAAACAGATGTATAACCTGCTGAACACTGGGGGCCTTCAGGTTGTGGCTCACACTCCATCTTCACTGTTGACCCTGGGTTTCTCTTCAATAGTTCCCCGTAATAGTCCTATAACATGGCGAATTGCTGCTTTTCACTGCCCTTAACCACTTCTCTGGACCTCTTCATTGACTTGTAAATCATTTTATCCTCCAGCTTCACTTTGTACCTTTCCCTAAACAATTCATACACCCCTGAATATGTAATATTGCGGTGCCTTCTCATATACTTCACCAACTTCCTTATAACCCACTGTTGGTCACATGTTGAATTTTTGAAAACCCTCACACATGTATGATGGTCATTGAAGGTTTTGATCTGATACGACTACCTAATTGGGTTCAGACTGCAAAAAATTTCACAACCACAATGCTTGTCCTTACACCTTGCCCTGGCTCTAACCTTGTCATTCTTCACCCATTGAAACTCCCTACCTAGATGTACATTATAATCTTTCACTGCATGTTTAAAGATAGCAAGTGAAGAGAACTCCATTTTACACTGAAGCACTACATGGCCAAAGGTAGCTGTCTCATTGTATTGAGGATATACCTCTCTTTCCTCATCCTCATCATCTGAACCTTGAGGGGTCTTCAACTCCTCTGAAGCCCATGAGTCATCAGAGCCTCCATCAATGCCTTCAACACTTAACCCATTTCCAACTACATCTTCATTATCAGTATCACTGTCAAATATGGTAGGAATAGCCGACTTCCTATTCTTCTGAACCTTCATTTTCTGTTTCTTCTTGCTACAATCCTCATCCTCATTACCTTCAATACTGGTCTCACATCCCCCTCCAACATCTTATTCACTGATCCTAAGGCTGCTTCCAACATCCTTTTCCCTACTCTTAGCACTTACACCCTTAATTTCATCATCCACCCTAACCATCACCTTCACCTTATTAGCTTCAACAAGGTTCCCCTCATCTATATCCATCAATACTATGTCATCAACTGGATACTGAAAATATACCTATATTACATTCTGGTTATCATTGGCACATCTGACCATGTCTAATATATCAGAGTCCCCCTCCAACACATTCAACCCTTCATTCATTTCAAATCTGGGGTCATACCAATAGATCTTCTCTATCCTATAGTAGCCACGATTTTCAATGAACTTAATTAAGGTAAAGAATTCTAGATAATCAGGGTCCAACTTCTCCTACTCTTCCACTTTACCCCCTTTATAGCCTTTTTTTCCATGGCAATCAACCATAAACCTGTATTTGCATGTTGTGAATAGGTTTTGATGATGACAAGTGCACAAGAACAAGAAGAACACTATTCATGGATCAAAAACAAATGCATACACAAAAGGATTTGATAAGTTCAAATCAAACACCAAGAAACCATGAAGAACATGCTTCCAAACGATTAGAGAATCAAGAAAGTAATGCATAAGGATCAAGGAAAGGAACCATGACTCAAAACGCTTCAAGGAAACATCAAAAAGCATGGAAAAGCACCAAACAACATTGCTTGAATCGATTCACACACGTAGGAATCGGTTCAAAGGCCTGGAAGTTCCAAAAATATCAAAATAGAATGTCTTGAATCGATTCACACGCCTGGAAGTCCCAAAATTCTTAAAACAGAATGGCCTGAATCGATTCACCAAAGCTTGAATCGATTCACACGAATCTGAAAGCCCAAAATGCCCAAGTCAGAATGCTCTGAATCGATTCAACAACGCATGAATCGATTCAGACAGTGGGAAATGTGTCTCAAAAAGTGCTTTTAAGTGGTAAACAGAGACTCATACTCTATGGCATGGGTGGGGAACAACCTGGAGCTCATTTGCAACGGCTAGAAGCTCTCCAAGGCCTATAAATGCACCTTCAATTCAAGCTACACAACATACATCAAGGAGAAATTATTCCTAGCTTGTATTTGTGCATTGTGAGTCCATTTTTTCTTGTATAGTTTCACTGTTCTGAAACTTTGAGCTTAGATTTGTATATCCTCTCTTGTTGAGAGTTAGAAATTATGAGAGCTTTCCATTTGCTTATCCACTCTATTGAGAGAGTTAATTGCTTGTAAACACAAACACCAAACACCAAATTTCACTCTAGGTTGAGTGGTCACAAAGGTTGGGGTTCAACCTTTGGGTATTGAGAATTTGAGAGATTGGGTGGGTTGCCCTTATGCTAGTGAGGATTGAGTTCTTAAGTGTGGGACACTAGGAAGCTGCAATTGCTCATAACTTGTATCTCTAAACTTCAATAAGTGGAAATCCTTCAAGTAAGTTTCTTGAAGGCGAGACATACACCGGGTTGGTGGAATTCATTAAATCGATTTGCAAGCTTTTCTTCCTTACTCTCTTACATTTACATACTGCATTTGGCTGGGACACTGTCATGATTGTGATTGCATTGCTTAAATTTGGTTAATTTGACTTAGCTAAAACTCTACACACTAAGTGTTTGATAAATTGCCAAAGTAACTTTTGCACATATTTCTACCTTAGTACTTGCATCATACTCATTGTCTCTTGTATATTATTATCTAGTGTGAAAAGGAAACCAAGTTCATGTTAGGAAATCCCTAAGCATGAGCAGCGGAAAAATTAAAGGGATTCCATAGGATTTGCAAGGTTCCGTGTTTCAAAGCAAAAAAAACCAATTTCGAAATTATTTAGGTTACCTCTTGAAGAACTCCGAAGCAGTCGTAGCCTCGTCCTTTAGGAGTCCACACGAGCACTCCCACCAGAATCGCAACACTTGCCAACTGCTAGGTTGACGGCGTGTAGCTCTTGCAACTTTTTGCGAATTTTGTGTCTCACTTGAGTGAACGGCCTATGAGCATCTTATGCTCTATTTATAGGCTTAGGTTTGACCTAATTTGTTCTCTCTAAAAGTGGGCTCCTTACTCATTCCAAATGAGTTAGGCCCAATAGCTTTATTTTAGTCCAACTAAAATAAGACAACATTTTCTGATGGGCTTACTCTATGTGTGTGACCCTATAGGTAAAATACCCGGTCATATTAATAATAAACTATTTTATTATTAATATAAAATAAGAGCGGCATCTAGCAATGCATCATTATGTCCGAATATTATTAACATAACCTATAAGTGATAATTATTTAATACGTTTATTCCTTTTGTCACGATATCCTAATTGGGCCCAAGGCATGGTCGCGTCATCCTTGTACGGCCCAATTTATTTTACTTGATACCGGAGTAGACTGGATCCGAATAAATATCTAATATTTATTCTTTCTAGCATGGCCATGCGTTTTCTTAGTCTTACTCCATCAAGTGGCCTATGGATATCACTCCTGTCACATAGGAGAGACAAATCCCATCTACATCACTCACATCCCTCTGCATAATTTGTTCATTGCCTAATCACAACCTTTATAGTCCTCTTGTTACAGAAGACGTTTAATTGTATTAAAACAATAAACTCCTCATGTAGGAATCGTAGTGACTTCAGGTCGAAGGACTACATATACCATTATCACATTGAGAATCGTTTATGACAATCATGTAACGATCCATGCAACGTTCTCATGGTGGGTCTGTCCAGTACATCATTACTCTTAATGTGTACCCGTGTGAAGACTCGATATCATCTATATCTATGATCTGTGAGATCAGGTCATCAGTACACTCACACACTAGTCTCAATGTATTTACATGTCCCCATGTAAATACTTAACTAGGGACATTTTAGGAATAATTTTTATATGACCTATTACTCCAAGGATAAATATGTTTAAAACAACTTTAAACTGAAATATTTATTCAATTGATAAGTAGAAAAATGATACAAATGAAAAAGCATAAAGGCTCATAGTGCATACACCAACAGTTCAAAGGCATTCCAAGTGAAATTTTTAAACACTCAATTCACCCCCCCTCTTGAGTATTGAGGCCACTTGAATAACAAAACCTACCTCCAATATGAAGTCTGATCCGAATATCCTACCCCAAATTAACAACAAAATCAAGTTTATTAAATTATTACCCTAATCCCTAAATAGATTAGAATGCTCCTTAAATAGATAAAAAAACAAAAAAACTAAATATATTGGATTTGGATGGTATACAAGGGCCTGGTATTCAACTCCATTTCACACTAAACAGATTGGGCTTGGATGGAAAACAAGGGAACCTCATCCTTTACAAATGAACACTAAAGAGAAGGAAATGAACCCTAAGCACTAAACAGAACAACTGAACATAGCACTAATAGAACAACTAACACATAAACATCAACATCTTCATTAACACTAACAGAAGCATGGCAGTAAACAGAAACATAACAATAACAGAGGCATAATAATAAACGTAAAACAGAGGCATAATAAAAAACACATGTTCGAAAAATAAAATAATTCAAATAGCTTTAAACCCTAAGCAACAGAACCATCTTCATTAACACAACTTAAACAACTCGAACAAATCAATACATGTTTGAAAAATAAAATAACCCAATACATGTTCGCATAACATTTTTGAACTCAACAAACCAAACAACCCACGAAACATGTTTGAACTCAATAAAAGGCACAAAACCCTAACATTATAAAAAACCCTAAAATCATAAAAAAAACATAATGGTTTAGGATTTACTAACCTCAACACCATCTCCCATCGCTGACGACAAAAATGTAACATGATAGAAGAGACAAAACTGTAACACGATCCCTCAGAACGCCGATGAATTGGGGCTTGGGGTTTCGCTTTAACGTGAGACACTTGGGAAGATTAGGGAAATTAAGATATTACGATTTAAAAGAGAATTCAGAGAATAGGAGAAATTACGGTATTAGGATTTGAGAGAGAATTCAGAGAATTGGGGGATTAGGGTTCGCTAACGAGAGAGAAAGTAATGTGTCCCTGTGTCTCTATCTGTCGTTTACTGTGACCAAACAAAACAACGACGTTCTACTAAAGCTAAACGACATCGTTTTGATTCCATGACGTGTCAAATGGGAACGACGTCGTTTGATGCTTACATGGACATCCCACTTGGCACTTAACGATCCACGTCGCCTACTTCCAATAGACGTTTGGCATCTGTTAACGGCAATGACCTAACTGTCCGACGTTGATGGACGTGGGGGGTCAAAGAGACCAACTAACTAAACGTAGGACCTAAGTGTCCGACCATAACAGAAACAGAGACCAACTAGGGTGTTTTGTCATATAATTATAACCTTACTATAATATAAAAACTTGAACAAACATAAGTATTTATAGTAAAAGATACATATAGTTAAAAAAAAGAAATAAAAAGTTAATTACACAAACCACTCTCAAATTTACAAATATTATCCTCCAACTTTTTTTAAAAAATAAAACCAATTTTAATCGTCACAAATTTTAGGGTTTAGATTTACTATTATGTAAAATCAATTTAAAATTTGATTTAATAATCGATGGAAAGTTGACACAAATTTCAACGTAACCTTCAATAACATGAAGTAAAATTGATAAATTATTGTGGAATCAATTTATATAGTTATTCTAATGTAACAAACCATTAGCACGGTTCTCCCAGTTTCCCCCTCCTTTTTACTGTAATTACAAAATTAACTAATTTTAATTCCCTTAATGGTCCGGTCTAATATAATTTGGTTATAAAAATAACAAATATATAGAAATAACAAATTGAATTTATATTTTTATTTCTCTCTCTCAAATTGCAAACCTTTCGCTTGTTGATTCCGTTGTAAACCGTTGCAGTTCCTCTAAACTACTCCACCGCGCAGCCATTGTTCCACCTGCGTTCAGCACTGCGATCTTCACCGGAGCAGCACCGGACTCTTCACCGGAGTGGCACCACGCTCTCCACCGTCGTAGCACCGCGATGTCCACCGTCGCAGCACCGCCCTTGCGCGCGTCCTCTTCCCAGCACGACTTTGTGAGCCACCACTCTCTCTAGGATTTGCAACCGCAAAGGTGAACATCCCTCTGTCTCCCATTTTGATGATAAATTCAATTTTGATGATTTTCTTGTTTTCTTTATATATATATATATATATTGAAATATAGCTCCTAATTCATTCGAGATCCTTTTCCAATCTCATTTTAGAAACACTAAGATAATCATTTTATTTTGGCTAAATACACTTGGGCCCTCTATCTTTAAGTTATTCCCATTCTCACATTGGTCTCCTATCATTTTTTTTTAATTTAAAATAGTCCTCTAACTGTTTAAAGAGGTGTCAATTTGAATTAAAAGGACCAAATTAACACATTTTTAAAAAGTTAAGGGACCATTTTGAATTAAAAAATGATAGGGACCAATCTTAACTTAAGAGACAGGACTAACAGGTGTATTTAGCCTTTTATTTTTTTTAATGTGGAACCAATCTCCAATTGATGCTTGATTGTTTCATAATTACTACTGATCAAAGGTAGATACTTTAGATTATTCTTTTTTTCTTTGAGCTATAGAGACAAGCTTGATGATGATATTGAAGGCTTTGCATCTATCTTTAACAGTAAGGATGGCAATGATGATCATAAGTATGTCTACAACTTTGAGAAATGAGACCAATTTTTGCTTGAGATTTTGTAGTTTTTGAGACTTGGTTCACTTGGAAATAACAATGGGGAGCAATTGATGGAAGATGGGTCTCAAATAGCTCCAGGGAGAAAGAAAAAGCTAATTCTTGATGGAGATTTGGAGAGACAAATTAAGGATCTCTATGAAAAGTATGTTTACCCGGAATTACACTGTCTAAACTTTGGAGCATGATATAAGTTAGAGCCCTGTCAATAAGAAATTTAGTTATTTCTAAATTTCTATAATGTTGGTGCAATTATACTTAAAGAAGTCATCATCATAGATTGATTCATAACTTATCAATTTCTTATGTCCCTTATTAGATTGATTTCTTAATATACATTTTTGATGAATTAAATATGTTTAGTTCTTCTCAGCTTGTGAGCAATTTCATTTTTATAGGCAGAAAAGGAAGAGTCCAAGGTTTCAATGAAGAGGAGGAAGCTCTAATCAAAGTTCTATATGAGCAGTGAGTGTTACTCAACTTGGTTGATTCACTTGCTTGGTGGAAGATTGTATTTGATTCCTACTCCTTTATCAGTGACTTCTGAATGACTAGTTAAATAAGAACATCCTAGATTTTATGAATTTTCTCTTGTATTTTGCTGTTAATATTTGGACTGTTGCTTCCACAGATTCAAGGATCATAGGAGATGTAGTTATATGATAGCTGATGCACTGGATATTGATTGTAAATTCAGTCTTCCTCAAGTCTCTCTAAAACAATCCGTTGCTCCAAAGAAGAGTTCTGGGGGCAAAATGGACAATAAAGGTGAAGAAGACCTTCTGGAATGTTCAAAGACAGGATGAAAGAATCTGATGATGAAATGCTCAGCTCTGTTCTCAAGTAATGTTCCTTTGCTTTTCCTTTTCTAGGACTACTAGTTTACTGATCAGTTTTAAAGAGAAATAAATGTTAGCTGTGTCTATGATGCATGGTTTAGTTGTGCTTTTAGTCAGGCACTTATTCATAAAATCATTTCTACTTTGATTAATTAATATTTTTTGGTTTGGTAAGGGTCTCATAATTTTATTTTATTTTATTTTTTATCAATTTGATTGAAGTTGCAGAAGTTCTACCTACATTACCATATATTCCTCTTCACAATTGTGGATTTAATCTGGGATTATATTCCAACTTTTTTGTGGACTCATGGGAAGCTGGACTGCTTTCCTTATCAGTGTACTTTATGTTGAGTACAGAACCAGAAAGGAGAGAAAAAAAAGTTGATTTCAGGTGAGTATACTTATCATCAGCTTTCATTTATGATTACCCTTGTGTATATCAATGGTTAATAATCAATGTGTAAGGCTATGACAGTACAATGAGTTACTTTAGATTCTTCTTATCTTGGTTTCTTTTGACTCTTTGCAGTGGTTTGAAGTGCTTGATGGATTTTAAGGCAAACACTGGAGGAAACTTGGCCTTTGTTAAACTGTACTTTCCTTCTTTTTGGATCAGTAATTCACTAACTTTGCCATCAACTGCTATGGTGTACTGGGCATTTTGAAGATATGTACAAGAACGGTATATTTGGTATGCAAATATTTATTGGTATTAGAAAAATATAATTTTACTTATATTTTTAGACAAAAAAATCCACTAAGATTTGCCTATATTTGAAATAGGAGGAGATAGTACCAATTTTCGTATACCCCTTATTTATTATGAGATAGTGCCAAAAAAAATATTTTTGGACATGTTTCCCTAATTAGTCATTTAATTAAATGTATTCTTTTATAAAAATGATTCCCTAATTGTAGATAAATGATAGAAATACACACTTGTCAACACACTTTATACACTCTATATGATTAGTTAATTTAACAAAATAAAAAATTAAAGTATGGGATCAATTTACAATGCCTATGATTTGACTTTTTAAAAAACTAACAAACCCTACAGAATATGTTTAAAAATGTGTTACTAGCATTTCTCTTTGATTGAATAAATGGGGCCAGATAGTATTATATTTCTGGTTTCTCTGTGCATATGATTGTTGGCTCTTGGGTTCTTCGCCTAGCAAAGTGGAAGGGGATAGAGTATTTTTTTTCTGTCTCTTTCACACAGAATTCACAATAAAAAGAAAAATAATTGAAATCAAACTAACACTCACTCCATACTTTCTTATCCCATTTTCCACAAAGAGTTTGTTTCCCTGTTGTTCCTAACAATTGCCTATCTCAGCAAATCACACTAATTCTTACCTGGTGGAGCATTTTATAAGCCACTACCCTCAACTCATTTCACTCACTCACTTACTCATTCAGTTACCCATTTCAGGTCCACATAGTGAGTGATATTCATGTGCTTTATTTTTCTCATTGGTTTTTATATTTCTCTCTTGATCATCGTTTTTTTTATCTAGGTAGTGTTGGAAATGGAATGAGACCAATGATTTATTTCTTGGTCTAATGCATGAAAGTTGATATAATTTCCTTTTGGTGTGTTAATGACTTGATATTCATATCATGAATGCAAGCTAGTTCTTGGAATTTCCATCATATCTACCAATCTGGTGGTGCATTTAACCTGCATTCGTATTTTGAGGTTTCATTTTACAGGCCAATAGTTAAAAGCTTTATTGTTTTTCGAATCCAAATGGATGAAGTGGTTCTCTAACTCTAAGATTGTGATGAAATGAATTTCAAAATATTTCATCTTCTCTTGCCTTCCAGTAAACTAGTCTTCTTGTCCAATATATAACATGCTGATTTGATTCTTACATTATTTTTCGTAATTACCTTTCTATGTATGTTCTCTATTTTGAGTGGTTCTTTTCTCTTTGGTTAACCATGGTCATCTGCCGATACAAAATTTTAGACATGATATTCCTTCCTCTCTATCGAAGTTTCAGCAAAAAAGATAATGGAATATATTGTTATTGTTTTTTCACTAGGATATTTTAATGTAGCTTTTGTTCTTCCCAATATTGTCAAACAAAGTGGCTTTAATTGTTTTGGTGTTGTTCTCTAATTAGACTTGGTGATTCTGATCAGAGAACAATACTAAAATCACGTAATGATACTTTTACATAAGACATCTTGTGTTCCTTGTCTCTTATACAATGCCTCATTGCTTTCTTGTGACAGGATTTTTACTGAATGGAGAGTCCAAGAATTAGCCATTGGTTAAATCTTCTAGTTTGTGTACTGCTATTGCTAAAGGTGGAAGGAGATTTTGTTCCAATAACTATTGTCGAGAAGGCAGTTTCAAAAGGAGCTGGTGAGGCACTTTCTCGTGTCTGATTCCGGAGAACTTGGAAAATATGCCTTTCAACTCCAGTGTTAATGTTTTTCTGTGATGTTTATATTGCAGTTTGCTTGGACGGAAGCCCCCCAGCTTACCACTTTGATAAGGGATTTGGAGAGGGGACTAAAAACTGGATAGTTCACATTGAGGCATGTCCCTTTCAGCAAATTGGCACAAACATGTCTTTTACTAACTCATGAAAAAATTTCCTTATTTTTCTTATATGTTTATTTATGTTAATGAGTACAAATATTATTAAGTTGTTGATCTAGATTTCATCTATCGAGTGTCAAATTGATCAATTGAGAATATTCATCTCTTTTTTTGGACAAAATTTGGAAAGTTCACTTTTCTTGTCTTGGTAACAACTTTCACTAGAATATATTCTAGGGAGGAGGGTGGTGCAATGATGTCAATAGCTGCCTATACAGGAAGGGCAGTCCCTTAGGTTCATCGAAGCATATGAATGAGCCACTTGCCTTTTCTGGAATTTTAAACAACAATCAACAGTTAAATCCAGGTATATTGTTGACTAATCAATAAGTTTTTGTTTACCATTTTTCTTAGCTTTCTAATAAATTTATGAATTTCAGATTTCTACAATTGGAACAGAGTCAAGGTTAGGTACTGTGATGGCTCCTCATTTACTGGTGATGTGGAAGATGTTGATCAAGTACGTTTTGCAACATTCAAAGGAACTTGAAATAAATTTCTAGAAGAAATATTAATCATTAATGGATTTTATTTTTATTTTTTTGCTAGTATGATTTTTATAACTTGATATATGTTTCAGAAAACCAATTTGCACTTCAGAGGAGCAAGGATTTTTGCTGCTGTAATGGAAGAATTACTTGCAAAAGGACTAGATAATGCTGAAAACGTATGAGACATTGATGATTTGTGACTTTTTTTTCCTTCCTGAATGTTTCATTCTTTCATTAACTGAAACTTGTAATCACAGGCTATTCTCTCTGGATGTTCAGCCGGAGGATTGACTACTATATTACACTGTGATCGCTTTAAAACTCTATTACCTACAGTAGCAAGAGTGAAATGTGTTCCAGATGCTGGTTTTTTTATCCATATGTACACTCCTCAAGTTTTCTTTATGCTTAACCTTTCTCCTTACTTTCTTGGAAATTTTAATGATTTGATGTGTTTGCTGTTTTGCAACAGAAAAGATATCTCAGGAACAGAACGCATTCAAGAGTACTACAGTCAAGTTGTTTCAACACATGTACTTGTCTAGTTGCCTACTCTCCTTCCACTATAGCAAAGCACTTGTTGCTTTATAGGCCCAAGATATTGCCACCGTAGTTTTCCAACTTCACATTCGAAAGACAATATCTAATGGAAAAAAAATTCTGTTTATCATTTCAGGGCTCAACAAAGAATTTGCCCACATCCTGCACTTCAAAACTCAGCCCAGAACTGGTGAGTTTGTCAGGTGTGATTTTTTTTTTTCTAGCTTTGTAACTTCTATGGTTTTACTAATACTTGTGAATTGTTGTGCAGTGCTTTTTCCCAGAACATGTGGCACCACATATCAGTACCCCAATTTTCTTTGTAAATTCCCCCTACGACACATGGCAGGTCAGATTAGTTTGTTGCTCAAGAAGTTTCAGTTCTTTTTAGAGCACTACTTCTTTGGAATATATTGATCGTACAGGAAAGTTCCTAAACGATGTTTATAGTTTTTCATCAGTCGGTGCATTCATTTATTAGGTGAAGTAACATTGTGTAGGATACTGGACATGTGAGATGGTGAAGTAATCATTTCATATCTGTTCTATTACCACAAATAACTCGTGTTCATTTCGCACTAACTTTTTGATTTTTTATCCCTTAAAAAGTAGAGAGGAAACTTTTTGTTTTCCAAATTTTGATGTTGAAGAAACATTTTTGATTTCATATATAAGGACTTATTCTGCACATGAAGAAACATTTTTGATTCATATATAAGGACTTATTCTGCACATGAAGAAACATTTTTTATAATGACCTGTTCTGAACATGAAGATAATATCAGAATAGACCTTGAGGCTTATACATTAACCTACATTCAAAGGGTAAAATTTTGTAGTTGCTTACGTATTAACTCATGGATGGAATTCATTTAAGCAAAATCTGCTGGTGTGCAATCAAAATTGGTTCAAGATTACTCTGCATAATGTCTTGAACTTATTATTTCCTTATTGCCAATGAACTTTACTATTTTCGAAAGAGAACACTTAAAATGTAATTGGGTGAAGGACGCAGCATACCTGCTAATTAATTGACGATAAGTTTAGTAAGTCTTGTTGAAGATGTCGTTGTTATATGATGTTTTAAGTTTGAACCACTGATTCCTGTTAATTAGTAGTAACACTCATTTCGAAAATCACTTAAAAAGTAGAGTGGCAACTTTTTGCTGTCCAGATTTGATGTTGAACAAACACTTTTGATTTCATATATAAGGACTTATTCTGCACATGAAGAAACATTTTTTATTTCATTTATAATGACCTATTCTGAACATGAAGATAATATCAGAATAGACCTCGTGGCTTATACATTAACCTACATTTCAAAGGGTAAAATTTTGTAGTTGCTTAATGAATAACTCATGGATGGAATTCATTTAAGCAAAATCTGCTGGTGTGCAAACAAAAATTGGTTCAAGATTACTCTGCATAGTGTCTTGATCTTATTATTTCCTTATTGCCAATGAACTTTTCTATTTTCAAAAGAGAACACTAAAAAATGTAATTGGGTGAAAGAAGCACCATACCTGCTAATTGATTGACAATAAATTTAGTAATTCTTGTTGAAGATGATGTTGACATATGATGTTTAAAGTCTGAACCACTGATTCCTGTTAATGAGTAGTAATACTCATTTTGAAAATCACTTAAAAAGTAGAGGGGCAACTTTTTGTTGTCCAAATTTGATGTTGAAGAAACATTTTTGATTTCATATATAAGAACTTATTCTGCACATGAAGAAACATTTTTTATTTCATTTATAATGACCTATTCTGAACATGAAGTTAATATCATAATAGACCTTGAGGCTTAAACATTTACATTTCAAAGGGTAAAAATTTGTAGTTGCTTAATTAATAACTCATGGATGGAATTCATTAATGTGCAATCAAAAATTGGTTCAAGATTGCTCTGCATAATATCTTGATCTTATTATTTCCTTATTGCCAATGAACTTTTCTATTTTTGAAATATAACACTAAAAAATATAATTGGGTGAAGGAAGCATCATACCTGCTAATTAATTGACAACAAGTTTAGTAACTCTTGTTGAAGATGTCATTGTCATATGATGTTTTAAGTCTGAACCACTTATTGCTGTTCATGAGTATTGACACTTTTCTAGTTTTTCTCTGATCCGCTAGATATTGCTTTGGTTCAGATTAGGAACATCTTGGCACCGGGTGAGGCTGATCCCCATGGCCTTTGGCAAAGCTGCAAGCTTGATATAAACAAGTGCTCACCTGATCAACTAAGTATTATGCAAGGTGAACATTTTCTGATATTTATAAAAAAGTTTTGTAAATGCTTTTAGTCAATCTTATAAAGCTGTCTATACTTTATATGTAATTTGTTCAACCTTCACAGCTCTTAATGGGTAAAACCACCGTATAGGAAAAAGAAATTAAAGAAAAAATGTAGTATCATAAAGCTTCTAGGGGAGCTACAAAGCATAGACACTTATCTAATTTGACGCGTCTCATGTTAGATATGTTTTTAACATCGACACTTATTTAACATGTCTTATACACTTTTTTTTTTAATTTTCACGTAAAAAATTTATTTGTTATTAGTGGTTTGAACACTTAAGCTGACAACCTGACACCTTTGTATGCTTAAACATTTGAATCGATACTTTCAAATAAATGAAACTTGTTGATTATTAAACTTAGAGTACATTATTATAAAATATTAAAAATGTACATGTGTATACGGTGTCCTATATTTTTAACATTAACTTTGTGAAAGCGTTTGTGTCCTGTGCCTATGTCGGAATGTGTTTCATAGTAGTGGAGCTCCAGGACCAAAATTTTTGAAAACTTTTTGTGACTTAACTTTTATGCATGAATTGATTTTCAGACTTCAGGACAAAATTCTTGAAAGCATTGAATGTGGAAGGCAGTTCTCGCTCTAAAGGAGCGTTTATTGACTCTTGCTATGCTCACTGCCAAACAGAAAATCAGGAGACATGGTTCAACAGTGAGTCTCCTCAGCTTGCCAACACAGTAAGAGACCATTTTTTTCCCTTCACTTAAATATAAATGTTTTCTGAGGGTTTTTATTATTATAGATTTTTTCTAACTTGTATACATGGCATTCTGCAGACAATTGCCAAGGCAGTAGGAGAGTGGTTTTATGATCGAAGCCCTTTCAATCATATAGACTGCACTTATCCTTGCAACCCTACTTGTCGTAACCGTGTTCTTGACCTCAAAGATCACCCCGGAATATAGATTCACCTAATATCTATAATTAATATATATATATATATATATATATATATATATATATATATATATATATCATTCATATAAATTGTACTTAACTGGTTGTTGTATGAGAAAATAAAGGCTTGTATGTGAACTAGAAATAATATAAGGTCACCATAGCACTGACTGGGCGGCCTCGATAATTGTTTAATGTTACAATTGCTATAGTCTAAATAAAGCAGTATATCTGTGCTATTACTAGTGGATTAAAAATATATTAGTGATTTTATTGTTTATCAACTACTACTGTTTATTCAAAATATAATTTAAATCCATTAATTTAATGTTAAAGGATTGATACTGCGTGTACCTCGAGGAAATATTGAATCCATATCCTGTGTTAATGTTTGATTCTCCAAGAGGAAAACTCTATGTAGAGTGAACATGCAATTTTTTTTTGGTCCAATCTTCTGAAAATGAGTTAGGAAAATCCAAGAATTGCCCAAGCAGACATGAATAAGGGTTAGTTTGGTTGCCCTCGACAGTCAAACTGAGATTTGACCAATGAATAAAAAAGATCCATAGGTTCAATTCAAACGGTGTGAAGAATCAATATTAACTATTAAATTTTTTATTTTCATAACTTTCTTTTCCTAACTCGATACCAAATAGGCTCCAAGTTAAATTGGGCTTGAATTGATGCTAATAAACCGGCTCATTTGGTTTACAAAAACATCTTTTTTTTAACTTTTTTCTTTTAAAATTTTTATTGTAAAATACGGTGGCTTCTAAAGTACACAACACGAACAACGGGGAGATGTCATTTCACATCTTGAAAAATCCCTGGAATGGAAACAGCTAAGAAAGGTTTGAAAATCGATGAAAATGTCTCGACGATGGTGGTACAACGAGCCCTCTTCTCGAAATAACCCATAATAACATGCCTACTTTCTAGGCTGTTTCTTGTAAAATAAAATTTGAAAAAATAATAGAGCCCCTAAAAACCTTCGAGTCCTTAATCTTCTATGAGGGTGTTTGGTTTGCAGCTGGGGAAACGGAGTTGAGTTGAAGTGAAAAATTTAAAGGTTGATATTAATTCTACGTTAGAGACAATCAAAACTCCGTTAACATGTAGGATCAAAATCCTCTCTCAACTTAACGAAGAATTCTCCGTTGGCATGCCGCTGCCAAACATGCTCTATTTCTTTCTTCACATCCGCAACACACTCTCTTCCTCCCCACGACAGTGATCTCTCGTTCTTTTGCCACTTCGTTTCAAAGTTGGGGCCCTTTCTTCTTCGACGTGAAGTGATGCCAATCTTTCTCTTTTCCTCCGCCAATTTCCACTTTTCTGTGCTTTGTCAGTATTTCTAGTTTGTTTCCCCTTCCGACAATCATTGTGGTTTGGTAAAATTTTGAATATTTATAGTTTGGTAAATTTAGTGAGGATTCCATTTCTAATCTCTATTTCTTGAGAATCATTGTGGTTTGGGAAATTTTTGAATATTTGTTATAAAAATGTTGTATGTGAATTTGTGAGATCAAAGAGTGTGCATGCTAGGTCTCTAAGTTTTTGTTCTTGTATGCCTCCTTTTTGTATGTGCCTTAATTGATTGTTTGTCATCATTGTGTGTAACCCTTTTTAGTTTGTCTTTAAATTTCTTTAATGTTTCGTCTTAGCGCTAGAAATTGCTTTTCTAGATTTACTTACAAGGTAGCATTTTGGTGTGATTAGTTGATGAAAAGTTTTAGCTCTAACTTTGAAGTTCCTTATGAGGAAACTGTTGAGTGGAAAATACAAAAAAAAATAGCAAACACTTAAATGAAAACACTTGAGTATAAACACATGAGTAACAACATTGTGAATGTAAGCTTGTGAGGTTCAATTTCTATATACTTGTGCTACTAACAATTTCACTGTCTTTATTTTTTTTACTTACTTGGTTTTGTGCAAATATTGAAGACTTTGTACTTGAAGAGCACTAACCTTGTAATCATATATTGGTTTAGGGATTTAATTTTTATGTATATTTTCAACTCTCTGTATTTGGAGATTTCTCTTTATTTGAGGTTTGGGAAGAAGTTCAATTGTAATAGATTTCATCTGTCCTTATAATTTGAACTTGGACTTGGACTTTTTAGAGATTAAATATGAGTAATTGTGCTTAGGATTAGTTTATTTTTTCTTTGTAAGCGACTAGTTCAATTACTTTTTTGACTAGTTAGCTTTGGATTGTTGATAGGGCTCGCAAGTGCATGGGTGTATCATGTAATAAAAAGATTATCAATCCCATAAGGACCACATCACTGAGCACCAGTTGAGTTATCAGACCTTACTTTGTACAAATTCCCAAAAAAGGAAATAAAATACACCTATTTACTCAAAATATGACACCTTTCAAAAATAAGTCAAAAGCCCAAAACAGATATAATGGTTCAAACTAGAGCCAACATTGGTTCAAGCCAGTTGACCCATCTAGCCTAAAATAACGCTTCTCATCCTAATTTGCTTATTCTTGGTTCCCTTACTTATTTCTAGTCCCTTCAAAAAAATTAAGACTTAGCTCATTTCCTTTGCTTATTTTTTAGTCTTTTAACCATCTTAACAATTTAAACCAAACTCTAAGGCCAGACCTAAAGATGCACCCGTACTAAAGCACTTGTTGATCCTTAAAATTGAAGCTCCATGCATGGATTTCTTTCTAAATTGTGTGTCCTAGAATTTCCTTGCCTTTGAAGCATAACCCCTCTTAGCCTTTTCACAAACTTTGAAAGAAGTCTTCAAGTTTGTATCGACTTCATGTTTCAGTTTAGATCAAAGACTTGTAGACCCTTCAATCTTGTTTATTTCGGATAAGCAAGATTCTTGCTCCTATTATCCTTTTAGAGATTTACTATAATTAACACTTCATCATGCTTGATATATGCTCACTCTAGGATATTGGTCCGACCAATATAAAATGTTTGACAACATCAAATTTAACTTTGTTTATGTTGAGAACAAGTTTGGTTGTTAATGGATCAGACCCCAGAATACGTTATTACATCCAGACCCCAAGATTTATTAATAATATACATCAAGGCACTTAGACTAAATGAAGTCTACTTGTGTATGATCTAACCTGTTTATTTAAGTGTTTCAGAAATTATATACTAAGTGCACAAGTTACAAGTGATATGGGGAGTCCATAAAATCAAAAGTTTAATCCTTCAAAGGTCAAAATTAAAAAGTCTGATTTAGGAATCTTCAATTATATGGATCAACTCAATCAGACCTTAAACTTTTGAGCATCAAGAATTCTTAATAAGAATGTTATTTCAAAGTATAAATCACAACATTCTAAAAAGTCTTTAATGATGCATTGGAAGTCAAGATCTTATCAAGAACAATGTGCTTATCATCAAAAATGATAAGAGACAAATCACCAGAGCAGCCAATACAGTTTTTCAAAGATCTCAACATAACAACTTTGTGCATTTTCAGAAAAGCTGAACCAAGTCAGCTTATGTGTCAAATCAAATAAGAAGAATTACAATGTTGATTTCCGTATGAGTGCTAGAAGAAATAAAGCCAACAATTAGCTTTATTCTCTAAAGTTATCAAGAAACACTTTATTTATGCAAGTGTTGAAGTTCCTTGCTACCAAACTTTTGGACATCCCTTCAGATCATCAAAAGTATGGTACCTGCGCTCAAAGCAAACTCCTCCAAAGGATTTCCATTGTTCATATCTCATTTCCAAATCAGCAACGGTTATCTCATATCACCTATATATTTTTGGAGAAGTTCTGATTCAAAGATATAATAGAGAAGAAAATCCTACCAAGAATACTTAGTATTTGTGATCAAAATATCTTTAATCTTTTCTTAGACCTTCTTTGTTGTTCTGCTTCTAGTAGACCTTGGTCTCTTGTCTTTCTTAACTTAGTGTATTCATTCCTTATTGTATATCCTTTATACAGTAGGTTCTGTGAGATACCTTACACGCTTTCATTAAAATCAGTTATTGTGTAAAAGTCTGGTGGGTTACCAGTCTTTAGTTTCATTGGGAAACAGTTGTGGCCTAAAGAGGCTTTTGAAAGAATACTTGGGTTGTTGAGCTAGGAGTGGCTTGTTGAAACTTAGGTATAAGGCAGAAGTGGTTGGAGTCAAAAATACTTGCGACACTAGTCTAGTGTTGTTATTGTAAAGGAGATTTTACAACAATTGAAATCCTTCAAGTTAGAAGGGACTGAATGTAGCTTGTGTTGAAAGTGAACCAGTATAAACTCTTGGTGTTACCTCTTCTCCTTTCATTCTTTCTTGTAATTTTGTTTTACAAAAGTCTGATTACTTACGCATTAAAGGTTCAAATTTTCGCAAGAGAGTCTAAGACTTCTTCAACCCCCATTTTCTAAGTTTGACTTTGAACCATCAATTTACCATCAATAAAACCTAACATCATTACATCATCAAAAATTATTTAACACAACATTCATAGTCCCCCTTTTTTGATGATGACAACTCATCTCATGAGGTTTTGTTAGATGTAAACATGCAAATAAAAAAAGCATATAACCTCCCTCTTAAACAAACAATAGTATTATCCTTCTTTATATAATATACCAAACTTCTCCACCTTTGATAGATAATAAATAATATACAAAATATCTCAAACTTTTCCCCCTTGACATCATAAAAAAGAATATCAAATAAATCATGAGAGGAACAAATTTACTTATCATATATTAAGGAGAATGAGAGACATCTACTATTGTATAAGAGTTGTTGTCTTTGCCAATTCCATATACTCCATGAGCTTATTATGTGATTGAAACTTCTTGGAAGGAGACCTCACTCGCATCGACAAGGCATCAATTTTCCTTTGAATGTCTAAGCAAAGACCTTGAACCTCGGTGTGGACAGTCCCTACATCCTCACACATAGATACCATGAACTCTTTCATAAGAGCATTTGAGCCATGCTTCTCCTCACGTATTCCTTGCATTATAGCAAGCAACTTCTCTTTGAAAAGTTACGTCTTGAGGTTGGGTAGAGCATAAGAAGATGTCCCATAGAAAGTGGTCCTAAAAGGTTCAAAGTCATCTAGGATGTTCTATATATTGTCATTCTTCGAAGTCTCCTCATAAGTTGGGTCTACTTCTAAAAGCTCCCCTTGAGTCCTTACCAGATTATCCTTTTTGCTTATGATCCAAATATCATCCTTGTTCTTCAAAATACTACACTTGTTAATAAAAAAGGATTAAAAACTTTATTTTTGAACAATGAGCAAAACTAGATAAGTTGACATTGTTGCTTTCGAGAAACGTAGTCACATGCATTCCATAGGGTAGATAGGCATCCTTTTCTCCACCATGTGGCTTAGAAACAATCTCCCTCAATTGATAGGCTTCCAATGGTTCATAGCACATAGTAGCAAAACATCATCATTAGTCACCTCTGAGGAGTAACTATTTCTTGGGAGAACATAATTTTGAGTAGTAAGAGACCCTACATTCCTCTTCACACCAGTAGCACCATTATGGCATAACTCAATCCTAGCAGTTGTGATGTCAACATCATCTTTCAACTTGCTTGATGGGGAGCTACGCCTGAACTTGAAAATCTAGTACTGTAGCCAGGTTGGTTCCTAGGAAAAAGAGGTGGGTTTGGAATAACTGCTTAAGTGCTAAGTCTTTCCTAGCCAGAACTTCCCACTGACTGTTAACAGCTCTTACAATTTTACTTTCCTTGCATGATGCAAAATAATTTCTAAACTTGAAAGTCTAGTACTATAATCATATTGGTTCCAAGGATAAAGAGGTGGGTCCAGAGTGACCGCTTAAGTACCAAGTCTTTCCTAGCCCAAACTTCCCAGTGATCGTTAACAACTTTAGAGTTTCAGTTAGAGTTTCAACCTCTTGGACTATGTAGCCCAAATTCCTCATAACTCGATTCTTAAATCCTAAAAAGATCAAAGTAGTCTCAAGGTATCTATAGAGATCTCTATCTCTCACCCCAGACCCAAACACTCTAGTCCAAGAGCGCAACAAAGAAAAGAAGGATTACAACTCTTAATCCTATGACAAAAAGGACTTAGAATGAGCAAGAGAAGAAACTAACTCGTGTAAGAAAGAATAAAATAGTAAGGTGTTTTTTTAGGACTGAGCACTCAACTTATAACAAAACAAATTCCTAGAAAAGGAAATAAAATATGCCTAATTACTCAAAATATGACACCTTCTAGAAATAAGTAAAAAACTAAAAAAAGCCAAAATGGAGATAATGGTTTAAACCAGAGCCAACATTGGTTCGAACCAATAGAACATTTGGGCCGAAATAATGCTTCTCAACCTAGTTTGTTTATTTTTTATTCTCTTTCTTATTTTGGGTCTCTTTAAATAAAATATTTTAAGACCTAGCCTATTTTCCTTTGGTCATTTTTCAGTCTTTTAACCATCTTAACAATTTAAACTAAACACTAAGGCGGGGTCCAAAGATGCACCCACACTAAAGCACTTACTGGTCCTTAAAACTAAAGCTCTATGCATGGACTTCTTTCCAAAGGGTGTGTCCTAGAATTTCCTTACCTTTGAAGCACAACTCCTCCTAACTCCTTTACAAACTTTTAAGGAAGTCTTTAAGTCTACATCAACTTCATGTTCCGATTTAGATCAAAGACATTTGAATCCTTTAGTCTTGTTCATTCCAGATAAGTAAGATTCTTGCTCCCATCATCCTTTTAGAGATTTGCTTTACTAAACACTTCATCACGCTAGGATGTCAGCCTGACCAATATAAAATCTTTGTCTTCATTAAAATTGAGTTTGTTTTCCATTAACAAAACCTAATATCATGACATCATCAAAACTTATTTAACTAAGCATTCATATTGTTAGTTGTCACATTTGAGGAAAAAGTTTAATCCTTATAAGAACTTTAAGTGGGGATAGAGTGGTAAAAGGCAAGAGGGATACATTAGAGAAAAAGCTTGAATTGAGTGAAACATCGAGTGTTGATTTTAAATAGGTGATAGAGTGTAGTAAGGATAAATTACTTGTTATTACTAATCAACTTTTTCAAGTATGGCAGAAGTATTGATGAGTATTATAAAGAAATAGAGACGTACATGATTCGAGCCAATGTCAATGAAAAGGATGGAGTTACTGTGGCATTGTAACATCCCTGATGTTTTAATGAAAATTATAAGAAATGGGAAATGTTAGTAAATATTTTAGAAGTTTTATTTAATATTTGTTCTGTCCGAGCCAAAGATTGGAAAAGCCGGTGTCGAGGTCGGTATCTGAAGCGCGAGCAGGCGGAGTTAAAGATCGGAAGTGTAGGAGAAGAGCGGGCAGGGCTAAGCGGTCTGGTCCAACCGTTGTGAGGAGAGCGCCTCATACGGAGTCATAGCCCGGATTAACCTCATAATGACTGAAACAACGGATATACGTAACCAAGAGGTGAGCACGGATAAGGTATCCGATCTCTCAGGTTGTAGCTCGGATTTCCGAGGTATGAACACTAAGTTAGGACGTCGGGGGCCGATATTCATATTGGGCCTATACTCTTGCGAAGTATTAAAGAATTGTGAATAATTAAACGTTGAGGGAATAAATACGTGTAATTGATTTGATAACTATGCAATAGTTCAATATAGTGAAATTAATTAAATTTAGTAAGAATACAAATAAAATAAAGGAAAAGACGATCTTGCCCATGAGCTATATATATAAGGAAATTCTCTTCCTTCCCTCTTCATTATTTACAAGTTATCTTTGCTGTTGGTCTATTCCTCCTCTTTCGTTTTTCTCTCCTCTCTTAACGCTGATTTGCATGCGCTGGAGAGGGACTCCATTTGTGTCTAAACTTCAATTTAACCACATTCCTGTGATCGAGGCTTCAAGGTGAGTCTACTGATCCGTTCCAATTGTAATTCCCTTATTCCTTTTAATCTTTGGCCGTTTAGAGCCATGCATGGCTATATTCGTGGCTGTTCTCCACTCCTCTGGTGAGTGTGAGCCCAAATGCAGTCCATGAACTAAGGGCGTTGAAGTGATGAAGCTGTACTTTATGATCCGTAGGTAGTAGGCTAAGCAACGGAAGACTGAGTAACAGAGTTGAGACTGCGAAACCAGTGCTCGGAGGAAAGAATCGACACAGAGAACAGATCAACAAAGCGTGGAACCAAAGTAAGGGGGTATTCGGGTTATAATTAATTAGAATAGGATTCACTTCTTATTCAGGTTTTTGAGGTAACGTAAACAGGTTAAGGAAAATGTTGCTAAACGTAATTGTATGTTTATGCTTGTGCATGTGTGACTGAGTTTATTAATTAGTGGATGATCGGATATGGTTGAGTTTATCATGTTATGATCTTGTGATATCAAATGTTGAAATGATCATCGTTATGGGACATCGGGTTAGCAAGCAGGCTACTCGAGTGATGAGGAATTGATATTATTATGTGAAAGGTAAACTGTTGAATGATTATGTGGTACGGGATGGCCGACGGTATATGTTAGCCCCTCATTTCCGGCTCCCGTGGTTTTCGTGCCCAGTTGAGCTACCCAGTGGTCAAGTAGGACCCAGTGGTCGAGGTGGAAAGTCAAGCAGGACTCGGTGAACCAAGCAGGGTTCACGGGGTGTCAAGTAGGACCCCCAGCTGAAGGCCAATCCTTTAGTATCCGGATACTAGGAGTCAGATTGTATGAGAGTCAGTTGTGATGAATGTGATGAATGTGATGAATGCGATGAATGTGATGGAATTGTGTAATTGGTTTAATTTAGTTACTGCATGAAATACACTATGTTTCGGTGTGCTTACTTACAGGTGATGCTTGATGTGTTTGTATCAATATGCATGTATAGTGTTAAATTCCGTTCTATATTAATTACAATTCCAAACACTCACCCTTGCATTTTTTTTAGTAACCAGAGACAGGGAGGGGGAAGGAGCCATAGAGCCACGCCAAGGGGGAGAACGGTGCCAGGGTCTGAGTGACTTTGAGTGACTCTTTATAGAGTCATATGTGTGTATAAAAACTTCGTAGTATAATTATTAGTTGTACTTAATTAAGACCAGATCGAATGTAAACCTATATTTTAAAATATATCACTGTTATTTGCATGTGCTTTCATGGTAACTCTTTGGGTTTACAGAACCATTTTTAGAGTGAAATTGTGAGAGTTCGGTTGCATGTCTTGGTATAATCCGATGTGTGAAAGGTGTTCGCTCCAGCGAATAGAAACCTCGTTTAAGTGAGAGTCCGGAATCTCGCTTAAACGAGTAGGGGCCTCACTCAAGTGAGAAGTCCCGACACCCTTTCTCTCATCCATTGTGTTCAAATTAAATTGTTTTTCTCTGAATATCGATTAATTTTCAAGAAAAGGAAAAATTTATTGTAAGATGTAATCGTTTGAATAAAAATAAATGCAAAATAACCTAGGACGTTACAGGCATGATTTATACAAAGGTCAAATTCTGATATTAGAGATGTGGTGGAGTTACAAAAGTGTAACCAGTTGGAGAAAGTGGTATATTTAGCCACTAAGGTAAAATAATAACTTAAAAAGAAAGAAGCAGAAGAGGTTCTTCTACTTTCAACTCTTCTAGTTATAAGGAAAGGAAAAGGAAGTAAGGTGGTTCTTCATCTATTTATCTCCATGCTTTATCTCAAAAGAATCCACCTAAGTTCAATAAGAGTCCAAAGAAGACCAAAAGTGGTTAGATCAGATGTTTCAAGTGTTTAGGGAGGAGACACATTGCTTCTGAACATCCCATTAAAAAGAACATGCTTAAGGATAATGGAGAAATTACTAGTGAATTTGAAAATGAAAAATCTAATAGAGTTGAAAATGAATATAAAGGGGAAGAGATCCCAAGAAGAGATTTGTTCATTGTGAGGAAAACGCTTAAAGGTATGCCTAGGGAAAGATGTGAGAGTTGAAAAGAAAATATTTTTCACACTAGGTGTCTAATCCAAGGGAATGTGTGTTTAGTGATTATTGATGGAGGGAGTTGTACCAATGTGGCTAGTTCAAGATTAGTCTCAAAGATGAATTTGGAAACCAAGCCTTATCTTAAACCATATAAGTTGTAATGGTTGAGTGAGAATGGAAATTGACTTCTCAATTAGGAAGTATTCTAATATAGTTTTATATGATGTGGTGTCTATGGAAGCAAGTCATATGCTTCTTGGTAGTCCTTAGCAGTATTGTAACATTCCAAAAATTTAGAAAATAATTTATTAAAAGATGAAAATGAATTATTTAATGTCCAAAGCGTATAGGAAAATTAATTAAGTATCAATTATGATTTACTGGTAAATTAATATTTATTGAAATTGGAAGATTTAACAGATGGTGTGGGACCCATTAAGTCAAATTGAATATTTGATGGGTTTAGAATGATAAGATAAATATTATGGTTATGGTGGAATGGTTAAAATAATTTTTAGAATTAAGGAAGTAATTATATGGGCATGGCGTGTGTTAGCAAATGATGAAAATACGAGCAGAAATGAATTTAAGAAAAATGAAAATCCCTTCCTTTTCTCCCTCACATGACTGTCCACTTTTCTTTTCACTTTACTCTCTTTTATTCAATAGATAAAAGGGAATGAAAGACCTTTAGGCAAAAGGCAAAAGGTGAATCTTGGACCATTAAGTAATACCCAATTTTACATTCTCTTCTCTTAATTTTCGGTGGTTTTCTTCTAACTTTATATTCCTCTTTCATTTTGCTCTCTTTTCTGCATCTCCTTGCTCCAAAACTGTCTATATTTCCCCATAGTTATTTCGACCCAAAATTTCTTGGATTTCTTGGTTAAATGTGACAAAATTGGCACTTCTGAGCAAGTCTTGTGTTATATTTTCCTCTTAATTTTGTTTTCTCTTTGAGCTTGGTGTGAGGTAAGAGCTTATGACTTTTAATGGCTTTCCTTTGTTGTTTTAATGTTGTTGGAGCTTAGAAATGGAGGTTTAGGTGTTGTTATGAGGAAATATGCATGTGAAACTTTGAACCATAGTTTAAGAGACAACTGGGATTTGATATTTGTTGTTGATGATTGGGGCATGAAATTAATGGCTTGTAGATGCTTGAAATAGTGCATGAAAATGATTGAAATTGATGTTTGGTGATTTTTGTTGAAGACCCTAAAATTGGTGAATTTGGAGCTTTTGGAAAATTTTGAAGAAAATATGATTAATTTCCATTAAGGTAATTATTGAGTTTGGAAATAAGTTTTGAGTGGTTTGGTATTAAATTATTGATGTTGGGAACTTAAGGAATCAAGAAAGGTGTTGGTGTTCTAAGTATTAAAAATTGATAGTTATATTTGGTGATGTTAGCATAAATAAAATTGGTACAATGTGTTTTGAGACATTGGAAACCCATTATGGATTATGGGAAAGGAGTTTGGCGTGTAATGGTATTTTAAGGTGTTGGTGTGTTTGTAACCATTAGATTATAGAAATTTTTAATTAATGGGAAGGAATTCCCGAAACCTAATAAAATGAGAAAGTAAAGCCTATATGATATTTAGAACATGATGAGAATTATGAATATAATTATTATGTACTTGAGAATTTAGAATGATACTTGAATGAGAAATTGATTTCATTATACATGTGTTAATTATAGGACAAAATCCAAAAAGCAAGGTGAGACCGTCTAATCACTAAGATTACTTCTCTTGAGGTATGAGAGAAGTTTATATTCTAAATGCATGAGTTGAATAATTGATGATTGTTATGTGTGTTGTTACTCATGTTTGCCTTGTTATTGTTATTTTGAATCTTGGTAATGTTGGATATGGTGATGGAGTTTTGCTTGACAAATATGTGATGTGCATTTAGAATATTGATGGGGTGTCTTTGTGGTGATTAATGATTGTTTAAAAATTTGGGCAAATGTGTGTCTTGTGTTATTACAAAGATATGCATGTTCACCACTAGTATTGGATGATGATTATTGATGAGATTAGATTGAATGTTGTTGATTGACATACCTTTGAATATTGATGAAAAATGATATGGATTGTTGTTGATAAGAATTGTTAGTGCCATTATAATTGATGCTATTGTGAGCTTGAGATGTGTGTGATATTGTATTGTTAAAAGAGATTATGAATGCCACACTTAACCTTGAAATAATGGCAATAATTATTGAAAATTAAAATCCACTAAGAATTCAGTGGTGATGTTGATGAGAATGATGATGGATGATTGATGAGTGACATAGTAGGATGCATAGTGTGAGATTGTATATGATTGGCGTCTGCATTGCATCCATGACATATTTACATAGCTGCTGGTATAAGATGTTAGGGTTTCCTCTGGTTGGCCCAATTAGAAGATGACTCTAAGCATAAGCATTTGTTTACCGTAGTGATTCAGTGGTAGAATCACGAAGCTGACCATGATTAGTCGCGGGGGATTGCATGTGGTTGACCCGGTGGAGGGTGGCTCTTTGAGAAGCAGGTTTCCCCAGTGGTCCTGTTGGATTATAGCTACCATGGCATGGTTCATGGTTGGCCCACAATACCATTTTGTTGTTGTTGATGTTGTTTACCGCTATCATGGTGAAAATGACTAGTGTTGCATGATGGGTGATGCGGTTTGGTACCAGTAAAAATTGAGATTTGATATATATATATAGATACACACAAATTTTACTACTACAATGGGGGCATGTTTGTATATTTATGCTTGAAACCCATAATGATGATTTATATTTCCACAGTCGGATCCGTAATGCATTGATCGAGCAATTGTTGAATATGATTTCCTTGTGCATATGCATTAGCTTAAGAGCATTTGTATATAGCCGGTGATATGCAAAATGAGATTGAGATATTGAGGTGACGAGTGGTGATGGTGGAAATGGGAAATGAATCCCAAAAATTGAAAAGTAAAATATTTATAATGAAAGGTATGTAAGATGGTGATGACACTTGTGATAGCGCAATATGTTGAAGGGCCGTGTGATGTGTTAGCACAGTATGTGCTTGCTGTTGTTTGTAATTGACGAGCATGATATATGCCTATGATGATACATTAATGGTGACTAGTTAATAATTGAGGTTTGTAGTGCAACACACACATGTTGTCTATATTCATATACACATGATCATAACGTATTCTAATTCGTCATTTTTGAATGTATAACTTACTTTCCATGTTGTCCCTTTTAGCTTTGTGATGCAGGACTTACATGGAATAAGCATGCAATTCCTTTCGGAACCCTATATTTTATTGAGGAATGTGAAATAGTTGTATAGGAATACCTTGGTCGGAAAATGTTCAAAATTTGGATAATATATGTATTTTGATGACCATGATGTTGATATTGATGTGATGGCAATGGCCTAAGTACTTGAATACTTGAATTTTATTTTTTTGGGTATAGTTGTGTATACATTCACCAATTCTTTTGTAAATGGCCATATTGATGTCAAACAATGTGAATTAGATAGTTATTGTTTCTGTATAATATGTACATTATGGTCCAATTTGATAAATAATGTGATGTATAAATGTTAGGACATAAACATGATGTATTAAGTTAAAAACCACGTCAAGGAACTAAGTTTTAAGTGTGAAATTGTGTCCAAAAAGGTCTAGGCATTGCATGATCTAAGTTCCCAAGGCATGACACATTTGAAATTGAAGAATGGAAAATCAGAGGGTGATCCACGGCCAGTGGAAAAATTCCACGGTCGGTGGATCACATTATTTTAAATCATGTAAATTTTGGTAAAATGGCAGAATGATCCACGGCCAGTGGAGTGGATTCCACGACCAATGGAATTTTTCCATGGCCAGTGGAATTCCCAAAGGGTGGTTCTACGTATTTTTGGGCCATTTTGGTTAGGGTTTTCACCCATTTACTTCATGGCATGTTTGCATAATTGAATGCATACGTTTTTACTAAACTTTGACAATTACCTCATGTGTTCTTTTGATATCTTCTCATATTTTCATATATGGGATGAGATGGATGCCTAGTATACATTTATCTCTTTTCTTTTATTTTAAATATCGTTGTGTATATGTTGTGGGCTTTTGCTATACAATCAAATTCTTTCATATTTCTTTAAAACATGGCCTCCAGTTTAACGTGGTTTGAATCTTGATGTAAGTAGGGTGTTATGGAACTTTAAACTATGAAAAGTTTATTCACAATTTCATTGATTAAATGTGTTTACATTGGGATTCAGATCCAATGGATCAGAGCGCCACAAGTATGATCGAAATGTTCACCCTGATGGTCATACAAACTAATATACCATTGTCTATAATGACCGCAAGGTCATACTTGTTCCATCATCTCCAAAACAGGTGTTTGAGGATCAAAATAAAATGAAAGAGAAAAGAAAGAAGAAAGAGAAAAAGAAGAAGAAGAAGAAAGAAAAGAGAATAAAAAGAGTGAAGAAAGAAATGAAAGAAAACAAGCTTTATAGGAAAACATTTCTAGCAAGGAAATCTATGTACATTCTGTGGCGCCCCAAATTCCCCGGATCCGAATCCCGATGTAAAAACAATCAAAGCAATTGTAGTTTCGTCCTTAGGAGTCCACATAAGCACTCCCACCAGAATCTGAATTTCCGAATGCTAGTACGGAAGTTTAGAGAGTAATCGTGTGAGCAGCAGCCTATGAGCATCGCATGCTCTATATATAGGCTTAGGTCTTAACCTGATGAGCTCTCATTAAACTTTGGGCTCCTGACTCATTCTAAATGAGTTAGGCCCAATAGTTTTATTTTAGTTTTATTTTTAGTCCAACTAAAATAAAACTATTCTTTAGTGGACTTACTCTATGTGTGTGACCCTATAGGCAAAATATCCGGTTATATTAATAATAAATTATTTTATTATTAATATAAAAATAAGAACGGTATCTAGCAATACATCATTATGTCTGAATATTATTTATCATTAACATGACCTGTAAATGATAATTATTTTATATATTTATTCCTTTCATCACGATAACTAATTGGGCCCAAAGCATAGTCGTCATCATCTTTTTATGACCCAATTTATTTTACTTGATACCAAAGTAGATTTTATAGAATAACTATCTAATATTTATTCTTCCTAACATGGTCATGCATTTCATTAGTCTTACTTCATCAAGTAGCCCATAGATATCACTTCTGTCACATAGGAGAGACAAATCTTATTTACATCACTCATATCCTATGCATAATTTGTTCATTGCCTAATCACAATCTTTATGGTCATCTTATTACAGATGACGTTTGATTGTATCAAAACAACAAACTCCTTATGTAGGAATCGTAGTGACTTCAGGTCGAAGGACTATATATACCATTATCACATTGAGAACCGTTTATGATACTCATGTAACGATCCATGTAACATTCTCATGGTGGGTCTGTTAAATACAACATTACTCTTAATGTGTATCCATGTGAAGACTTGATATCATCTATATCCATGATCTGTGAGGTCAAATCATCAGTACATTCATACACTAGTCTTGATGTATTTACATGTCCCCATGTAAATACTTGATTAGGGACATTTTAGGAAAAATTCTCATATGACCTATTATTTCAGGGATAAATAGTTTTAAAACAATCTTAAAATTGAAAATACTTATTTTATTAATAAGTTAAAATTGATACATTAATAGCTCGTAGTGCATACACCAACACAAACAACTGTTTTCCATAGAAACTAAGGCTAACAACACACCAGACTTTTACACAAATAAAGATTTGAAAAAATATTTGTATTGTGTTTCTAAGAGCTTAGTACATAAGATAATACAATGATAAAGAACAAATGCACTAAGTATAAAAAACGAAGACTAAGGTCTGCTAGCAGCAGAACAACAAGGGTAATCTTTGCTTTGAAGACAAAAGCAAAAGCTTAAGAGCTTTTCAAAGATGTTGTTGTTGATATTTGAATTATTCATAGTGACCAGGATTGCTAGCAAATGTTCAACATCTTCAAGTTCTAAGATCCCTTCATATATATAGGCCTTTGAGATAGCCATTGTGAAATCGTTGAAGGGATATAGCCGTTGAAGGCATTGGGCCTTGAAGATGAGATAAGGACAAAAGGTCTTGAACAAAGAGCTTCATAACTTGCATTGAAATGTGTTCCTTGAGTGCTTCAGAGCAAAAGACCTTCTTTAGGCTTTCTTCTTTCAACTAAGACATGCAGAACATACAGGATTGATTTTCTGAAAGCTTTCTGACATAGGGTACTGATTTTCATCAACTTTTCTAAAATGCACAAAGCAACTACATTGGTTTCTTCCCATGCGAGCTTTGGTTCTCCTCTTTCCTAATTAGTGATAGGCACAATATTTCTTGATCAAACCTGAATTCTGAGCATTTTCCAAAATAACCATAATGTTGTTTGATGTGAGAGAATCAGAGTAGCATTCTTGAGCTTCAAGAGTTTGGGGTCTGATATTGAAACAGATATGAGTGTTGATTCCTTGAGAAAGTGTATAACTCAACAATTCAAGAGTCTAGATAGACATAACTGAATTAGACTTCCTCTAGAGCATTGTTTTCGTACCAAACTCCCCTTGGATTAGACTTATACGTAAACGTAAACTGTATTTGTCCCAAGTAGACTTGTTTTGAGATATTTTGCATAGCCAAAGACAAACTTTTAATTTATGGACCCCCTTTTCAATTATAACCTAAAACACTTAATTAAACATGTTAGATAACACATAGACAAACTTTATTTAATTAAATTCCTTGTTGTGTGTTATTAATAAATCCCGGAGTCTTTGAAATAATAGTCAATAATTTCAAAATCTTTTACAAATTAGACTTGGTTCTAACAATTTATTATTAAAATATACAATAATAAGTATGTTTAAATATATTATACAAAATATTTTTAGTAAATATATTTAATAATATTTATTATTAAATCAAATTGTAAACTTGTTTGAAAATAATATATATATATATATATATATGTTTTAAAAATACATTTACTAAATATATGATACTTTTTAGGGGGGGGGGGGGGGGGGGGAAGGGAATAAATATATGATACTTGAAATAGTTGCATTGACATAACAATGACACATCACATGACATAACCAATAAAGAATAAAATAAGTATTTAATATTTTTAAAAGAGTTTAGTTAATATACACTCATAGAAAAAAATTTATACTTTTAAACAATTAAAATTCATCCTAAACATAACTTTTAAAATACTTATTATAGAAATAAAAAATAATTACTTATATCACAAACAATAACTAAACATCATTGTAATTTTTGTGTGTATTTAAATTAAATTCTTAAATATTAGAAGTAGTGTTAAACCACATCCATTACAAGCAATACATCCCAAACCAAATTGAATTGCAAAGTGGTGGCAGAGAAAATGGCACTGTCCTCTGTCTTCCCATTCTTCAACATACACTTTCTTACAAAAGAAGACTCACCCCCTCGATTCTCTCTACTGCAACAAGTGAGTTGCTCTGTCTCATTCACTCAGCTACTTCCATCGCCACCTAAAAAATGCAACCTTTATCTTCATCTTTTCATTTTCTTGGGCCCATTTTTTTCTTCATAACCCACCACATTGCAATACAGTGCCACATGCTCGATGCAAGTGTAGTTTTTATGCCTCTTTGTAGATCTTACCAATCTGGGATATAAAAAAGGAAAGCATTTTGATTTCTGGGTTTTGTTTTTAGGCGATTTGGGTCATTGAAAAATTGGAGACATTGCTGTTTAGGTCATAATGGGTTCCAATGGTAGCAAAGCCACTTCCTCTTCTTGCAGTTCTTTATCAACTACTACTACTACATCGTCTTCATCGGGGAGTTTCAGGAAGGGTAAATCTAAGGGCTTCAGAGTTTTTCATTCTTGTTGTCTTGGAACAACTTCTGGGTCTCATGACTGTGATAATGAAGACCCGGTAGCTCACTATTGCCTTCTCTTAATTTTTGCAATATTACTGTCTTTTTTATTTTCCTTTTTATTTACTTTGAGCTCTTAATCGATATGTTTTGAGTGGATTTGGATTGCAAATTGGAGGTTGCTACTAGGATCATATCTCCCTGCCAATGATCCAGAACTTACTTTATTTATGGTTCTTTTCGAGGTTAGATGAATTGGACTGAGTGCCTCTTTGGTTCGGTGAAGTAGCGTATAGTTATAGCTTTTTAAAAGTTAGCAGAGGCGATTGGAATGGAAAACTAAAGGATCTTATTTTGGAAAGCTACTTGGTAAAAGCCACCTTCTTACTATTGGCTATTATTTTTATCCTTACTATCTCTCTTAAAAAAAAACTTGTAAGGTACTTTTGTTAAATAGCTATAATTAAATAAACTATCGGAAAAACTATAAGCTACAAGTTATAAAGTTATTTGAAAAGTTATAAGCTGCCTCTGTTTGTTGTTATTATTACTATTATTTTCTTTGATACTTTATGAGTTTTGATTTTTATTGTCACTTTGTGAAATCAATGTAGTATTAATTTTTATTTTATAATTCTATTTACCCTCAGATTATAATATGTTTATGTTTTCAACATGGCCATCTCCCACAAACCTACCTCAATTGACTCTCATTTACTTTAAGTAGTTAATGGTTGCTAGTTCTAATTCTAGTATTTAATGAATATATGCTTTCCTGGGCTTGGCCCTTTCAGTAATAAAAATAATAATTAAATATGTGCTTTCAATCCTCTACTAACCTTATTGTCCAATTCCTTGATGCATAGTTATTTTCAATTACATTTATCTAAGTAATGGATTAGATAAGTTAACATGTGAACTAATAAACAAGAAATTACCATTTTATATTAAATGAAGGGTACAATAGGAATTCAAGTAATAAATATTTATAAAATTTAGAATACCAATCATTTTTCTTAATACCTATGAACTGAATTATCAAAGAAAAAAAAGGAGGGAGTGTAACTTTGTATTGTAAGTTATAAGTTTGTTTCAAAGCTATCATGCTGTTTATATGTTTTCACTATTTTATTCTCTCTCTAATTAAGTATCAAGTATGTGAGATATTTTTCCTATGCACGGGATAGTAGTACACGGGTGTTGACTTTTAATAGTAAAATACATGTTGGGAGAACCATGTGTTCTACCCATTAAGAGAAAAAAGGAAAAGTAAACTTGTACCCTGTAGTGTGGTTCTAGTCTGCAAATAAATTACGTGCCTTCTTATAGCTTTGAAGCTCAGAATATTAAAATACTCTTTAATGCTTTTGTGCATGGGGGCAAAGGGAACTGAAATTTCTTGGTTTTGTTTTAATTCATCCTTGACCTTTACAATTTTCTTGAATATTTAGAGAGTCTTAGTAAATTGGTTGTTAAGGGAGAAAATGGCAATTGAATAAACTTCTCTTTTGAAAGATTCAATACCACATCTATTTCATACTACTACAAGTCAAAAACTTCTAAACTGGTGTGTTACAAGTTTTGAAAATTATGGCTTATCAAAATTTAATTTCCTCTATGCCTCTAAGTCTCATTATCTAATAAACACTTTTTTAATGTCTTGGAAGTAATAATTAGAATGGTTTTACTTTTTCTTTCAAATTTTACTTCTCAAATGGTTTCCAGTATAACCATCTTGTATTGATAACAATTTTGCTTGATTTAGTTAGAGTCTTGTGGTGCTAATTAGCTGCCTAACTAGAGTTTGTGACTCATCTGTAGGTTTGTGATAATAATAAAGTAAATGGGAGTAATGTTACATCCGATAGCAATGTGACAAGCTCAGAAGAGGTAAAAACAGAGTCATTTAGAAAGATTAAAGCTGGTGAAATTTCTTGTGTGCCTTCAAACATTGATCTTTATGGATGGAATGAAACAAGCATCCCAAACAGTTCATCCAGAACTGATAGCAGCCCTGTCCATAGTTGTTCAAGCCATTCCTTGAACCCTACAAGTCATTTGCTTTCAAGGTTAAGCCTCATTCCTGGTAATGTAAGAAGCTTCAGACTCAGCAGAGCTGCTTCTTTAGGGTCATCAAGGCCTTGTCCAGTTTCTTCTGCTAATCTTGCAACGTTTGACAATGATGAGCATAATCTATGTCCTGTATCTTCTGGAAACACAGAGCAATGTAGTGACTTGCTTCCTGTATCTTTCAGCAACCAAATACATGCACAGTGTCATGAACATGCTTCTAATGATTTAAGGTCAAATTCCCCAGCATCTGGTTTACTTGGAAACTTGCAATGCATTACCACTGGTGGAGTTTGTACAAGGGAAGGGTTGGATGTGGACTTATTTTCTTGGAGGATTCAAACAGCAACAGAAAATGTTGATGCAAGACATATTGATGGACAAAATGGAGCTTTAGAACCTGTTGAAAGGAATGTTCGTTTTAGCCGATCTTTAAGTGTTGGTAGGCTTTGTGACAGAGTTCAAGAGAGAGAGCTGAGAGATGCTAGCCAGGATACTGGAAGGCCAACAGTAGAGGAAGGTTCAAGAGTGTTGCCATCTGATCTTAGTGCGGTTAATTCTTCTTCTAGTATGTCTAACTCCGAGACCATGGTTAGCATCCAAGACGAGGTTGAGACTTCAAGATTCAGAGAAAGTAGGTATCAGGATCCAATGGAACATAGGTCCAATAACCTTGAACGGAGAAGAAGAATGCGGTCCCAGGTTGTTGATAATTGATATTCTGAGTTTTGAATTACTGATGATTTGATAATATAATAATATACTAAAAAGCTAATGCAAAACCAGTTTATTTTAAAAACACGCTTGATCAAAATATCATTCTTTTTAGCAATGGGGTTAATAATTAAATTATGAGACTTTGTATGAGTAAAATGAAACATTATGGGACTGTTTAGTTTATGTTTCGATTTCTTGTTTTTAGGTTTAATTATAAAACTGTCATTCTATTTCTAGTTTTTAAAAATTTGTACAGGGAAAGGTGAAAACAGGAAATAGAAAAGAATTATTTTCAACATTTTCTATACGAATTTTTTAAAATGCAAAATAGAATGATAGTTATATAATTAAAACTGAAAATACGAAACGAAAACAGAAATGTGTCCAAAGAGGTGAATATGCTTCTCAGAGACTTTCCCTCCATGTCCTAGAATTCACCTTAATTTACTGATGTGCATGTATAATTATCTAGGTTCGTGCTCCTCAGCGGTTGGGTAGCCGGTTTGACAATCTTTCTGGACATGACAGATCATGTATCTTGTCTGGTCAGAATAGAAATGGTCATTGTCCATGCCAGATCAATAATCATGACACTAATTCAAATGATAATACCAGTTCTAGAGTTAGCATAACAAGAATTGTTATGCTTGCACAAGCCTTGTCTGAGGTAATTTTAATGTGATTCTGCTGAAGATTAAAATTACATTTATAAAATTTGAATCTTTTTTTACATATCTTGACTAGATTCTGATCAAATTCTTCAACAATCTGCTTTTGTATTGTGCTGTTAAGTTAACTATTCTGATGAACATTGAGGATATATATACTTAGTTTGAATTTTTTGTACATATTTGAAGGTTCTGGATGAAATTCATCAGCAATCTGTGGTTTTATCTTCGCACTCTTCTGCATCTTCTGTTGGGTCTGTTCCTGCACCTAATGATGCTGTGGAGTCTTTACCTATCAAATTATATGAGAAGATGCATAAGCATCAGGAAGATGCTGCACAGTGAGTATTAAACCTTAACAACACCATGGTGTTCAGTTTATCAAATGCCTACATTGTATTTTCCTTTTCTTCTGCTTTCAATTTCGCCTTCTTGATTGTTAATGTGAATGAACCCTTGTCTTCTTAGACATGTCAGATAAAGTTTACATAATGAAAAGCTTGTCAATGACCAATTCTTTCCAAAGAAGACTCATTAATGAGTTTATTTAGTCTATAATGCATCTCCTTACACAAGAGCCCCCTTTTGTGAAGTTATACCAAGTGAAAATTAAACAATTTTTCTTTGAAGAATGCAGGTGGCTAGATCTAACTTTTTTTGACCACTTGGTCATAGATAGAAGCTCTAATATTCTGAGTGTGCCTTAGACTTCCTAAATGTTGTAGTATCCATGGATTTACTTACAATCAATGTAGCATGTTGGTATATTAAGCAGAAAAGAAGACTATTGCGTTTTTCAAAATAAATAAGATTATTTTAAATTTTTTGTTAAAAAAACTAATGAAAATTCAATCACATAATAATCACAAATTTATGTTCTTGGTATTCTCTTTCTTAATTATTTTTCATAAATTATTTTAGTATTCTCTGAAAATTTCTTTGTTTAATGAATTCAAAATTTTTACCATAATAGAAGGATTTAATTATAATAATATCTATAGAATTGAAGGGAATTTTTAAAATATTTAACAAATGATGTAGACTTGGATGATGAGAAAAAATCTATAATAAGGATATTTTTGTCAATTTCATACAAAAATAGGTTTAAGTGTAGCATATTCATAAAATAGAAGAGATTTTGTGTAGGTTTTTAATTTGAATTTTCTGACCAGTACGAGGTTGCAATAATTAAAAAACAAAAAGGGGAAAGCTGTTTTTTTGTAAAATTGTGTTGGATTTGTCTTGAAAATCACAGTGGACTCTGTTAATGTGAATTTTAAATAAAAAATTTTATTTTTTTATTCCTTATCCTATGTAAAAATCGTTTTTAAGATATAGAGAATTTTGTTAAAAGTTTTAGAAATAGAGGGGGTTGTAAGAAATGCAAATAATAGGGAGGTTGGAATGATTTACTCATATGTTAATATTGTTAGACAACTTTACTTACAGAATACAGAAGGAAATGTAAGTCATGTCTTAGGGGGCATCTGGTTTTGATCACAATATGACTTTTTTCATATTTAAGTGTTTTACATGATAACAGAAAGTTTTTTAATTGGTATGTTGAAGTTGTACTTTCCACTTTCATGCCTAGTTGGTGGGTTTATGTTATCACTTTTACAGTGTGTATCATTTAGTGTTGAATTACAATAATACTGGCATTTTAATATTTTCCAGCTGTGCTAATCCCTTAATTTCACAGATGCTATATATGCCTTGTGGAGTATGAGGATGGAGACAGCATGCGAGTACTGCCTTGCCATCATGAATTTCATAGAGCATGCATAGACAAGTGGCTGAAGGAGATTCACAGGTATGAAAAAACTTTGGGATTTAGGTTTTCTTCCTGTTATTATATAGTTGAATCAAAACTTGGAATTTGTACAAAGATTCCTCTTGTTCATTTAATCATTCCATTTCAGTGTTGTATTGTGTCTATGCATGTCCGGGACTTTACAAGCCTTACTTGGTGTGTAGATGGGTCAGAAGAATTGGACTTAGATAAGTTAGCTCTTTATTTGCAAAACTATGAGCCGCTTAAGATTGGACATTGTCAAAACACATCGAATATGGTTATGTGAATTCATGGCGATGAACATGTCAAATTCATGTATCATTAGAATAACTCCCTAAATTGTCAAATGCCATTTGCTTTCACTGAAAAAAGCTCAAGTTTCATTTAGTGCCTCATTTTCTGTTGAAACTTCTACCTCTGCCCTTTAATTTCATTTGATTTTGGGTGATGGATATGATAATGTATACATTTAAAGACACCAATCGGATTTAGATTCAAATGATAACATCAGAGTTGTGGATTTTCCTGTCTCAAATTCCTTGCTTATTTATTCATATGAAAATTTTAACGGCCCTAAATGATTGATGAAATTTTGTCTTCAATTTAAGCTATGTAATGCCTGATATGCAATGATTCCATTTTATTTACTTTACATGTAACACCACCTGCTCTAAAGAGGCTTTGAATGTTTCTAACATTTTTCTTTTTTGTTTATATTATGCACAGGGTCTGCCCTCTTTGTCGTGGAGACATCTGTATATCTGATTCACATAATTGAGTTAATTCCCCTGATAAAATGCATTCAAATACTAGGGGAGCATAATGGAGAGAAAACACGAAATATTTACAAATTTTACTTGTTTGTTTGACCATCTTGAGTTGTCTTGGACCAGCTTCGCTTGCTTTCATTCTCTGATTATATTGCTATTTCGATATTACCCACTTCTGAGTTCGAATTACATCTTGAGCTTGTATTTTTTACCATTTTACGACCTTTGGTTAATGGGTCCAACACATTAATTAAACGAAAAAACTAATTCTTACTTTTTTAAAGTAGATTTCTTGAAGCTTATTGAAATTAGCCCGAGTTTTCATGATACAGATTTATAATATAAACACACGTGAAAAGCGGGTAATGTTTTTAAATGGGGTATTTACGAAATTTGTTTGTCGGAGAGAGTATTAACGCCAAAAATCAGAACGACAGAAGGTGATTGGCCCGCTGTACGGTGGGAGGGTGTGTCGCTGTTTTTGTGGCGACTTGCGTGCCTTCTTAAGACATCCGTTGGAGTGAAGAAGACAGCCCCTGTTCTCTGTTTTTAGTGTATTTGTAGCTGCAAAGCGCCAAAAGCTTCATTTGAGAAAGGTGTGTAAAAAATTTCATTGCAGCCTGAATTTCTGTTTTTTTTAATAATTATTACATATTATTAATTGTAGGAGTTAGTATTTTATGTTATCATTTATTTGGGTAAGAGTAGTTAATTTTTGAGTGTTTAACTAACTTCCTTTTCTAAAAAAACTGAGAAAGTCATAGTTTAATATGTATGTTGAAAAATTAATTGATTAAAGTATACTGTTTTAGTATTTTAAAATTTAAAAACGAAAATATCTTAAATATTACTATATATAGAAGTATTAATTTTAAAATTATAATATTTAGGGTTATTTCATTTTTAAAATATTTGTTTCAGTATTGTTTAGTATATTTGAGTATTGTTACGGGTATTTTTAAAACATCTGTTTCACAACAGTATGCGTTAATTCATTTTTAAATATTTGTTTTGGTATTGTTTAGAATATTTTGGTAGGATTAGTATTTTTTTATTTAACAAACATCCTTTAAAAAAAAAAAGCAGAATATTTTAAAAAATATAATTATTTTGAAATTCATTTAAGTTATAAAATGTATTAATTTATTAAGTTAGATTAAGTTATTATACAAAACTAATAATGATTTAATATATATTTATTGAGTTATATATTATAAAAATCAGTAATTATTTAATATATATAACGATATTTAGAATTACAAAATTTATATTAAAATATTTAAAAATATAATATTTTGGTAGGATAGTTAACTTTTTGTAGTTACTAAACATATTTTTTAAAAAAAGATCAAAAACTCAAAATAGAAATTTATGTTCAAAATAAATGGAACTTGTATACTGTTGTTATTTTTTAAAACATATTTTTGAAATTATTTTAAGTTATATTTAACATATATTAATTAAGTTATATTTAAGTTATACTTTAAAAAATTTGTATTGAATTAATATATAACTAAATTTAAAATTACTAAATTTAAGATTATTGTATTTAAAATGATTATATGTATTTAGATAGTAACTATTTTTTCAAATTACTAATTTTGTTGTATGTTTCTAACTGCAGTATGGCTGAACATAGGACAATCAATCCTGGCCCGTTAAACCCACAACTGTTAACATTACAAGAGAAGCATGTATCCACGCATGTCTGGAATGGAAAACCAGACCGGGTGCTAAGAATTAGGAAAGCACTCCGCCTTAGAAGTGATCAAATACCAGAACAGATCATACCATATTTACGAAGAGCTGGGTTTTATCACTTTGCAAAGATTGCACATTTGCCAGTGTCTTCCGAGTTTATTACAGCAATGGTTGAGAGATGGAGACCGGAGACACACACATTCCATCTTCCCATTGGAGAGTGCACAATCACATTGCAGGACATTGCTATTTTGCTGGGACTCAACATTGATGGACTCGCAGTTGTGGCGATAGCCGGTTCACGTGACTGGCAACAGTATGTGGAAGCACAATTAGGGAGACGGCCCCCCCACAGTGCACTACATGGTCAAAGTCTTAAGATGTCCTGGCTGCAAGAGAATTTCGGTGACATTGCAGAGTATCTTGAGGATGAGGTAGCCATAGAAAGATTCGCTCGAGCCTATATTTTACGATTGCTTGGTGGGTGTATCTTCTCTGACCAGTCATCTAGCAGGGTCCCTCTTAGGTACCTTCAAATGCTGGAGGATTTTGATCTTTGTGGTGGTTATGCATGGGGAGCATCTGCGCTAGGATACCTTTACCGACAGCTATGTACCGCCATAGATTATGCTCAGAAAGATATGTGCGGGTTGACAATGTTGGTTCAGGTGTGGGGTTGGGAGCGTATGCGACACCTTGCCCCGACAGAACCTGCTGTAAGGGATGTTGATAGCCCTTACGGGGGCAGATGGATACACCCAGCCGGAAACAAATATACGATGTATGATTTGGGGTATTATAGGACACAGTTGGACTGGTTGAATAAGGATCAGGTATAATAACATTAATTTATAATTTTAAAATCATGTTTTTAGTTATAATTAATGGATGCATGTTAGATAACTTAATTGTTTATTGTCTTGTAGTTCATATGGGAGCCATATGCTGGGACAACGACTAATGGTCTTCCAAAAATTTGTCTACGTGGTCAGGGGGCGTGGCGATCGGTTATTCCATTACTGTGTTTCCAGATTGCAGAGTGGCATCAGCTAAACAGGGTAATGCGACAATTCGGTATGGAGCAACACATACCCATCGCACCATCTCAACCTGAAGACTTGCACGCTATCACTCTAAAGGGAAAAACAGATGAAAACTGGCCCACAGTTATGGAACCTCTGTTGCAATTGTGGAATGGGAGGGAAGGACACATATGTTCTGGTCAACCACTTTTTGGGGAGATGTCGACGAACCATGAGTACTTTAGATGGTACAAGATACGGACTCGTAGGTGGGTTACCAGGCAAGGGGCTGTAAGGGGATCCACGGTAACAATTTCATATTCCTTATGTTATGAGTTAAGTAAGTACATGTTAATGCGAATAGGTATTAACTTATCAAGCGTTTTGTTTTTTCAGATAGACAGTGTCGAGATGATTCAGTACTTGTCCTCATCAAAGAACTCTGAGACACCTGTTGCTTTCGCAATGGATAACATACGGCATGAAACGGAGAAGATACTGATGTCGATAGGCGAATGGGATAGAATTGTACAGGCTAGAGTGCATGCTCCCATCCCGACAGAGGTGGCCCCAGATGTAGAGTTTCATATGGACATGCCTGGGATTCGAGTTGAACGAGCGGGGTTACAAAGGCGAAGGTTTAGAGAGCCAAATGAGGACTATGTCATCCCACCAATTCCCCCCAGACAACCAGGGCAATACTATGTTCCGTCTCAACCGCCACCTCATTCGCCCTGGCCAACGTATGATTACCCTTCTTCTGAATTTCAGCCGATGATGTTTGATTTAAACACAACTGCATCAGAGACTGTTGCACGTGAAGAGACTGTTGCATGTGTAGTTCGATCACAAGAGGAAGAATCACAGATTGAAAACGACATTGAATATGTTCGGAGGCTCCCTCCGCGAGTTAACCGCGGTGTTCCCAGGCCTTGCATTTTTTCTCCTCCTAAGACGCGAGGTCGCTATTAGGATCATGTTTATGTTTAACTATATGTTTGTAATTGGCTTTATATTAATGAGCATGTCCATATTTGCCTCCTTATTCACCTGTACCACTATTTATGGCATTGATTAAAAACTACAACATCATAAATTAATATTCAAACCAGGGCAATACTAAACTACAACATTTGTCATCACCCTTGGGTGCCTCGACCAGAACCAGAACCAGAACCAGAACAACTTCCAATAGCGTTGGGGTACATTGAACGTTTGTGACCAGTTTACCGACAAAGAGTACATCTATATAGGGTCTCACTTTCGACCCAGTCCATCTCGTTCCTTATCCTTGATGCCTTAGGGCATCCCTTTGCGCGCAACATGTCCTCATCAAGAACTACAATGTGTGTTTCATCCAGCTCATGAATTAAGTCGTCACTACCAATCGGAAACCATTGTCTGCATAAGCTTGACCAACGTTACGCAAGGTGTAGCACTCATGGACGAACTGGAAAAAGTTAACATTTACCGCATTGCATGCGGCAATGAAATGCATGCATGAGTACTTGAAATTAATTATTTGATATTTTAAGAAAAATATGAATGCCTGAAACCTTACGCACTAACACCATCTTTCAGTAAGATTCAGGGCCCACACAAATCCACCCCTTTGGGTGGTTGGGTTAAACCTTTCCTCCACCTCAAATCTTGTTGATTCCGCATTAAATCTTTTGACATCAATGGAACATGTTTGTGCTTGATAAAGTGCTAGTTTTTCAAGAACCTTTGTGCAATATATCTGCCCAGTCGCCATTTCCGTTGCCACACGACCACCACGATTAACAAAGTACTAGACTAATCGAGAATATGTGAACTTCACCAACGATGTGATTGGTAAATTACAAGCGCCTTTAAAAACTTTATTCACACATTTAGATAGGTTAGTTGTCATATGACCAAACCTTGCACCATTTTCATCATAAGCCAGTGACCACATTTCTTTGGGGATGGAATCCATCCATGCGGCAATCTCAAGGCTAACTTCACAGAATTTTTGATATTGTCTGTCAAATGAAGACTTGCTTGGATTATACCCTGTGTAAATTGCAGTCATTATCTGCAGAAATACTTTAAGAATGCAGTACTAATGTGAGATTGGTACAAACTTACCCAATTTGATCAGGTCCTTCTTGAGCTCTTGATTCTTAAACTTTTGATTAAAATTACTAGCTATATGTCGAATGTAGTACTTGTGATAAGCGGCAGGTGGTGTCCATGCAACTCTTGAATCCCGAATAGCACTCAAAATACTCCTATGGCGATCTGATATTATACAAATTCCACTTTTTGGGTCACATGCAATCGTAAGTTCGCCAAAAACCAAGTCCAATCCTCCAAGGTTTCACCTGCAACAATAGCAAATGCTAACGGCAACACGACACTATTACCATCTTGAGTAGTCGCAACTAATAGTGTCCCATTATATTTGCTATACAGGTGAGTTCCATCCACTTGGATGATCGGTTTACAAAAGTTAAAGGCGTCACAACATGCCTTGAATATCCAAAACACTCGACGAAATTTACGATGTCTTTGATCAACGTTGTCTCCAAACGCAATACGCCTTTTTTGTAAAACACTTACAAAACCTACCGTAATTTGTTTCATATGGTTTAACCATCGTGGCAAAAATACATAAGACTCCTCCCAATCTCCCCACACCTTCGCAATTGCTTTTTGCTTTGCTTTCCATGCCTTCTGGTAGGACACTGTGAATCCATATTTTCCTTTCACTCTCTCCTAGATTAAGGATATCGGCACCGAAGGTTCCTTCTTTATCATACCTAGCAAAATTATAACCAAATTCAAAAGATGGACCATTTAGATAATGAAATTGACTTAACTATACCTAAAATCATCGAGCAAATTAGGTCTGCATCCAGTTTCTTATGATCTTGTGATAAGAAACTATTAACACAGGTATGCAGGCCCTCATATTGAGATATCAGCCTTTTATGCGCTCTCTTTGATAAAATGGCACGCATTCTCCAATTACATCCACTAACTTGATTAGGACACTTCACAACAAATTTAGTGGGCTTTGACTCCACAACAATATAACTTTGGTGCATCTTCATAGAAAATTATTTCAATGCATTTTGCACATCACTTTTGGCTTCAAACTTTAGTCCAACGTATAACTCATCCCCCACGTTCCAGTCATCATCATCAAATTCTATTTCTTGATCTGGATGCTCCATGTTAATATTTTGAAAATGGAATGCTTCATTCCAAAATGGAACCACACCAATACTAGCGTAAATATCTTCTATGCATTAAATTTTTTTTATTGATATTCACTATAACCTATATTCTACTCATTTGCATTTACTATAAAAAAAATTACCAGCATTGTGGGGAGGTTGTTGTTGAATCAGGATTGAGTTGAATGTACCAACATTTGAAGTTACTTCTAATCCACCAACATCATTATCATTATCCAAATCAACCATCAACATCATCTCGTCAGCACAAGAGTCACTAAGAACCTCATCATCAGAAGGTATACTATAGTTTAAATCATCTTCAAACAAAAAACTCATTTTCAAAAATATTTTCACTAAAATATTGATAAAAATAAAATAAATTCAACAATAACTTCTCAACCAATAAAATGAAAAATTATTTTTGATGAATAATAAGTATATGCTAATTTAATATTAAGTATTCAACAAATAAAATATCAAAATATTAAACTAAGTAAATAATTAAGGCCATTAATATTAAACGTTTTTAGAGCAATTATAAAGGACACGACAAAGCAATATAAAGCTTTTAATATAAATTAAGGCAAATAATGACAGCAAGCAATATCAATGAAATTGAAATGGAACGCAAGATGAATTTGGAAGGAGTGGAGGGTTGGGCCTGTTGTCGTCACAGGCTATGGGACAATACCTGTGACGTTTATTTTATGGACGACACATACATGTGTCTTATGAAATAATCACGATATACAACTAATGGCGTTAATTTTTGGAACGACACAAACTGTGTCGTAGGGAAAGTTGACAAAAAAGCCACATGTCAAGTCCTAGCGGAGATACGAGTCGCCAATATTTTAACCGACACACAATAATTAACTCCAGACAAGTAAATTTCGGGGAAACAACCCCATTTTTGTAAATATTTTTTTTGTCTTTTGCACCATATATAAATTTTTGTCCGTGAAAAGCTATTGAACGAAACATCTAATTAAATTGTGCGCGCAAATATAATATAAATTTTTTGGTCCAAAATGAAGTGCAAATGACATAATTGATTTTTTTATTAAGGTAGGGACAAAATGAGGATTTTGTAAAATTAAATCAAGATGATTGATACATGATTAAAATCTTATAAATTAAAATATGAAATTGCACTGTGTTCAGAAATGATTATAATTATAAATAGATTATTTCCATAAGCGTTTATAGATATGATTGATTATTTTTATGTTTGAATGTGTTGGGTGGAGAGTGGTTTTAAATAATCTAATTTGTTTGAATTGTTTAAAGTACTTGATTATTTTATAATGAAATTACAAAAAAAAATTGTATAAAATTATTTATAGTTGAATATGTAGTTAGATTTGATAAATTAACCTTACTTTAACTCTATTTTTTGAAGTGTATAAAAAAATCGAGGGAGGAACGTGTAAATGATTGATGTAGGAAGCAGGATTTAATTCTTCTTCTTTTTTCTCTTTGACAAAGGGGAAAAATAAGGATTAGGTAAAAACCAGAAAAGGGGGAAAGAAGGAAAATGGGAGGCGCCACCTAAAGAGGATAAGCCTCAATCTCACCATCTAGGGGAGGAAACCCTAGGATAAGAGTTTGTCAAAGTTTAAGAAACCCTAGCTAAAATGAAGGAGGAAAATTCAACTCTGCTAATACTAAAATATTCTCTCAATTCAAGTGTGTGAATTACAAAGGAGAACATGCCTATATATAGGCTAAGAAGGAGAGGCACACCACTTAACCTAATGGGTTTTATTATCTCCTAAGCCCAAAAACACAAAAACTAAAGAAATGGTCATGTAAGACCTAAAATCTAAACCTAACATATTTAAACCATAAAAAAACCTAATTTTCTAAAATATTACAAGAAAACATGGAAAAGGTCTTCAATTATGAATCTTGGGGCTTTGGCCCATGCATGGTGATAAAAAAGGAAGTTAAAGTTTTATGTGTGATGTCTTTGGCCTTCTTAGACCTTGAACTAGTCAAAGGTCCCTTGAAGCTCTCTAAACCTTTGTCCAAGACCAAACTAAGATCATCTTTAATCATGTTCTCATCAATGATAACAACACCTTGTGTTATGCTTAATATAAATTGAGAGGTTTGTGTAAGTTTTGGAAAAGTGAAAAAGTACTTAGTTCACTCTCATCAAACCTTACCTTATTTGGTGTGAGTGTAGTTTACCCAAAATATAATTACAAGTTAAGTCATAATGCGCATTTTATGTAAAAAACTCATTATAAGGCGGTAAGGCACATAAATTTGGAAGTCCTGATAAATTTCAATCAATAATGGTGCGCCAAAAAAAGTGTATTGCTTATGCCAACCTTCCTCCTCATAACATGAATATTTGGTGGTTAGCATATTAGCCATAAAGAAACTGGGAGATATACAGCTACAATCTATGATTACAATTTTTCTGCACAAGCTATAAAAATCCCTGGGCAATAAAGGCACCCTAAAATTATAACAGGGCAAACCTGCCAGTTTGCCTCTTTTCATTCTACCCATATGGTAATAAGTAATAATATTAGCTCATCATTTAAAAAGGCCCAGCTACTCAAATCCACTATGGGGAATTTTGAGGAGACACACTTTTACAAACCTCTCTACCAATGCACCACATTCGACCACGGGTTGGCGTGGCAGTTACAGCGCTGGCTTTGGCCTCAGTAGATGAGAGTTCTATGTCTGAATTACTGTCACAACTAGAATCACAATGTTGTCCATCTGCCTCGTTCATCTTATCAATCAATGAGTGACTGATATTTGAACCAACCACCCAAGCTTCTGAAAGATTTGTGCCAGGAGACAAACTTGTTGAAATGGGTGAACTGGGATTGCTTAAAGCATCCTCCTGCAGTATATCTCCTATTCTAGATAGTATGGTGAAGGCTAAACTCCCGATCACTCTGGAATAGGCTTCCAAAATGGCATGCCCAATATCCTACAGAAGTAAATACAAAGATTAATACTACCTCTAAATGTTTATCACAAATAACGACCAACAAGGAAGTTGGTGCAGTTGTAGAGGCATGTTACAACCAAAAGTTGAAGAATCACAATTCGAGCCTGGGTAAGAATGACAGTTAGGAGAACAAATCTAACTACACTTAAAACCCGAATAAAGCAATGAAACCGAAAAAAAGTTTCCACATTGAAGAAGGATAAACTTGTCTTGTAGTCTTCATCGACAACTTAGATTTTGTTACTTTTCTTCTCTATTTATCTAATTTATTTTCCAGTTCACATAATAAGGTAATTTAACATGGCCTGAATCATTTTTTTGGGGGGAGGGGAAGAAAACATTAATAGTGTTGTAGATGAAGTACACAAAAAACATGAATAGGAAACTTTTCCCACTCCTAGTGACTATTATGAAATATATAAATTAGTATTAGTATGAAACCCACCTTGCAATATTGAACTTTCGCAGCATCCAGAAATGTTTGAGGAAGGTTTGGATATCTGGTTTTCAGCAGCTTTACAAGTGTTTCTGCGCGTTCCAACAATGATTCCGTTTTATCCATACCTGACAAGAAAGACCAGGAGGTTCGAACTGGGGATTTCCCACTGTCTTCCTGCATAATTCTCTCTTTCCATGAAAACACAGCAGCTTCCAATCTATTAATGATCTCCAGGGCACTATGTTCAGATTTTAAATTGAGGAATTTAAGAGCTTCTTCTCCAGAGCTCAATTCAGCCATCAAAACCTTGTGCAGTTCCTCTCCAAGGCTTGCCTTTCCAGACTACACCATTGAAACAGATTCAGATAACATTGTAATGAAGATTGCAATGCAATACGCAAAAAGTCTACCTAGCTTTAAGATGCCTATATTTCTTTATTAAGAAAAAATGATCTACAATATTGCTAGATGCAATTTTATTGTGCAAAATGTTTTAAATTGCGGCCGCAATATCAAGGTTTCTTCAATTCTCTACAACCGCATCGCAACCATAGTTGTAGCCGCATTTGTCTAGAATTGACTGTAATATTTAAGTTTTTTATATCACCGCAACCGCGACCGCAACTACTATTTAAAACTAGGGTAATATTGAATGATAAAGAGTGAGTTTCCACGTAATTTCATATGGGCCGATAATATTCCTTAAACTAGACCAGAATTTTGTTTCCTATTCATTACCAAACTTCACACCTTAAACTTCACTCTACTTTCAACACAGATTACTGCATTTTGTCACTTTTTTCTTTCTAACCATCATCACTAATGGAGAGATTAGAGAAGTTTGCTTGAAGCTAAATAAAAGCATATGAATTCAAACCCTCAAAGTTGATTGATTACCTTGATAAGTGCATCCTTGATTATTGTTGGCACGGGCATTTCAAGCAATATACTATCATTGATAGATTTGGAAGCCTTGAATACTTGGTGCACTACCCTTCCCTGATGAAGCAGCCTTTTTCTTTCAATTTCAGAAAGTCCAGTTCTTGGCACTTGGGGTGATGGAAGCCACCATCTTTTGCTTTGTCTTACACTTGTGTTCCTTCCTTCCACTCGGCTTCCTTCCTCTGCATACCAAAACTCAGTATGCACCATTGAGTCAAGTGTCTCCTGTCAACCAGAATGCCGAAAAGATGAAACATTTTACCGAGTAATAAAAAGGTTCAAGATCTATGATCAGAATGAAGACATGGCATACAATAAGCATAGAGTCCAACTTCTGAAGTGCTGGTAGATTTATGTGGATGTCTGCACGGGCTTTGGGGGTCATTATCTGTTTGAAGATAATTAGTACCTTATTTTACTGCAATGTGATTGGTATATACAAAATATATTGCACACTTCAGTGCATTTAAATTAAAAGATACCTCAAAGATCCCACCATTGGCACCGTTTTGCCTAGCAGGAACTAACTGAACCATATAGTTGGTTGGAGACAGCAACCAGTCCATTTCTCTTCGCCATTTGCTCTTCCTTTCTTCTGATAGTGGTTCCAATTTCCACAACTCACCAAAAACTGTCACTGCATATAACCATAAATGAGCAATGTCACATGTTCTTTTGGAAGAATTTTTTTGTCATTTTTAATGTTAGTTCTAACAAGGCAATTTTCATTTATCTCACGGGATAGTTATGCCCTATTCAGATCTACTTGCTTATATGAAAAAAATAACTAACTTTCACACTTATTTTCATTAAGGTTATTAAATATTTAATGTCTTTCCAAAAAATACATTTGATTACATTTATTAAAAAAATTAAAAATACTGTAAAAAAATAAATTTTCTTATGTTCGTGTCTAAAAAATATTTGAAAAATTAGTTATATTGATGTTCGGATTCCGGAGAGAGTATCGACTTCATCAATGGAACTAAAAGAGTGTTTAAAATGGACTTAGAGCCAACCTGCTAGGTTTGTAATGGCATTAGATAGCGCTAAAGCTGTGTTGAGGCCCTTGGCTCCTCCTGTAATATCTTCACCTAGCAACAGCTTTCCAAACTTTTCTTTCATGGTTTCTACATGCGAACTATGGATGTCATAAGCAGGCTTCTTCTTCACATAAAAATGTTGAGGGCTTTCCCACTCCTCCAATCTTTGTTCATCTCTTTTCATTGTCAAACATTTGGAAGAGAATGATCCGAAAGCATCTTTACTAGATGAACTGCTAGAGTCATCATCAATAAATGAATCAGTTATACACCCTTCTCCTCTACTAGTCCTGCTTTCATCTTCGAAATATTGATTATCCTGAATGCAACTCCCATGGCCATTATATGTCATAATCCCTGAAACATTATATAAATTCATAATTATGATTCCGGCACTTGCCATGGTTAAATTAACAGACAAAATCCGAATCCTCAAGAACAAAATGATCCTCTAGCTGCAGACGAATAGATGTAAGAAAATATTCTTGTTGATGCAACTCAATTAAGTAGCTTATGAATAATAAAAGTAAAATTTGAAATATGTCACCACATGTTTCTAATGAAGCTCCAATATAAAATGACTTTGGCATGAATATTACTCACGGAAACATTTTACCAAGTTATTGGTAAGCTTCTTTAACACATCTAGATAGGTTACTCAAATCCTCAGGATCTTCAGAAGTATATCATCTGTCATTCTCAATCAGCATGAATAATTATCAATTGATAAACATTTCTACTGGTTCTCTTAGCAAATTAATGGACCTAATATATGTCATACTAGCCAGTATTAAAAAATTAGCTTTATATCTGAATGAGATTTAAATTAAATCTGTTTGTTTGACAAATTTAACAAACCGGGAATCGTTTACACAAAAGAATCTATCGGATTGTTGTACTACAACGTGCTTATGCAAAGATGTGCCATATAAGGCACCACATTGCACCTCTCAGGTTCACACCAGCGAGAAGGGCATAACCATCGGTCAAATTTGTCCACATTGTAGAGATGTAGCAGGTGTAATCACATGCAAGTGTCTTCAATGAATTTGTTTATTCTTATTTTTATTTTTATTATTACCGTGTATTCCCTTTGCCATTTTTGTGTAATAAGAACATATTATTACTTGATTAGAAAACAATTAAAGATTTTATGATGTTAAAATAATTTCTATCCCTGGATTTTTGGTAGCCTTGTGTTGTAGAAACATTTTATTATTTTGAAAATTTTCTATTGTATGGTAGAATAATAAATCACATCTATGACTTGTTTAGTTTTTAATTAGGGTTTTTTAACTAGGGTTGATCAAAGAAAGTTCTTAATCCATTCATTAAATCTTTAACTACTCTCGAACGTGATACAAAATCAATATTGAATGATTTTGATTTCATAATTTTATTTTCACAACTAGTTAAAAAATAATATCTATCTTTTTTAGTATTAATTCTAAATGTCAACAACGAAAAGTTTAAAATTTAAAATTAACCGTATAAGAAAGTATAAAATATATTGAATATAAAAAAAACTTCAATTTATTTTCAATTTCACATCAAAATCAAATAAGTGGGATCTTACCTAGAGTAATAAATAGAGCTGAACTTTGAGTTAAAACTTTAGTATCGGTAGAAAACCAAAATCACCGGTCATTCTAGCCATAAAAGAAACTAAATAAAATATGTTTTTTTTTTTACATATAAAAACACATAAACTGCTTACCAATATCATGTGAGACAAAAATGGATTTTTTATGGTGATGCATGTACACCGGGGTCCATTTTTAAAAAAACCTTGAACCCTATAACTTGCAAAGATATAGGTTAACCTCTTTTTTTTTTTTGGATAACGTTAACCTCTTGTTTCAAAAGAATACCTTTCACGGTAATTGGATCTGGAACTATCTTGTATCCTGTATACGCTCTTTTCCATTAGACCAAACACATTCAGTAATGACCAAAAAAAAAACACATTCAGTAGATTGTCCACTACAAATAACTGTTAAATTAAATAATATAAAATTTGAAAATCATTAAATAAGAGTGCGTGTGGTGTCTGGGTTAGATTATACAATTAATTAAGAAAATGCTATGTAGTACAAAATTTTCCCTTATGAATTCCACGAAACTAATTGTCACGGTGCTATTAGATAATTAATTTTATTATGTTTCTCTTTGTTATTGGTAATGCAACACCTAATTTGTCAAATTTGAATTCGTAACTTTCATAGATAAATTATTGTGTTGTATAGCATTGTTCATAAATAAAGGAGTGGACAAGTTGACCTAAAAATGGCGAACAAATAAAAAAGAAGGAAAGAAAATAGAAAGTGTTTTGTTTATTTTTTCCTTTTTTTTGGTAAATTTACTTTTTACCTAAAAAACAAAAGTTTAGATAAGAAAATTAAATCTTCAGATAAACTTTTTATTTAAAAATTATTTCCGTTTTTTTGGTTTTCATTGAATATGTTTACACTTTTTTTTAACAAAATTACGATAAAAATAAAGTGATATATTTATATTTTTAATAAAAAATATACCAACTAAAAATAATTGAACATAAAAGCAACTGAAACATATTATTTTCCAGAAGCAAATTAAATAGTGAAAGAAAGGAATATTAATAACACGCTTTCTATGAGAATACTTTCCAATACTATTTAAGTATGTGCCAACTGTCAAGACACCTTGCTTGTATGGTTATTTTGCCTAAATTGATTTAAAGGTATAAAATTTGTATATATAAATAAAGGATAGTAAAAGAAAGTAGGGCCCGTTTAAAACTGCTTTTGTATTTTTATTTTTAAAATTTGTTCCCAAAACATATTTTAAAACAGTTTTTAAAAATTTTAAAAAAAGTTGTTTAATAAATTTATTCTTAAAATCAATTTTTTTTAAAATGAAATATTTGATCAATTAAATCTTCAATTAATTTTTTATTTAAAAGTTATTTTAAATAAATATTTGTTAATATTTGACTAGAATAATAAATCCAAAAACTAATATTAAAATTATTTATAATTATTTCTTTTGTGATAGTCATGAAGCTTAATAATATTTAAAAAAATTAAATATTAATAAATTTTATTTTATATTAAAAAGTGTTACCGTTGAATAGATTGTTTTCAAAAACCACTATTAGAAAACGTTTAAAGTGGTTTCCAGTTTAAAATTTGTTAAAATAATTTTAAAAAACAATGAATAGAAAATAACTTACTAACTCTTTGAAAAAAAGATTAAAAACTATTCTTAAAAATAATTTTCAAACGGACCCATAGTTACACAAGACTAATGAAAAATTGCTCGTCTACGCCCTTTCTTATTATTGGATGGAGTACATACAGGGCACTTATGAACCCGTTTCATTAACACCGACAATAAAATTATTCAATTTATTGATTTATTCTAAAATTTGTTGTTTAATTTTTCTAATTTTGATTCAAGATTTTTATTGTTTTGAAAATTCATGATATTTAATATACACTATTGTGTAATTAATTATATAATGTAAATTTATTGGTAAAAACTTGGAATATAATAATAAGATTAATATAATATAAATTAAGATATATTAATCAAAATATAATAATATTTAAAATTATTTAATAATTTTTTAATTCATATGTGTCACCTTAAGCCGCAAAAGTTCTAAATAGAGGGAGCACATAAAGTATAAACTTTATCTAATAATTAGAGGATGTTTGGGGGCACGAGCGGAGGTTACGAAAAGGAAAAAATTGATGCTATGGTTTAACGGAGTATTGACTGTCTCGAACGGTATGAAAGATCAATATCAACTCTTAGATTTTTCTATTTCCCTAACTGCAAACCAAACATCCCTTAATAGCGTAATAGAGAATGTGTTGACAGTATAAAGTCCTTACTTCCGTTCACACTTACTTTTAGCAACGTCACACGCTGTATATCTTTGTCGACTAAAATATCCTCATTCTGCATCGTCAAACAACAATCTTTTTTTGCATAAGCAAGGTCAAATCCATCTTCTCCACTCAGATACATCGAAATCCTCACCATTCAAAGAGTCGTCGAAATCTTCACTGTTCGATGCGTCAAGAGGGTCAATTTTGTCGCCATTAGAGAGAGAAAGAGAAATGCAAGTTGGGTCGTGTCTCTGTTGTCGTCGCACGAAAATAAAGATAAGGGAAAAAGAAAAAAAGGGAAAGAGATTGGAACGAATTAGGGTTAGGAATTTTATTTTCTTTTATTTTCCCAAATAATATGTATTTTTTAAATTTTTTCAAAAAGTAAAGCTCATGTGGTATTTTTGGACATGTATTATTTTAACACGTGTCAAAATTTTTACATAATCTAATTTCAGTTATGTTATTTTGTCAAAAAATCAAGACGAACAAACTTTAAATACATAAGAAATTAATTTAAGTAAAAAATCATGATCACAATAAACCTAAGTTATAATTTTACCTTTAAATTTTTTAAACTAAAATAAGAACTCTAGAAGATTACAGTATTACTAGAATGAATGTGGGAGTAGGCACTTACCATCTTGCTCATCAAAATCAATGCTAATTTTGGTTTCCTTTGTGCAGCAAACAAGCCTTTTTCTCATCAGCGACATCTTCTCTCTTCAACTGCTCTGATTTTCACTGGAACTTCACCCTTGTTTCAACAACTACGTATCGCACTATGTCCTTTACAACAATATTCCAAAATTATTAAATTACTCATATAAACAAAATACAAAATAACTGAAAAAGATGCTTATGTCCAAAAAATTAAACCAAACTATCTTCTGAAACCAAGACTACCCAAAGGTATTCAACGTAACAAGAAGGGCAAAATAAGGCTACATGTCACGTGTTATGTCACAGGGGATTCTATTAATTTTTAAAAAAGAGCAAAATAAAAAAGTAGACTGTTTGATAAAAAGGCGTTACTCATCGTAACTTCTCGGAGATGGTCAAAAAGTATGAGAAGGAAAGGGTCTGATGCAGCATGTGTAATGCATTTCCACATTTTCATATATAATTACTTCTGCGTGAAGTTTTTATACTTTGTTTTTATTTTATTTCGCATACGTTTTCCACGTAAACTACGGGTACGAAGTTCCCAATTTTTAAAATTGTTTTTAGAGACAAGCTGAATTTAACAAACCAATAGCACATTTCTTACTTATAGGTAGGTTCAACTACTACCTGTTTAATTTCTATTAGCTCAAAGTGGTACTGGTAGAGGTACCTAATCTAGTATTCATAGCCAATAATATTACCATTTTAACCCATAATTTTGCGGAAAAAAAAATTGCCTAGAAAAATTAACTCTAATGTCGTCAATATTTTCAGTTCAAATATAATAAAATGATCTCTCATGAACGATAAACGTGATCGAAGCCTTCAAAAAAAAAAAAACAGGATAAACGTGATCGAAACGCAGGTTGCGAAATCAGTTGGTATGGTTTTAGTTGATCAAAGAAATTGTAAACAGAATCCATAGCATAAGACGAACCTGGAGTGAGTGAACGAATAGAAGGGAAAAAAAACAAAAAACTGAAGAGAAGGAAAAGTAAAAAATGGAAGCAGAAAATACCTGCGCTAGTTGAAGCAGTGGATCTTTGTTCAATCAAACGGTTCAGTGGCATTTTGAACAAGTTAGCATTTGTGTGAAGTAAGAAGAAAGAAAATTGAATGAATGGAAGAGTGCAGTAATGGCAATGTGGGTGTGCATTTAATAGGAGAGGAGAAGAAGAATAAGCATCAAATGGAATAGCAAAAGAGAGCGTTGGATGAAATTAGACGCTCTGGATTGGGATCGAGGATTCTTATTTGTGGGCCCATGGGCCCAATGGTAGTGGCTAATTAGGATCTCGAAGGCGAGACCACTTTCTTGTGATAAGCTTTTACGGGTTTTTCAAAATTAAAAAGTGATGAATCAGTGCCTTTTGTCCAAGGTAGTATTTGCACCGCATTTACTTGTTGGCCCGAGGTAATCAATACATTATTTAAAACTCTTTTCCTTAGTTTGAATTTTCAAATAATAATCAAATAAATGCTTCTTTTCTGTTATTAATTGATTTTTCCTAGTTTGAATTCAAGAGGTATACTCAATTTTTTTTTTTTTGCATACATTTAAAAATCATCAGCTATTTTGTGTACAGATAAATAAAAGTTTAGTTTACCAAAAAGATAACTAAAAGTTTAAAGAACGTTTGGTAAAAAACTTTAGCCTTCTTTAGTCTTTTTAAAATTTTAAAAAATTATTCTTTATATAAAAAAACTTAAGATTTGATCCCTAATTTTATTTTATTGTTAAGGATTTAATTCATATTGTCAATTTTACTTTCTTAATAATTTTTCTAGTTATCATAAATATTACTTTGTTTACCGTTAAACTAACAATAAAGTGGTAATGGATAAAATTTAAGTAGAAGTACATCCATAGTATACAATATTAAGAACATATAGTGTAATTAACACAGTAATTAAATTCATAAAATTGACGATAATAAAATAAAAGTAGTAACCAATTCCTAATAAATTTTATACAGATGTTAAATTCAAATCTTGAAAAATTTATAAGGACTAAATACGTAGTTAATTGAGTCATTCAAAATAATAAAGTAGTACTACTTCTAGTTAATTATCCATGGTCCTTTTTGTTGATTTCTTTTAAAAAAATTACACGTGTTTGATAATATTACCTCTCATCCTATTTAACAGTTCAAGGAAAAAAGATTTACACAAATTAACAAAAGAATGCAATCAATTTGTCTTAGCTACATACTGAAATTCCTTATCAATCTTTCATCTATTAAACTACATTATTTATTTATTTATTTTCAATATATTTTCCCTCTTATATGGTTATTATTGGTATAAAAAAATAAATTATTTGGGATGTAGAGGGTAGCGGGTAGCAAGATCACTTTTGCAATCGGTGTTGAATCTTTCTATCACTCTAGTATTACGCCGGTTCCAGTATTATATCATATTGGTGCCTTCAACTTCGGTATTCGGTATTCTTTTCTCTCATCTTGGAATAAGTAGTAGTGGTACGTGCAAAGATTCTCTGAAGCTTAAGTTAGTATGTTTTCAATATGTAAGCATTCAAAGTAACAAATGACTTACTTTAATCATCATAAATGATGGTATTTATAATCATTGTGGAGGTCCAACTCATGATTCGATATGTGAAGATGACTAAGCTGCTTGTTAGTAAAACTACAGCCTATGTTTAGAGGCTCTGACTTGCTTGCAGGCTTTTGGTCAAAACCATGGGAATTGTCTCATTATACCAGTCGAATCAAAGATCGGGATGGGATGTTAGTTCATTGGATCGTGCCTTCATGTCATCTCTTGGTCAAATCAATGGTTTTACCTTTGCCTTTAGTTTGGGGGCAGTTTGGATACTTGTAACGTCCCTTTAGCGATCCTAATATTGTACCACATTGTAACGTCCCCTTAGCGATCCTAATATTTATCCCGGAGTCTGATTAAATTCAGAGGAAATTTTTCACGTTTGATTTTCTGGCAATAAATAGTAGGACCCCAAGGGGCACGCCACTCAAAGGTTTCTTATCCTTTTTTTGGACATTTTTGCTCCTCTGAACATTCAAAATATTCAAAAGTTTGCTCAATATCTCGCATCTAGACATGTGTATTATCATAATCATGACCACCCTTGTAAATGGGCGGAACTCTCTTCAAAAACTTATCAAGAGTTGGGCCAGATTCACCCCTCCTCATCATTTGAGGAATCTTTAAGAAGAAATTGTCCCTTCCATGAGAACCAGATCCTTACGCCATAGATCAATTCTACAATAACTAAACACATAACCATTAGTAACCAATGAACCACCCAAGGAATAGAAAAATTACCTTATATACATATAAATATTACACCACCGGAGTGCCAAGAATGATGCTAAGGGTTCCTGTCAACAACATTGGCAAAACACAATAATATGTCCACAGAGGACTCACACAAGTCACCACACATTCACTATATAACAATCATATTTAATCAATTATTTTTCTTCTCATTACCATATTTTATACACCATGTTCGGTCTTGAAAGGAACTGCTCTGATACTACCTTGTAACGCCCCCTTAGTGATCCTAATATTATACCACCTTGTAACGTCCCTTTAGCGATCCAAATATTTTTCCTAGGGTCTGATTAAATTCAGAGGAAATTTTTCGCGTTTGATTTTCCCGGCAATAAATAGTAATACCCCAAGGGCCACGCCACTCAAAACAACTCAAAAATCTTAATTTTTGGTTCTGGTAATCGATTACCGGTAGTAATCGATTACCATCATATAGAACACATATCCCCTATTTTTAATAGCTGGTAATCAATTACAAGATAGCTGTAATCGATTACCACCAAAACAAAATGCAACAGATTGTAGAATTATGCATTTTGGCCAACTTTCGGCCTATTTAAATTGCTCATTTTAACTTCGATTTCTATGAAACCTCATGGGCGCTATGTTTTCCCCATCCCAAAACTGTTGGCACAGTCCGTTCGCCAAAATTCCTCCATATTCATAAGATATGCACAAAAATGCAATATGAGCAAACTTGACACCAAACCATGCACCAAACCACTCAAATGGGTTCCAAATCATATAAGGCCTATACACACAAGTCCTAAATAATGTGGGAAACTTATTAGTCCCTTCCGTGAGTCCTAATAATCCCACTGGATCGTAAAATTGCCTATTTAGTTCCTAATTTAGCTTATCTTCGCCTAATATTCAATATATCACTTCACCAAATATTAACTCCTCAATCGCATCCCTGACCTTCACATAATTGCACATTTATACAATAACACACCTCACATATACATGCATGTACCTGCCAATCATAATTGTATATCGAACATCACACAAAATGGCTTCGTGCCAATCACACAATCATAACCTTACGCAAGCAACACAATATACGTGCTCATCATAATTTATCACAGTTCAATCACATAAATCATATATACTCACACAATCCATATCATCAAGTCACAACACAAAACCATTAAACATTAGGCATCACATCATGGACTAAGCTTCAAATTTAACTCATAATACCATAAACATCAAAGTCAAACTATATTACATAACCAAACTAATTCAGAATCGTTATTACAATTGCATTAATTCCACTCCTTCCTTAGCATTGGCGCTTTACTTGGAACTTCCCTTCAGGGCATCTACCACTTCCCTATCATTTGTTACTAAAAGAAAGGAAACCACAGCACGGGTGAGTGTTTATAAATCATAATTAATATAGAACGATAAATACAGACCAATAATTATCAATTCATCATTTTGCCATCGTCGTAACAAGTTTATCGAGCTCACAACAATCTTATACAAGCCAATATGAATCTATTTCATCTCATTTCACATAATACTTAACACATCCTTAATTAAGGAATCAAGTAACATACAACACAGTAAGTCTCTATTCATTTCCATATTTCAAACAATTAAGTAAATGCCAATATAAACATCACCATAAGTTAAATCATGTAAAACACAACTGACTCTCAAACAATTATAAAGACGAGCTACCATCTAGATACTAAAAGATCGACCTTCAGTTGAGGGTCTTACTTGACACCCCATAAACCTCACTTGGTCCACCGAGCCCGACTTGGCTCTCCACCTCAATCATTGGGTCCTACTTGATCACTAAGTAGCTCAATTAGGTCTCACTTGACCACGGGAGCCAAAAATAAGGGGCGAAATATACCGTCGGTTGTCCCACACCATAAAACCACATAAATCAATTTTAGCTTTCTTTAATTTCAATCAACTGGCTTAAAATCCTCATAATTTAATTATTCATGGCGGCCATATAGACCCGGCCCTAACTATAACACCTCATATTACTAAATTAGCATCACATATCCATTTTAACAATAGAAAAAGAGCGGCCACACAGACTAGGCCCCAAGCACAAGACCATGTCATCACTAACTATCACATAATCAATAATTATCATAAACCCCAATCATCATGCTTAACACCTACATTTTGTTTATAAATTATGAATCCACTATTTAATTTCCATACAATTTAAATTGCAAATACACCAAAAATAGTTCACACATAACTTATACAAATTAATTTATCATACGCCATTAACTAATTAATCAACTTCGTATATTTCTAAAAATCATCAATCCTTTTATTTATCAATTAACACCATATTATTATATATTACTTAAACATAATACAAATTCTTAACATTTAATAATCACACTATTTTATTTTCGAAACTACTTAGGCAATATCCGCTTCTAATTAATTATAACATTGAACACTCTCTTTACCTCGATTCCAAGCTTCCATTAAGTATTCTTGATGTTGTTCGTGTCCCACGACTTGATAATTCGACGATCCGCTTCCGGTTCCAACACCTTTTCCACTCAACGACTTCCGGAAGCTCGTTCCGACACCTACGAGCACCAAAACACAAAAACCCATTAATAATTCGTCATCCCTATCGTTTCAAGAACCTTAATCAAGCTCCGCATTGCCATAAAAATGAAAAATCAAAATCCCAAAGCATGCATATAATTTCGCCAAGAGGGAAAAAGAGGGATACGCGAATGTGGAAACACTTATTGTCTTGAAAGCCATTTCCAAGCTCTAAACCATCATTAAAACAAAAATGCAAGGCACCCCAATGTAAAGCCATTTTCAACTAAAGAGAGAAAACAAGACGGAAAGAGAAAGCATGTAATTGTTGGACCATAAGACTCACCTCGTTGCCACAAATTCAAAAATGTAATCACTTTTAGCTTTTGTCAAGAAATTAAACCTCAATTGTGCTTAAGAAGTCACAACCATGAAGGGTTCAAAGAGGAAGAAGAAGCTCGCGTGTTCTCCTCGTGGAAGGAGATGAAATGGGCTTTAATAACATAAGGGCATAATTATCCTTTTGTAATTTCCCTTTTTCCTTTTGAATTTTCTTTTTATAACCTTAATTCAAACTTCTATTTTTAACCTATTGGTAACTTAAAATTTACCATCACCTATTTAAATTTTATTTTAATTTAATAATCAATCAATTAAATAAATTTATTTAATTCCACCACCTTAATTATTTGTAAATTAATTTTATAATAATTAATTAATATTTTTGAAGAATCCCAAATTAATTCTAAATAATTTATTTGTTAATTTTCGTCAATCACCGATAATTAAATTAAATATTCGGGATGTTACACCCCCTAAAAAGGGATTGCATCCCTGAAATCTATGTACCTAGTCAAACAATTCAGGGTGCAAACGCCTCACGTTTGACTCTAACTCCCAGATGCAGGTTGATTCATTGACGCTCTGCCACCTTACTTTCACCAACGGTACTTCTTTAATTTGTGGCTTCATGAGTATTTGGTGTTGTGTAGCATACAATAGTGTTTAAGTAAAATTTGGTAATCTTTGGTGAAATGAAATTGTTGTGCATGAATCTCCTAACATAATTCTTACCAACTTAAACAAGATAGGGAAGTGTGATAGAGGATGTAAAACATGTGCTGGATAAACATGTAATTGTTAAAAGTGGATTGAAGGCTCGGTAGGGTCCGGAATGAGTAACCGCTTATGAAACTAATGTGAATGAGAGCGATGTGGATGGTGATATGTGATGGTATATATACAGGTATCTGTATTGATGTAAACATACCCATCTGGATTTTTATGATGACTAATATTTGTAGATTCATGCGACTTGTAAGACTTTATCCTTAATCGCTAGATAAGGGAAGGTTAAAAATAACAGGATCAAAAAATGATTATAAATTAATATTTCAAAGTATTTTACACTAATGAGCAGAAATAAGGAGGATGTTCAAGTTGGGTTTCTAAGTTAATTAAACTCTGATTTTCATAGTAAAAGAACTATAGTTATGGATAAATTTTACCTTTGAATTTTAAAGAAGTATTTTCTAGATAAACATTTGAAAGTACAACTACATGTTGGTCTATAAAAATTAGGGAACAAAATTCTATAACAATCAATGTTGTGGGATAGCATTCACCATAACGGTTTAGGTATAAACAACAAACTTCTGATATCTTTGGGCCTCAAACCCCATCTTCGAGAAGTGAACGCTTCTAATGAAGATTAGGGACTTAAGGATAAGTGTATATATATATATATACACACACAATTAAATAATTCAGAGACTTAACCTATGGAGAATATTAATCTATTAAGGTTTATCGTATTCATATAACCTTATTTTGAAAAAAAGGTATTGCTAACTAAATTTTTGAAGAAATATTAAGTAAGTAAATATATATGAGTATATGTATTTTGCAGCCATAAAGACAATTATTAATAAGGTATGAGTAAGTGAATCAAAGATTTTAGGCAAGTATAAGGAAGTTCTGTAAGAAAGATTTGTCTTTGGTAAGACTCAGACGCGACATTAAGGACAAAGGAGTTATCGAGGTAGAACCGTACCCGGTGACAATAATGGGAGCTAGTAAGTGATAACGTGATGAGAATGTGCTTTATACATGCATCATATGCATTGTGAAGTTGTGAATTGGAACTCAATACTAAAGCATGTAGTGAGGGCTACATTGGAGGGCATGGGAGTTCATATCCCTAGTTGGATCTCGGGGGTATAACCAGGTCGAACACCCAATGGAGTCACGTCTGGAGTTGGGCAGTCTGTAGGCCAACCAGGTATATACCCTGACGAGGACTAGTGCACCTAAGGTCATGTAGAGCTAGTTCCGCTCGAATATGATCATGATAGGTGTGTGATGGGTCCATATTATTTTAGACGTGAGTCCTTTACCCTTGGTTGTTGTAGGAACTTGGTGAGCTTCGGTCACTCTTGTACAGAAGTGGTGTGCTCAGTATAAGACTGAGGTAGGACGACTTTGATGAAGATGATGTGGTAAGGGCCTTATTCGCAATCATGAAATACTTGATGATGAGATAATTATAATACACCTAACTCATGTATAGCATCCTAAATGATTAACCACATTGTGATTATGGTTATGAACTGTGTGATGCTGAGAATATTTGTATTTGGTTAATGTGACTATATAACATGTTCTTGCCATGATGATTGATTATTGTATTACAGGAAAATAATTGATTTCTGTCTAATGTATTGTAGCTAGTATCGAGTAGGCTAAGTGTTGGTTGGACTAGTTAGAGACCCTTAGGATATGTAATTACAATTGTGTGTCGGTTCACTAGGAGATCATAGGGTCGTGTATCATAATGAACACTAGTTAATTGTTTTTGTATACCCAATAAGAACATGTATTGGATTTGAAATAATAAGGGTCTGGATGATGGGTGGATTATCTTGATAGAAATATAACTAGGTGACAAAATAAATATGGAAAGGATATGATTGACTATTGAATATAATCATATGCCAGATCAATTAGAAACAAGTTAGATTATTATGGTAGAATCATAAATTGTTGATGGAATAAATATTAAGAACACTTGAAGTAAGAGAATGGTAGGAATCTGTGGTAGGTAAGATTCACTTAATGATTGGCCTGTATGTGTGAAACCCGTCAGGCTTTATCTTCAATCCTACCCTAAACCCTAAACAGTAGATTCACTTAATGATTGGTTCACTGGGAGACAATTAGGATTTAGAGACCCAATTAATTATGCTTGTTGGAACCGATCCTGGTTTATGAAAGAAAACTGTTAATCAACCAGACCTCAAAATTTGTTAATAACACACATCAAAGCATTCAAAGTAAAATGAAGTCAGCCCATGTGTTATCTAACCTGTTAAATTAAGTATTTCAAGATATAAATATTAAGCACACAGGTTACAAATGAAAGGGGAAGTCCATCAAAACAGAAGTCTGACTTATGACATATAAGAGATTTCAAGAAAAGTCTAATCCTAAGCTTTGCTCAAAAAGAATTTGATTTTGGCATGATCAAACCTTTGTACCTATCAATCAGACCTCGGACTTTTGAAGCTACAAGAACTTCACTTCAAGCCTGCAATAGCCAACGTTCAAGATCCTGTTTAATGATGCTTTGAGATGTGTGGCTATCAATAAAAATAACACTTATCATCAAAATAGGAAAGGAGACAAAACAGTGATGCAACCAAAGCTCTTTTGTGAAGAAACCAATATAGCTACTTTGCGCAACTTAGAAAAGCTGATAACAATTAGCTTTTGTGTCAAAACACCTGTAGAAGGTCAACTGCATACGTTGTACATGCTTTGATTGAAATAAGAAAACCAACAAAAGGATTTTTACACTGAAAATATCAAAGCACTCTATTTTAGTGCAAGCCTTGGTCTTTTTACTTTCATACTTAGTGTATGTAACATCCTAGGTTATTTTGCATTTATTTTTATTCAAACAATTACCTCTTACGACAAATTTTTCCTTTTCTTAAGAATTAATCGATATTTAGTGAAAAAGCATTGATTTTTACTGACCTATTTAAGTGACAGCAGTCCCAGTTAGATTAATTAAATGAGGTCTAGAACAGAAAAGCAGGTTAATTTAAACACAACGGATATAAGAAAGGGAATCAGGGCTTCTCGCTTGAGCGAGGCCCCTACTCGTCTAAGCGAGATTCCGGACTCTCACTTAAACGAGGTTCTATTCACTTGAGCGAATACCTTTCAGACATTGGATTAAACAAAACATGCAACCGGACTCCCAAAATTTCACTCTAAAAATGGTTCTGTGAACCCAAAGAGTTACCATGAAAACATATGCAAATAACAGTGATATATTTTAAAATATAGGTTTACATCCGATCCGGTCTTAATTAAACACAACTAATAATTATACTAAGAAGTTCTTATACACACATATGACTCTATAGAGAGTCACTCGAAGTCACTCGGACCCTGGCACCGTTCTCCCCTTTGGCGCGGCTCCATGGCTCCTTCCCCCTCCCTGTCTCTGGTTACTAAAAAAAAAGTGCAAGGGTGAGTGTTTGGCATTGTAATTAGTTTAGAATGGATCTTAACAAATATACATGCATATTTATACATACACATCAAGCATCACTTGTAAGCAAGCATACCGAAACATAGTGTATTACATACAGTAACTATATTAAACCATCTACACAATTCCATCACATTCATCACGATCACAACTGACTCTCATACAATCTGACTCCTAGTATCCGGATACTAAAGGATTGGCCTTCAGTTGGGGGTCCTACTTGACACCCCGTGAGCCCTTCTTGGTTCACCGAGTCCTGCTTGACTCTCCACCTCGACCACTGGGTCCTACTTGACCACTGGGTAGCTCAACTGGGCACGAAAACCACGGGAGCCGGAAATGAGGGGCTATCATATACCGTCGGCCATCCCATACCATGTAATCATTCAACAGTTTACCTTTCACATAATAATATCAATTCCTCATCACTCGGGTAGCCTGCTTGCTAACCCGACGTCACATAATACTGATCATTTCACATTAGATATCATAAGATCATACATGATAAACTCATCCACACCCGATCCTCCACCAATTAATGTACTCAGTCACACATGCACAAGCATAAACACACAACTACGTTTAGCAACATTTTCCTTAACTTGTTTACGTTACTTCAATGACCTGTATAAGAAGCGAGTCCTATTCTAATTAATTATAACCCGAACACCCCCTTACTTTGGTTCCACGCTTCGATGATCTGTTCTCTGTGTCGATTCCTTCCTCCGAGCACTGGTTTCGCAGTCTCAACTCCGTCACTCAGTCTTCCGTTGCTTAGCCTACTACCTACGGATCATAAAGTACAGCTCGTCACTTCAACGTCCTTAGTTCATGGACAGCATTTGGGCTCACACTCACCAGAGGAGTGGAGAACAGCCACGAATATAGCCATGCATGGCTTTAAACCGCTAAAGAATAAAAGGAATAAGGGAATCACAATTGGGACGGATCAGTAGACTCACCTTGAAGCCTCGATCACAGGAATGGGAATAAATTGAAGTTTGGACACAAATGGAGTCCCTTTCTAGCGCATGCAACACAACGATAAGAGAGGAGAAAAACGAAAGTGAAGGAACAGGCCAACAGCAAAGGTAACTTGTAAATAATGAAGAGGGAAGGAAGAGAATTTCCTTATATATATAGCTCATGGGCAAGATCATCTTTTCCTTTATTTTATTTGTATTCTTACTAAATTTAATCAATTTCACTATATTAAACTATTGCATAGTTATCAAATCAATTACACGTATTTATTCCCTCAATGTTTAATTATTCACAATTCTCTAATACTTTGCAAGAGTATAGGCCCAATATGAATATCGGTCCCCCGGCGTCCTAGCTTAGTGTTCATACCTCAGAAATCTGAGCTACAACTTGAGAGGTCAGATATCTCATCCGTGCTCACCCCTTGGTTACCTACATCCGTTGTTTCAGTCATTATGAGGTTAATCCGGGCTATGACCCCGTGTGAGGCACTCTCCTCACAACGGTTCGGACCAAACCTCTTGGCCCTGTCCGCTCCTCTCTTACACTCCCAATCTTTAACTCCGCCTGCCCGCTCTTCTGAGACCGATCTCGACACCGGCTTTTCCAATCTTTGGCTCGGACAGAACAAATATTAAATAAAACTTCTAAAATATTTACTAATCATTTCCCATTTCTTATAATTCTCATTAAAACATCAGGGATGTTACATCCACCCCCCCTAAAAGGAGATTTCGTCCCCGAAATCAGTGTTCCGGTTGAAAAAGATGAGGGTACATTCGTCTCATATCGGATTCTAACTCCCAAGTGTAGTTTATCCAATGTAAATTCTGCCACTTCACCTTCACCAACTGGACCTCCTTGCTCCTTAACCGTTTGGTTTGATGCTCTTCAATGCCGATTGGTACCGCCTCCACCGTCAAGTTCTCCTTCACTTCAATGGAGTCACTCGGTACAATCATGGTATCACACGGAATGTAGGCTCGAAGTTGTGATACGTGGAATACGTTGTGAATGTTAGTCAACGATTAGGGAAGATCCAGTCGATAAGCGACTTCACCAATCCGTTCTAGTATTTGGTATGGTCCAATATACTTCGGATTAAGCTTTTGGCTTTTCAAAATTCGACTTACACCCTTAGTCGGTGAAATCCTTAGGAACACCCAATCACCCACTTGGAATTCAAGCGGTCTGTGCCGATTGTCATAATAGCTCTTTTGACGGTCTTGAGTAATTTTTATCTTCTCTCGGATTAAGGCGATTTGTTCGTTCATCTCTTGAATCATCTCAGGCCCCAGATGAAGGGCATCACCGTTCTCATTCCAACATAATGGAGTACGACATTTCCGACCATAAAGAGCTTCATATGGAGCCATCCCAATGCTACTATGGTAACTGTTATTATATGCAAACTCTACCAAGGGCAAGTATTTCTCCCATGATCCGCCCTGTTCCAGTACACATGCCCTTAACATATCTTCAAGAGTCTGTATAGTCCGTTCTGATTGGCCATCGGTCTGGGGATGGTAGGCTGAGCTCAATTTGAGCTCAGTACCCAGTTGTTGTTGCAAACTCCCCCAAAACCTTGAAGTGAATCGGGGATCCCGATCGGAGATAATGCTTGAGGGCACACCATGCAGTCGTACGACCTCAGCAATGTACAACTTAGCTAATCGATCTAGCGACCACTTCATATTTATTGCCAGGAAATACGTACTTTTGGTTAGTCGATCAACAATCACCCAAATCGCGTTGTATCCGGTTTGAGTGCGGGGTAGTCCGGACACGAAGTCCATGGTGATACCTTCCCACTTCCAGATCGGAATTTCTGGAGGTCGAAACAAACCTGGAGGTCGTTGGTGCTCAACCTTGCACTTCTGGCATATCACACAGGATTTCACATACTCGATTATTGCCTTCTTCATACTTGGCCACCAGAATTCCTTTTTTAAGTTATGATACATTTTTGTCACTCCCGGGTGTATACTCAAAGAGCTCTTGTGTGATTCTGATAGCACTGCCTGCCTGAAGCCTCCATGTGCAGGCACCACCACTCGGTTCCTGAATCTCCATATACCATCGTCACCCCTAGTTATCTCCATATTTTTGCCTTGGGTCTGAGTATCAATCAGCCTCAGTAACTCTTTATCGTCTTTCTGTGTAGCTACCATCGACTCCAGAAATTCGTTGGAGATTTTTAACATTCCGATTGTCATTCGGTTTGGTGCGTTCATAACAACTCCAACATTCATATCTCTAAAGCTTTCCAGCAATTCCTGTTCTCTACCCATTAGGTAAGCCACATGCAGTACCTTCCTGCTTAGCGCATCTGCCACAACATTCGCTTTGCCCGGGTGATACTTCAAATCGAAGTCATAATCCTTCAAATACTGTACCCATCTCCTCTGTCTCATATTTAACTCCTTTTGATCAAATAAGTACTTTAGACTCTTGTGATCACTGAATACTACAAAGCGAGCCCCATACAGATAATGACGCCAAATCTTCAGTGCGTACACCACTGCTGCAAGTTCCAGATCATGAGTCGGGTAATTCTCCTCATGTGGCCTCAATTGCCTCGAAGCATAAGCAATTGCCCGATCAGCTTGCATCAACATACACCCCAATCCAAATTTGGATGCATCACAATATACTTCAAATTCCTGTGTTACATCGGGCAGTGCAAGCACAGGGGCAGTCGTTAAACATCGCTTAAGAGTTTGGAAGCTTAATTCACACTTTTCCGACCACACGAAGGGGTTTCCTTTCCTTGTTAACCGAGTCAGAGGAAGTGCTATCCGAGAGAACCCCTCAATAAAGCGTCGATAGTATCCAGCTAATCCGAGGAAACTCCTGATTTCAGTTATTGACTTCGGCCTCTCCCAAGCCATAACCGCCTCAATTTTTGTCGGATCAACTGAGATTCCCTCTTGGGAAATTATATGCCCCAAGAATTGTACACTACTCCCCCAGAAATCACACTTAGATAGTTTAGCGTACAACTTCTTCTCCCGAAGTACTTGTAAAATAAGTCGAAGATGTTGAGCATGCTCCTCGTCCGACCTCGAATATACCAAAATATCATCAATGAATACTACCACAAACTGGTCCAAGTACGGTTGAAAGGTCCGATTCATATAGTCCATAAAAATGGCAGGAGCGTTCATTACTCCAAAAGGAATTACTACGTACTCGAAGTGCCCATAATGAGTCCGAAATGCTGTCTTTGGGATATCCTCCGACCTCACTCGGATCTGGTGGTATCCCGACCTCAAGTCGATCTTAGAGAACACAGCGGCGCCTCGCAACTGGTCCAGTAAATCGTCAATCCGAGGTAGTGGATATTTATTTTTGATTGTCAGTTTGTTCAGCTGTCGGTAATCAATGCACATTCGCATACTACCGTCCTTCTTCTTTACCAATAACACCGGAGCGCCCCAGGGTGAGGCACTGGGTCGGATAAAGCCCTTTTCTAGTAATTCGTTTACTTGTTTCTTCACTTCGGTTAATTCCACCGAAGACATTCTATATGGCGCTCGGGACATAGGTTCTGCCCGGGAATCAAGTCAATAGAGAAATTAATCTCCCGACTAGGAGGTAGCTCCGGAATTTCTTCCAGAAAAACGTCAGGAAATTCGCAAACAATCAGAATATCACTTAGCAAGAGGTTATGCCGACCCTCCGAAGCGAATAAAACAACATACGTGGTTAGGACATCGCTCACCCCGTTCTTCATGTCAAGTTCCTGAGAGAAAACAATATTCTTCCGATAACAGTCGACCAACACATGATTAGCAGCAAGCCAATCGAGACCCAGAATAACATCTAAGTCCTTCAATGGCATACAGATAAAATTTACTCGAAAAGTACGGGCTTCGATTTGCATCGGCAGTTCTCTACACACAGTAGTTGCACGGAAAGTGGAACCAGTTGGAGTGGAAACAATAAGAGCGTTCTCCATTAAACTGATTGGCAGACCAAGCCGTCGCACACAACTTTTTGAAATAAAGGAATGGGTGGCACCTGAATCATAAATTACATCAACCAGATAACCATAGATGAGGCACTTACCCTGTACCAAATTGTCATTCCTCGTAGCTTCTGAAGCATCAAACGCAAATACACGCCCGGTCATGGCGTTCTGGGCATCGCTAGATTGGGCATCATATCTTCCCGATTGTTGGTTCCCTCTACCAGCTCCATTCCGGCCTCTCCTCGAAAAGTTGGAACCCCGGTTCCCAGAAGAGTTAGTTCGGTTATCCGTCCTTCCTTGCTGTTGCCTCTGAGGGCAATCGGGCCTGAGGTGCCCTGGTTGTCCGCACTGGAAGCACACAATCTGATTGGCTTGGCAATGTTTGGCAATGTGGCCTTCCTGACCACAATTGTAGCAGGTACGATTACCAGAAGGATTGCCCGATCGACCAGTGGAACCCCGACCGGAAGAGGATGAGGAGGTAGCAGAAGACTTGCCACCCCGGAAGAATTGACTCATCCTGTTGAAGTTGAATCCTTTTGCCTTCAGTGGCTTTTTATCTCTTGGCTGGGACGTCCTTTGTAACTGCACCTCTTCAGTCAATCTTGCTTTGTTCACCAGGGTTGGGTAGTCCCTAATCTCCATTGGTACGATTACACTACGGAGCTCAATCCGTAGTCCAGCTTCGTATTTGGCGCACTTGCTACCTTCAGTCCCTTCTAACGAGAAAGGGTGGTAAAAATCACACAGCTCGTCAAACTTGCTGGTGTACTCAGCTACAGACATCCGGTCTTGCTCTAACTTCAGGAATTCCATTTCTTTCCGGATCTTGTAGTTGTCCGGAAAGTATTTAACAAGGAACCTCCTTCGGAAATTCGCCCATACCAACGGCTCATTGGCTGCGTTCATCTGCATCTTCACTCGGGTCCACCATACTCTAGCCTCTTCTTTTAGTTGGTAAGTAGCAAATAAAACCTTTTGCTCTTCAGAGCACTCAAAATATTTAAAAACCTGCTCGATATCCCTGATCCAGATGTATGCCCCGTCATAGTCGTGTCCCCCTTTGTAAGTCAGAGGATTCCTTTTCAGGAATTTATCCAGAGTGGGACCGGACTCGGTCCAACTCATCAGCTGAGTAAATCTAGAGAAGAAATCATCTCTTCCCCCAGAACTAGTCTCTCCGGCCATTTAGTGATTCTACAATGAGCAAACACATCACCATTAATAACCAAGATCAGTCAGGGGATCGTAAACTTACCTTATATTCATAGAATACTACGCCAGTGGAGTGCCAAGGGAATGATGTCAGACCACACACAATCTCAACACAACAAAATACAATCAACTTTCATAAAACTATCACAATCACTAGATCGGCCCTCACACCGGCTCTAGAAAGAACCGCTCTGATACCAAGTGTAACATCCTAGGTTATTTTGCATTTATTTTTATTCAAACAATTACCTCTTACGACAAATTTTTCCTTTTCTTGAGAATTAATCGATATTTAGTGAAAAAGCATTGATTTTTACTGACCTATTTAAGTGACAGCAGTCCCAGTTAGATTAATTAAATGAGGTCTAGAACAGAAAAGCAGGTTAATTTAAACACAACGGATGTGAGAAAGGGAATCAGGGCTTCTCGCTTGAGCGAGGCCCCTACTCGTCTAAGCGAGATTCCGGACTCTCACTTAAACGAGGTTCTATTCACTTGAGCGAATATCTTTCACACATCGGATTAAACAAAACATGCAACCGGACTCCCAAAATTTCACTCTAAAAATGGTTCTGTGAACCCAAAGAGTTACCATGAAAACATATGCAAATAACAGTGATATATTTTAAAATATAGGTTTACATCCGATCCGGTCTTAATTAAACACAACTAATAATTATACTAAGAAGTTCTTATACACACATATCACTCTATAGAGAGTCACTCGAAGTCACTCGGACCCTGGCACCGTTCTCCCTCTTGGCGCGGCTCCATGGCTCCTTCCCCCTCCCTGTCTCTGGTTACTAAAAAAAAAGTGCAAGGGTGAGTGTTTGGCATTGTAATTAGTTTAGAATGGATCTTAACAAATATACATGCATATTTATACATACACATCAAGCATCACTTGTAAGCAAGCATACCGAAACATAGTGTATTACATACAGTAACTATATTAAACCATCTACACAATTCCATCACATTCATCACGATCACAACTGACTCTCATACAATCTGACTCCTAGTATCTGGATACTAAAGGATTGGCCTTCAGCTGGGGGTCCTACTTGACACCCCGTGAACCCTGCTTGGTTCACCGAGTCCTGCTTGACTCTTCACCTCGACCACTGGGTCCTACTTGACCACTGGGTAGCTCAACTGGGCACGAAAACCACGGGAGCCGGAAATGAGGGGCTATCATATACCGTCGGCCATCCCATACCACGTAATCATTCAACAGTTTACCTTTCACATAATAATATCAATTCCTCATCACTCGGGTAGCCTGCTTGCTAACCCGACGTCACATAATACTGATCATTTCACATTAGATATCATAAGATCATACATGATAAACTCATCCACACCCGATCCTCCACCAATTAATGTACTCAGTCACACATGCACAAGCATAAACACACAACTACGTTTAGCAACATTTTCCTTAACTTGTTTACGTTACTTCAATGACCTGTATAAGAAGCGAGTCCTATTCTAATTAATTATAACCCGAACACCCCCTTACTTTGGTTCCACGCTTCGATGATCTGTTCTCTGTGTCGATTCCTTCCTCCGAGCACTGGTTTCGCAGTCTCAACTCCGTCACTCAGTCTTCCGTTGCTTAGCCTACTACCTACGGATCATAAAGTACAGCTCGTCACTTCAACGTCCTTAGTTCATGGACAGCATTTGGGCTCACACTCACCAGAGGAGTGGAGAACAGCCACGAATATAGCCATGCATGGCTTTAAACCGCTAAAGAATAAAAGGAATAAGGGAATCATAATTGGGACGGATCAGTAGACTCACCTTGAAGCCTCGATCACAGGAATGGGAATAAATTGAAGTTTGGACACAAATGGAGTCCCTTTCCAGCGCATGCAACACAGCGATAAGAGAGGAGAAAAACGAAAGTGAAGGAACAGGCCAACAGCAAAGGTAACTTGTAAATAATGAAGAGGGAAGGAAGAGAATTTCCTTATATATATAGCTCATGGGCAAGATCGTCTTTTCCTTTATTTTATTTGTATTCTTACTAAATTTAATCAATTTCACTATATTAAACTATTGCATAGTTATCAAATTAATTACACGTATTTATTCCCTCAATGTTTAATTATTCACAATTCTCTAATACTTCGCAAGAGTATAGGCCCAATATGAATATCGGTCCCCCGGCGTCCTAGCTTAGTGTTCATACCTCGGAAATCCGAGCTACAACTTGAGAGGTCGGATATCTCATCCGTGCTCACCCCTTGGTTACCTACATCCGTTGTTTCAGTCATTATGAGGTTAATTCGGGCTATGACCCCGTGTGAGGCACTCTCCTCACAACGGTTCGGACCAAACCTCCTGGCCCTGTCCGCTCTTCTCTTACACTCCCAATCTTTAACTCCGCCTGCCCGCTCTTCTGAGACCGATCTCGACACCGGCTTTTCCAATCTTTGGCTCGGACAGAACAAATATTAAATAAAACTTCTAAAATATTTACTAATCATTTCCCATTTCTTACAATTCTCATTAAAACATCAGGGATGTTACAGTGTATATGTTTATCACTTGTATCTTTTTATACACTAAGTTCTCAGAAACACCAAATATTATCTTTCTCTCAAATCTATATTTGTGTAAAAGTCTGTTATGTTATCAGCCTTTAGTTTCTGTGGGAAACAGTTTTGGCATAAAGAGGCTTTTGAAAGAATACTTGGGTTTGAGTCAAGAGTGGCTTGTTGAAACAATATTTGAATTGTTAAGTCAGAAGTGACTGAAGTCAAAAATACTCATGGCATAGTTTGGTGCTGGAATTGTAAAAGGAGTTTCTACAATAGTGGAAATCTTTCAAGTTTGAAGGGACTGGATGTATCTTCGGAATTGGAAGTGAACCAGTATAAATTCTTTGTGTTCATTCTCCCTTTCTTTGCTTTATCAATTCTACTAGCAAAAGTTTGATTGCTTGAACCTTAAAGTTTTATATTTCACAAATGTGTTCATAAGAGTCCAAGACTTATTCAACCTCTCCTTCTAAGTTTGACTCTGAACCATCAATGCTTATTTTCAACCCTTTAAAGTGGCGCCAACCATTCCAATCATTTCTCTTTTCTTTTGATTTTACAATTTTTCTTCATCTTTAGATTGAAAACCTTAGAAAGTCTAAACATGAAACTTCTCCATCAAGTGAAATTTGTTGTGACTTAGTGGAATTAATGGAAAATATTTCAAATCACTCTTGGAAATGGTACAAAATCAACGAGATTTATGAAGACTCCTTCAAGAATTACATCAAAGGTGTTGTCCAATTTTCAACAAGATCCAATGGTGCATGGCTCTACCAAGGTAGAGATTTATATAGTGACTAAGAATATTGTAGAAAAACTATATATTTGGGTGGTTCGAGTTTTGGTTAAGTAGTTCTTTAGTTTTGACTAATATATAGTTTTAATCCTTGTGTTTTTTGTTCTTTGGTTTAATCCACTTAACATATCTTATGTTAAATGACTCATCATATCATGTCAAATTTCTAGGGACTAAAAAATATCTCTATTTTAGAAATTTAGAAAGCAAAACCAATAAATAAATAAAACTAAAACAAAATATTCATAAAAACTTATCAAAGTCATTTTTATCTAGGACTTCTCTATCATCAAACCAAACATGATTTGCGTAGAAAGAACTTAATATGAGTCGAACTACTTTAGAACTAGCTTACAATACAACACATTAGTTATTCATTCAAGGCATAGAAACATCTATGAATTTTTATTGCGTTTTCGTCATTACCCACTTGTAATTGGGCATTCTGGTTGGATGCTATATGCAGGGAATATTTCCCGGGATGTGAGCCCGATGACACTCAATAGTGTGTCACACACAACGTATTGTATTATAGTTTATGCAACGAAAAAGGCGTTACCACATCACACACACACTTAGTAGCTAAGATACTGCGCCAAATGCTTTAAACATACAATACCAATACAATGCATTAGAGAAGTATCGAAAGAAGCAAAGGCATAAAATATTTAACACCTTTTCTTGTGCCTCAGTCTCTATGTTGGCGGTAATTGGAATTTGCATAAAATATTTTCCGACTTACCTGATGCGTTTGCAAAATCAATACTTGCAACCCAAAACAAAAGGCACAATTAAATCAACATTAACCCCCTTTATATATTCTTTTAAATCACTAAGCTAGATCCTCTTAATCACTTAGTTAATATATTCTAATTAACATTTTAAAAATTAAAATAAATTGTTTTCTAAGAACATTTCCTCCTTCACTTTGTCGGTAGCTACAAAATGTCAATAAAAGAACATCAGTAATTAAAAAAGCAAGGGGTTGCAGCAAAAGAACATGAATTTGACAAACATGATTAATTGATTCTGACACTTGAACTACAACTACTGCTATAAGCTTCCAAAAAGAGTATCTTCGGGATAGATGTATTATGCTGCAGAGTTATGAAGCACGATTGAAAATGTCCTGCAAAAGCAAAAGACTCCAAAAAGATTCTCAGTTTTATTGCCTGAAAATCCATATAAACCAGAAAGTGAAACAACTATGAGAGTTGAAGAAGAACATGAGCAAAAAAACCTTGCCAAGATGGAAGAGAAGAATCATTTTGATTTGGAGGTGCACTTAGAGGGTACATAAGTCCCATTGATGGGACGGAACATAAGGTCACAATCTAGATGACACAAGAACTTAACAGAGCCAAAGGGTCCTACCCTCCACTGTGTCCTTGCAGCACCTTTGAAGTCAAACTTAATCTCATTTTTCTTCCATGCATCACCAACTTGTTCCATTTGATCAGGAGTTAAAGGTATGGAGGATGATTGAACAACATAGTTGAGATCTTTTGAACTGTTTTTGGGAACCTCAAAGGGACCAGCAACCAGCATGGCAATGTCTTGGCCTTGGTAGCTAAGGTTGAAGGTGATGGAAGAAAAGGTTGCATGAGCCTTGGCATTTCCATTTTTAGCAGTGACAACAATGGAAATTTGTGTTTGGAGAAGACCAGCATAATCATTTCTGAGAAGGTCTAGATGAGCATTTGTGACACTAATCACAGGTACTCTTGGGTGGATGGCTATGTAACCAATGAAAACTACAATGCCTGCAATTACCACAGCCACAGCTAGGATGGTGCAGATTATTGCTACTAGCCATACTAAGGGGTTGGTGTGCCCATCTCTGTGCATAGCGAATTTGCTCTTGAATTTGGGCATCGTGGTACTGGGGGTGGGTGCCATGAAGAAACAGCATGGACATTTGGGGGGGTACTAGAACATGCTATAAGTTTGTTTCTTGTTAATTTTATGCAGTGGGAAAGAGGAAAGAGCTTTTGCCCCTTGAGAGGGAATCATAAATTTGAGTTCTTTATAAACTCTAATTGCCTTCAAGGTTTGGTATCTTCCTTTCCTCACTTCAAAGCATTTGAACTACTAGGAATCTTATTCGTCATTTTGTTTTCCAAAAGGGTAAAATACCATGCTTGCGTTGCTAAATCCTACCTGTTTCCTTTATACTGTGTACATAGTAAATTCTGTCCAAACTTGCATCAAGTGTGAATTACATTGATCCACAAGCAATTTCTTTTTTGATAAATTCGTATTTAATAAAAATAACTATTAATTCACACTATCAACTTCAATTTATATCTATAATATACAATCAATTCAGTATCAGCTTCAATTTGACAAGTTTTGTATTATTATATAAATTCCAAATGGTTTAAAATTGTTTGCATTCTATATACACTCTAGCTGGATCTACCTGTCACACAAGCAACAAGTTAATAGCAGTTTTAGACTTTGATTCCCTTTGTTTGAGGGGAAAATGAAGAGGGAGAAAAATATAATATGAAAAAAGAGTTATTTCTTATTGGTCTGGAAGGAAAAAGAGACAGAAAGCATTGAAAATCAATTTCCTCCTTGAATATGAAAGGAAATGGGATAAGATTTATTCTATTTATTTATTTTAATGTTTAATATGTAACAATTTAATAAAAATTAAATAAAATTTCATATATTAAAAGTTATCAAAAGACAAAAAATATTTTTTATAAATAAAAAACATAATCTAATTTAATTCATGTAATAAATTTTTTAATATAAAATTTAATTTATTTCTTCTACAATTAATTTGTTTTCATTCATCTTCTTTTTATCTCTTCAAATAAGAAAAGACTTCTTTTATATTTCCTCCGATCCTTTTTATAAGACTCTATTACACATTTCACACATATTAAAAAATTTAGTTAGCCTAAATGAATGAACTAAATTTATCAATTATGTATGATAAACTTTCAAACATACCCTTTATATTAATTAGTTATGAGACAAAAAATAAAATTTTTAAATTCTGATATCGAAAAATAAATGTATTCATTAAGGGTACACGTTAAAAAAAATAATAAATGTACATTCTAAATTGAAAAAGATGTTATAAAACAGATCAAGAAAAAACTGAAAAGCCATCTCTTATAAAAAGTATTATTCTTTCTATTCTATTTCCATAGATCCTTTCAAACTTTTCTATTTTATTTTTATTTCTTTTAATCTCTACTTTGACGTAATTAACTATAAATTTTTTAAAAAAGTTACCATCTAAATTTGAGTCGTGTATTTACATAATGAGTTGAGAACACTTATGATATGTTTGGAATGGGGGAAAAGAGGAAGGAAAATTGTGAGGGAGGAAAAACAACTTTTCATTTATTTGTTGGGAAGGAAAAAAGAAAAAATAAAGTAAGATTTAGGTTATAAATATTAGATATAAAATAAACTAAACTAAACTTTTATATATTAAAATTGATTAAAATAAAAAATATCAAATTTTTATATATAAAATTTAATTTATTTCTCAAAAACAACTATTTTATTTCTGTCTATTTTTTTTTCATTTATCCAAAAAAAATTCTTTTTTCACTTTTTTTTATTTCTATTCATCCAACCAATATTTTTCAATTTTTTTATATTTCTTTCCTTTCAATTTCTTTCTTACTCGCTTCCTTTGAACACCCAAACAAACCATTAATAATTTGTAACACATAATATGGTTCAAGAGAATTGAATTTTAAGAAATTTTGACTTAATATAGCCCAAAACAACATTTGACATATGACAAAGAAAATGCAGGGACGACTGAGTTAAGAATTTCAGGCCGGCCTAGTTCTGAAAGACGACATTAAAGAAGAAAAAAACAAAGTTTTAATAATCCTTCTGACCATTTAGGATTATGTTCATTCCTTTCAGTTCAATTTGAAATTACAAAATACTGTAAGTGTTTCTTGATCAGTTTCAAATTAAGTCTTTTAGTAGCTTTTATGTAAATTGACCTTGTATTCAATTAATAAACTATGTTTTTAAATAAATCAAGGTTTATAAAATGTATTTTCAAATACTATAACTTTCATAAAAGGGTATATGACATTTTACATTATATAACACTATTCTTATCATTTATCCTTTCTTTCACTTTCTTTCCTTCCATAATCTTTTAAACCAAACCACTAAAATAATCATTTCATTTTCTTTTCAAATTCTTCCTTTTTTCATTTTTTTCCTTTCATTTTCTTTTCTATCCAAACGAAGTGTAAGTTATTCCTGTAACATATTTGAATGACAAATTCAGAATGAGCAACCGGAGTTTTTTAAGCATCGTATTAATTGAAAATATTTTGATTACATGCTCTGTAATTAGAAAGAATATCCCCCAATTACGATAAGTATGTATGTATATAATCCAGATCATTCAAAGCGTTGCAACAGGGCCCAAGATTTAAAGAACATTATTACATTTATGACGTTCACAATACATAGCAAATAGAGCAACTTTGGGGAAACTTCTATTACTTACATGGATAGTTAGCCATGTACCATGGTTGGTCAGTTGTTTCATATGCAACTACAGTGCTCCCCCTCGGCCATGCAATTTCGAAAACACTATAAATTTAAAGATGATAGAGACAACATATTTAACAAAAAATGAAACAGACCAGAGCACTGTTGCTATGTTCTATCAAGCCCAAAGCCCGTGAGCCAACAGTCCAACATTAAGACATAGAGGAAAAACAGCACACTGAACCAGCCTTCGGATGCTGCAGCGGTGTTGAATCAGAGGAAGCAAGAGCATCACTGCACTAGAAGAAATGGCAAATACAAGAGCAGATGGGAAATGCAGATGCGAGAGAAGGAAAAAACAGACGTTTTGTTTGAGGAAATGCTGAAAACAGGGTTGGAAGAGAAAAAAGTGTTATATGGTTGGGGTTTCATCCAACCCCCTTGGGATTAAATCTGAAAACCTGTTCTTGGTCCAGCTCAGTAAAAAAAGTCATTGCATGATCTCATCAGATTGTAAACTAGAGCATGATCAGGATCTTACAGGATCTTAGAAATTGTAAAATCATGTGATCTTATGGGATTGCAATTTTGACTACCATAAATATAGTATTATGAATAATGAACTCAAATATTATTTTGAAGCTTTGCTTTAATTTCATACACCGGAAATAAATTAAATTCATTCTCTTATAAAAGTAGAAAGATATATTGCAAATTAACAGAATTGATGTGTGTTAAACTTTTGTTAATAATTTGTACTATTCTCATAGCAAATAGTTTCATACAAACTTTACAAGTTACAACTATCAACATGTGACAAATAGCATATATAAGCATAATTGAGAGAAATAAAGAGACCTGTAGCCACCGGGGGTTAGTTCAGCCATTCAGCTGGTAAGGATCAAGGCATTTTGCTAAGTCCAGCCAAGGCTTGATTCCTATTAACAGCTATCATCCCTGGTAAGCTATTTCTAAGGACCACCATAAACCATCACTAAGGCTTATTATGGCCTGTCCCGGCAGCTTCCTATTACTCTCAACTTCTCCTAACATATTTTCTCCATTTTCTCTTCTCAGCACACATTATAAATGAGCTCCGTATAGAAAAAATGAATCGCAGATTAGTCATCATTCAAAAAGTTAAAAAAATGCTACACAGAATAAGTAACATGTTAAACACATATATAATACATATATGAGAAATATAATACATGAGATAAGTGTGTATTATGAGATCCCAAACAGAATTATTCCGATTAACAACTATTTTCCTAAACTATAAAACATTTTTAACAAGGTGGGAATTTCAACTCATCTTGACTTTTACCAAATCTGTGGACAAATTGCATCAAGACATCAGCACACTTCGGAGCTCTAGAGCATGGTCAACAGATGAATGCATCAAGTGAGTAAAGACAATGGGAGAGAATGGAAGTGAAAATGGAGAAATGGTTGGCAAGTACAGAAGTACCTAAGTTCTATTTTCTCAATTCAGAAGTACCTAAGTTCTATAAGTGGGAGGCATTTCTATAACACAGTTATCAAGCAAGGTGAATCTTTCCATTCATACAGTATTCAAACTTTCAATGAAAGTGTGTGATACAAATCCAAAAATATAAATGAAAAAGAAAGAAAAACCTCCCAGTGGCAATTAGACAACTGAACCATGAAAGTTTATTCATAGAGCATTTGAAATGTCAATATAAGTGCATGAAACCAACCAAACTGAAACAACAAAACAAAACCCTCCCAGCAAGTATTTGACCATCCAGTTTGGGCCTTTTTTGTTGTCCATCAAACCATGGCTCAACATACACAACCAAGACAATGGCATCTAAATTGGAAGAGTAGAACATGATAGAGGACTGGCATGAGGCACTTGCATTAAGCCTGCATAGATATTAAAATGTCCATATGGGAATACAGAACAAAGAAACTCAATCTATGACTTTGTTCTAAGCAAGTACGCACAAAATTTATGAAAAGGAGTAAAAAGGACTGCCTGTATCACAAAATATGAACCAGAAATAGTAGAGATCAAGCGGATGACAATCACAAACTGACTGTCAGATGAAAATATTTACCAGAAATTTACAGTCATAGGAATCATTTTATATAAAAGCACTGAACTAACTGATTCATCTATAATGAATGAATGACAATTCATGAGCTCCCAAGAAGTTCACCTCAAGTAAGCAGAGTATGACCAGACTAGTGTCAAAAATTTTAACATTAAGATTAAGAGTAAAAAATAAATTAGGCAAGAAAGGCACTTACAAGGACAAAATACCATCAAAAGGAAAGCCTACCATAGAATGGAAACAAAGAAAGATGAAGAACAGAATTTTAAGGGCACGGCAAAGACAGTCAAGAACATGAGAAACCTGGTTGTTTCTGACAACAATGGTTAAGTATAAAAATTTAAAACATAAACAGATGGAAATTAAGGGGAAAACATTTAAGATTTGAAAGACAAAAGTTCGGTAGATTGTGTTTATTTGATCCATACTTAGAAGGAAAAGGCTAGGTGCTTGTAGTTGTATTCGCCAAGAATGCAATTTCATTCCTCAACCACTAGTATGAAGAACTTTAATGAAAGGAACAAACAGCGGTTTGCTGTGTATCAAGCCATGCCTGGAGAAAGAAATGAGAAGCAGCCAACAAAGGTTGAAGCAGAACACAATAGTCTATGACCAATGATGCAGGGGTGCCTATGTTTTACAATACAGAAAAAGGGACGAGGGATGCAGCCAATGCTGCAAATGAACATACCATATCACCATACCCACAATTTGACCTCCGTATGGCTTTCATTGAAACCTTAAATAGTGTATGTAATTATCAAAAAGAATGTTTGAGCAAAAGGTAAATCTCTATAGTCATAGAGTATTCGAACTGTCAATCAACATGAAACTGACCAATAAAATAAAACACAAAACCATCCAAGTGGCATGTGAACCACCAAAGGAGCTTTATCATTTAACTGTCTAACTTGGGTCTTTGTGTGGTACAAACAATTGCCCCATTTACATGTCATCAATCATAGAATAGCAATACCAAACATGGTGGACAATAGCATGAGACACTTGCATTAAGACCCTCAAAAATAATAAATTTCCATGTAGGTACATGGAAACTCAATTTGCAGCTTTGTTCTAAGCATGCATGCAGAACTTTCATGAAAAGGACCAAAAACAATTGTCCAAACCATAAAACATGCACTGGACATTGGAGATATATTGCTACCATGACAATCATAAACCAATAAGCATTTGCAAATAATTACAGACAGCATTACAATTCTTAGCCATTTTATATAATAATTATCCTATAATACAAACCTATGAAGCTCGAATACTTAAAAAATGGTCAAATATTGGTTTCATACCCATATCTGATACCAATATGCATACTATACTCCTCAATACATATCCAAAAAGTATCCTCTAATCTTTAAAAAAGCATTTTATCGGCCGTTACATTTGGAATACAACTTTGATACATTCAAAGTACTAAGACTATATATACCTCTACCTTTTCTTATGCATCCTTACAATCGTAGTAAATACTAAATCCTAAGTAGTGGGCATTCAGTAATGCTTTTTGTGACATTTTGACATGAGTTCACATAAATTTTCTAACATGACCATTGGTGAAAAAAATCAAAGAAAATATTTTGATATGAGTAGTGAAAATATTTGTAAGTTGTAACTATGCATTTACTATGATCACAAGTATTTTTTTTTTTGTAAATTATGATTATCATCATCCACTAACATAATTATGCATTAATGATAAATAATTACCGTCTCTTAACAAATATTGTGCATTTATGTAAAGTTTAAGTATATATAATTCATCTTAACATATTTAGGTTGTATCATGTGTTGAATTTAAAGAATTTCCCATATCTCTATATTTGTGTCACATCAGTAAGTACCTGTGTTGTATCAAGTGTCTAGACATCATAGTACATAACTAAAAAACTCAGCTTGCAAAACACAACTATATAATTCATGAATCACTGCCAGGAAGCTGGGCAAAAAGTTGCAGTGTGACAACTATTAACATAAAATATTTAAATCAGGAAAGGCACCTTTTCAAACAAAAAACAATTGGAAGGTAAGGCTAGCATGGAGTGTAATCAATGAAACACAGAATAATTTCTAAAATTTAACAGCAAAGCAAGGACAAGACAGTCAAGAACTAGCACTACCTGCCTGTTCAAATAGCAATGCTGGAGTATGCAAAAAATTATAACATGAAGAAACCAAATACTTCCTACATTACAACTTGACATGAGATTTCCATCTCCTAAAGAGACTATCGTATCTGTCTCTTGCACTTCTACCCTCCTTATAGAACGCATCCTTCAGCAAAATCATTGTAGATTCATATATATGGATCCTTCTATCGAGCATGTCTTCCGCAAATCTTTTCACCTCCGTGTACCTAGTCAATTTACAAAGACCAATGAGTAGTGCATTCGAGCTTTCATCGAGGGGCTTGACATGATTCTCAACCATGTAACTCCAAATCTCATGTGCTGCTTCAGGATCATCACAATCAAACAGCATCGAGATGGCAGCGGCGCAGTTAGTGCTCGTTGGCGGGCACTCATTCTTGACCATCTCAACGAAGAACCTCTCCGTCTCACGAGCCTTTTTGTTCTTTACCAAGCACTCAAAAACCATGTTATAGGTCAGGGAATCAGGAAAAGCGCCCTGGAGGACCATCTCATCAAGCAGGCGAAACGCATGCTCAATCTCACCATTGTTGCAAAGCAACCCAATCATGGCATTATACATGATCAAATTAGGCACTAATCCACCACCAACCATCACATCCCACATAGGGACGGCATGATCTGCGTCGTTTCGCTTGACGAGAATATCAAGAGCACTGGTAAAGAATTTCAAACCTGGAAAGCACTCATGGTCCTTCATAAGCTGAAGAAACTTAACAGCATCATCCATCTCAGCGCCACGAACGAGCGTTATCAAGAAGGCATCATAGGCAGCAACATTGTCCTTGTTCCAGCCAAGACGAACCACCATCTCCCCGAACGTGGTCTTAGCTTTGGGCACATTGGCTTCCTTCTCCCAACCTTCGAGCAGTATAGCGAAGGTGTCGCCATCGGGGACAACCTTTGCCTTGATCTTTTCGAAGAACTCGGCGCCGACGTTGGTCTGATTATCCTCGCTGCAAATGGCGCTGAGGAGGGAGTTCAAGGCAACGACGTTCTGCTCAACGCCGTACCTGTCCATAACGTCGAAGCTCATGAGGGCCTCGTGGAACCTATCGGCCCTGCAGTAACTCTGGAAAACGGAAGCGAAAGTGGAGAGGGAAAGGACGCGTTCCTGTTTCATGGATCTAACGGCGTCCCACATGGGCTCGAAAAGCTGGTTCTTTCCGAGAAGGTCAACCATCAAGTTCCAGGCGTGGGCCGAGAGCTTCTGGAGGCTCCCGGCCCAGCGGAAGAACTTGACGGCGGACGAAGGGTAGTTGTACGAGAGACGTAGAACCTCGTGGACGCACTCTTCCGAGGGATGGATCCCCGAACCGGAGAGTGCGGTTTCGATGTCCTGAGGAGAGCTTCGTGTTAGGATGTCGCATAATGTTCGCGCTGTCGCCGACACGTTCGGCGTGTCCAGATGGGACGGGAATTGGTTCGGTTGTTGGGGTTTGGGAATTGGGGTTGATTGCTTGTTAGGGTTTCTCGCTGGGTATTTTAACCCCCTCGACGCCACTGTCTCCATTTTAGGATTCACCAATTAGCAGAGGATTAACGTCCTTCGGGTAGGGTACGGGCATTGAGAGTCGTGCTAGTGCTAGTGCTGCTGCTGCTGCTTAATTCATCATTTGTTTTTCCTTGGTATTCAAACAATGCATTGGATTGGGGATGGAATGTGAGGCCTAGGAAGAAAAGTGGTTGTGAAGAAGGGCTTATGGGGTTTTGTGGGTACTTTTGAGTCTCGATGCTTCGTTGCAGGGACACTCACTCACGGCAAACAACTCAGACATGGGGGCATGCATATTGAACTTTGATTTGTCGGGGACAAGGTACAGGGACAAGCTTCTTTGTATAACCAACAAATTTTATATTCCTCGGTTTGTTTAGGTTTATTTTTATATTTTTTTTAAAAAAAATATTTTTTTTATATATTTTTTAATAAATAGATTATACTTACTTTTTAAAATAAATAAAAATATGTTTTTATTTTTACTTATTTTAAAAACTTTAAATAAATACATAAAAACTTAAAATAAGTATTTTTTAATTAAAAAAACACTTATCTCTTAAAATAAGTTTAAACAAACGAGCCTAATATAGGATATAATTTAATTAAGAATTTTATACAATAACTATTGTTTTTAGATGAGAGTTTATACATAGTAAAATTTATTAGAATAAGTTAAAAATAATTTATTTTAATAAGTTATATAAAATAACTTCTTAAAATAATTTATCAAAAAATACAAGTTATTTATAAGCTCTTTAAAACTCGCCCTATATTTTTTAAAATTATATTTTTAATTTTTACAAATTAAGTTATATTTTATAAAGTTTTCTAACAAAACATTTTTAAGTGAAAGGTGAAAATCTTAGTTTCCTAAGTAAAAGGAAAATATAGTTTTACAATGAACTATCCAATATAGGATAGCACTTTTGGTGTCAACACCGATCATGATTCTCTCTTATATCCTATGCCAATCCAGTAGAGATTCAGTATTATCTCTTCTGGTCATGAGCCTTAATGACCAATCTCTAATTATCACATCAGTCTAACGCGTTGAGGGGTGAAAAAGGGTGTTACCTACAAGGACATTTTGATGCTCAAGTTAGTCCAGATAAACATAAGTCGACGAATGCAACGTATCTGAAGAGTCATAAATAAGGAGTATTTATAGAGGTGGGTAGCAGTTGGTCCTACAAGGTGTTATGTTAGTACGGAATCATGAATCATGGAAAAAACTGACACCTCCGTAGACATTACTCACACACTCTACAGGTAGTTACCAATGTGTTGTCAGTCATTCAACCAGATTCACCATGACACTAGTCTGTTGGGACACCGGTCATGGAATCAGGGCTTTGTTGGGTCCGCTAGTATCACAATGTGCTCGTGTGAAGCGTCTTCATGGTCATGGACATCATTCTAGCGTTGCACTTTCTGGGTCGGTGTGCGGCCCAAATCATATAACATCGTTAGAAAACCTTTAAGCATACCAAATACATTTTAATATTCCAAGTAAATGGGTGAATTTTAATCACTATTCATATCCCACCAGGTTTTTTGAATTTCCAAATTTTAACATTTTAAATTTTAAAAAAAGCTTAGATAGGTTGGTTGGGTTCTAAGAGCTTACTAGGGCCAAGACATGAGTGGAGATTTATAGAGATACTTACATATCATATACTCATAAGGTCTTCATATTGGTGAGATTTAAACTCATAACCTTATAGACATAAGTCCAATCCTTAATTAACTAGACCAACATTTGTTGACATAATTTACATCATTTTTAAGCTTGTTTTCTTATTCATTTTCATAATCTTACTCAATTGAAGATTAGTTGATGGCATTCTTACATAAAAAACAATATACTCTTAACTGAATGGAGGACTAGGGGAATCAAAGTAGGCAATGCAAGTTTATCAAGAAGTGCCCAACGCTAAAGAAGCTTCACATGTTTCTTTGGATGATACCACAAAATGTTATTCCCACTAACTCAAAATGTAAGTGATGCCACTTGTCCTTAGCTAATTCATGTTCCTATTATAGTGATAAAGTTAAGGATATCATGTATTTTTTTTTTAAAATGCTTGTCACCCTAAGAGACTTGGAGAAGGTTTCGTTTACTGGTACCTTGGCTTCCTCTGGAGGTAATAATACAACAATGGCTTTTTATCTCCTAAACCAAGAACATCCTAAGTTGCGTATATCTATTCTATGGTGGATTTGGAGGCCGCGTTGTTAGTTTTGGTGAGGGATGTTACATTGTGGTTGTTAGCCACTGCCCTGAAAGCAAATTTCCGCAACACCTCCTGGTGTAGGATAAAGATCTAGTCTTAGAGTGCCTTATTCTCTAAGCTTCAATTGTAATCAAATAAAGAACTTATTCTTCAAGAATAGCCTTAGCCGAGAGCATGCTTTATGGAAATAAGATGATTTTTGGTTCTTAAGATGCACAAAACTATAGAGAAATGGAAAAGATGCAAGAGAAGAGGATGAGAGAGAAGACGTCATTCTTAAGAAGAGATAAGCCTTTGGCTGTAGTTCACCACTTTGGAAGGATCCAAAGATAAAAGCAATAGGGAGAAGCTTTAAAAGCTCTAAGTTTATAGAGAGAGAGAGAGAGAGTGAATCTCATAAATCTTTTAAATTCAATAAATGTGTTAAAAGCTAAGTCAAAATATGAAGAAAGAAAGCTATTTATAGTCTTCCCTCTCTTGAAGAATTTCGGCCAAGCTATGGGCCTTAGAAGGCTCTAGTAAAGGCCCCAAATAAAAGAAGGCAACAAGGCCCAATAGTGACCCAAAAGAGAAGTACCACATACAAGGTCCAAAAGTGGCCCATAAAACATGGCCTTGTAAGACCCAAACCTAACTACATCTAATGGGTTTCTAAGAAATGAAAATACAATGAATCCTAAGCCCAACTAAAAGAAAATGCTCCTACACTAAGGTGGATCCTCATCATACTTCTTCTCTTAAAAGGGATTTTTCTCAAATCTAATTTTTTCTTATGAAACTTCTAAGGCAAGATCAATCATTTCTACAAGATAAGGGACAAGAACAAGTCTAATTTTGTTAAAATAAATAAAAATATAGAGAATTTATTAACTAGGATTAAAGAATAACCTTGTCACTCTTGAAGTGACAAAAGAAATAATATCACTATAGAATGCAATGAGATGTTCCCACAAAAAATGCATATGTGAAACTATGAGGGGGTATCCTAGCAATCCTAAGGATGATTCTATCCATATGTAGATGTATGAACATGTGAATTATCAATAAGCATGGACATTTCATGAATGGTCAATGGATGGAACGTCTTAATGGGGTCTTAATGCGAGATGACACTTAAGCTAGGGACTATAATTGATGTAAGCAAAGGATTTAGCCTTGGAGTGCCTTGATCTTCAAGAAACGCTTCTAATCAAAAGAATATTTCCTTATTCATAAAAGGCCTTGGCCGAAATCATGCTCATGGAAAATGATAAGGTTTTTGGTTCCTAAATGCACAAAAGCTAGAAAGAAATAAAATTGATGGAAGAGGAAAGTTATGGGAAAAGTATATGCCAATCCAAGATTTTAAAAATTGGATCAGTGATTAAACTGGTGGATATACTGGTCATAATAAAATATATTTTTAATAATAGTATAATATAATTCTTGATATATTAACAATAAATTATATAAAAACTAAGTTAACTAATGATGGTACAGAGTTAGACTTAGAAGATGAGTTGAATAAGTCTAAAACTTTTTTTCAAAAATTCTATAGACCACTTAAGCGAAATATTCAATTTTAACAGACCAAAGAAAGCAACAGAGAAACACACAGCAGAATTTATCCTGGTTTACTTCTAACTCAGAAGCTATGTCCAGTCCATTCAAACCAAAGGATTTTTCACTATTGTAAAATTCCTTTACAATCTGCACCAGCCCAGTGCAACAGTATTCTTGACTTCAGCCACTTCTAGCTTATACCTAAGTATTCTTGACATTAGCCACTCCTGACTACAAACCCAAGTATTCTTTCAAAAGTCTCTTCAGGCCGTAGTGTTTCCCAACACCAACAAATTCTGGCAACACATCAAAATATACAAAAAGAGTAGTAAAGGGTTTGAAGTTACAATCAAATAACTCAATGTACAAAGATATGAAATGGATAAACAGTACATTGAGCTACAGACTACTATAAGTCACAATCTGCACAAAGTATAACTATAAATAGGATTAATGTAGTGAATACAAGAACTTAGAAACTTTAAGATAAAGTCTCACAGACTTTGGTTTATGAAAAAACAAGAGAGTATTCAAGTATGAAAATGAAAAGTGTAACTCATTTGAATTATGAAGTTTCTTGTATTTATAGTCCTTCTGAAAAGTATTTTTTAATTAAAAAAATACTTATCTCTTAAAATAAGTTTAAACAAACGAGCCTAATATAGGATATAATTTAATTAAGAATTTTATACAATAACTATTATTTTTAGATGAGAGTTTATACATAGTAAAATTTATTAGAATAAGTTAAAAATAATTTATTTTAATAAGTTATATAAAATAACTTATTAAAATAATTTATCAAAAAATACAAGTTATTTATAAGCTCTTTAAAACTCGCCCTATATTTTTTAAAAATATATTTTTTATTTTAAAAAAATTAAGTTATATTTTATAAAGTTTTCTAACAAAACATTCTTAAGTGAAAGGTGAAAATCTAGTTTCGTAAGTAAAGGAAAAATATAGTTTTACAATGAATATCCAATATAGGATAGCATTTCTGGTGTCAACACCGGTCATGATTCTATCTTATATCCTACGTCAATCCAGTACAGATTCAGTATTATCTCTTCTGGTCATGAGCCTTAATGACCAATCTCTAGTTATCACACCAGTCTAACGCGTTGAGGGGCGAAAAAAGGGTGTTACCTACAAGGATATTTTGATGCTCAAGTTAGTCCAGATGAGCATAAGTTAATGAATACAACGTATCTAAAGAGTCGTGTTGGTCCTACATGGTGTTATGTTAGTACGGAATCATGAATCATGGAAAAAACTGACACCTCCGTAGACATTACTCACACACTCTTAGGTAGTTACCAATGTGTTGTCAGCCATTTAACCAGATTCACCATGACACTAGTCTGTTGGGACATCGATCATGGAATCAGCGCTTTGTTGGGTCCGGCTAGTATCACAATATGCTCGTGTGAAGCGTCTTCATGGTCATGGACATCATTCTAGCGTTGCACTTTCTGGGTCGGTGTGCGGCCCAAATCATATAACATCGTTAGAAAACCTTTAAGCATACCAAATACATTTTAATATTCCAAGTAAATATGATTCCTAAGAAACAAGATTTGTAGGAAACATGAATGCTAAGAATTTAAAAATATTCTCGGCAATGCTAGACGATTTAAAAATTTAAGCACTCTTTACTTATTGTGAAAAGTGAAATAGGTGAATTTTAATCACTATTCATATACCCACCAGGTTTTTCGAATTTCCAAATTTTAATATTTTAAATTTTAAAAAAGCTTGGATAGGTTGGTTGGGTTCTAAGAGCTTACTAGGGCCAATTATAGAGATACTTACATATCATAAACTCATAAGGTCCTCATATTGGTGAGATTTAAACTCATAACCTTATAGACATAAGTCCAATCCTTAATTAACTAGACCAGCATTTGTTGACATAATTTACGTTGTTTTTAAGCTTGTTTTCTTATTCATTTTCATAATCTTGCTTAATTGGTCAACTCATATGGTCAAGATTAGTTGATGGCATTCTTACATAAAAAACAACATACTCTTAACTGAATGGAGGACTAGGGGAATCAAAGTAGGCAATGCAAGTTTATCAAGAAGTGCCCAACACTAGAGAAGCTTCACATGTTTCTTTGGATGATGCCACAAGATGTTATTCCTACCAACTCAAAATGTAAGTGATGCCACTTGTCCTTAGCTAATTCATGTTCTTATTGTAGTGATAAAGTGAAGGATATCATACATCTTTTTTTAGAATGCTTGTCACCCTAAGAGACTTGGAGAAGGTTTCGTCTACTGGTACCTTGGCTTCCTCTAGAGGTAACAATACAACAATGGCTTTTTATCTCCTAAACCAGGAACATCCTAAGTTGCGTATATCTATTCTATGGTGGATTTGGAGGCCGTGTTGTTAGTTTTGATGAGGGATGTTACATTGTGGTTGTTAGCCACTGCCCTAAAAGCAAATTTCTGCCACACCTCCTCGTGTAGGATAAAGATCTAGTCTTAGAGTGCCTTGTTCTCTAAGCTTCAATTGTAATAAAATAAAGAACTTATTTTTCAAGAATAGCCTTAGCCGAGAGCATGCTTTATGGAAATAAGATGATTTTTGGTTCTTAAGATGCACAAAACTAGAGAGAAATTGAAAAGATACAAGAGAAGACGATGAGAGAGAAGACGTCATTCTTAAGAAGAGATAAGCCTTTGGTCGTAGTTCACCACTTTGGAACGATCCAAAGATAAAAGCAATAGAGAGAAGCTTTAAAAGCTCTAAGTTTATAGAGAGAGAATGAATCTCATAAATCTTTTAAATTTAATAAATGTGTTAAAAGCTAAGTCAAAATATGAAGAAAGGAAGCTATTTATAGTCTTACCTCTCTTAAAGAATTTCGGCCAAGCTATGGGCCTTAGAAGGCTCCAGTAAAGGCCCCAAATAAAAGAAGGCAACAAGGCCCAATAGTGACCCAAAAGAGAAGTACCACATACAAGGTCCAAAAATGGCCCATAAAACATGGCCTTGTAAGACCCAAACCTAACTACGTCTAATGGGTTTCTAAGAAATGAAAATACAACGAATCCTAAGCCCAACTAAAAGAAAATGGTCCTACACTAAGGTGGATCCTCATCATACTCCTTCCCTTAAAAGGGATTTTTCTCAAATCTAATCTTTTCTTATGAAACTTCTAAGGCAAGATCAATCATTTCTACAAGATAAGGGATAAGAATGAGTCCAATTTTGTTAAAATGAATAAAAAGATAGAGAATTTATTAACTAGGATTAAAGACTAACCTTGTCACTCTTGAAGTGATAAAAAAATATCACTATAGAATTCAATAAGATGTTCCAACAAAAAATACATATGTGAAACTATGGGGGGTATCCTAGTAATCCTAAGGATGATTCTATCTATATGTAGATGTATGAACATGTGAATTATCAATAAGCATGGACATTTCATGAATGGTCAATGGATGGAATGTCCTAATAGGGTCGTAATGTGAGATGGCACTTAAGCTAGGGACTATAATTGAAAGGATTTAGCCTTGGAGTGCCTTGATCTTCAAGAAACGCTTGTAATCAAAAGAATATTTCCTTATTCACAAAAGGCCTTTGCCGAAATCATGCTCATGGAAAATGATAAGGTTTTTGGTTCCTAAATGCACTTAAGCTAAAAAGAAATAAAATTGATGGAAGAGGAAAGTTATAGGATAAGTATATGCCAATCCAAGATTTTAAAATTTTGATCAGTGGTTAAACTGGTGAATATACTGGTCATAATAAAATATATTTTTAATAATAGTATAATATAATTCTTGATATATTAACAATAAATTATATAAAAACTAAGTTAACTAATGATGGTACAGAGTTAGACTTAGAAGATGAGTTGAATAAGTCTAAAACTTTTTTTCAAAAATTCTATAGACCACTTTAGTGAAATATTCAATTTTAACATACCAAAGAAAGCAACAGAGAAACACACAGCAGAATTTATCCTGGTTTACTTCCAACTCAGAAGCTATGTCCAGTCCATTCAAACCAAAGGATTTTTCAGTATTGTAAAATTCCTTTACAATCTGCACCAGCCCAGTGCAACAATATTCTTGACTCCAGCCACTTCTAGCTTATACCTAAGTATTCTTGACATTAGCCACTCCTCACTACAAACCCAAGTATTCTTTCAAAAGCCTCTTCAGGCCGTAGTGTTTCCCAACACCAACAAATTCTGACAACACATCAAAATATACAAAAAAAAGTAGTAAAGGGTTTGAAGTTACAATCAAATAGCTCAATGTACAAAGATATGAAATGGATAAACAGTACATTGAGCTACAGACTACTATAAGTCACAATCTGCACAAAGTATAACTATAAATAGGATTAATGTAGTGAATACAAGAACTTAGAAACTTTAAGATAAAGTCTCACAGACTTTGGTTTATGAAAAAACAAGAGAGTATTCAAGTATGAAAATGAAAAGTGTAACTCATTTGAATTATGAAGTTTCTTGTATTTATAGTCCTTCTGAAAAGTATTCGTTGGTTAGCTTTGAAAGATGTTGGTCTCTTGAGGATTGAGTTATCAGTGAGTGCAAACACGTGCTTTAGAGAAGTTTCTTAACTATGTAACTTTTAAAGTCTTCAGCAAAAGATCCCTTTTGCTTGTGCACTTTAGGAAAGCGTGTAAACTTTATAGCAGTTGACCTTAGGCTATCTGTTCTAATCAGGTTTAAATTTTTTAACACCTTGAGACATGTGAAGCAGTTTCTTGATAAACGTGAGAAAGTCTTTAACTTTTCCGTTCATTTCCTTTTTTATGATAGCTTCAGAGAAGACATAAGAAGGTTCATATAACTTTATATTTTAAAAGGAAAGATCATTTTCAAGTACTCGAAGAGTCACAAATCTTCTCGTGGTTTGTAGAGCAATCTTCTAGTGGTCTGAAGACATAAAGAGAGACTTGATCCAATGAAGCTTGAGTGAGTACAAACTTCATTTCAGAAGCAAATTGATTTTTACAGACTCCCCCTTCTTTTGCAAATGGAGCTTTACGGACTCCTACACACTTCAACAGAATTGTTAGACAAACAAATAATACAGACTTCATTTTAGCTGAGAGTCTTGATGTGTATTATTAACAAATCACATGGGGTTCTGACTACTCAATCATGAGTTCAGACTTTACTCTAACAACTAAGGATCATACTACATGTTTTATAAGATTAAAAAATTATAATAAATAAAAATAATATGTAAATGTTATATATAAGTTTTTTATTTATTTAAAAATATTTTTTAAAAGGAAAAAAACAATTATAAATCTAATTGGTTCAACTAGTTTTCAATACCGGTTTAAACCAATTTTGACCAATTCTGAGATGTCTAGTTTTTTCCTTGCCTTGACTGGTTCCCGGTCCAACCGGTCGGCCCAGTTTGATTTTTAAAACTATGTGTCAATCTTAAGGAGAGATAAGCCTAAGGTTGAAGTTTACACTTTAGAAAGATCAAAAGATAAAACCGTTGAGAGAGAAGCTCTAAGAGCTCTAAAATTATAAAGAGAGAAAATATCTCACAATCTCTTAAAATTCAATAAATGAACTGAAGTTAACAAAATATAAAGAGAGGAAGCTTTATATAGCTTTCCTTCTTTTAAGAAATTTTCAGCCAAATCATAGGCCATGAAGGCTCCATTTATGGCCGAAACCAAAAAAAGGCAACAAAGCCTAATAATGGCCCAAAAAGAAGAAAAAACACATACAAGAATCAAAAGGAAAACATGACCCTATAAGGCCCAAACCTAACTAAAACTAATGGGCGTGATAAAATGAAAGTACAAAAATCCTAAGCCCAATGCTAAGCAAAGAAAATTGAGGCCTAATGAGTGAAAAAAGCCTATCGCTCCAAGTCTGTACACATAGGCTTACTCTGCAGGGTATGACCAGTATAAGTTATCTTGTCCTCTTACGACTCTAATCATTAGGCCACTCAAAGGGGCTATGACACCGGTCAGTGGAGGAGTGGTAGCCTAGCCGGCACGCTAAGTCTAGATGTTGTGTCGTCCTATAATGGTCCACATCGGTTAAGGGGGAGACTAGGGGCCAATCTATGAGCTTAGGGGCCGGTATCGACCTCGGATTAAAACCCAAGTACAAAGTCTATACTAATGTCAACCTAAAGGGTAATAGGTTTAGGTAAAGGAGTATAAGGGCCTTGGGGTAAGACTTTTGACTTGACCTTTTTATAAGCTAGGTATTTAAAAATGCCTTTGTATATCTCTTTCATATAAGGCCAAAGGAAATGCATACTAAGGGTGGACAAAGTTTTATCTTTCCTAAAGTACCCCATGAGTCCTCTCTCATGACCCCTCTCTCTCAAAAACAACTATCTCATGGATCCCTTAGGTGTACATAATCTATTCTCTTTGAATAAGTAGCCATCTAGATTATGGAATCCATGTGTGGAAAATGGGACCATAAGAGGATAAGATAGCAGAGAAGTCCATATCTTCCTGGTATAATTCTTTTAGGCCTTTTAAACCATGCATTTTAGCTCCCAAAGAAGCTATTAGGGTTTGCCTTCTTAACAAGGCATTAGCCATAATGTTGGTCTTTCTATTTTTATGCCTAATGACACAAGGGAATTTTTCCAAGTATTCAACCCACTTAGCATGTCTTTTGTTCAACTTATGTTACCCTTTTATATACTTGAGTGACTCATGGTAATTATAGATGACAAACTCTTTTGGGATCAAGTAGTGCTCCCAAGTTTGTATAACTCTAATTAAGGCATACAAGTTTTTATCATAGGTAGGATAATTAAGGGGTGCCTCATTCAAATTTTCATTAAAACAAGTAATGAGGTGCCCTTCTTAAAGCAAAACTGCATATATTCTTACATTTAAGGCATCATACTTTAGCTCAAAAGTTTTAGAAAATATTAGAAGAGTTAGAATAAGAGCATGTGTGAGCCTATCTTTCATTGAAGGAATTCTCCTACCCTGGGCCCTAAACAAAAGAAACATGTATCTTCACCAACTCATTGAGAGGTGAGGCCAAGGTAAAGAAGTCCTTCATAAACCTTTGATAGAAGCTAGCAAGCCCATAAAAGCTCTTAACTTCTTCCACATTCTTAGGGGTTAGCCAATCATTAGTGGCCTTGAGTTATTCCTCGTCCATATGAACCCCTTTTGAACTTACTACAAAACCAAAGAAGATAGTGTTATCCATGCCAAAGGAACATTTTTCAAGGTTTACATACAAATTGTGTTTCTTCAAAACAAGCATAACAAGTCTTAGATGACCAAGATGAGAGTTCATGAACTTTGAATAGACTAATATATCATCAAAGTATACTATCACAAAGTATCCAATGAACTCTCTTAGAACATGATTCCTGAGTCTTATGAAAGTACTTGGGGCATTGGTTAAGCCAAAGAGCATTACCAACCACAAGGTAAGCATTGTTGGGTGCAACTCCTATTGTAGCTTATAAATCACAATTAAGTGATATTGTCGGTGCAGGTCTTCCTCCCCATAAAGGTATGTCATCTAATAAACCATTCAACTTCTTGATTTTTTAACTCAAAAGCAATGAATTCAGATTCCATAGTAGAACATGAAATATATGTCTATTTTGTAGACTTCCAAGAAATAGCTCCTTTACCCAAAGTGAACACATATCCATTAGTGAAGATTATTTTGTCTTTGTCTGAAACCCATTTTGCATTAGAATAACCTTTCAACACTGAAGGAAGTTTTGAAAAGTACAATAAACTTATCATATCTTAAAATATTTGAATTATTTAAAGTATACAATAATATCTTCATTGTATCATGGAATATTTTATCTTATCTTAGGGATTACTTTTTAGAATTAGTTTTTCTGTATTTCATAGTGCCTTAAAAGTTTCTTCCTTATTTAGTTAAGACTATTATTTATATAAATAATAAATATTATTCTTGGTTTTTTATATGCATCTTGTGGCGCCCCGATCCTCCAGATTTGAATCTCGATGTAAACATAATTAATTAATGAAAATACGAATAAATTTTTTTCACAACCCACTTACATAAAGATTCAAACCACAAAACCAAATGCCACATCTTAAAGAAATAAGAAAGAAATAGATTGTAAAGCAAAAGTCCACTGTAACACCCCGACCATTTTTCAAGAATGAACTTTCCCCACAAGCCAACATGAGACCTTTCCAGTGTGTTTTTGTCCTCACTCATACACTTCCCGATAACTTCCTAGGAGGCCACCCATCCCAGAATTTCTCCAAGTTAAGCACGTTTAACCTTGGAGTACTTAAGTGATGGGCCACCGAAAAGGCTAATGCATTTGTTGGTATAGGTAGTACAAATTCATTCCTTTAAGTTATCCTCGACTGTATAGTCCCATACCTATATAGTCTTTAGATCTCTCTTATTCTGGTATGTATTTGGTTCATTCATGTGTCCCTCCCACTAGAAGTCTGCTAGGAGTCGTTCCTTGTTCGTGCCTATGCACCGACGATCACTCCCTGCCCTCAACAGTGTTTGGGATGTCACATTCCCCGCTGGAAGCCTGCCAGGAGCCGCTCATTGTCCACGACCATGCACCGGCGATCACTCCCCGCCCTCAACAACGTCAGGATGTCACATCCACAATGTATACACAACGGTATTTAAAACAACAAAAAAAGATATGTGTATATCAGGCATCCATCTTATCCCATACATGAAGATATGAGAAGAGATCAAAAGAGCACACAAGGTAATTACCAAAGTTTAGTAAAAACGTATGCATTTGATTATGCAAACATGCCATGAAGTAAAGGAGTGCAAACCTTAACCAAAATGGCACAAAAACCAGTAGAACCACCCTTTGGGAATTCCATTGGTCGTGGATTAGTCTACCATTTTGCCAAAATTTGCACGATTCAAACCAGTGTGATCCACTGGCTATGGGATTTTCCACTAGCCATGGATCATTATGCCATTTTGCCTAAAATTACACAATTTAAGACAGTTTTCACCGGCCATGGATCATCCTCTGATTCTTCATTTTTCATCTCCAAATATGTCATGCCTTGGGACCTTGAATCATGCAATGCCTAGACCGTTTTAGACACAATTTTACCACTTAAAACTTAGTTCCTTAATATCGTTTTTAACTTAATGCATCATGTTTATGTCCTAACATTTAGACATCATATTGTCTATCAAATTGGACCATAATGCACACATTATGTAAAAACAATAACTATCTAATTCACATTGTCTAACATCAGTATAGCCTTTTACAAAAGAATTGGCCAATGTATACACAAGTATACCCAGAAGAATAAAAATTCAAGTATTTAAGTGCTTAGACCATTGCCACTACATCAATATCAATATCATGGTCATCAAAATACATATATTGTCTAAATTTTGAACATTCACTAGCCAAGGCATTCCTGTACAACTATTTTACCTTCTCCACAAAAATACAAGATTCCAAAATAAATTACATTCTCTCCCCATGCAAGTCCTGCATCACAAGGCTAAAAGGGACAACATAGATAGTGAGTTATACATTCGAAATGATGAATTTGAATACGTTGTGATTATGTGTATATGTATATAAACAACATATGTGCTTTGCACCACAAACATCAGTTATCATCAATAGCAAACACATATACATTCACATAACATTGCCCTTCAACATATTGGGTTATCATAAGTATTTATACCAATTTACATAGTTCTCATCATAAATATTTTACTTATTAATATTTAGGTTTCATTATCCCATTTCCACCATCACCATTCATCACCTCAAAAGCTCAATCTCACTTGGGATATCACCGAGCTATATGCAAATACTCTTAAGCTAATACATATGCACAAGGAATCATATTCAACAATTTGCTCAAACAATGCATTGCGAATTCGACTGTGGAAATATCAATAATTATTATGGGTTTCAAGCATAGATATACAACTATGCCCTTATTATAGTAGTAAAATATGTACACATACATATCAAATCTCAATTTTACTAGTACCAAACCGCATCGTCCATCATGCAACATCTGTCATTTTCACCATGACAACGGTAAACAACATCAATAACAAAATGGTGTTGCGGGCCAACCATGAACCATGTCATGGCAGCTGTGATCCAACAGGACCATCGGGAAAACCTGCTCCTCAAAGAGTCATCCCCCACCGGGTCAACCATATGCAATCCCTCGTGAATAAGCATGGACAGCTTCGTGGTTCTTACCACTGAATCACTAGGGTAAACAAATGCTCGTGCATAGAGCCGCTCTGCCACTGGGCCAACCGGAGCAATCCCTAACATCCTATACCGGTAGTTATGCAATTACACTATGGATGCGATACAGATGCCAAACATATGCAATCTCACACTATACATCTTACCATGTCGCTCATCCATCATTATCATCATCAATATTACCACCCAATTCTTAGTGGTTTTTAATTTCAATAATTCTTGCCATTGTTTCAAGATTAAGTCTGACATTCATAAACTCTTTTTAACATGCAATATCACATACATCACAAGCTTACATTGGCATCAATTACAACGGTATTAACAATTCTCATCAACAACAACACTTATCACCTTTTTATCAATATTCAAGGGTATGCCCAAACAACAGCATCCATTTCAATCTCATCAATGATCACCATTCAATACTAGTGGTGGGTATGCATATCTCTATAACAACACAAGACATACATTTGCCTAAATTTTTAAAATAATCATGAATCACCACAAAGGCACACAACCAATATTCTAAATGCACATCATATATTTTCCAAGCAAACATCGCCGCCATAATCAATGTTACAAGGAATCAAAACAATAATAGCAAGGTAAACATGAGTAACATCACATACAACAATCATCAATTATTCAACTCATGCATTTAGAATATAAACTTTTCTCCTACCCTAAGTGAAGTAATCCGAGCGATTAGATGGTCTCGCTTTGCTTTCTGAATTTTGTCCTATAATTAATACATGTATAATGCAATCAATTTCTCATTTAAGTATCATTCTCAATTCTCAAGTATATATATAATTATATTCATGATTCTCATCATATTCTAAATATCATAAAGGCTTTACTTTCTCATTTTTATTAGGTTTTAGGAATTCATTCCCATTAATTAAAATTTTCTATAATCTAATGGTTATAAACACACTAATACCTTAAAATATCATTACATAGCAAACATCTTACCTGTCATCCATAATGGGTTCCCAATGTCTCAAACACATTACACTAATTTATTTATGCCAACACCACCAAATGTAACTTTTACCAATTTTAACACTTAGAACACCAACACTTTTCTTGATTCATTAAGTTCCCAACATCAAAATTTAATACCAAGCCATTCAAAACTCATTTCCAAAGTCAATAATCATTATAATGACAATTAGTCATATTTTCTTCAAGATTTGTCAAAAGCCCCAATTTCACTAATTGTAGGGTTTTCACCAAAATCACCAAACATCAATTCTAATCATTTTCATGCATCATTTCAAGCATCTACAATACATTAATTTCGTGCTCCATTCATCAACAATAATTATCAAATCCCAATGGTCTCCTAACCTAGGGTTTAAAGTTCCACATGCATATTTCCTCGTAACAATACCTAAACAACCATTTATAAGCTTCAACAATCTCAAAACACTAAATAAATACCATTAAATATCACAAGCTCTTACCTTTTAATCCAAGCTCTAGAAAACTAAATTGAGAGGGAAAAAGGAAGAGACAACACATAACTTGCTCCAAAGTGTCTTCTTTGCCTCACAAATCCAAGAAATCCACTTAATTTTGAAAGGAAAATAGTGCAAAGAGGGGGATAGTTTTAAGCTTAAGAGAAAGGAAGAAAATAGGGCAAAATGAGAGATTGAGAGGAGGAGGAGAAAGCATCACCAAAAATGAGAAAGAGGAGGGAAAATATGACAAAATTGGTCCACCTTTTGCTTTTGTCCAATGACTCACAAAACCCCTTTAACCAATGGTTAAAATAGTGAAAAAAAGAGGGAAAATGTTCATGGCAAAGTAAAGGGAAAGAGAAGGAATTTTTCATTTTTCTTAAATTCATTTCCACTCGTAATTTTGCCATTTGCTAATATACGTTGTGTCAGTATAATTGCCTCCTTATTAATTCTAAAAATTATATTAATCATGCTATCATAACCCTAAGTAAGATGGCCTAATACATGGACCTAACTAGAAAAGGTGCAATGTACAAGGCCCAAAAGTAGCCTACACTAACTTGGCCATGCAAGGCCCAAACTCCTAAAGCCTATTGGGCTTTCCTAATTTTTTTAGAGAAATTATAAAATTCTAAAATATTTATAAAATATGTGTGAGACCCAAACTAAGGATAATAAGTATAATATATAATTACATTTTAATTTGGATTAATTTTGAAAATTTCAGTATCAAATATAGATATATTCAAAGGATCTGTATAGATGATGAGGTTTGTCCAATATATTTAATGCATTGGCGATAAGTAAAATCAGGAGTATTCAATATGTTCAAAACATTAAATATATGATATGACGTGATTGTTGATTTTTAAAAAATATAATTTAAAGTTACAATAATATGAAGTATAATATATATCTACTTTTTAATTTTAATTATTCAGCATCAAATATAGATACATTTGGAGGATCTATATCAATGATGATGATTGTTCAATATATTTAATGTATTAAGAATCACTAAAATTAGGAGTATTCAATATTTAATGCATTAAGCGATTAATTTTATTTTTGATGATGATGATGATTTTAACTTTATATTTAATTTATAATTAATTTTGAAAATTTAATATTAAATATAGTATATTTTGTTTAAATAGTTATTGTGGTTAATTTTATATGATTTTTAATTTTATATTTAATTTATAATTAATTTTGAAAATTTCAGTATTAAATATAATATATTTTTATTTAAATAGTTGTATTATTTAATATATTACGGTTAATTTTAGATGATTTTTAATTTATAATTAATTTTGAAATTTTTAGTATTAAATATATTATATTTTATTTAAATAGTTGTAGTATTTAATGTATTGCGATTAATTTTACTATATATATGATGATGATGATAATTTTTAATTTTATATTTAATTTATAATTAACTTTAAAATTTTTAATATTAAATATGGTATAACGATGATGATTGTCAATATATTTAATGCATTAAGGATGAGTAAAATTGTGAGTATTTAATATATTTAATACATTAAGCGATTAATTTTACTATATATGATTATTAAAATTATATTTAACTAAGGATATTAAGTGTAATGTATACGGATATTAAGTATAATATATATATATATATATATATTTACTTTTTAATTTTAATTAATTTTAAAAATTTTAGTATCAAATATAGATATATACGAAGGAACTATATTAATGATGAGGATTGTCCAATATCTTTAACGCATTAAGGATCAATAAAATCGAGAGTATTCAATATATTTAACAAATTAGGCGGTTAATTTTACTACATATGATGATGATTTTAATTTTATATTTAATTTATAATTAATTTATAGTTATTTTTGAAAACTTCAGTGTTAAATATGGTATATTTCATTTAAATAGTTATATTATTTATTGTATTGTGTTTAATTTTAGATGATTTTTGATTTTATATTTAATTTATAATTAATTTTGAAAATTTAAGTATTAAATATAATATATTTTTATTTAAATAGTTATAGTATTTAAGGTGTTACGATTAATTTTATTATATATATGATGATGATTTTTAAATTTTAATTTTATTTATAATTAATTTTGAAATTTTTAGTATTAAATATAGTATATTTCATTTAAATAGTTATAGTATTTAATGTATTGCGATTAATTTTACTATATATATGATGATGATTCTTGATTTTATATTTAATTTTAAAATTAAATACAGTATATTTATTTAAATAGTTATAGTTTTAGTGTATTGTGATTAATTTTGTTGCGTGTATATATATATATATATATAATAATTTTTAATTTTGTATTTAATTTGTGATTAACTTATAAATTTTCAGTATTGAATATAGTATATTTTAGTTAAATAGTTATAGTATTTAATGTTTGCGGTTTATTTTACTATATGTATATATATGTTATGATGATTAAAATTATAGTAACTAAGGATATTATGTATAATATATATTTATTTTTTAATTTTAGTTAATTTACAAATTTCGGTATAAAATATAGATACATTTGGAGGATTTGTATTAAGGAAGATGATTGTCCAATATATTTAATGCATTAGGATGAGTAAAATTGGAAGTATTCAATATATTTAATGCATTAAATATATGATACGATGTAATTATTGATTTTTTTACAAAAGATAATTTATAATTACAGTAATTAAAGATATTAAATATTGTATATATTTACTTGTTAATTTTAGTTAATTTAAAATTTTTTAGTTTCAAGTATAGATATATTCGAAGGATCTCTATCAATAACGATGATTATCCAATATATTTAATGCATTAAGGATTAGTAAAATTGAGAGTATTCAATATTTTAATGTATTAAACAGTAAATTTTACTATATATGATGATATAATGATATGATGAAGATGATTTTAATTTTATATTAATTTATAATTAATTTTGAAAATTTCTATATTAAATATAGTATGTTATATTTAAATAGTTATACTATGTATTACGGTTAATTTAGATGATTTTTAATTTTATATTTAATTTGTAATTAATTTCAAAATTTTAAGTATTAAATATAATATATTTTATTTAAATAGTTATAGTATTTAATGTGTTACGATTAATCTTACTGTATATATGATGATGATTTTTAATTTATTGAATTTATAATTAATTTTGAAAATTTCAGTGTTAAACATACATTTTATTTAAATATTTATATTTATAGTATTTAATATATTAAAATTAATTTTACAACATATATATGATAAATTTGAAATTTTGAACAGTATATTTTATTTAAATAATTATAGTATTTAATGTATTGCGGTGAATTTTACTAGCCGTTAATTTTATTATATATATATATATATTGATGGTTATTTTTTAAAAGTATAATTTAAAATTAATTATATATGAGTTCATTTAATACTACATATCATAGTTTGAATTTTTATGCATTTTCAAATTCCTTTTAAATATAAATAAATATAAAAATAATCCCTAATATAATATAGAGATAAACTTAATAAATAATCTGAAAATTAAGAATGATGGCGTCAATATTCAGGCTTTTGGCGTGGATTATGTTTTCAGCGGCCACGGTCGCAGGCTTAGTCCGCAACTGTTTCAATGCTTCTATGAGGTTGAAGCTTTCGATTTCACCTGTAAATAGTAAAGTTTTTAGTTTAGACTACATAAATTTGAACATACAAGGTAAAGGTTCTTCCTGAGGAGTATTACGGAGATAGACTTCTCTTGTTGTGGGGAAACCGATGAGTCGTTTACATGTAATTTTCTAGGGGGCAGTACTGTATTCCCGTAGAGCCCAGAATACCTTCCTAAACTCAGGGGATAATTAACTTTCCTCCACCACAAAAGCTGCCCCAGTCAGAAGGAAATGCTCGTAGGTCCATAAGACCGGAAATTTGGGGATCCCGTCCTCACTTTTCTAAAAGACCGGTCTGTCTAACCGAACTTGTATCTTCATAAAGCACTTCTTGTAAGAGTCGCCATCTGACTTGGTTGACTCGGTAAAGGGCTAGAACCCATAATTTTTTCCTCACTATAAAGGGTAATAAAGCTCAAGCCGCTGTTGGGGGGGGGGGTCGACGTACAACCCGATAAAATGAGAAGAATAGCGTCACTGTGGAGATGAAATCAAAGTGCTCCCCGAGCACCTCCAAGCTTCATACTAAACCTCACCCATTAGGATGTGGTTGAGTAAGGGCACACTCCAGAAATCGGATAATGCCCATTTCAAACTCCATCAATAGAAATCTCACCCTAAGGTGAATAAAGAGTATGTCGTACATAAAGATAGCCTGCGCGTCAGGGGGCATATGGCAGACGCGCTCCTCAACCCCTAGATGAAGAGCGACGTATCGCTCTTTGTATTTATCTTTGAAGTGAACAGGGTACTGGCTCTCCATAGCACCCTTTTGGCCCTTGCGTGTTTGGAGGCGATCTCTATTACTTCTCGTTGAACCCATACATAGGGGTTCTGGTTCAAGAGCTTCTACCAGTCGATTTTGTGTACATTTACTGTCGAACACCTCAACATTATTACAACAACTTCTTTTCTTCCTCTCTGTGTGTTTATCGTCGTCACTACGTGTTTAAGTCCACCTACAAATTTGTAAAACTGGACATCAACAAAAAGTATGGTTGGTACTCATAGAGTCACCTCTTATAAATGTGGCTAGGGGGCAACCAATACGGCGTCATTTTGCATCATTCCACACATTTGAATCTTTGGGCAGAATCTCTTCGATTTCTAAGGCTAATTGACCAAAAGTAATCGTCAAATTTGGGTAAAAAAGGCAACTGTCACGTATGATTAGAAATAAAAGCTGCATGATTGGTGTAACCCATTACGCACGAAATGTTACAAGGATAATAAATGAATGACAATTCTGAGGATACGTAAGCGAATTTTTTTAAGTTACAAAAAGTTTTGGTGTTATCCACGTCTATAATAGGTACCTCGGCCATAGGTCTATAGCTCATTGAAGCAACCAACATGGTCACTTCAACAAGCTAGGGGGCAAATGATCCGGTCCCGATATTAGCCCCTGGACTTAACGGTAATTTAACTAAAATCCGTTCTAAAGACCGATGTCACGTAATATCCGGTGTGAGCTATTTTTTCAACACTGGATATCTGAAATCACGCGTAGAGTCTTTAAACCAACCCCGACGTGAGCCATTTTCTCAACACCAGAAAGTCATGGTTGACCTATGCATCAACGTGTTAAACAAGCAACCTACAAAGTGACTGATTGGTAGGTAGAGCCGTTTGGTCACGTCTCTTTCATGTGTCAGCCCTTTAACAAAGGATCAGAAAAGTACTAACGTCATGTACGAAAAGCTTGGTGAACAAGGAGACGTTTCCACTATCTCCAGGTATAAACTCCCATGCATCAACATAACAAAGTTAAAACATTCTCTCAAAAATTTACGCTTGAACTCTGAAATTCCCTTGAACTTTCACTAACTTGAGTGTCGAAGTGTCCTTGTAGGTGATACCCGCTTTCCCCCCTCAACGCGTAAGGTTGGTGCTATTGGTTCTAGCAATTACTCCTAGACCTGTATTCCCCACTAAAATTGAGGATTTAACATCGTATCCTCACTGGACCAGTGTAAAACTTGCACCTAAATCATCATTTAAAGTACTGTCACGAGGCCGAATCCAACACCTCAATCTAGACCAGTTCAAAAGATATACCCAAAATAAGTCGAAAGTTTTTTTTTCTATAAATAAATACTGTTGTGTTAATCTTTTAAACATTTATATATAATATAGCCAAAGGACCTTTTGTATTGGGTAATTTATTTATTCGTTACATACACCAAAACAAATTTAATATTTTTTGTCATTATTTATTTATTTAATTAAAATATATTTCTTTCCCTTCCGTTGATTTCTATCAGGTTTTGCAGCTCCAACTCTCTCCCCGTTCTGGTGTTCGCATCCTCTTCTCTGATCGTTCTAGGGTTAGGGTTTGGTTCCTCTTTCGATTCGATTCGATTCAATCTCCGCGAGAGCGTGATAGTGACGCGCCTCCCGCGCGTTTGGTTGTGAGATTCGCCATGGGAGGTGACGGTGCCGTTGAGGGGGCCGAAGGTGTCAACGTTAACCTCAACGTTCGCTGTTCCAACGGTTCTAAGTTCTCGGTACAGGTTTCTCTCGATTCCACGGTCGGTTCCTTCAAGGATCTCGTGGCTCGCCACTGCGACATCCCCGTCGAACAGCAGCGCCTCATTTACAAAGGTCGCGTGTTGAAGGACGATCAATCACTCCAAAGCTATGGTAAATTTATCACTGTCGATTCCACTCTTGTTAAGTTTTTTTAATGTGAATGTTATTGTTTTTTGTTTTTCCTGTGAATTTGATGATGTTTGGGTAGGTGTTGTAGATTTCATGGTTTTCTGATGGTATTCATGTGGTTCTGGTTATGTTTGAATTAATGTGTGTTTGGTTTGTCTAATAAAATGGTTCGACTTGGAATGTGTTACTCATGATGGATTGGGATGTTGCTATAGATAATTCTATGAAGTTAATTAACCTATTTGTGTGGGAAGATGTCGTGTTTGATTTGAGAGTGAGTGTGCTTCTGATTGAGGGGGATTGTTGATTTGTATTCATATGTTTTGATTACACCCTTTTGTATTATGTATACTTTCTCATTATAAAAAAATTAAGAACCAAAAAGCAATTCAGATGATTGTTGGTATTTTTATATTAAAATAATGAAAATGTCATCAATGGGCAATGGGCAGGAATTAGATCAACTTTGTAATGCCATGTGTTGCTTGAATGCTGCAACCTAGCAACTAGTTAGGTTATTAATAGTGTGCTTCCACCACCTGCTCACTCCACCACCAGCACCATTGATTGTCACCACCACCCATTGTCAATGTCACCATCACCGACCACCATTATCATTGTTTTCACCAGCAGTGCTACCACTATAATTTAACATTACTACTTCCACCACCATTGCCTTTGTAATCCCCAGCGTCGCATCACCACTTGCATTACCCATCTACCCACCATTGTCACCATTATGGTTACTGCCATATGTGTATTCATTATGATTTTTTTATTAAAACTGTCAGTTTAGCATTACTATCTCTAATAAGCTAAACGATGAAAAAGGAATTAACATTAAAATTCTAATAAGCACTACTAACTCTTTGCACAATCTAAATATAAGAATTATGATGATTCCAAATCAATTCCAATTGGATAGAATTTGGAGTTGAATTCATTTTTCAGCATCTGAGATGTGCAGGGGATGGTGTGGATAATGTAGTTAGTCTTTTTATGGGACTACTCAACTATTGATTCAGAATCTGAGAAGTAGACTAGTTACAAATGCTTTCTTGTTTAGTGAAATTGATTGGCTCACATGTTTGGCAAGAGCAACTAGGTTAATCTAATGACTAAAACCATTCAGCTGAAACCATATATTTTGTAAGCACTTTTGGTATGTGTTTGTCATTTGTTAAAATGTTTTTCCTTTCAAGGCTTGAAATCTGAAAATAGTTAGTCCTTATATTCACCATCATAAGATACATTACTTTGAACTTATTTGTGACTGAGGATTTTTTCCTATAAAGTTTATAATGGCAAAATAGGAATATTTATAATGCCTGGTATCATTAGGCTGATCTGGATTTGATTTTCCTTTCACGCCTTAGCTTAAATGTTTCATCAATCATCATTGTTATGCATTTTTCAGTACCTTCAAATTGTAAATTTTTGTTTAATTATGCGCTTAACTCTCTTCTTTACATCCATATGGCTTGGTAATGATGTGGGATTAATTTGTTTACAATCCTTAGTGTTTTGTTAGCATAGCTTGTATTATTAAGCAGAAAGGTAGTTTTCTAAGTATGTTTCTCAAAAACTGCCTGCATCTATCCCACTAAAACTATGGTTCTTAAGAAAGTATTCCTTAAATTAGTGAACAATAACTTAATTCAAGATTCTGATTATCTTTATAGGTTTGGAGGCAGATCATACAGTCCATTTGGTTCGTGGCTTTGCACCTGCCAATACTACTGGTGGGACCAACGCTAGCAGCACCCATACCACAACAAATAATAATAGAGGTGCTGGTGCTAATGATGGTGGGGGTTTAGGAGGGCTTGGTTTAGGAGCCTCACCATTTGCTGGACTTGGTATCAATGGGACTGGGGGCAGTGGCTTATTTGGCGAGGGATTTCCAGATCTTGAACAGATGCAGCAACCATTTATTTCAAATCCCAATTTAATGAGAGAAATAATGAATACACCTGCCATGCAGAATCTAATAAATAATCCTGAGATAGTGCGGAATCTTATCATGAATAATCCGCAAATGCAAGAGCTCATGGATCGAAACCCTGAGCTAGCCCACATACTTAATGATCCTAGTACTCTCCGCCAGACCCTTGAAGCTACAAGGAACCCTGAGATCATGCGTGAAATGATGAGAAATACAGACAGAGCAATGAGCAATATTGAATCTTCTCCTGAGGGATTCAACATGCTGAGGCGCATGTATGAAAATGTTCAAGAACCATTTTTAAATGCCACCACGATGGCTGGTAATTCAGGAAATCATAGTGCAGCAATTCCAGGGACTCATGGTGGCCAAACCAGGGACCAACCAACTAATGCCTCAACTACTAGTTGGGAGGCTACTGCTGGTTCTCCCTTACCCAATACTAACCCGCTTCCAAATCCTTGGTCCTCTACTGGAAGTAAGTTTTGATCCTGTATTTCTCTGAATTCTGTGATTGAGTGCTTCTTTTCAGTAGGTGCTACTTGCTGATATTTTTGTATGTTTTAACTTTTAAGAATACTAACTACAATTTTGTCGCGTTTGACTAATTAATCTGACTAATACTGTCATAATCAATGGCGAACATTGTAGCTGGAGGTGCTCAAAATAACAACAGAAGGTCAACCACCGGTGGGGATGCTAGGCCGCAAGGACCTACTGGCTTAGGAGGGCTTGGTCTTCCAGACCTTGAAGGCATGCTGGGTGGCGGTGCTACTGCTATGCCAGATCCTGCTTTATTGACCCAGTTAATGCAAAATCCAGCTATCTCACAAATGATGCAAAGTATGCTTTCCAATCCACAGACTTTGAATCAGGTATTTTTTGTACCTTACCTTGTATATACAAGATGTGATGCATATATTTTGAGCTGATTATTCTAATATCTAATTTGTATTTTAGATTCTTGGTGCTAATACTGAGCAGCAGCGCAGCATGCCTGATTTAGATTCTCTTAGAGAAGTAATGCAAAATCCAGAATTCCTTCGCTTGTTTTCTTCACCTGAGACATTGCAGGTAGGCATATTTAACATTCTATATCTGTAGCCGAATTTCAGTGAGTATTCTTTCTCAATCATGGGTTTGGGTTCATGTCTTTGCATCCATTGATAAGTATGTGGTCTGATGCTCAAAATTTCACTCATTTGAATGTTGCAAAAGATGTTTGTAGTGTCTTATGATAAATTCTAGCAGTTATTAACATTGAAGAAATAATAAGAATCTGGACCTAATTTGACAAACGGAAGCTTCTTGTAGGTCAAAAGATTGAGGATGGAAATCCTCCTAGCTAAGCATTTTGGGAGGAACTTTTGTTTTCCTAATTTGTAGGCGTGCAGCAGAAATTTTCCTTTTTTGAAATGTGAACTATTTCGATAAAGAAGACGTTATACTGCTTGCTTATGTAATTTGTTACCTGCTTTTTATCAAACTGATATGCTCACAACCCTGTTGTATTGTACTATGGCAGCAACTAATGTCTTTCCAGCAAGCTCTTCTGTCTCAGCTTGGTCAGCAACAATCAACCCGGTAAGCAATGTTGCAAACCCAGGCTTTCCATTCTCGCTTGATGATTTTTTTTTTACTCATCTAAGGGAATAAGAACTTAAAATGTGTCAAAAGTATGATTCCTTCTGCTCCTTGCTCAATGGTGTAATTATTTGCTTAACCCTAGTAACTAGCACAGGTGCACAACCATTGGCCTTTGCAGCTAACCTTTTAGGCCTAGATGCCTCATTTGATATCCAATAAATAAGTATTTGTATGAGCATATTTGAAAAAGCTATTCATTTATAACTTTTTCCTGGTTATGCCTTGAACATACTGCATGAAAACCAAGATTTTTCAATCTCTTCCCTGTGACAATTGAAGGAAGAAGATTAAAAGTACATCTAAGAGTAAGGCTAGATTTCCAATTTATATTTTTAGGAAAGTCCAGAGATGAAGGTAGAATGTTTGTACAGTTATTTAAAATCCAAAATAGATAAGGTACATAGTTGTGCATGATGTCAAGGTATTTGGAATAAAGAAATTCAAAGCTTTTATGTTTTTGTTACATGCTCAGAATCACTATGAAGTGGAGTAAAATTGCTTTTGTGAGTTTGAAAATTGGATATTTTTCTTGCTAAAAACCTTATGGTACTTCTGCACTGCAAGCATCTGGCAAAATCTGCACTCAGAACAAGGCTGTGTGAATGTAAGTTTCCTTGGTGACTAGAGAGTACCTCAGGTTTAAATATTGATGTGGTTGGCATAGTAACCATAGATATGTTTGGAATGGTTGATGCCATTGCTTAGACTTTTTTGGTGGTTGTTTACATTTTTTCTGGTCAGTTCTGTACTTAAAAAACAACATGCTTGTATGTCATTGTTGAATCTTTGTTCATCATTTTATGCTTTCTTGATTCTCTATTAACCTAGTAAGCTTCTACAGGGAATCGGGTCAAACTGGTGGAGGCACTGGTATGGAAGACAATCCTCTATTCTCTTGGTTTCTATTTATACTATTATGTTTATATTTGAACATAAATTATAATTTTACAAATAAGTAGAACATCTAAGAATATGATGGAGATGATAATCAGTGTATGAGTTTTACTTTTTTCATCCTATCTTGCCAAAAATTAGAATGTGAGTTAGAGTCGTACTCTGAGACTAACTTGGAGTTTTTTTAGGTGGTTCGTAAATCAACAAAACTGGGTGTGGTGGGTTAGAGTTTGTTGGTTGTCGTTGTTGGGTGTGGTGGGTGTTTAAAAGGTGCAGAGCTTTGGTAAAGGGCATTGCCTTTCTCGTTTCAAATCAAGTTTAAGCCTTCTCTGGTGAAATCCTATATCCCATCAGTTCACTTGCTGCTGTTAGAAGGACCATATGCATTAAACAAACATTTTGGCTTGATTGTTCTTGTTAAGATGTCTTGCTTTGACTAAGAATGTGGCCAAAATATTCCTTACAAGGATTTTGACAATCCTCCTCTGAAGTTAGCTTCCGGAAGGAGTTGGATGTAGTCCATTTCCTAATATGCTATTAGAGCTTCACCAACTTTAATATTGGACCACTTACAGATGTCTGGTTCTGCCAACTTCATGTACTAGATATCTAGTCTTAGGCATGAGGAGGGTATGTTAAGGTGTCCACATTGGTTAAGAATATGGTCAAGATACTTATACGACTTATGGTGATCCTTTTCTCAAGAGTCTGCTTTTGGAGAAGTTTGGCCTCATCTATTTTCTATTAGTTTTCATTATTCCTAGTAATTAAAAGGGGGGTTTCAAGTTAGGTGGTGGCTTTTTTGGATGATGCAACTGCCATTTGATTACACAAATATTGGAATGATTGAAACTTCTATCAAATGATTTTATTGGTAGGACCGTTGAACAACTTGGGATTGGAGATGTTATCGAGCATGTTTGGTGGACTTGGAGCTGGTAGCCTAGCTGTTCCGAATAGATCAAACGGTTAGCCTTGTTGTCTTATATTTTCTCTGAATAATAGATTTTTGGTGCCCTTGGTTCAACTTATTTTGAAGAAATAATCATTCTTTTTGAAAAACAAGATAAAGTGATTATTCCTCTTAAAAACTATTCCCAAACATTGGATAGATTATAAGCTTAATTATGTTTTTAGTCTCTGAAAAGTTATCCAGATTTGTAATTAGTCCCTATAAATTTTTGTTTTAAGGTTTGATATGTTTCTAATTTTTGATAAGTTATCCAGATTTATAATTAGTCCTTATAAAATTTTTTGTAAGGTTTTAGTTCCTAAAACTTTCATTCGTTTGCAATTAGTCCCTCCTGTTAGTGTCTTATATTAAATGATGATGTGGCAAATGGAAATGTCATGTAATCACATCCTCATGTACAAAAATATTATTTTAATATTTGAATGACACACCATAAATTAGTTCCTTTCTCTCTCTTCCAGTGTTATTAAATAGCGGTCGCGGGTTATCGCGGCGAGCCAAAAAAACTTTATAAACGCTATAGCGGACGCTATAACGGGTTATGGCGGACACATAGCGGACACTATAAATAAGACCATAATACTATAAATAAAATGAAAAAACATATCAAAATATCATCCAAAACAACATCCAAATCAATGTTAAACAAACATAATGTCATAACTCATAAATAACAGAGTATGACACCAGCAACAAACACCAGCAACACACAGAGTATGATGAAATAAAAGATTAAATACATAATAGATTTTTAAAAAAAAATTCATTTTCATAATACAAAACAGAAATTAAAAATAACAAGAGATGAAAATGAAAACAGAGGAAGGGGAAACTGTTTTCAGCAAAATGGAAAAACAAAGCTGAAAAAAAACAGAGAAGAAAGAGGAGAAAGGAGAAAAAAAACAGAGAAGAAAGACGAGAAAGGAGAAAAAAAAACAGAGAAGAAAGAGGAGAAAGGAGAAAAAAAACAGAGAAGAAAGAGGAGAAAGGAGAAAAAAAAACAGAGAAGAAAGAGGAGAAAGGAGAAAAAAAACAGGGAAGAAAGAGGAGAAAGGAGAAAAATAACAGAGAAGAGGAGAAACCTGTTTGAACGAAGGAATGTGGAAGAAAACTGTTGGAACTTGGCCGGAAATGGTCGCCGGTGAGCCCTGCACAGTCGCCGCCGTTCTACGTCGCCGGAAATGGTCGGAAATGGCCGGAAATGGCCGGAAACAGTGGTCGCCGCCTCTCTTTCGCCGGAAAACTCAACGGAGATGGCTGGGTGATGGGCGCGAGGGAGGAGAAGTGAAAGGAGAAGCGGGAGGGAAACTTTTCGAACCTGAGAAGTGGAAGGAGAAAGCCAAAAAAAGAAACCCTAACCCGGAACCCGCTTCGTTCTGACCTGGCCCAACAGGGCCCAAACCCGACTTCCATGGAAAGCGGCGCTTCGACCGCTATTCCCCGCTACAGGCGCGACGACGTTATGCGCATAGCGGCCGCGATTCGCCAAATAGCGGTCACCGCTATTTCGGCCGCTTTTTCCCATGGCGTTTCGCGGTTGGCCTTCAAACCGCTCCGCCTTGCCGCTATTGCGCCGCTATAGCGGCGATTTGATAACACTGCTCTCTTCCATTTTCTCTCTCCATTCACCACTCACCCTCATTGCATCCCACTTTAACCATCCACTTCCCACCCTCACCCCAACTAGCCACCTGACACCACTGTCCTCACCCCATTCAAAACCTTTGAACCCTAACCAGATGTAGCCACCTCTAGAGTTCCATCTTCATTCTTCTTTGCTTGTTCTTATTTTCTCTTTTTGTTTTCCCCAAATTGATAAAGATTCCTTGTTTGTGTTGAGGAAAAAAAAGAATATGAACAATATTATAATTGAATTTTTGTTGTGTGGTTTTTTGTTCTGCTTGCCGATTAGGGTTTGTGTGAATAGTTGAAAAGTGAATCCAATCCTTGTTTTCTTTCTTGGGGTTAGGGTTTTGAAGCTTTGGGATTTTTGAGGATCTGGTTTGAAATACATATTGTCTTCGTGTGGAATTGTGCTTGTGCTTGTAAATCACATGGAGGCAGGGCGAAAAAGTTTTTCCCTGAGGAGAGAATCTTACAGATGTAGTTCCATCAAGGGGTTTAATTACCATAATGATGGTTCTCTTGGTGACGAAAGAGGAGGGAGAGCAAGGTGAAATTTGTGTTGGATGTCCCTCTGGTTTGCCCCCGCCAGATAAGAAGATTAAGTTTTCTCTCATCATTTGGGACCTAGCAGAGGAGGCAGCACAAAAGTCTTCAAAAAATGGGGATCTCGCAGGTTGCTCGTGTCTCCCTCTCATCCATCCATTACCCAGCAGTCCTGAAGCCGATGGTGTTGTGAGGGCACAATCTCTTAATTCCTCAAATGTGTTTCCTCAGGAACAGTCACGAAGGTACTACTAGGATGTGGATGTGGAGGAAGAGAATGATATGCAGGAATGGAACATCATGAAGTGAAGGTGGGCCTTTGATTGTCTCTCACCAAGTGTTGCTGATGATAAACACAAGCGTGGCAGAGTGATCTCCAGTCATGAAACTGGTGAACTTCAAAGAGTGTTTGAAAAGTGGGAGTGCTGAGGATGGGAATGAGGGGAGGAGGTGGGGGGGGGGGGGGGGAGGGTTGGGGGAGAGAGAAAGTGAAGTGTGAAGAGAGGAGCAAAGTAAGGAAAAAAGGTTGAAGTGTGCATTGATAATGATGTCTGACAGGTGGCATGAATGATGTGGCAGTACAAAAGATACTAACGGCGGGGACTAATCGCAAACGAGTGAAATTTTCTAGAGACTTAAACCTCACAAATTTTTATAGGGACAAATTACAAATGGATAACTTTTTAGGGATCAAAGACATAATTAAGCCTAGATTGTATTATTCTGTTGTTCCCTATAATTGTAGCAGATTTCCCCTTAGGTCTATGTATCTTATAATAAGCTCATAATTGGTCATTAATTTTGAACTAATAAGCTTCCAACAGTAAGCTGAACTCAAGGACCCTATTAAAAATTTTGAAACTGTAGAGTTCCATTAGTTTCAAAATCTATCATTCGACTTTACTATCAGATTTAATTGCTTCAACAGTAGAGATCCAAATGGAAATTTGAAACCCCATTATAAACTTTCAAAATATAAGGGTGTAATGAAAACACCCCAAAAAACTCGGTGACCTTGTGTTATTTGCCTAAATTTTATACAATTCTGATTGATTTTGCTGTCTTTTCAGAGCCGCCAGAGCAATTGTATGCCACCCAACTTCTACAGCTTCAAGAGATGGGATTCTTTGACACACAAGAGAACATAAGGGCACTAATTGCTACTTCAGGCAATGTTCATGCAGCAGTTGAACGACTATTGGGGAACTCTGGTCAGTAGCTGACTGCTGCCAAGTTCCTTACTTTAAGTTGTCTTCTGTGGAGTGTGGACTTCCGAGGTTGATCACTTTGAAATCACTAGTGTTCAAGCACCTTGTTGGGTATTTAAATAAAAGCAGAGATCTGTCCAAATTATAGTGGTCAGAGCTGAAACGGTGTAGGTTATATACATTGGACTGTGATCGTTCCTTCTTATAATGGTCCTATTTTCTTCATGTACATACTTATATTGAAACTAGTTTTAGACGCAGCATGGGAGCTTAAATATTTTCAAGTGAATTAATTTTTATACAATTTGTTTCTATTAAATGCTTAAATGATTCCATGATTACCGATTTGGCAGGTGGGAAGGGGCAAAAAAAATATTCATTAACATACCAAATGCTAGATTGTGATGTAAACTATCTACTTTGGTCGTGTTATTTTGAGCCAATTTGTTGATTTTTCTTTATCGCCGGTTTTTTTAAAGTATAATATCTTTGGCTAGTCTTGCATTGAACAATTATTTAATGGATATATAGTCAATTTGGTTATTCAAATATAGTCGTAATCAATTTAGTCCTCCAAAGGATGTGGGTTTCCAAATTGATCCTTCAATGATTAATTTGGTCATATTGGTTGTTAGGTTTTTTTCAGCTGTTTAAATAACTTCTTAGCAGTTTCAAATTGGTCATTGGAGGATCAATTTGGTCACTCTTTGGAGGATTAAAATGAAGGCCTTGGTCACTAGAATCAGCGGGGGGTATTAAAACGTTTTTTCTACTTGACCATCTCTTTTTGCTTTTCTTGGGAATCATTGTATGAGCATTAGTTTACCTAGAATAGTAAGTAATTAGTTTTCTGTTTTTGGGCTTTTACCCCGATGCTAATAAAAAATTGGTCGTTCATCTTAATATTGATGGACTAAATTTGAGTATGTACCTATTATTTTATTAACAGAAGTACATTGGTCTTTAGTACTGTAAATGGAAATTTGTCGGGCTTCTTTTCTTGTGATGCTTCATAGGCATGAGTAGGAAATAACGTTTAAAATTAAATTGCACATTATTTTGGCTGAGGTTTAAACCTTATAAAAAACTTATCAGGGAACAATTTTAATCAAGCTTTTGCTTCCAAAGGAGAAGACCTAAAAAACAATAGAAAAGGAGTGATACATCGTTGAAAGGGGAGATTTTTGGAGTTAAATCAAAGTTGTCGTTTGGTTTCCCCTTTTTGAACAACAAAAAATAAAATAAAATCTTATGGTTAAATGGAGTTTTGTGTTTCGAACGGTATGATGAATCAATATTAACCTTTAATTTTTTTTTTTAATTTTCATAACTTTATTTTCCCAACTGTAAACTAAACGAGCATATAACATGGTCATCTTGTTGAAAAGAATCGGTTCCAAATTCTCTTCCATTGCAAGTCTTAGACTTATTAATGCCTATTTAGACAGGTTTGTTTCGATACTTTGAAAGCTTATTATCGAAAGTATGATGTGATATATATATATATATATATATAAAACAGTATTCTTTTATAACGTTGTTAGCGATGTCTCCTACAAGAACAGTCGCAGCTACTCTATTCAGGGGTAAAACCAAGAGTTAAATACCTTTCACCTTGGAATAATTCACACTATACTGAAATTAATTTGGAAAACCAAATTTAATAGGGTATCTGATTGTATTTTATTTATCTGTTTTGTTTAAAATGATATAAAATATTTTTACTATGAGTTTGAGTGGAAAAAGTTGAGACAACTCTTAAAATCCTAGCCAGCAATTTAAGCAACACGGTACTTTCTTAAACAGCCGCGTGTCACGTAAACATGTGTTTATGTTTAAGTAAAGAACTAACTTTAAAAATAAATACTAACTCAAATAAATTATCGCAAAAACTATAATTTTGTTAAAAACAAAACATCAGTAATTGAAAACTGAGTGTAAATAAAAACAATTTAGAGATATTCTAGCTTTTTATTTAAAAAATGAAAAATTCATTAGTTAAAATGATTAGAAATTAATCATGTAAACAAGTGTTTTTTTTTATAAAACAAAAGGAATATTTTTTTTGTTTTTGAAATAAAGAAAATCTTCTTTAATAACAGAAATAAGCAAGCCTACAAATGCACTATTTTCGGAGGAAATTCTTGTTCGATAAACCCTCATCATATAATACATAAATAAATAAGGAACAAAGTTATCTTACAGTCATTTTTCTTATTTTCATATATCTTATTTTTTAGTTTTATTTTCATCACTTACGTTTTATTTCAGCATTGTATATCAAAGGTAATCTCAGAACTATAATAAAAATAATTGATAATTATTGAACTATACTAATTAAATTTTTTAATCAGTATGGAACAGGTAGCTGAATCTTATAAAAAGAACCGGTTATAAGATTAATTATTTTAAAAAAAAAATTAACTACTATCTTAAATTTCTAAAATCATAATAGTTTTGAAAAAAAAACTTGAACGACTAAGTTGTTTTTTTTTTTTTTACTTTAAATGAAAACAATAAAACCCCGTGTTTGAATGTAGAACTTCAATGTCACTATTTAAACTTTCCATTACATACACAAAATAATCATATAAAGATAATCATAAATTTTTAAAAAGGATAATCATATATAAACTAGAAAGACTACAGTTTTTGAGACAGTGCTGGTATTTTATTTTGTAAACATAATTTTCACACATATACATATACAAAATAAACATAATTTAAAATGAATTAATTTCAATTAAAATGGCTAATGAATAACAATAAAACTATCTTTGACTCAGATCATTCGTTTTAAATATATTAAACGCAGAAGACATTTTAAAAAGGGAAATTAGAAACTTAATTCCATTAATTAATAAAATAAAAAAAATAAAAATATACATACTTTGCATAAAATCATGAAACGCACTGAATATAAAATGTGCAGCATTTATTATACGGTTTGAAATCCACAATATAATTTATTGAATAAATATGAATAATAAATATGTGGCACAAATATGATAGTTATTTTTTGGGGGGTGAAAATATGATAGTTTCTGGAATTGCCTTTATAAGGTTGGTAGCATTATTTTTCTGAAGGCCACAAGAGAAAGAGCAGAGGTAACATTGTCCCATGGAGGAATTTCTAGTTAGCTACTCTTATTATTGTTTCATAATTAGCTTCGTTAATTAATATTTTTGTGTTTAATTAAGGTGAATTATCATGGAAAAAATTGTGAATGATTCCCCTGCTGCCAGTGACAACATGATTGTTCAATCAAATGAAACCGCCATCATCGGTCGCAAGCGAAAATTTGATGAAGGTAAACACTTGTGCTCCCACTCTCCTCCTTTTACTATTTGAAATGAATAATTTGTTATTTAATTTACAATTTTTTCAACATGTGCAAATTTTTTTTTATTTAAGATAAAAAAATCATTCTAACGGCGCAACCCAAAATCAGAAATTTGTTAAGGGTTGAATTTGCCCTTTAACCAAAAAATAATATTAGAATGTGTTGGACCTTTAGAAATTAAGAGGGACCATGTTAATGTTAATTTGAAATAGATGTTTTTATTTCTTATCTTATATGATGTTATTACATGGGTTAAAAAGTATATTTACACTATTCTTTTTTATTTTTTAAAAGGTTTTTTCCTGTATTTTTTCATCATGCATTTTTTTATTTTTGATAATGTTCATCATGTTTTTGCAAAACTATTTCAATTTATAATGTGTTTTTTTTATAGATGTACCTTAATTAGATATTATACTATCTCTCAGTATTAATAAAATATAAGAAATTTATTTCTGTCTTTATTAATATTAAGAATAATTGTAATTTATAAAAGTATAACAAATTTTTTGATAAATTTAATATTATTAACCAAATTAACTATATTTTAAGCAAAATGATCTTAAAAAAGGATCGAGAAATCGAAAGAATTATGAGAAGAGCATGGATGAATCATTTTCCCAAAAGGGCTACAAACCAATCTTAGGGTTTCTTAAGTATTTAATCGATCACTGTTTGGTTCCAGTATTACCAAACATGATGTTTTTTGTTGGATAAAAATTACCAAACATAATTTAACACTAATTAATATGCAAACTGCATATTAATAATGCGTTGGGATTCACATTTGAACGAGGTGAATGCGGACAAAATTCAAATATTTTGCTTTTAGTTATTCCCTAGTCAAATTCAAACACACATTAACCTCCATGTTGAATGCATTTACAGCCTGCAATTTGTCCTTTTCTTCCATGTAATAATGGAGGCATTCTTTTACCTTCTGCTTGTTTTGAGAAGAAATAGAAGGGTTTTCTTATTTGTTTGGAATAAGAAATTAGAAATAAGAAGAAGAACTGGAGCATAATAGAAATTAATTCTTTAATTAGTGAAAGGAAATAAAAAATAGTAATATAGTGAATTTTTTTAACAAATATTAACACTTTAATAAATATTTTAATTAATTTGTTAACACAAAAAAACCCTAAACTAACATTATTTTCTTTTGTTGAAAAAAAAACTAGCATTATTTTCTAAATAACATTTATTTTCCTATTAATCCTTGCCAAATAATTATTTCACATACAAATCAACTGCTGGAAGATTTTATACCATTTTTTAATTTTACTATAAAATAATTAATTATTTTAAATAACACAAACAAAATAGAACCTCCTAAAATTTTTATTTATCAACACATTCGAATATAGAAATAGCCAAATATATCATTATAATTAATTATCTAGAATCAATTATATAATAATCTCTAAAAATAATTCCACTCAAAACACACTTTTTAACTTTACCTTAAAAAAATACGAGATTAAACTGAAAAACCTAATCCTGAACACACACACACAGAAATAAGGATATGTCAAGAAATTATTTTATATTTGAAAGCCTTGAAGCGAATAGGAGTCCTGCATTTCTAGGTAATTAAGTATTTATTGTTAAAAAAGTGAAGTAATGTTGTGTATTGTTTATTAATCGTGATCTCACATTGATTTAACAATGATTATGTATATGGTATTGCATGGTTGGGGGTTAAGTCACTCATGAGATGCCACCACTCAATGAGGAAAACCAAGAAGCTTCAAAGGCACAAGAGAGGGAAGTAGTGAATCCTTTCATTGCACAGGAAAACATTGCTCATAATTATGTCATTGGACTTGACCTCAATTATCCTCCCATTGAAGGTTAGCCTTAATATATTCATCCTTGAAATGTTTGAGAGTAATCATTTTAGAATTAGAATATTCAACATCAACTAGTTATTACAAGATATTTTGATATCAAAAAATAAATCAAACTATTGCATCAATATTTTTAAATTCATCAAATATATACCAACAAATCAATTCAATGCTAAGAAAATAAATAAATAAATTAATTATATACACTTTAATTTCCCAACTAATTTTTATTAATGAAACCCAAAGTGTAGTTAAATTAAATAAATATAAATAAATTTATCGGGTCATGGTGTTAATTCTCCCTCTAAAAGGATTTAGTGTATTTTAAGTAATATATATTTGATTTTTCTTAAATAATATCTTACCTTAAATATTATAGATGAAAAAATTTATGTTTGGAAAACTAACTAGTAATATTATGATGTAAATATTTTTAACTTAATGAGATTATCTCTAATGAATGATATTTATGGTTAAAAAAAAGATTTATTCCTAAGTCACTCTTATTACCATTTTAAGGGCAAGTTATAGTTGCAATGTAAAAACATAGAATCCCTTTGCAAATAATGTATTTTTCTAGTGTTTGGGATTGGTCCTGATTGGTGATTGGAAAGAGTGATTCAACAAGAAACTTGGTGCAAACATAATTGACTGATCTATGTTGTGCATGAGACACGAAGTGGCCCTTAAGATTTTTAGGCAACAAAATTGAAAAAAAAGAGAGTATTTTTGTATGTTTTTCTACCCAATCATGTTTTGGCATATCAAACTGGTCCTATTTTAAAATCTCTTTAAATTTTCATTATGAATTCAAAACAATTAAAATGTTGTGCTAGTGTGTATGCATGATAATGGTGTGTTACGCGATTGAAGTTAGAGAGAAAATATAGTATTCTAATGGTGCTGCATGCATGCAGATGAAGTTGAAGTGGAACCTTACATTGTAATGGAAGATGCTGCAAATGCAAATGAAATGGAGGTAGATGATGGTGCAAATGAAATTAATTTCAATATTGACTTGAATGCGGTTCCTACTGATGAAGTTGAAGATAAAGCAAATCCATAAAATTACTGTATGTCTTATCATTAATTATCTGTTAGGTTTTAGACTGAAGATGTGCAACCTTAAAACTTATTTTAATGTGTGTGGTTTTGAAGCTTCATATCATATCTGTTAGAAAACTGTTACTAATTTACAAGGGTTCTTAATTTAGTAGCCCGTACCATACCTGTTAGAATTTTATGCCTTATGTGTTTGACTATTCTGAGTACTGAATTAATTAAAATGTAATTGAAATAAGTATTTCAACTCAATTTACTAATTACGTTAAAATAATCTTCAATTAAAATGATTTATGTGTTTGTACTCAAACAGTATAAATATAAATCACAACTATCTCCCTGTAATCTTCTGTGTTTATATATATATATATATATATATATTCTCGATTTACATTATATATTTTTTTGTCAATTAAGTTTTTTAAAGGGTAAATGATCTAAAAATAGTCCTAAAAAAGATAAAGTAACATAGAAAACTGTTAAATGATTACTTTCATCTTTTAGGTAGGTTGTGTTTGGTGGAGGAATTTTTAAATTACAGAAAATTGTAATATTTATCATATATTTAAATGATAATGGAATGTTTTAAGATTATCATGGAATTTCAACTTAACAATTTTTACTATAAATAATAGAAATTTTAAATGACACATGTTGAAAGAGAATTTTAAAATTCTTTTTTAATTCATCTTATATTATCATTTATTTAAGGTTGTGTTTGGAATGATGAAGTTTTTATTCTTCCTCCTTTTGCACCTCCATAGTGGGTTTGGGTACATTGGTGGATCCATTACTCATATTGTTCTACTTACAAGCATTTATCGCATGAAAAGAAAGAGAAACATGGTTTTCCCTTCTTTGTTCTTTGTTCTTTGTTCTTTGTTAAGTTCTTTGGTTTCATGAGGTTTTCCAATCAAATGCTCCGTTAGTTGGCTTAGGGCCAAGTCATGTTCTTATGACATTCATAACAAAACACTCTTAACCCAAACTCCACTACTCCAGTACTATTGTGAAATCTTAAACTCGTGAGATTTTTTTTTAAATTTAACATTTTTTTATTAAATAGATTTCAATTTAGTGATATTTTCTTTGCTAAATAATGACCAATAAAATTTCCAAAATAATGATAAAAAGAATAAGAATGAAACATACATTTAACCTTCCTAAAATTTCCAAAATAAAAATACACCTTTTAGAAAAATTGGTAGATTTCACCCCTAGAAAACTTAGGTTGATAAAAAAAGCCTCTTATTATCTAAGATGGTCAAAGGGGACTAGCTGAGTTGGTTGAGCATAGTGAGTGAATTGTTGTGAGCTGTTGACACTAGTTTGATTCCTAATGAAACTAAAAAAAATTATCTTAGGTGGCTAAGACCCATCACTAATTCTCACTCTAACTTCCCCAAAATTAAAACTTATTATAGAACTTTTTTAAAGGAAACAACAAGGGTAATTGACATTCTAGTCATGATTCCATGAAAAGGTTGCTTGTTAAAGGAAATCAAGGAAAAAAAAGGGTAACAAGGTTGAAACTTTTTGTTATGCCTTTCTTCGATGATGAAAACAAAGCAAAGTTTGTAACTAGTCGTTGAAGGGGCATGAATTTTCCATATTTGAAGCTTGTTGTAATGGTTGTAACTAGTCCTATTTTTTGTGCTTTAACCTTTTGTAGAAGTAAGGTTAAGGTGGGGTGGGAGTGAGTGGTGTGAGTGTAGGGGTGGTTAAAAGAGATGGAAGAAGAGGGTGGACAAGTGGGATAGAGAAAAAGGCGGATATAAGATTATTTTTATTTTTTATTTAAATTGTGAAGTGTTAGTATTGATATGAATAAACTTTAATCACTTAGTATTTAATAGGGATAACTTAACACCAAAAGACATTTTTTGGAAACTTAAATTTTTTAGAGGGAAAAACCTAACCATTTTTTTTACATGGCTATATGTCTATTTTGAAAAATTTTAGAGGATTAAATGTATATTTAAACTTAAGAATAATAATATTTTAAATAGTTAGATTAAATAAAAGTATAACCATGGAAAATCATATTTATGATTATAACAAAATCCATCTTAAATTTTGTTAATCTTTCTTAAAATATAACTGTTAGATAGCTTGATTACATATAATAAATTATCATGAAATAGTTATGTGATAAAATACTTACTAAATATAAGTAGATGATTTTTAACTTTTAAAAATTATAGACATATAAGAATTCATGATTTAAATTATTTAAATAGTTTGCATTCATACTTTAATTAAATAAAGGTGATAACAACTATGAAGTTTCCTTTACAAAATAGTTCAATGAAATAAATTAATGTATGTTTTTGCAAAAAGAGACCTAGCCAAAACAAGTTAGAATAAATATTGATTGGCTAATTTGAAAAGTTGTGTTATTGTTATTTTAAATGATATACCATTTAGGTTAACCTTCCGATGTTGACATGCTCCTCTATGCATTTTATATGACAAGAAGGTTAATAAAAGAATTAACTTCATATTTTAGGGTTCTAAAACCTAATATTTCATTTCCTCAGTTCTCAACAACAAAATTGATGATCATTGTATCAAATGCTATATATGTTATCCATTCCTAAAATATGTGGAAAGTTGTTTGTGAACAACATTTTGTTTTCCCTTTTATTTTTGGGATACTTTTTTCCATGTGTATATTTTAAATGTTAAAAATTAGTGAGTGATAGACACAATTTGTTGGCTATAAAATAAATTTTCAACTTTCTACTATTTAAGTAATGAAACTATAAACATATATATATATATATATATATATATATATATATATATTACAGCCATACTCTCTTATGCTTACATGGTATAATACCTTTGTTCTTGAAAACATCTCTTTTCTTCCTTAGCTAATTACCTTCAACCTTTCAAAAACTTTTTCTTCACCATCTTATTGTTTTCTAATACACCAATGCCAAAATCTTTATTTTCATGATTCTTGATAACTTATAACAAAGTATACATCCCTTAAAAACGAAACTTAAACCCTTGTTATGCCTTGGGTCAGTAATATTAGGCAATAGATCACATACACAAGCATTCACTCAAAACAAGATTGATCTAAAATTCCCAATTCTTTTCTTATGAAAAATACACTTTCTTTTACCAAGGGTTTAGTGAAAAACATTAATACGAAATGATTTTCTCATATGTCATTTTTTAAGGAAAGATAATTTCTCTACCTTATATACCAAACAATGAGTTTGCATCTTTCAATTTTCAAATGAAAAAGATGATTGAAAGAAATTTGACAAATTAATTTAAAAACATAAATTGAACATATTTGACAAAGCTCAATTTGTATATAAAAGACATAGACATATACATTCAAGATAAATACTTGAGATAAAATAAAAACTTTTCTTTAGAAATATAACAAGAAATCGTTGAAAAGGAGTTGGCTCAATGAAAAAGTTTTTGTGCTTTAGTTTAAAAGAAAAAGATAGCCACTTGAAGTTCATAACAAAACAACACATATTCTTAAGTACATTGAGGTAGAATGAGAGAGATATCAGCTGATTATTTTGAAAATCAAGGTTGTTGTACAAAGATGTTCTTGACATTATCAATAAAGCACAACTATTGTTCATCACCTTCAATGAAGTGAAGACTCTTCTTTAGTTAATGTCTTCTCATGTTGGCACTAAAGGAAATAAAATAATGTATTTGTTTCTCGAACATCATAAAATTTATGCGGGAAATATCTCTCATATTTACCATAAATCTACAAACATATAGTAAAGCTTGTTGCAGGAAATTTCTCTTCCTTTTGTAAATTTGGCAAGAGTATTGTTCAAGTCTTCAATTTCTTTCTTAAATTGATATAAATTTTTAATTGAAAGACATACTTGAAAATTACAACACGAATTAGAAATATCAGCATTTGAAAGTTCCAAATCATTGTTTTCCTTTTTCAAACTTTCAACCTCTTGAGTTATACATTTCATATGTGGTTCAAGAGTTGAAATAGTTTTGAAAGAAATATATTCAAAACTTTAGTATATTCAAGGTTATGCACCTTGTAATTTCTTCAAATGCATCTTGCAATCCATCTTTAGCATATTTAGAGTTATATACCTTATTATCCTCTTTATTATCAGAATGATTTATCATTAGGAAAAATGGGAAAAGTAGTAAGGTCCTTTGACACTCATTATTTCTATATAATTGTGATACTAACCATTTCCTTTTGTTTTTAAATTTTGGTGCTTACTTGGAGTAGTTCAAAGCCTTGAAGGCCATTGTGTTTGGAGGGCATTATCCTTGTAACATTTGGGTTTGAGACTTTATTTTGTTACACTTTTACTCTCTTTGTATTGAGAGCTTTTCTCTTATTTAGGATTAGGAACTTAGTAAATTTAAAGTCGTTTTCAATTTTCCTTGTAATTTGGACTTTGCTTTTGGACTTTGATTTTTAGTACCAAGGATAATTACACTTAGGTTTAGTTTAACTTTACAAATCGAGTAACTTTCTTTCTTATATTGCATGATTGTTTAGGTTGTAAAAAACAGGTTTGGACCAAGACCCTATTTATTTCCTCCCAATTTCTCTTTGATAGCTTTTCTTAGTGTAATTTTTTATCTTAGGTCTTTCTAACAACTAGTAAATACCTTTGCAGTATAGTTGCATAAAATTAAATAAATAGATAAAAACATTATGGCAAATGATGGTAGGCATAATGGAGACTCCATGACTCCCTAATTTAAGACTTTAACAATTAGGTGGTCTATATGCTAGAATGGACTCCTATGAATCAAGAGGTGATAGTGAAAGAAGTAATAAACATGAGAGAAGGAAAAGAGAAAAAAGGTTCATTGAGGAAATTAGTAGCAAAGTGAAGCAATTATGGCAAAACATTTTAGAGTTTGATGATAAAGGAAATGAAAACATTAGGAAATGTAGAAAAGGGGAGGATGAGAGAGAGAAACTACAAAGTAAACATGATAAGGCTATAGAAGAAAAGATGCAACAAGATATGAGAAAAAATAAAAAGTATGTACAAAGGATAGAAAGAGATGAAAGAAAAAAAGATAAGAAAAATATCGAAAGCAAGGAAAGTGAGGTACATTATATTGACTTGTTTTTAGGAAATAATAGTGAGTTACATCTTCTCCTCAAAAGACTACAAGGTGGTAGAGAGGTATTTAAAGGATTACGCTTAAATATGGTGGATAAATCTCTTCCAATTTCTTTTATCCATTGTGAAACAAATTGGCCACCAATTTATCTATAATTGCCTTAGGATTTCTTGTAGGTTGTATATAGTACATATAGGGTCTTATAGGATGAGAATATGTCTATACTTCTTTGAGTTGATCTTTCCTAGAGTCATATTTTTGTTGTCCTTCTTATGATTAGTGAATTTATAAGTTTTCCTTTTTGTGAATCATATTTAATTCCTAGTATTAGTATTTGTTTAGGACCTTATAGTATGTCTTATTTAGTTCCTAGTATTAGTATATTAGAGCTTAGTACTTATGTTATAGCCAATATAAGGTCATTTAGCTTGTATTGCTTCTTATGATTATATTGTTAAGGTTTGATAGCCATCCTTAGGCTTAAAACTATTTTTTATTGTATTTTTACTTGGGCTAGTATAGGTTCTAGGATTTTGGACTTGAATGACCTTACTTTTTATATTTGAGTCACTTTTGGGCCTTAAGAACTTAGGTCCCATGTTTTGGGAGAAATTCTCCTTAGATTTAGTTTAGGTTAATTATCTTAATTAGGGTTAGATAGTTACCTTGTTAGACAAGTCATTAGGATTGTTATATATAGGCCTAGGTTTCATTTTGTAACAACTTTAGTTCATTCAAATGCATTGACATTTTGAGTTATGAGAAACTCTCTAGAATTCCTAGAGCTTGTGGCATTTGTCATTATTCTTATCTTTGGAGCACCTCCAAAATGGTGAACCTCCTAAAGCTTATCCTTCTAGGTGGCACTTACTACACACCCCAATTTTCCCCCATTTTATTTATTTTTCTCTAGTTTTCTCTCTTAGGAACCAAAAACCACACATTTCCTTTTCATGTGCACATTTAACTATTTCATGATTCATGGATGGAGATTGAGTTTCATGGAGCTAAATAGCTTGAAGAGAAAGATTCAACCTCTAAGTTAGGTCCAAGGTATCAAAGTTAAAGGAATTGAAAAAATTCCTACATCAAATATGCTCCAAGTTCTATCAGTTTATAGAGGTGGATTGCATCTTCGTCAAAGTAGGGCCTAGACCTTGTCTATCTACTACATATCCTTCTTACTATAAGGGTTCTTAACATTTATAGACCCTTTGTGCTTAGTCATATTAAAAAGAATTGGTTCTAGCCACTTAGGTTTGAATTTCTAGGAGATGTTTTTAACCTGGACTAAAGGATCCTTACAAAATAGTTAGATAAAGGCTTTAAGGGTAGGATCCTTTCATTACGACCCTTTTCCTTTTTAAACTTCTTGGAAGGACAAGGAAGGTAATAATGTTTCCTTATATGATGCATCAAATTTCTTACCATTTTTATATTTTCTTTTTCTTTTTCTTTTCCACTATCTACAACTTCCACTTTTTTCCTGCTACCTCTGCTTCTACTTCTTTTTCTCTTTCTGTGCACTATCTTCATCTTTTATTTCTTCTTAACTTTTTCCTTCCTTTTCTTCACTCACTTAATTTTTCTCATCTTTTTCTTCAACCTCCTCTTTCAAATCTTTTCAAACCTTTTCTTTTGTTATCCAGATGTTGTCTCTAATGACAAGATTGCATTTTATCCTAGAAATGATTAGGATGTTACCTATGTTGCCTAAGTGGCCTTAATGCTCAAAAGGGGAGGTGAATTGAGTTTTAAAACTTTTACAAGAAATGTCTTTGAACAAGGTTGGTTTTCTAAAATAATTGATGAAATATGAATAAACCAAATAGAAATTTAATACTCAACTAGAATATATGCAACAACAATGTTTAAACTAATTCTATATATTCTATTTAATAGGAAAGATAAAGTACAAAATGTAAAAAGTTTAAGGGAGAAGGACTTGCAAACCAATATACTAGTTCCACCACTTCCATTGTGGTGTACGTTTAGTCTCTAAGCAAACCACTTAGAGAAATTCACCATTTGAAGAAACTGAGTACAAGTTGAGCAGTTACAACTTAGTGTCCCCTATTAAAAGCTTAACCTCCACTCTTAACGACACCCCACCCTTCTCACGATCTCTTTAAATAAACAACCTAAAGGTTATCCCCTAACCTTTATAGTAATCTTGAATCTTGAAATAGAGATTTATAAACTAAAAAACTCTCAAAAGAGTGGATATACAAATTAAAGCCTATAGAAAAACTCTAAGAATAGAGAATATAAGCTCCAAAGTGATTCAAAAATCAAATGATGAATTTCAAAACATTAGTTCTCTGAATCTTGTGTATAAAACATGTATTTATAGAGTTATGAGTTTGATTCACCCATTTATAGTCATTAGGGTTCAAAGATATAGGCATTGAATGCTTGTTGCAAAGTTTAACAATGCTCTTAGGCCATTTTTGTATGTACTAATCGATTATCCAAAAGGTTGTAATTAATTATTAGATCGTAGTAATCGATTATCAACATCCTGGTAATTGATTATCCAATCTTTAAGTTCCAAACAATATTTCATCTTTTAGTAATCAATTTGCCTTGACAGGTAATCGATTATTTGACCCTTAAGTTTTGGAAAACCTATTTTAAACCTTTTTGAAAACCTTTTCAAATGAAGTAATCAAATGAGATGCATGAAAGGTTTTTCTTTCAAACTCTTAAACATGTTTTTATCATGTAAAATCATTTTGGCTAAGATTCAGACTTGATGGCTCATAAACTCTTTTCTTAAGACTTTTCTTTAATAAGACTGTTAGGCTTAATAATATATTACTATTGAAGCTTGAGAAGCCTTGCAATTTCTTGGCTTTAAGAATTTTGAGTTACCTCTTGTTCATGCTTCACCAATTTTTACATGTTTGTTTATGCCATGTTTGACGTTATCAAAACCTATTATTCAACATCCAAATACAACATGGAGTCATTCATGTGGTTGCTTAATGTCATTTGGTTCCTTTAGTTACTCAGTATTATTTTTAGATGGTTGGCTATAGGCTTATATTATTAAGAAAATGGATTTTCTAACTTGGAGGGTGTTTTATATTGTTGTTGTGGGGGAGAAGGGTGCTCTTCTAATTCCCCTAGTTGCTTAAATTCATGGCCCATTGGTTGGTGGTTTGCATGTACTTAGTCAAAGCTTATTCCAACCTAAAAGATGTTTTAGATTGCTACTATAAGGCTGGATAAAAATATGCAATGAAATTGCTTCAAAAATCTTTTAATTAATTATTCTACCATTGATTTGTGATTGAGACCATTTCCTTGCCCTTCCTCTTAATGAGAAAGGAAAATAACTCCTATATGCAACCTTTTATTCCCCAATATGGAACCTATATATCTAAATGAATCATAGAATGTAAATAGATATTCAAGTATTCTTATACTCTAATCCAACAAATTGATGTGATGCAATGATTTTGAGAAGGAATAGATTTAACTCAATGGGCCTATATGGGGTATCATTTGAACATGTTGTTAAAGTGCCTATCCCATTAATACATGACATAATCAGCTAAGGTGTGTCTTGGTTGGCCATCTTGGTTCATGGTAGGTGAGGTGGTTAAGGAAGGGACTTTAAGGGTGTAGAGGTATGGGATTTCATTATAGTGATCCCTACTTCTATACATAACAACAACTGAAACAATCTAGTAAACAAAGTAAGTGTAACCAGTCCTAACGAAATAAATTAACTAACTGTTAGAACCAAATCTATTTTATAAAGGACTTTGGAGTTCTTATATATTATTTAAAGACCCCAAAATTTGTTAATAACACACATCAAGGCCTTTGATTAAATAAAGTCTGCCTACGTGTTATTTAATCTCTCTTTTTGAGTATTTCAGGTTACAAAGTCTGTGATGCATATGTTATAAATGAAAGGGGGAGTCTATCACTTAAAGTCTGCCTTAAGTTATGCAAAATATTTTTAAGACCGAGTCTGTGTGGGACTAAATTAATTTCTATCTAAGTCTGTCCCAACTCAAGTTTGTTTCATGACAATGTCAAAGAGAAAACATATCAAAGTGTGTCTTTCCAGACTTAGGACTGCTGAGTCATGCTCCTCATCATTTTTTACTTTCAGACTCACACATCTCTTCAAGCAATCAGACTTTAGACTCTTGGTACATGAGAACGTTACTCTGACTTTGCATTAGTCTAACCAAAGATACTTTGAAAATGCCTTAGACCTAGCTCCATTCAAGCTAAACTACTCTTACCACTAAAATGGATAAGAAGACAAACTCTTCAAAAAACCAAGGCTTACATGTAGAAGAAATCAAGGAAGTTACTCTGTGTTAATCTAAAAGCTGACACAAATCAATACTTGAGTCAGAATGCTTCAGAAGGTCAACTAAGCCTATTTTTGGAAAAGTTCATGATTGTTGATACCCAACAAAAGGACTTTTGCTCTGTAACATTTAAGACACTCCTTTTTAGTGCAACTTCTGAAGATCCCCGTTTTAGGCCTTTGTCTTCTTCTCAACTCTCAGAGTCTGCATGTTTTAAACGACTACCTCTTCTCAATGGAATAGTAATGACTATCTTCAATGACCTATAAATATGAAGAGATATCTAGACTCAATAACAAGTAATGTGAAAGCAGCAAACTGAAAAACACAAGTGATTGAATCAAAGCTTTCATTTCAAAGACAAAGACTTTCTTTGTATCTCTGTTTCTTGTGGACTTAGTCTTTACTTTTCTACTTAATGTATTTGTTCCTTAAGTTTCATTCTCTTGTACACTAAATTACCAAAACACAAACATTCTCAAATCATAACCTGTGTCAAAGTCTGGTATGTTGCTAGTCTTAGTTTCTTGAGGGAAACACCATTGGCCTGAAAAGGTTTTTGAAAGAATACTTGGGTATTGAGCCAAGAGTGGTTTGTTGAAAGAATACTTAGGTTTAAGCTAGAAGTGGTTTGAGTCAAGATTACTTGAGGCACGAGTTGTGCTGTGTTTGTAAAAGAACATTTTTACATAGCGAAAATCCTTCAAGTCTGAAAGTACTAAATGTAGCTTCATTTTTTGAAAGTGAACTAGTATAAATTTGTTGTGCCGAATCTCTCTATCCCTTATCTCTTTAGTCTGAGTCTTTGTTAGCTATAGTCTGTTGCCTTTGTTGTTTGAAAAAGTTATTTTTCACAAAAAGAGTCTCAGACTTATTAAACCTCTCTTCTAAGTCTGACTCTGAACCATCACTAACTAACTAAATAGTTAATTAAACAACAAACAAAAAACAAAAATAAAAAATAATTACTTTATAAAGATAGATTTACAAGATTTGTTGTTTTATCCAGACACAAGCCCTCGACAACAGTGTCAAAAACTTGATGATTGTGTGGGAGTGTTTATAAGAATAGATGACAAGTAGACCAACCGATCGTGGTAGTTTTGAAAGGGAGTATGGGTGTCGAACTCATAGAGACTTGTTAGATAACATATCAAATAAGTAAGATTTACTTTATAAAGAACATATAAGCAGACTATAAATAAATTTATGAGTTGGTTATGAATTTTAGGTTTTTAAGCAGATAATAATATAAGAATTAAATATAGATAAACTGTGTTGAGATTGAAGTTTCATTTTTCTTCCTAAAGAATTATGTATCTCGTGATATGTATACTTACCATTGATTAGTTAATGCAACAGAAAATTTGCTAAACCTAATTACTTGGCAGATAAATTCTAAAGTTAATCCATTTTGGTATCAATTCCTTGACAACTTTCTCAAAAATTAACTCAACATTATTCAAATAGGCTTAAGCAAGTAACCTCTTAATGCTCTATTCTTAGACACACAAACGATTATGAGTCTATTCCAATTTCCAAATTTAAAAAGTGTTTCCCAGCTATCAACTCTCCTCTTGTTATCATGTAATGGTTTGAGTAACTTAATACATGCACTACCTTAATGAGAACTTCCTAGTGTCCTTATTAACATAGAAATCATGCAATGTTTTTCTCATGCAAAACAAGCATTAAACACAGAAATAGAAACTAATATAATAAAAAGGTAAGCATACATAATCATATCAATATAAATATCTTGACAAAAGATTCACTACACTTTGTTCTTAACAAAGAGGTTTAACCATATATTTTCATATAGGCTATTCTGAAAATAAAAGAATATCACAAAGATGAGTTACAAGATTTTGGATCTATCACCTCCAGGACCTCTACAATTGAGTAGATTTCTGTTTCCACACCACACCAAGGGATAAAACATCTCTGAGACTCAAAATATAGGTAGGACAAAGAGGTGACAACTTAGAGACTACTCTAATTTTTTCTACTAAGATGCAAGAATTTAGAAGCTCACACTTGACCCCTATTAATAGCATAAACCTTTCTTTAGCATGTAGCAGGGTGGGTGAGATATTTACGAGTTCTCTTCAACGAAAGTTCTACCGCTAAAGCTTGAAGCGCATAACTAGGGTTTTAGTATTTTGTAGATCTAGTTGAAGCAAGAGAAATTTGCAAGTTAAAAAGCAGGTTGCAGGTCCTCTTATCCAAGCAACCTGTTGAAATGACCTTTTTGCCATTTTGTGTGATCTGGAGCATACTTTTTTGCTAAAGTCAACCTTAGAATTTAACTTGATGATTTCTTGCACTTTAATGCCTGAAACTAAACTCTTTTAGCCATAAAACTGAGAAAAATAAAAATTAGTAAGAAATTTTACCTTATACTCAATATAAGAAAATGATAGCGTTTTAGTATAATATACAAGCTTAGATAGCAAATTTGAGGTGATTTTAGACAGTGAAATCTTGATAAAATTGATAACTAACAAGTATAATTTAATATAAATAATATATTTACATATTTATATTATTCTCAATATTAAATTAAATAGGCCCTGTAAGTTGGCCCAAATCTATTAAACCCGCGAACTAAATGGACAAAATCCACGAATCAACAATTTAAATGGGCTCAGTTTTTAACCTACGTATTGTATAAGGATAATTAAACATGCTTGCAGACTTAAACCTATATACCCAACTCTACTAAAATGTTAATATTTAAGTACCTAATAAAAAAAATTATCCTAGCATGCAAGGTGACACATTTACCCCTAAGCCAAAATCCATTTCACCTTAGACTACATAGACCTGACAGAAAAAAACTATGTTTAAATGGCCTTTACGTTTTCTATGGTCCTTGTCAAAAGTTACGCCTTTATGATATAACTTAAATCAAGTTCAAGTATACATTAGGGGAAGTGAGTTATTACATATAATAATGATAACTATTGAATTAAAAGAAAAATATGTATAATGCATTACATGTTTTGTAGTTTAAAAAATGCCACATAAAACCAAAAAACACACAAGAATTTAAATTCTAATAACGTAAATGAACATTATAAGAATACAATACAAATTGCTCATTACTTGGAAGAGATTTAAACCGAAAGCACAGGTGAATATATTAAATATAAAAGAAAGGCATAGAGAGTGAAACATTATGATCTAGTCTCTAGGACTTCCATGAGGCTTGAGTTGCATAAGGAGGCCAGTAAAGATGAAACTGAATCTTGTAGACAACAGTGAGGCCCTTAAGATCAACAGGGGAAGAAGTGACATAACCTTGAACAAACAGAAAATCACCTGTGCCTCCAACCACAGGGTGATCGGAGGGCTTAACATTATTAGTGCCACCAACAATGGAAACAGAACCCTTGTGGTGCTTCAAACGGAGAGTTAGCTTTGCAATAGATATGCTCTGAAGCCCATCAACACTGGAGGTTATGGAAGTCCCTTCTGCAGTCCCAATTACTTTGGAGGATCTGTTTGCTGTGGCAGTGAGAGGATCCTGAAACACAAACAATGTCCCAAAAGGGGTTGTTGTTTCAGTGATTCCTGCTCCTCCTTCAATACCATTCACTATTATGTACCCGGTTTTGTTTATTGTTTCGTGTTGAAACAGTGAGAAGTGAAGGGGTTTTTTGTGTTGGTGATGGGAGGATGCATATGTCGCCAAAAGGAGAATAGCAAGAAGATAGTTCTGCACGCAGGATGCCATGCCCATCACTCTGATTAACTCCAATGCAAAGAATGCTCATATCTTGTCTCATTTATATACAGGCTTGCTTTTTTATTTTATTTTATTTTATTTTGGCCACAGATTTTGGTTCACATCATGGAGTCAATACGTTTACTGTTTTTGCTTCTTCCTTCAGCTTTGACTGCCAAATAAATTGTGTCTCCACAGAATTGACACAAATATCAGGAAGAGTATACCTTTTTTTTAATAGTTAATCTTTTATTTCTTTAATTTTAATAAAATTTAAAATAAATAATCATGATAATATGAAATTATAATTCAACAGATAAAATTTTGCATGTTAATTCTTGAATAAATTTATTGGTAGCAAGAAGAGCTAGAATAAGTTATATCTATATAAATTAATCCTCCTTTTTAAAAAGCAAAATTAAAGTGTTCACAATGAGTTAAGAGACTAAAACTTTAGAGAGATTACTCTAAAAGAATTAGGGCTAAATTACTTAAAATGTCACTTAATTTACAATGGAGGGTTCTAAGACCATATATACAACCAATGTGCCAAAGAAGGAAATGAGGCGTGAAGGACTCCAGGCCCAGACCCACGATGAAGCGTGGGATAACTGTATCTTACTGGGGTCAACTAGGGGTTTGACCAATCTTTAACTCTAGCCTAAAATAGGGGGAGAGGGGGTGTCGTGGGGCTTCATCTATCCGGGGGGAACACGAGCCCCTTAGTCATGAGTGTCAGGCATAGAGCCGAGCCGAGTGACTAAGTACCGACCCGAGAAAGCTTTGCCCCCGGCGTAGTTGCTGAGTAAGGCTTTTTTCGGGAGCGATCCGTCTCTCTTATAGAGTTGTTTGAAACACGAAGCATGTCGTTTGCAGAAGGAAGGGGGGAGGTCACCCAAGGAATTCTATTCCGAGTGAAGTTGGCCCGAGTAGTTCCTGCCCCGAGCGGAGCCATGTGTCCTACGATGTACAACCGTCATTCAGTTTTCCCATGCGTTGTCTGTGCTTGCTATTTTCGCAATGATGAGACATTTTTGTATCTCAAGGCTCTTAAATGCGTTTGTTGGTTTTAGGCACACTTTCTTGAAAATGAAAAATCCCAATGACACATGTCCAAAGTAACTCTTGCATGAGGGGCTGTTGAGTTATCGTGACTGTTGATGCGATCCACGTCCCCCCTTGCTATTGGATTTGTCATTTGAGGTTTATTCTTCTCTTCTATATATAACCCCTTGTACCTCCTTATTTACTATTTGCTTTCCTGCATCTTCTACTCTTTTATTCTTAGTTTTCTCTTCAAGTTCCTACGATTAAAAGTCTTCCTTGGTTCCTTCTCTTAAAGGTTAGTTTCTTTATTTCTCGATCTCTTTTTGCTTGCTTGGGTTTCATTGGTGCTTAGCTCTTCGTCGTCTGTGTCTCTACATTGTCGATGGCTTCTCTTGAAAATGTTTTTTCTTGGGTAAAGGGGGAAGTTCGTTCTCTTCCCTCTTCTCTCCGCAGCCTTGAGGACATTGCCAAATTATGGCAAAAAGGGTCCTTAGACACTTCAACCCTGGCCCTTAATGTGGACTGCATTAGCTATTTTAAGGACGAGAGAGTCTGTTTCGCTCGAACCGACTTAAGGGAACTAGATTATACGTATGTCTTTGTCTTTCTTTTTCTAAGTTTGAGAGAGGGATTCCATGCGAAGAGATCCGCGTTGGCTTTCAGCAAGGCAACCAACGATACTTCTAGGTCTGGGTCTAGTACTGCGCTGGCACGAGTGCATTGGCTCGGGTTAGACTCAACTTGGACTAGCTTCAGGGATTGAACTGGTTGCAGCCATTCGAATTGCCGATCGTCATAAGGTTCGAACCCTGTTTCAACATCTTCTTCTACTCTGGATGTCTTGTGGCGCAGACTCTTATGGTAACATTCTCGAGCTATCTGGGGATCAGCTCGCACAACTCCGATACGTCTATCTCTGAGAGGAAACTTCATTGTCAAATGTAGAGTTGAGATAATTGCTCTGAGCGTATTGAGGGACAGGCACCCAAGGATAGTGTTGTATGGGCTGGAAGTCGACAACCAGGTATTTCACCATTACTACCCGGTTGTCGTCTCACGAGCCAAAGATGGTCTTCATCTTGACATATCCCATTACCTACACAGAATCACCCGTGAAGCTAAGTAATGCACCATCATACCTTTTGAGCTAGCTTGGAGGGAGTTGGAGCCTCTTGTACGCCTTCCAGTGTAAGATATCTGTCGAGCTCCCCTGATCCACGAGGACTCTTTTGACTATGCACTCCGTCATCTCCATGGTGACCACCATTGGGTTGTCCCTATTTGGGACACAGCTAGGGAGGTCAGAATTGTCAAAGGCAATGATCCCTACACTTGGATAACTCTGTGTTAAATTGATTTGGCTAACCCTGTGTTAAGAGCTAATCCTGTGGCCAGGGAAGCCTCCTGAGATTGTGTGGATCACTCTCTTCCCATTGTCTCTCACCTCATTGGGCCCACGGGATTGGGAGCGCTTACACTCATAGCGTCTTATGATGTTTCCCCCTTCTGGTCAATGAATTTTTGTAGGTATCCCCTGCGGATTAGGTGTTCAATATGGTTCTTGGGGGGCTAGCAGTCATCGGTCCCATGTCTAAATGCGCGATGGAATTGGTAGAATTTTTCCTGGTCTGAGCCTCTGGGACCTTCCCCAGGTGGGGTCAGCTTGAGCAATCCTGTGTTGTAAACCTCATGCATTATCTGATCTCTTCTGCTGCTTAGGTGAGTGAAGGTGCTATATTTGGGGTTTGGGTAGGGGCCACCTTTCTGTTCCTTGCCCGGCCTTGGGCTTCTCTTCCGAAGTTTTGCTTTGATTGCAATCTGCTCGACGTGGCGTATCCTGTCAGCTTCTCTCTCCTCGATGTTAATATATCCTGCAACCCTTTGTCTGAAATCATCCATGTCCACAGGGGTTTTTTGGCCAAAGAATCAAAAAACTTACTGGGGCACAACCCCGTCTGAATTGTGTGCAGGGTAACCTCTGAGCTAAGGTTGCGTATTTGGATAACTTGTTCATTGAAGCGGGCTACGAACTGCTTAAAGGTTTCGTCCCAGGCCTGTCTCAAATTCACCAGGTTGTGAGAGGTTTGTTGCATTGCCCGACTGAACACGAATTAACTCAGGAATTTCTTTGTCGATTTCGCAAAGCTTGATAGGGTCCTCGATGGAAGGTGTGAGAACCATCGTAGGGCATACTTGGTCAACGTGATTGGGAACGTCTTACAAAGTAGGGCGTCAAACGCTCCCATGATCAACATGGTGATGGTGAACATGTTGAGGTGCTTTTCTGGATCCCCCATCCCGTCACATTTTTCCATCGTTGGTGGCTTGTAATTTTGGGGGGTTGGGGCCACCATAATGTCCTCCGTAAATGGGTGTGCAGCGTATGGATTTTTCTGATCAGGTCTGTCTGTTCCTTTCGTCGACCGAGTCTCATGATAACCGGTTCCCTACTCGGTGGTATGTGTGTTGTGGTAGCTTGAGGCCTCTTATTCTTCTATCCTACGAGTACACAACTCGTGGTTTTCTCAGCGCAATTCCTCCACTCTCCGCTACAATGTCTTGACCATGGTTGTTAGTTTCTGTACCTGATCGTCTCCGTTCCATGGCTACTGTTGGGTGTTTTCGTCCTCTCGGCGGCTGTGGTTGCTGCGGGTGGTCACCATTGTTCTTTCTCTTCTTCTTTGGTATTAAGGTTTTGTGTGTGTAGGAATCATTTTATCAGGCCCCACGGTGTGCACCAAAATGTTCACAATGAGTTAAGAGACTAAAACCTTAGAGAGATTACTCTAAAAGAATTATGACTAAATTACTCAAAATGTTACTTAATTTACAATGGGGGTCTGAGACCATATATACAACCAGGATGTGCCAAAGAAGGAAATGAGGTAGGCCCAGGCCCACGATGAAGCGTGAGATAACTGTATCCTACTAGAGTCGGCTAGAGATTTGACCAATCTCCAACTCTAGCCTAAAATGGGGGGAAGAGAGGTGTCGTGGGGCTCCTCTATTCGAGGGAACATAAAGTAAGTTTGTCAGGTAGTTTATTAAGTATTAATATTTTCTTAATAATTGTTTTAAAATTTTAGCATACATAATTACTAACCAGGCGTGAATAAAACGTCTGCCGGGTGTACTGTGTTTACAAGAAATGACCAACTACCTCACATAAATTTGCATTTAAAATTCTGTCCACATCTGTTTTCAAATAAGTGAATTTGGTTCATATGTAAATTTCATAAGTGCGTATCAACATCAAACCAATTTAGTGGTGAATTAGAACACAACGACATAGTCAAATTTGTCCACATCTTAATTGTATAATAATTCAAATGTCCTGACAGAATAAAAAAAAAACAGCAAATTCTACTACGACACTTAATTTTCCAGAATTTAACTTTATTAAAGTGAAAAAAGAACATGTAAATTTATCCTGTATTAAATTAATGATACTTTTAATCTTGTATCTTTTTTAATTTGATTCATTGCTATGTTCCAATTTCCGTCTTTCAGAACATATTAACATTAGCTACCTAAAAATTGGAGGATCACTTGGATGGCACATCCATTTCTACATACGCCACCAATTTTGACCAACAAAATAAAGATCATTCTAATGCATCTCAGACCGTGTAACATAAGTTGGGCTGATAAGTCATAAGGTTACCGCTAAAACTTTTGACTGTTAGCGTAGTGGTTTCTTTTTAAAATATTATTTAAATATAATATTTTTTTATTTTTTTAAAATTTATGTTTCTACTGCTCTTTATTTTTTAATCATATTAGTTTTCAACCGTTGTAAAATTCTTTGAGGGGTCTCTTTATCTTTAACCCTATTGGTTTCTAATGAAAGGTACATTTTAAATCTTTTGTTAATTTATACTTTTCTTAAACCATTCCAAAATGGATTACTGCCCTTTTTCATTGTGATTTTAGAGAAAGAAAAATACGAGGTTAACCATAACAATGGTCGTAACATAATGTTTTTCAAGTTCAAGAAGGGAAGGATGAATTCTGCGTTAACGCAATAGTTTTTTTTCCGAAATACTGTTTAAACCAGTAGTTTCTTCTTCTTCTAGCATAACTGTATTATTATATTTAACTAGTTTCTAAAATTTTTAAATTATAATGAGGACACGTATGATAATAAAAAAAATGTGGGGAAAAATTTATAATAGAGTAAAAAAAATAGAATGCAATCATATGACAGATAACATCATTTAGTTTTGATTGATCTACTTTGTAATTGTAAACATATAATGAATCTATTACCTATTTATCAAAAATGCTTCATATAGAAAACATTGAATGATGAATTTATTGAATTCAACTTGTGAATGACATATAGATGTCAAATAGGGTAATTAAGAGAAAATAGATGAAATAAGACTTCAAAAGCAAAACTAAGGGATTATCCAAAAAAAAAAAAAGCAAAACAAAGGGTTGATTAGGAGTCAACTGAACAAATTTTATAACACATTTATCATGCTTTTGTCGGGTTCTATATATTGTAAACAACATATACCAAAGACAATACTTCCATGAGAGAATGTGTTACCTGGAAAACATAGGTTATGGATATCATTAAAATGCTATAGTAAGCGAAACAAATACAAAGAAGCCACGACCTAAAAAAGACAAAAAATTCAATAAAAAATGTAAACTATCTATTAAGAATACAAATAGAGTATGAAAGTCATTGTTATTAAAAACATTTAAGACAAACGATACTTTTATAAGTAATTTGTTATACCTAAATCAAGTTTACAAAGACCTCTCAGTAGACAATGTTAATAGTATGTCATTGAGTGACATCTTCATGATTTTCCAACAGGACTGTTAATCCTTCCCTTGACCTCATTCTTGAGAATACAATATACAGTTGGACATGAGTGAAAACTGGTCAGGGTAGGTAAACACCAACACTAAAAAGAGTTTGTCCTTGAGACTTATTAATAGCCATTGCAAATAAGACAATGAGGGGAAATTGTCTTTGATTAGATTTAATAGGAAGAGTTTCAATTGAAGGAGTCATTGTTATCTTAGGAATATGAACTACATCACCAACATGGGTTCCAGTTAACACTTGACGTTGAAGAACATGGTTTCCCATTCACTTTACTTGCAATCTTGTACCATTACATAGGCCTTGAGATTGATCTATGTTTCTCCACAGCATGACAGACACCCCAATTTTCAAAGAGAGCTTGTAAGGGGTAGTCCTAAGCAATTAATTGCATTCAAAATGTTTGGGGTAAAAGTTTCCAATTCAAAATCGGAACGCTTTTCCTCTATACAAAGACTATCTGAACTTAAGTAAATTCTTTCCTATCCATAAACCTTATCCATTATATAGTTGCTGACATTAGAAACAACGTCCAAGGTAGGACCAAGAATACACCTTTCTTTAAAATATCCTTCAGTGAACATTTGTGTTGAGATTGATGTATAGACAAAGGAAATCAAATCATTTAACGTAGAATTAGAGGGAGATATTAAAATATCCTACGGCATTTCAACTTCAGATTCTCCTTTCATTCGAATCCCAATCAAACCATCTCTAATCTTAAGAAGCCAAGCACTAAATTTCTTTATTTCAAATGACCCATGTGAGGGGCTACTTTGGGTAAGTTGCATGTTTTTATATAAGGTTAACACTTTATAAAAGAACAAAGATAAGAGGAGTTGATTGTTGCTTGGCATATGTCCTGCCTTGATCATGTTGGGATTATTGATAAAATTTGCCTAAAGTCACCCCAAGAACAACGACCTTTCCTCCAAAAGGGAGATTAAGATTATATGAAGCAGAAAATCTTAGAATATCTCTTGTTGGTGTAAGCACCATGAGCTTTTATGCTTTTTTATTTGTATCATTTTTCTGCTTATTAATAAAATAAGTATTTTAATTTAAAATTGTTTTAAAACATATTTATCTTTAGAATAATAGGTCATATGAGAGTTATTCCTAAAATATCCTTAGTCAAGTATTTACGTGGGGACATGTAAATACATTAAGACTAGTGTGTGAGTGTACTGACGATCTGATCTCACAGATCATAGATATAGATGATATTAAGTCTTGTGCGTGAGCAGAATGCTAGAGGGCAGGGCACTTCGGATCAGATGAAAATTTAATGTCATTACAATTGAATCTTCAACACATCATTCTGACATCAACAAACCAACTACTAACAAACACCAATCTTAATTTGTAGAGGATTATTCATTTTTTCTAGTTAAGGTAGTTTCGAATTTGAGTATTTAAGAATGTAATTATGTTAAAATCTGATTAAAAAATTTATATTTATAATAGTTTTATCTAATTTAAATATAAATATGATACATGTTTAAACACTTTCTAGTTTATTAAGACCTTGAAAATTAGTTCATATATAATTAATTTTCCTTAACACAACACATTTTAAAATTTATCATCATTACTTATTTTTTATACTAATCACAGTCAATGTTGCTAAGTGTTTACTTATATAGTTAAATTATAGTGACTAATTTGGATATATGTCTTAATTATTTTAAATGGTTGAAAATTAATTTTATTGAAATCGATTTTATTAAACTTCTTAAAACAAGTAGACCCTAATATTTATGCTTAATGGGAAACTGCTATAAGAATTGAATTAAAACAATTTTATTTACTAAAAAATGATAAATAAACCAGGTATCTCATCACAATTCACAGAAGCAATTCACTTACACACCCCGCACTTATTAATTATTTGACATTTACATAACACAGACTCGAGCTAGTCCTACCACATCCTCACACATATAAACTTTTTGATCCTTCCAGATATTACTTGCTTGAGAAGAATGTTAAAAACTTTATTATCCATATTTGTGGTCCTAAAAGTCAAGTAGTAACAACCATCATTCATCCATAGACAAGTAGCCAAACATAAATTTCACCAACACAATATCAATCAATGGTCCACCACCACACAACTAGCAAGAACAACAGTTGGCTCCAGTTGCAATATAGCTTCATCTTTGCTTAGTTCAGCAAGTTCTTCATCTACCAGCATCACTAACACATTCCTTGCAACACCCATTTAAAGGCATCACAATTATCAAACCTTCACCCTCACATTCCCTACATGACAAGTAACATGAGTTGGCCTCTCCCATTATTCCTGAATACTGCATACAGCAACGACTCATCATTCACCTTATCCATCACTTTCCCCCTAGGTCGCTTCTTAGCATGTTGAAGCAGGTCAATGTATGACTACAAACTCACCCCAACGTCTTCATCATATTCTATTCCAAGCTCTTCCTACAAAGTGAAAACATGTATCAGTATGGCAACAAAAACATTAAAAATAAGTAAAATATATGGTTGTCACGGGCCAAAAAGAAACCTTAAATTCTTTTGGATCCTTAGGTGAATTCTCAATGAGAATATTCTATACTATTAAAAAAATATTAGAGTGAGACTCCTAATATAAAATATATGATTAGGGTAACTCTCAAAATTGTCTCGACAAGATGTGCATGCAGGCCGTCTAGAAGGAGGTTACTGATGTGGAGTTCTTTGTTATAATGAATTTAATATAGAACGAAATTTGGTCAAATATTATTTAAAGCAAAGGGTTTAATTAAAACGTTAACAAAGTCAATGTTTAATGTTATGTTTTATGAGTAATGATTTAGGTTATTTTATTGTTTATTTTAGTGCATTAACTATTAATAAGACAAGATAATCATGTTTGGTAAATGAGCTTATAGAGATTCACAAATACATATTTTGATTTGACAGTTTTACTCCATAAGATTTCAAAAAAAGATGGCTTCAAGCTTATTCCTCCCAACAGTTACTCAAGTGTAATGCCAAGATCTTAATCAAGTTTCTTTGATTTCTACTAAAAATAATCAAAAACATCATGACACAACCAATAGCAATGACATTATTTAGTTGTCACCTAATGTTTACAATATTTCACTAATTCAGAACGCTTTAATTAAAATTATGTACCATAGCCAGATTACAATTAGCCATTGGTTCAACATGGTGCAGATTAACTTCACCAAAAGGAAAAGCCATCTTCTGATATTCAAAATTAAAAAGATTTAAGCTGGAAAGATATCAAACACTGGGGGAAAATGAGGATGCAGATGATAAAGAAAGGATTTATAAATAGCTCCGAATAAACCAAAAAAGGAATTATAGCAAAGCAATTCTGGTTATCTATAATAGGTTGGGTTGAACACATGATAAAGGAAAGACCTACATCTTTTCCATTTCTAGCCAAATCATTGAAATATAATATTTATTAACTAAAATTGAAGCATATATAAATACAATACAAAGCATCACCTTGAGATGGATAATTTAGCCCAGGTAAATCCAGCCAATCATATGATGTTACATGGAACGAACCTTAAGGTTTCTTTTTTTTTTTTTTTGGAAGATGAACCTTAAGGTTTCTTGGTCCACCTCTTTCAACTCAACTAACAAAGCTGATTAACCCTACCCTCCTCACTCCCCCATGAAAAAGAGAAGCTAATTTCTCTTCCACCGATGCTTCAAACTATAGCTAGAGAGAGAGAAGCACAAGTGTGCTGGCATTAATGTTTCTTAGGATATAATCCAACAAACGCAGCCACTACGTTTGGCCCCTTGGAGGTAAGTTCATTCTTAAATCAACACACACAAAAATCAGCAATATGCTCTAGAATATATAACAACACCAAGGAAGATGTAGGCGTAAAATTATAAAGATGTAATCAACTAGTCATGACAAAGTTGTCCACTTCTCTTGTTGCCGTAGTCTAGACCACAAGATTTTATATACAGCACTAGGAATAATCCATGTCAATGCTACACAAACACCAGGTCAGTCACAGTTGCCACAACAACACTAATAGATACCACTGTTAATGCTAATGCCTGTAAAGTTGCAAAATTTCTGGTAAGCATCAAAAGCTAAAATGAGATAATTGTAAAAAATTAATGGATAGTGGCAAGAGTCAATTCTAGAGGAAAACGAGGTGAAATTTTGTTCTAGAATATAAACTACACATATCATTTATAGCTAGAGAGTATAGGCCAACTAAAACTAAATAAAGTAAGGTTTTTTGACATGATGATGAAAGAGATTCCTAAAACAACATAATACAACCTAATAAATATACCATTAGAAGTACGATCGCACTGGCTAGACCTAGTCAACCACTATTAGTGCTGCCATTAACAACCAGCTCACTAAATAATGGATTAGCGCGAGAAGTATAGGGAATTTGAAATTGATAGTTTGAAGCACCTAAAACAAAACAAGAAAAGCTAAGAAGGTTAGCAACTGATACCCTAAACCTTATGAGTGAATCATTGGAAAGTGGCAGTTTATTCGAGGACCTTGAGACTGCTGCAAGCAGTTTAGAGGGCTCCTTGAGTATGGCATCATTGTATTTCTGACTTGCAGAAAGCAGAAATACATGAAGATACTTGTTTCAGAGATTTATCTCGGGAAAATGCAAAGGAAGATGTGATCTTCATTAAAGATGCATTGACAGATAATCAATCTGCGCAAAATTCCAGTGTCTTGCCAAGGGTTGCAATTGAAGATGGTTCCAGTTCTGAGGGGCATATAGTTGAACTCAGTAATTCCCATCCTCATTGTAGTACAAGTCCTAATTTTCAGCAGAATGTGGGTAATGTTGAGAAGACATACAATGAGAGCAGTGTTTCTAAGAAAAAGGAGTTATTGATCATTGGTAACCAGATGGATACAGAGGCTTTGTTTAGTAAGTCAGAGGCATCTATGTTTGCTATCGGTGATAATAACACTTCTACTGTTAGTAAAGGAAATAGTGACAGCAGAGCAGGAGATTCTTCTAGTTTAGGTGCAGTGGCTTCTATAAAATCATGTATTTTGGGAGAGGCAACTCAAGTAACTGACAACAAATCACCTTACAAGCAGGGTGACCATGAAAATTTTTGTCGAGATGTTTCTGTCATTGACCAAGAGAGTGAAAAGGCTCCTTTTGATTCTAGCCTAATGCGTTGTGATGTTGACCAGTCCCATCTTGTTGAGACAGGAGTTAGTTCTTCATCGTAGGGTTTAACTTCAAGGTTTCACTTTATCTTATTTTTCAGCTTTGTAGTATATATCAGAAACTATTAGTTCAACAGCCTGTGAGATAGTGGATGTTCCACCTCCTAGCAGAGTTTTGTCCTCAAATTAAGTTATAGATCACTATGAAGTTCAAGGAGTGATGCCTGTTGGCTCTGATTCTGTTGATGAAAAGGAAGACTCTGAATCTAAAATTGCCGATGAAGCAAGGATATCTCTTGAACTCTTCTCATTGCATCCTCTGAACAGGAAGCTGCTGCTTGTTCTGTTAATTAGAAACTAACTTCTATGTTATCAAAAAAATTGTTTATGTTCAACTTGTGAGGGAATCTGGCCAAACCGAAACCAGGGTATAGGGCTTCAATTGCATTAGCAATATGAAATTGAATTAATAGCATTTCTGCTACAAATTAATTACACTCCTCTTTGCTCTCCTATTCGTTTCTAGTCCAGTGCATTGTATACTGCTTTCTCTGTATTTATTGTTAATTTTTTCCTTCTCTTCTGTTAATTAATTTCCATTCCAAAATTACTGAACATATATTATCTTAGTTGCATTAAGCATCTTTTATTTATGCATGACAATTTTAACCAAACTCAGAACAAACATGTTCACATTTTAAGGCCTTGACCATCACATTTCTTGCAACATCAACTATTTCAACATGGCTCAATAGTTGGTCATAATATGTTTACCCTGTTTTAACAACCATTTTATCTAATTCCTAGATATATGTTATGCTTTTCTGTATCTTGTAATAAGCTTTTAGTAATTTGCTTGATAAAACTTTTCCATGGATGCTGTTTCAGGGGTCTTGTACTAGTTTTCATTAATTATTAACAGTTATGCTATAGATTTATATCACATCAAGCTCATCTAAATAAGAGGAAGATTTTATGGGAAGAAGATTAGGTCCATTTTGATAATCTCTATGATTTTAACAAATTAATATAGTTAGGTTCTCTGCTGGGGTTATTTAGAGTTGTTAACAGCTAAGTTTTTAATCCATTAAATCAATGGAGTTAGACGATACTTCAAATTCAAACATTGGTGATGTCTTGAAGACTTGAACAATTACTGGACAAGCATTTAAAGCATACCTTTGTTAAAAAATGAAAAAAAAACTAAAATTATAATAGGATCAACTATAAATAAGGGACAAAAGTTCACTATTCCCAGGATTTTCAAAGGTCACAAATTTAAATTCGACACCTGGTCAAAGAAGAAGAGAAGCCTCACCATCTTATCTCACTTCTGGTGGGTCGTTAATTTGATGTTAATCTAACATTTATGTTATGAATCAAAAGAAAGGAGATAAAGGTTAAACAATCCATAAACAAAAGGATTTTTTTTAGTTGATAGTTACACTTGGGGTAACATTTGTAGCACTTTTCCATTTTTCAAAATTGTTCATATCTCAATTCCCATGATTTGCGCTAATTTGTAGCATTAATGGTTCCTTAAATACATGTTTTGTTTGATTAGGTAAGGAAGATAGTGTATTTAAGGGGATCAATAGCTTCAAGCAGACAAAAAAACCTCTCACCCTTGAACCAAGTTCCTAAGGCAACTTGTTTAGCTTATGAAGTAGCAAAATAAATACAGGACATGCCTTGTGAAAACGTGAAACAATTCTACCCTGGACTTGATCTTGATGGGAACCATAAAATCCCAAACTTGCAAAAACATATTCATAAATGTGACATAAACATTAACACCACCTTAGATGGGGTAATTCTCCCAGTTTGTGTGTCAAAATTGGAACCGGAATTGTCCCATTTAGTAAGCTGCTACTTAAGGATAGTAAAGTTAGGTTTGAAAGGCCTGTTATTTTGTTGGGCAGGGGGCCTTGTAATTTATTATGAAATACATCCAAACCAGAAAGTTGCATTAACCTAAACAACAAAGGGTCAAGCAAGAAGATATACCTTACATCGTCCAGAAACGCTAACATCATCGAGAGAGGGATTCAAAAGCAAAGGAGGATCGATCTCAACCACCATTGAGAGAGGGGGACCAGAGAAGAAGACGGGGACGGCGAATGTGGAACAGAGACGGGAGAGGAGGATGAGGACGATAGTGTTTTAAGGAGGCGAACGAGAGTGTTTCAGGGAGAGGGAGAAGAAAGGGTTAAGTGTGAGAGAAGAAAGGCTTTCAGAGAAAAGTTTCCAATTAAAAAATAATGTTACGTGGCATGTCATGTAGGTGAGAATATTAAAACCCTCACTTTGCTAGGTACCCAAGAAACACCCTTAATTTTAAGTATTTCTTGAAATAAATAACGACTCGGGCATTGTATTTTATGACACATCGTTTCTTGTAATAAATAAAGATAAGTGCATTGTATTTTACCAGACATCGTTGCACATCACACATGAATATCATAATCTCAAGATTTTTTTCTTGACCTTTCCTTGTTTTTTCTACTTAAAAAACTTACAATTTCAACAACTCCAATAAAAGGAAAATAAAGCAAAAACATGTCTTTTAGAGCAAAACATAAATGGGAAACTGCCACTATATGAACTACATTTTGAATTTTAGCCAATAAGAATATAGTTAAAACTGTTTCTTTTTCTTTTCCAAATAAAAATGGTGTCTCTGAAAGTTCAATACTGCCCACACCAAGTGCTTTAGACCTATTTCAGGCCACAGTGCAGTTGGTGCATACAAAGGGCAGGTACCAGTCTGCCAAAGAAGAAAATTGCTGAGTCGAGCCTCTCCAGAAGTTCGGATCAAGATGTCTGGCTCAGGTGCCACTGACATGTACATATGCTTCTCAATATCCACTAGTTTTATAGGAGGAACCTCACCTTGCTTATACTCTATGTTTTCAGTCATTCCAACCAGACCATTGCATGATGTGATTTCAGCTTCACTGTAATTACCACCATGTTTTTCAACATCATGTTCATACAAACCACTTTGTTCTCCAGCACCTTCCACTCCTTCAGTTACATTACTACAAGCTTTGGTGACATTTAGATACTCTTTACATGGGTCTTGAAAATGCATATCAAAACCATTTCCTTTCAGGCCCTTGTCAGTTCTTGCAAATGCACCGTTGGTAATTTTTGAGTCTTTTGTTGCTTGAACTCCATTCCATTTTTCCTTGTGGCATTCTTGAACAGCATGCACAATCTCATGAGTAGAAGTATAGGCGATGCAAATTAAAAGAACTCTCTGGTTGTTGTCTGCAGTAACTCTCATTGCCTTTTCCAAAGCAAGCCGAACAGGCTCAGACAATAGTTGCAAGTTTCCAATGAAATGTAATCTGATACCATATTCATTAATAATGCTTTCCTGTTGAAGCATCTCCTCAACCTTTTCTCGCATCATTTCCATCAAACTCTGAACCTCTTTAGGCTTCCTTTTGAAATTATCAATGCTGAATGCATAGACAGATACATATTTCACTCCCAATTCATAACAGTATCTAAGGATGGACATGAGAGCAGCAAATCCAGCCTTATGACCTTCACCTTCTTCCAAGTTTCTCTTCTTCGCATACCTTCGATTTCCATCCATGATGAAAGAAATATGATTCGGCACAGGACCGACAGATAAAATGGAAAACATGCATCTTCTTAGATAACAACATAAACCTCCAAACAAGTGGCTTGTAATTTCCCTAGTACTTTTCTGCATTGAGATGTTCGGTTATGAGACTTGAAGAGTGTAAAATAAACCTGTTTGAGAAGAAATTTGCACCCTAAGTTAGCTTTAAGAAGGAAGAGTTAGAGCAACAACAGTTGAACATCAAGATACATGCTTAAGAGAAACCGCTGAAGTATTTAATCTGCACTGTTTAAGAAAAGCATCAAGCAATAGGTAGTCTTCGTACAAGCAAAATAAGTGAACAAAGATCTACATTGTTTCAAATATGTGATCAGAAACTTATACCTAATACTACAAAAAAGTAAAAATGCAACATATTTTTCCATTTCATTGTATCAAAGAATAAGTTACACTTAGAACTTATACTCATGAGCCTACAAACTTACTAAACCAGGGGGCACAATAGTCATAACATAATAAACTCCACAGTGAAGAACAAGGCCACTAATAAACGGGAACGCTCACAAAAAGTAGGTATTATCATCATTAACTCAACATAACAAAAAAATGAATCCACTCATGGTCATATTGTCAAACAGCTGAGGTTTTGTTTCTCACAGGACAATAAACATAAAACACATGTAACTTCTGAACAGAGCATATCATAAACTACAGGAACAACACAACATGCCAGCAAAACCCAAAACAAAAATATCATATTGTATGAACTCATACCTGTATCTGTTGCTGCCTCGTTATTGGTCTTCAACAGCTCTGAACAGCAAGTTGTTCATTATGGCAGTTGCACCGCAGAGAAGACAAACCCCAAGCTGCTCATGCTGGCAAGCATGAGGACGGCGCGACGACAACCATAACAAAGACGGTGCGAGGAGGACAACCAGCAACAACACAGCTTGACCACCACACACGAAGGAGAGAGGAGGCACTAGGGTTTTAAAGCAGTACTCTGTTTCAATGAATGTGAGGGAAAGGGTTTAAAAATTACAAAATTGAAATCAAATTAGGGGAAAAGGAAATCGAGACTAAATCATTAAAAAATGAGATGAATAAGAGACCTTTATTTGACTATATTAGTAAATGAAGAAGAACAAATGGAATATCATTTTTCACACACAAACTCACCTAGATCCAAATGAGTTCATGAAAATAGTGTTGAAAGCAAAACTACAAAATTATTAAAACCAGTTTTATCAAATCATTGACCTCAAAGAAATATCAAATTACCTCTACGAGCTATCCTATTATCATATTTTTGCATTGAACATAACAGAAAAAGGGACAAAACTAAGGAACCTACAATATCAATTTCGATCTATTGACCACTCTTCTCTCTCTTATTTTCTTCGTTTTTATAGAGCCAAACAATTCGTTAATGATGGATGGAACACAAGAAAATTCAAACATATAGACAGTGTTAGAAATATAAATGAGCCACAAAAGGGTGTAAATGCCCTCCATTCACGTTTTCTGTTTAAAACTGATAAATTTGTTCGGCATGCATGATTGATTTTTTGTGTTACTCAGGAAAGTAATTATTATCGAAATTGTCTTATGCAACTTTTGAGATCCACTCGTTAAAAAGTATCTTTTATTACCCTTACCAATATATAAAATGTCGCTAACGTGATTTGATTATAGAATACATATTAACAAGTATATTAAATTTGGTAGACATTTTTTTTCTAGTTTTCCTAGAATTTTACTTAAAAAATTTATATTTATTATAATTTTTATAAAATATTTCAAAATTTAATACTTTAAGGAAAATTTTTAATTATATTGTTCAAGTTACTGCAGTAAAACATTTAACATAAGAGGTGCGAATTTAGGATTTCATGAGAAAGTTTTATTATAATTTATATATATATATATATATATATATATATATATATATATATAAAGAAACTACCATCTATACTATACGTTAAAAATATAAGATAAAGAGATTCAAATCTGCAACTCTCTACTTTTCTTTCCCTTTTAATCTCTTTTGTAATCATTGAGTCTACCTAACAACTTTTTTAATTAAAATTTATATATATTTAATATTATGATAAAAATTATTTGTTTCTTTTTTCTTTTACAATATATATGTTTTAAATTATTTACATATTAATATTTATTTTATATATCTATTTATTAAACTCAATATTGATTAGGAATTTTATTTATTTCAATTTTATTGAATTTTTTCTTATTTGTTGTTTTTCTTGAAAATATATGATAGAAAAAAAGTAAAAATTGAAGTGATAATAAAATAAAATAAGAATTATTTGCCTATTCATTTTTTCTTTTACAAGATATATGTTTTAAATTATTTACATATTAACATTTATTTTATATCTCTTTATTAAACTCAATATTGGTAAGAACTTTATTTATTTCAAATTTATTGAGTGTTTTCTTTGATTTGTTTTTTTTCTTGAAAATATATAAAGTAGAAAAATTGTAAATTGAAATGAGAATAAAATAATAAAAATATATTTTTTATTTACAAATTTTTCCTTTTCATATTCTATTTAATTAAATAAAAATGTTTATTATAATGTTGATGTCATAAAAATATTTAATATTAATATTTTCTTATGATATATAACACATAAATAATATATTACATAATACTTTTATTCACAAATATAACATCCAAAGTATGAGTATATTAACTAGTATAAAATAAAATTTTCAAAATTCATTTAAATTTGCCAAACACATTTTATAACATCCTTAAAAGCATGGTTCTCAAAAAATAAAATTCCTAGAAAATTTATTTTAAAAAATGAAAAATATTCTGAATACCCAATATCCTCAACCGTTTATAGAAGCAAATTAATTCCTTGTAACAGGAAGGTGAATTAGGGGTTTACATGGATTGGATAAGTGTAAGTCTAATTCAAATCTAATTTAAAACCACTTAATAAGATTGGATTTTAAAATGAATTTATTTTTTTATGTTAAACTGGATTTAGTCCAAATTCAATTTTTTAAATATGGAAATGTTTAAATCCAATTTTTAAAATCCGGATTTAGTAAAATATGATTTTTTTAAAATATGGATTTTATCTAATTTTAAATTCAAATCTGGTTTTTGTTAAATCTAGTTTTAAAAACCAAATTTTTTAGTTATATTTCATTTTTAAGTAGCCAAACCTTTCTCTACAGTTGAAAATATTCTTATTTATTACAAGAAGACAACATTTCTCATCATCATACATTATATTCCTATAAAATGAACTTTTTCTCTAAAATTACAGAAACCAAAGATACTTATGTAGTAGAACTAGAACCGATAGTCAAAGAAGCAGATGCCTGATTTAAGTAGGATTATTTAAAATCAATCAATTGCTTTCAACGCGTATAAAATTAATCAAGTAAGAAACAGATGAAGAATATCTATTCTGCTAGACCAATTCACACTACACAGTGCTATATTAATTGTTGTCTACTTTCATAACCAACACTATATATAAAAACTCATAATCTGGATTTGTTTGTTGGTATCCAAGTTCACTCATATATTTTTTTTTTGTATAGCTATGTATAGATGCTTGTTCAAGGATTAATTAAAACCAAATTAATTAGCACTGCCGGTTTGTTCTCAATTCTGTGGGCTACCTTAACTATAGGGCAGAATATTCACTTATTGGTATCATTATCAGTGAATGAAGATAGAGTCTGTCTTGTAGAAATATATTAACCCAAATATCCAGAAAAGAAAAAATTGTACCTTGGTGAAATATTCCTAAAACCTCACTGAAATGGCAGCCATAAAAATCTTTAAATCATAGTGTCTGATTTGGTGCTGCTTCTATATATATTTCCTTTTCTGCATAAAACACCCATAGCTACCAATTAAACATTAATTATTATTCAACTATATATGAAAAGTGGCAAACTCTACCTGTATATATACACACTACAAAACACTGTATGTTGGGCTGATCCAATGTACTACCATAATGATATAACTTTCACGTTGCTAACGAACAATATTCATATAAAGACGACACTTTATATTAAACATGATGGCAATATATTAGGGAATTATTAATCCCATGATTCTAAGGATGCTGTTACATTGTGATTAATGGCATGTATATATATTTCATGCATGTATGTTTGCAATATAACGCCAATTTTTTAAAATATCGATCACCTTCATATTGTTAGAGTTATATGGCCATATAAACTTATTCTATTTGTGTCTTTTCATCTAATGCTAGAGAATAGAAGACAATAATAGGACATGTAAAGTAACTAGTTTTACCATAACAACGAAAATGAAAGCATGGTGTATAAAATTCAAAAGAGTGACCAAAGACAGAGACAGAGTAACATTTAAAATTTAACACAAAGGAACTTCAGCTTATAGAATCACAGGGTAGATTATACAAACTGACTTAAATTCTATTGAATCAAGGAGAAGTGTTCTTTGAAGAAGCAGGGGTTGTGCGATGGCTGAAAGGAAGCACAAGTTGTTTGCGTAGATAAATCAGGAAAATAGGATAAAATTGTTTGGTAACTTCTAGTTATAATATGATTTTGGCAAAAATTTGTAAACAAACCAATGAAATTATAATATGATTTTTTCATCATTCCCAAACATTCACTAAGAATAATAGAAACAAATAAATGAGAAAAAATAAATGAATTTATATATATTATGAAGGTTGTAATTTCCCTTCAATGTTTCACACTAGTAATAAACAAAAACCTCATATACAATCTGTTGAAAGCGATGCAAAATGATGGATGAAAATAAACAAACAATTCTTGAGAAGAACGAACAACTTTGCAAAGATATAACAGTCTACCTCCCAACATAAAAGGAAAGAAGAAATGTTGTATATCATTTTATAGTGCTGCCTCACACAAGTGATGCATAATACACTTCCACTATATCCCACAATCAGATTTACATCTCACTCAAATCACAAAACCAAAACAGTTACACCAAAAACTAATAATTGAAAGGACACATCACAGGAAAAATGCATGAATCTTAATTTCCATCCAAGTATTGCACTCTACGTGGGAGGGTAAAGTGGTGAAGTAGAGCACCGGAGAATGACAGACAGCAAAACGCTCATCATTCACATGAAGATTTGATTACATGAAACAGAATGTTAAAAGTCATGATTGCATACTCTAGCTTCCAAGGCAGATATTGAACGCTTAGCAAAATATTTAAGATGAAATAGACAACTCAGAATTAATGAAAAGGACATTGAGGAACTAGTTCTATTATGATGTTTACATTTGTAACCACTATCCAAAAGTCAGTGTTTCTTCCCCACAAAGTAAAGACTATTTGGAACAATTTTTTCAAGTTATATCCAAACCTTACAGATAAGACCGAGAAGAGTACAAGACAGCAAGTGCAAAATCTGTATATACACTTCACATGATATTTAGAATGCTTACCTAGTCTCATTCTAGACACTCTCAAATCCAGAAAGATAAACGAAATAAATACTAAGAAGAACGAGAGAAAAAGCTAGTTGTAGCTTCGGTGAAGAAAACCCGCTCTAGCTGATATTGCAGGATGAAAACAAATAAGAAGAGAGAAGTAGTGGACCTATGCCTTGTCGCCGAGCTGAACGACGAGTCGATCGACGGGAAGAGGAGACTCGTAGGTGTAGGAGTAGTTGATGCATTCAGAGCGCATGTAACGGGAGAACACGCGGCCGTCGGCGGTGAGGCCGGCGATGGCGACGCCGATGTGGTCGTCAACCTTGAAGATCTTCTTCTGGTGAGAGGAGAGTTCAGAGTTCGATGGTAAATCCGTGATGACGAATCGAGATGGGTAGTTGAGGGTTTGGAATTTGGATATTTGAAAATAATTTGGTTTTATTTTTTTTATCTAGTTTATTTTTTCAATGGATTCAAATTTTAAAAAATCTGTTTTAATTTTATACAAAATAGATTTTGTGGATCTAATTTTTTTTTAAATAATACAAAATCTAGTTTTTAAAAATTCAATTTTTTGTGATTTAAATTTAGTTTGAATCTAAAATCTAGATTTTTCGCAATCCGTAAGGTGAATATTACGTGATTAATAACAGCAAATTAATTCCGTGAATATTGCGTGATCAATAACGTTACTAAAATTGAATAGGAATAGTCAAACTGTCTAAACCGTAAATTAATTAGAAGACCGTTTTAGGTTAATTTTTTATTGTTTTTTGTTCAGCTATGATTAATTCTTAATTTGGCCACAATTTCCTTAAATCGGGTTGTCTCACCCTGATAAGTTAAAAGAATCTGAAAATCACATCTGTTTTTTATAAGGAAAAATAATAGGTTAGTGAATTCGGCTATTGACCGGCCAAAAAATTTAAACCATAGAAATAGGATTAAACCATTAAAAAATATAAAAAATCGAGAATTAAAAACATAATATGAAATATCACTGAACAATATAAGTGTTTTTTGTGTATTGACCAAAATGTGTGGTACATACAAGTTCATGAAATTTATGTATATTTTAATTCCTTGAAGCAACTATGAATCTGCGTTATCTCTATGTTTTTTTAAACCATATTTTTACATTGCGTGTTTTGATTATTCCTTGCTTTTAATGCTTGGAAAATCGTGTTTTAATTAGAAGTGATTAAAGATTCTATCCACATAGAGTATTTGAAAATATTTTTGAAAATTTAAAAGTTTAAGAAATTTAATTCCTATCAATTCAATTTTTACCATTGTTAAATTTATTTATTTAGATGAAGTAATTTAAATCATTTTATTTTGAAAATTATTTATTGGAATTAAGTATTTATAATTTTAAAGGTTTTGGTGGTGGTAGTGTTGATGAAGATCATGGTGATAGTGACGACAAAGGTAGTAGTACGAATGGAGATGGTGGTAGGGTTAAGGTGGTAGTAGTAGTAAGGGTAGTGGTGACGCGGTGACAATGGAGGTGTTGGCTTTCAGGAAAATGGCAATGGTAGAAGTGATAATAGTGTCAACAACGATGATGAAGTGGTAATGGTGGCGACAATGGTGGTGGTGGGGTGGTGACGATGGTGATTGTGGTATGGTGCCGACAATGGCAACAATAGTGGTAATGAAGATGGTAATAGTGGCAGTTAGGGATGGAAATGAGTCAGACTTTGAAAGGCCTAAGCTTGACGTACTTCTAATTGTCAAGGCGTGAGTCTGGCCTATTAACCTGTCTATTGACCTGTCATAGGTTTTTTTAAGGTCTGGTTTGACCTGTTTGAAGGTCTAACCCATTTAAAAGTTTATTAAAATGACATGTTTACAATTACACTAATGCAAAAAAGGTCTATGAACATAGGCTATTAACTCGGTTGTTTGGGAAACATGTTTGAATTAGAGGCGGTGACATTTTTGAAATTATCACACAATTTATACGAACTCAGTTCCCCTAGAACCGAGTTAATAGGTACTTTTTTATTTTTTTTTATTTTTTAAATATATCTAAGAACTTAGTTCCTCGCAAAATTGAGTTTATAGGTCCAACTATGTGAACCCGGTTCCCCTAGAACCGAGTTAATACGTCCTACTTTTATTTTTTATTTTTTAAAATATACCTAATGTTGTAACCAAGTCTAGTTTGTAAAGGATTTTAAAATCATTGGTTATTATTTACCAGACCACAAGATTTGTTAATAACACACATTAAGACATTAATTAAATAAAGTCTACCTACGTGTTACCTAACTTGTTCAATTAAGTGTTTCGGGTTACAAACCTAAGATACACAAGTTATAAATAAAAGGGGGAGTCCACTAATTAAACAGTCTACCTTAAGCCATGCAAGTTATTTCAGAACAAGTCTGCCTGGGATTAAAAATAGTTGTGTATAAGTTTGTACCAAGAAAAATATGATCCTAGAACAACGTTAAAGAAGAGTCTGATTCAAGTACGCTTGTTCAGATTTTTGGACTGCTAAGTGATACGCTTTCTACTTAGCACGCGTACTTGCTTCATCAATCAGACTCTAGACTTTTAAAGCAACAAGAACATAATTCTAAAGCTTGCATCAAACAAAAATCAAGGATTATTTCAAAGATACTTTATGTGGAAATAAGATAAACCAGTGTAAAAATCAGGAGAAACTTTAGAAAAGGAAATAAGATAAACCAGTGTAAAAATCAAAGCTCGTATGGAAGAAACCAATGTAGCTGTTTTGCCTATTTTAGAAAAGTTGATGAAGATTAGAAAGCTTTCAGAAGGTCAACCCTATATGCTTTGCATGTTTTAGTTGAAAGAAGAAAGCCAACAGAAGGTCTTTTGCTTTGAAGCACTCAAGGAACACCATTTCAATGTAAGACTTGCATTTCCCTTGTATTCTTACCATTAGTTTTGAATGAAATACACATTTGTGAGAAGTAAGTTCATACTTCCCCTTTAGGCTAGAAAACGTTCTAACATTCTTCAAGCTCTTATCACTAGGTGACCATCTCTAGAGTGGCAGGCTAAAGACTTATCCAAGTTCCATTAGTGGCGTCTCCTTCATCATATCCATCCATTCCATTCACCTTCATCAAACCATTTCCACCCTTAATCCTTTCCTTCCATCTTTTCCTCTTTAAATACCTTAGTCTCCCTTAGCTTTAGCATTTTAAATTTTCGGTTTCCATCTTCCTCCATGCTTTCAAATTGTTCCTTGCTTCTAAGGTAATCATCATCAAAGATTTAAAGAGAGAAAGATAGCTAGATCCATCCCTTTTTGCCTATAAGTGGAGATTAGGCTATATCAAAAATGTTGCATGGACCATTACATGAGTGTCATAAACTATTCTTAATGTGATAATGGTGTATGTAGTCCTTCTGTGATGCCCTTTCAATTTCCCAGACCTGAATCCCAATGCAAGTACAATTTATTAGTGAAAATACGAATAAGTTTTTCGTGTTCAACCACACAAAACAAACCACTCGCATCATGGACCGAATTGCAAAAAACCAAGCATTACGATATGATAAATTACCATAATAACTAGATCGATGAAAAGAAACCATAAATGTATAGTCCATGAAAAGTATGATAGTAGTAGAAAAAGGCGTACACGAGGTATCATTCCCTTCCTATATATGAGGATATGAGAAAGAAACCAAGAAAATACTGATCTGTCCCCGACCGGGGTCTAGGATCCGGTGTTGGGACAGCCTCAAGAGTTGAAGATTGAATGAGATTGAAGACCGGTTGTGTGTATCCGGTCTCTGTGATCCGGCCTCTCAGTGTGTGGAGGTCGGTCTTGTTGTCCTGGAGATCCTTCACACCGACCTCTCGCGTTGGTGTGGGCGACAGGTGGTGTCACCTGCGAAGATTCTCCGACGCTCAAGTTAGAAGAGTATAAGATGAACTCTGTGATGCTTAAGCAGTATAATGGCGAGAGTGAGGGTAAGGACAACGTAACCTTGCACATGTATTGCCGCATGTTATTTATAGTTAAGCGTGGAAGATGAATCGTTGGGTGTAAGTGGGCCCACTGGTTCTGATAACGTGTATAAAGAGACAATCCGAGTGGCCCAGTATTCAGAGTGTGTCAGGATGGTAGGTGAATTATCAGTGTACTTTTCTGTCACATGGATGGAGGATAATCACCTTTTTCGTAAATTCCACTGGTGATTGTACTCACTCCTGTCGGTGAATGAAAGGGACATATTCCGCTGTGCAGAGCGCCTTCCTTGTTATGACACTGTGACAGTCGGTTATCAGTGACCCGGTGTAGGAGGACGGATAAGTCACCCGGTGTCTCGGATGTCACCTCGGACGACTGGTGTAAGAGAGGTTTGCCTAGCGTGTTGCAGACCGGATTGGTATTCTTAACACCGATTGAACTCTAGGACGGCTATAATGACTTCACTTTAGGTGAGACCGGATCAACATGTTTACCGACTGGATCATTATCCTGGGATACCAATTGGCTTCCAGAACGGCTGAGACTACCTCTTGCTCTTAGGACCGTTATCCGGACTGGATAACCTTGGAGCCGGTAACCAGACCGGATCAAATACAAATCACATGCTAGATGTTAACGGAAATATGTGAATAGATATGCATAAACGAGCTAAGAAGCGTAAGGGTATAATCCCTAAGCAAGAAGGCACACATGAGCAAGCAAAGGGTATGAAAACGTAAAAATTTTGGCCACCTCGTAGTGTGTTCCATGGCTTAGCTGTGGTTCGTACTGCCCAACAAGGGGAAATTACAAAGTTTTGGGTCCAAGAAGCAGTGAGTTCCACGGCCTGGCCGCGGTTCCTGCCACTGGCTATGGTTCTCACTGCCAAGCCCTGTTCTGGCATGCAAAAATGTCCTGTTTTGGGAACCCTTAACTCATGCATCTCCCAGGTCATTTTGGCATACATATCCCACTTGATTCATTGCATTTAACATGGAAAACCACCCCTACAACATCATGCATTTGATCTATCATTTATTCATATCATTTTACACAATTTCAAGCTTATGCAATGCCATTATGCAAAGAAATTTAGAACCACAACAACTTATCCAAGACTCACCAAAACTCATCCAAATGGTCCTTTTATGATTTTAACATGTTTCTAACATGCAATAAATATTGTCTAACTTTTATGGAAACACCAAAATATCATGAATCAAAATATGACCCCTAGATTCCCTTTCTAGGCTTGTTTGCATTTTGATCCTTATCACTTACATGATACTAAATTCTACAATATTAACATGTATGTACTTCTATTTTTCATCATCAATCATTATCACAAATCCATAAAGGTTCTACAACCACCATCAAGCCATTTATATAACCATTGAAACACAACACAACTTGATATGTCCAAGACTCAAAATTCTATAGAAAATTTCGTAGCAATTATATATGTATATGCATCATTGGTTCCATTACATCACATTACACCTTATCAAATCAGAATGCACACAACATTATATTAATCATCAACTTCATAACCTAATTATAGGTTTTTCACATCAATAATACTAAATCATATGCATCATTGGCATCAATTTTTTTCTACATAAATAGTACTAAATTTTTATCATATTCACATAGTTTGCATCATCATACAATCCACCAAGACATGAGGTCAAAATCAAAATAGTCATTATGGCTCAACATTAACACAGTAACCATTCCAAATTAACCACATACTATAACATCTCCCATTTTTCTGTAAAGACCCTTGAACAAAAAATACGTTGTTTTCCTAATTATGTGAAATGAATAAAGTTCAGGCTTCGGCCGGATATGTATTATATTCTATATGCATGTTCTTTAGTGATTGGGATGGATTAATAACTTTGGGGAATTTATTAATTCCTAAATAATTTATGGTAGTAATTTTTTAGTCAAAATATTAGTATTAAATTTTATCGATATGGTGAACCGGTTACCCTATCGTGTGGAGTGTCGTACTTTGCGCTTTAAGCCCCAAAATAAGTATCAAGCTTTCAAATTTTCTAAGGAAAGTGGAGAGTAATGGAGACTGAACCAAATGAGTTAAAAATTTTCTTGGTGATTCTTTGCCCGAAAAGTCCTGAAACTTTGTGAGCAATACCTGAATACCTCTAGCAATTTAATTATGATCAAAAGCTATTTTCTTGTGTCAAAATGCCATACGTCCATTACATTTTTTTGGCCAATTAGATTGCAAAAACATAATCAATTTGCATGGCCAAGTGTCCTCTTGAAAACATTACACTTAATTATATTTCAAATCACCCTTTTCCTTGAATTAAGCACCTTGTTTCCCTCACCTAACCAAGCTCTTCAGCCTTATTTTTTAAAATTTAAGTTCCATTAATTTATAAATACATGTGCTAACAAGTGGAAAAGGGAAAGTTTTGCATCATTTTTTCTCTTTGGTCGTGAACTCCCTCCCACTTTTCTCTTATCACCAAACTTTCCTCCTTCTCCTCCACACCATCCACCATTTAGCCACCACTTCAAGCTTTTCAAGGCCAACTCTTTAGAAGCAAGAAAGCAAGGAAAATCAAGCTTAAGCCATCTTCTTTCCAATCCATTTCAATGTGTAAACTCTAAGAGGTAGAGAGAGTTCTCCTTGTTTCTCTTGGGATTTTCATGCATGCATGGGTGATGGAAATCACCCTAAGGTTTCCATCTTTGATTAAGGGTTAAAAATGGGTGTTTTCCATGGATTTAAATCAAGACATCGCCAAGTGTATACGTTGCCTATGTCGTTGCTTATATGAGTGGCCTAGATCACATTAGCGATGATGGGTATCCATTGCTAAAAGTACTTTTCTTTCCATCGCCATTACCATAACAATGGGTTATGACTGTCGCTAATTTATTATTTATTTATTTTTGGTTTTTCTAGTTTTATTTGTTAGTAGACTTATTAATGAAAATCTAGACTCATTGATAACTTGATAAACAACAATTTAATACCAAATTCAAATTCACAAATTAAATGAATTACTAATTCATGAATTAAATTAATTACTTTATAACGATAAATAATAAAATATACATAAATTAAATTAATGTAAACTTTATATACAACACAAATCTCAAAATTAAATATATAGAATATGTGTAAAAACTAAATATACAATATGAAGAAAGGGGAGAGGAAGAAGGAGGTGGGAGTAGGGATGCTCTTGCTCCTTGTCCTGCTGCTACTACTGAGAATATGACACACATGAATTGGGCAAACTGCTCCTTAGTGGTCTAGCACTTAGCTTAAGTGATGTGTTGCTTCTTCTAGAGTGCTGCAATCTTGGTGGTCTTCTCTATAATCTTCTTTTTGCTTAAGGTAGGAAGCAATTGGCTTCTCTTTTGTAATTCGGACAAAGTTTTCATGTAAATCAGCATGTTAAGTTGTAAAGTTCCTCCTACTAAAAGATTACACAAATAATTGAATCAGTATCCTAAATGTTAGCACTCAGGTTTTATGTACATGTTGTTATATTTTGAATCTAAGGTGTTACAAAAATTATATTTTTGATGGATTAATATTAAACTGGATTAGAATGAAATAATATAAAAAATTCATTATTAATTTATTCTAACTATTTTGATTTTTAAGAATCTTTCAACTTTAAAATAATTTTCATATTAAATTACAATATATTTTTTCTTTGCAAAAGTTGAAGTGAGTTGCGTGTGGAGCTGAACTCACCGGGTTAGGGATATTAAATATACTGTTTACTTTATTTATAGGTGAACCATAATATAATGAAATATTGTTATGATTTTATAAAATATATAGATGTTAATCACAATTAAAGTCGGTTTACTTCTATATTGATTAATTTAAAGCATGTTTAAAATGTAGATTGAAAAATAAATTTAAAACAATTTGATTTGAATTTTTAAAATAATATTAATTTAAATAATTATGAAAAAAAATAGTGGTTTTTGCATGTGTAGGAGAAAAAAATTAATCACTTTTTACTTGTTCAACTTATTCAAAGTAAATCTTTACATTATTATTAGTCAAAATTTTATTATTATTTAAAACTTCTCCAATTTGATCAACGTTATATTATCACATACTATTATTATTTTATTTTCTTATTTTAATTATTTTTAATATAACTTATATTTTCTATTCAATTTTGATTTTTTAATTTAATATTATTATTTTATATTAGTTAAAATATATGATCGTGTGTTGTTTTTTTTAGTATTTCAACATCTTTTTAAATATGACTACAAATTTTTATTTCCCTTTTGAGATATGATCCGGTCTCAATACCGGTATCCGATCTGCTATACATATTTCAACGTCTTTGATAAGACATCTACGTGTAACCGGTGTCATCGGTATACATCCGAACTGTAATTCCGTATCAGGCGTTCTCCCTATACCGGTTGTTCAGGATAACACCATGACATCGGACAATACACACGTCACTGTGCTAATGACAAGGATTGTTGCTACAGGGATCGATCAATAATTCCCTACACTACGAGCCAAATTTTGCTCACGGGAATGGTCAACTTGTTCCCTAATCCTAGTCTACATTCTCTACGCTCAATATGAAATAGCCACTTGACCCAATCATGCAGGTAAGTGCGCAATATAATAATGCTAATGGGAGTTGGTGGTTCCCCACCAACGAGTCCTCGTTAATCGAGCCAATCAGGTATATGAACTAGCTTCATGATTGAAGTTAGGGATCTTCTTCTTAAGCTCTTTTACGACTGAATCCTCTCTGAATACATTCCTGACTTGGAATATAATCACTGACTTGAGCGTCGGAGAATCTTTGCAGGTGACACCACCATTCGCCCACTTCAACGCGTTAGGTCGGTGTGAAGGATCTCCAGAACGCCCAATCCGCTCTCCTCATTCAAGGACAACGGATACCTACATCGGATACACATACATCCGGTCTACTAGACGGTATTGACATACTATTCGTGACTGGCTTGAGATCGGTTCTCTTGACCCCGGTCCAGGACAGATCATTGGCACGCCCAGTGGGACACGATAAAGTTATTCCCATATCCTTTGACAGAGCAGGTAATCCACCATGGAAGGCGAAGCACAAGACTTCGTGGAGAATCAAGCTGAAGGCAGAACTAATCCTAACGCCTTCAGAAAACTCAACTTTGATTCTCATGGGGGCAACTCAAAGAAGATAGTAACAGTATCTGATCCTGATCCTCGTGATGAGTTGATCAAACAACTTCAGAGGGAACTCGCTGAATTGCGAAGAGAAAAAAGGCAAAGCGAGGATAAAGAGTCATCTCGCACGCGAAACACTCCCCACACAACTGATGGTGAAAAGTCCACCACTCTTCAGTACTCAAAGATCCCAACGTTTGAGGAGGGAGAACAAACTCGCGATTCTGAGGATGCAGCTTCCCGAAGGAAGAGAGATTCAACAACAGCACCCCCATTGTCTTACAATCTGAAGGTTCCTTTTTCAAGGAGACTTATGGGCATCAGCATCCCCAAGCACCTTCAAACCACTCAACCACTTTCCATCGGAAAGTATAATGGTGAAACTGATCCAACTAAGCACCTTGATGCTTATGTGTTTGAAGCCATGTACTTGGGGGCTGATGAAGACGTGATGTGCCGAATGTTCCCTCGAACATTGTCTGAGGAAGCCCTCGGGTGGTTTAAAGGCCTGCCTTCTGGATCCATAGATTCTTGGACGGAAATGGCAGCTGCCTTTGAAACCCACTTTGTCATCTCCAGAGACGTACCCAAGACGTCTCATACCTTGGCTCAGATTAAGCAAAGTGAAACTGAGGGCTTAAAAGATTTTTTGAAGAGGTTTTATAAGGAAGCAGCCCTGGTTCCTAACCTCACAGAATCTATCAAGCTGCATATCGTAATTGAGGCATTGCAGCCAGGATCAGCTTTCGCTCTTTCATTAGCAAAGAGCCCCCCAGCAACTTTTGAGGAGTTCAGGAAAAAAGCCTCAAAGTATGTGAGCATAGAGATGCACTTGGAGGCAATGGCTGCAAAGAAAAAGCCACCAACACCATCTCCCCAAACCCAGAAGGGTAAGGAAAAGACGAGGTCAGAACGCATGGAGAGGTCATTCACCAATCCTAAGGTGGATAACCACCCTCCTCGACCTCGAGAAAGGCATGTCAATTCCTTCAGCCATTATGCACAGTTATCTGCCAGACCATCTCAGATTTTGAGAGAGGTCGGATGGCCAGTTTTCAGCACATATGGCATCAGGAGACCAGCCCCTATGAAAAGACCAGGAAATTCACGAAAGTACTGTGATTTTCATGAACAAAATGGTCATTCAACTGATGAGTGCCAAGCTCTAAAGAACGCAGTTGAGACGCTAATTAGAGAAGGCAAATTGAAGCAATACCTGTTCAAAGAAAAATCCTTTGACAGGGCAGAACGGAATGAGAAAAGAGAAAGAGATCCCGACGATGGGGATGACAACAACCCCAGTCCGGTTCGAAAATTCTCTGCTGCAGAGAAGCAAAAAGGTGTAATGACCGATAATGCAGCACAGAAAGACAGCATGCCCCAGCAACAACGTCAGGGCCGACGTGAAGTCATTGACATGATTGCTGGAGGGTTCGCTGGAGGAGGAGCTTCAATTACAGCCCGTAAGAATCATCACAGAATGATTCTATCTGTGCAAGGAAAAGTCAAAGACAATCGCCCTTACAGAGGAGGAATTGAGGCTCCCATAATCTCTTTCTCTGACGAGGATTTTGGCCCAACCGTTCCTGGTGGTGACGATGCTGTAGTCATCACTGCTGTGATCGCCAACAAGGACGTCCGAAGAATCCTTGTTGACCAGGGAAGTTCCTGCGATGTTATTTTTTATAATTGCTTTGAAAGAATGGGTTTTAAAGACTCAGACTTACAGCCTTACACGCAGGAACTAACAGCTTTCAATGGCGCAAAGCAACTGATCCGGTCTCAATACCGGTATCCGATCTGCTATACATATTTCAACGTCTTTGATAAGACATCTACGTGTAACCGGTGTCATCGGTATACATCCGAACTGTAATTCCGTATCAGGCGTTCTCCCTATACCGGTTGTTCAGGATAACACCATGACATCGGACAATACACACGTCACTGTGCTAATGACAAGGATTGTTGCTACAGGGATCGATCAATAATTCCCTACACTACGAGCCAAATTTTGCTCACGGGAATGGTCAACTTGTTCCCTAATCCTAGTCTACATTCTCTACGCTCAATATGAAATAGCCACTTGACCCAATCATGCAGGTAAGTGCGCAATATAATAATGCTAATGGGAGTTGGTGGTTCCCCACCAACGAGTCCTCGTTAATCGAGCCAATCAGGTATATGAACTAGCTTCATGATTGAAGTTAGGGATCTTCTTCTTCAGCTCTTTTACGACTGAATCCTCTCTGAATACATTCCTGACTTGGAATATAATCACTGACTTGAGCGTCGGAGAATCTTTGCAGGTGACACCACCATTCGCCCACTTCAACGCGTTAGGTCGGTGTGAAGGATCTCCAGAACGCCCAATCCGCTCTCCTCATTCAAGGACAACGGATACCTACATCGGATACACATACATCCGGTCTACTAGACGGTATTGACATACTATTCGTGACTGGCTTGAGATCGGTTCTCTTGACCCCGGTCCAGGACAGATCAAGATATTTTTAACTTTTTTATATAATTAATCAACAATTATTCACAAAAATTTTCATATCTAAGATATTTCTTTAGAATATCTATATCCATATGTGTATCTATTTTTCTTTAAAAATCTATATGTATATATAATAAAGTCAAATATTATATATGAGAATTATTTATTTTCTGTTATTAAAATTTAATATGTTTTAATTGATCAATTACCAAGATGACATTTAAAAAAGAATACACTGTTATCATTATCTGTTTTTTCTGACAATGTACGGTTCCCATTACCAGTAGTGAAACATTTCTAAACTGTACAGTGAACAGTCGACTATGTGTTCCCTTAACTGACATATAATAGCATAAAAGCTGTGTTCTCCCTTATGGCAAGAACCAAGCATTTTCCCACTTTATAAAAATGTGAATAATTAACAATAAAATAATACATGTGAAAAGACTCGAGAAATTCTCCCCCTGCAATCAGCAGAACAAAAAAATCACATCTATAAAGTGACTGATCCAACCTATCCAAAGGACCATACAACTATTCAACATCAGTTTCTAGCGTTCCTTATTTGTTATTTATACTCTTACAATTCTGTGCCTAACGGGTTGATGATAAGTGGGGTTAGAGATGCGGTTCTTGGAATCCTTGGACTTTTCATGGATAACTTCAATTGATTCCAATGTCTCAAGTACATCTTTCATAGAAGGTCGTTGTTTAGGGTCAGGTTCTAAGCATTTTAGAGTAAGTTGAGCTGCTTGTAATGCTGCCTTTTGTGAATATTGACCCTCTATCTTAGCATCCATAATGGTTTTCAACTTCTTCTTGCTGGAGAGACATGGTTTCACCCATTCAACCAGGTTCTGTTGCCCAGTTGGCCGCTTCGTGTCCAGTGCCCGCATACTTGTCAGCATTTCAAGCAGCACTACACCAAAGCCGTACACATCACTCTTTACATATAAGTGGCCTGTAGAAAAATATTGTTACAATTCAAAGACATGTTAGTTTATGTGGTGAGTCAAAGGGTTAGACTTCACTATTCCTTATTTTCCAGTCATGCCTTCCCCAACCTCTTCTACTAAGCATTGGCTGCTTCAGTGTTATAATAACTATTAAGACCTGCTTTGTTTTAAGAAAGTTTTCCAATTTTTGTTGATAATTGCCTATTTTGGATAAACTTACGGACAAGTACTTGTATGAAAAGAAAATAAAGTGACTTAAAAGATGAAATACATCAAACTTCTTTTGGAAGTTAAATTTGACTTGTACATCTCAACCTCTTTTAGAAGTTCCCTGATTTAATTTCATCGTAGGTTGAGGTATGTAAATTGATTTTGATTTACAAACTAAGTTTGATCATTTGACATCCTTAATTCATTTTATTTTCCTCTCATACAAGTGTTTGTTGATAAGTTTATTCAAACAAGCATTACACAAAATGCGACATAAGTGCTTGTTCTTACTTTGTTTCCTACTTTCTGAAGTTTGTAAAGAGAACAATAAAAACAACACAAATCATATTTTTAATATTTCCTATATAAATTTTTAGAGTTCAAAGATAAGGTGGCATTTTAGTAATTCTCTGTGAAAACAAAAAACAAAAAATATTTTCTCAAACTAAAAGATCCTTTTTATCTTGCTTCAATTTCCTTCTTACTTGGTATAGCATGCAAATCTTGGGTCAAATTATGCAGAATGAGTCAACAATAAAATTGGCACATATTTTAAGATGCTTTAATTGCCAATTATGTGCAGATACAGTTACCTGTTGCAATGTATTCTGGAGCGGCATAACCATAGGTGCCCATGACCCTGGTAGTTACATGTGATTCTCCCCCAGAAGGCCCGAATTTAGCCAACCCAAAATCTGAGATTTTAGCATTGTAATTCTGAAGGACACAGAAATTGACTATCAAAATGATATGAAGAATTTAGCATTTAAAATTTGTTGCTTTAAAAATATTATGCACTTATAACATCACCGAATATGCTTCAAATACTCAATGGACAGCACTTAAAAAACAGACAGCTAGAACTTAAAAGTTCACTTTTCTGCTTATAGTTTTTTAATAGACCAAGTTTCCAACCCATGCCTCTCGAATATGAGGTTGGTTAGTACTTAGTAAAACAACTAATGGGGTACAAAATCATAAAATGCCAATTCAATCATTTATCCAAAGTTGAGATTACATTTGTTTTAGTTGTCATCTATTGAAATAAGAAAAAAAGGCAAGCTAAGGTGGTGTTTGACCTAACTTATTGTCAACTTCTTGAAAGGAGCAGGACAAAATAAGTTTTGAAAAGAACTCTTTAGAAAAAAGTATCTTATTCTTTTTTACGAATGGTAACTTAAAAACGTAACTTTTAATGAAAAACTATTAAGACTAACTTTTCTACAACTACTTCATTTCTTAAATTAATTTTCTCCTAAAAAATTTGAAAAATGTCAAACAACTTTAACTTTATTTAAAAGGGAAATAAGGGTACTGGTTAAGCAATTAAAAATCGGAAGTTTTCATTTAAAATTGTCATTAAAGTTGACCTCCCATGATTTCCAAGGCAGTTCTAGCACAATTTTTTTATAAAAAAATTTCACTTCCAATTTCTTAAGCAATACCCATAAGATACAAGTTAATGAAACCGTAATTAGAAGCTTTTATTTTTACCTTTAACTTAAAAGTAATAGAATTTTAAGTCAGATAAAAGATTGGCCAAACAATACCTAAGTGACCAACAAAAACACAAGTCAACTAGCAAAGCTTAACTGACCCCATCAAGTAGTATATTTGAGGCCTTAAAATCTCTGTATATGACTTGCTTCTCGGAGGTGTGCAAGAAAGCTAATCCCCGGGCTGCACCAATAGCAATTTTAAGTCGGGTGTTCCAGGAAAGTGGTTCTATGTTAGGATTTCCTGCTCAGAAATACAACAAAAGAAAACGAATCAAACTCAAATTCATGACAAGGAATTTTGTTTTAACCTTTTCAATTGTAGTCTTCAATTCATACTTCTGAAGAGATGGTTCTCCAAGCTTCCCTTTGGCATGAACTCATACACAAGAAGAAGCTCATCGTCATCCCAACAGTAACCCAATAGCTTGACCAGGTTGGGGTGAGAAAGCCTCCCTAGAAAATTTACTTCTGACTGCATTTTCCAATCAACAACGAAGCATGTTAAACAATCAGAAAGCTAGACAAAATTTCTGCAAAGAAGTATGATTTATCACATGGAAGATACTGTGATAGTGTCGATGATTACACTATAGGATCAAATACAACATGAAAACTAAAATCACTACATGACAGAGTGATAAACATTTAGCCAAAGAATGCCTTGTAATGCTTCTGTACCTTTACAACAGAACAAGTTAATCTGATTTTTGCAGTTCCAGCATTGTCAGGTTGTCAACAAAGGCTTGCGTAACTTATTTATATTTCAACATCTTATGATTAACTACTTTTCATAAGAAACTGTGTTAGGCTACAATTCCACGTGTAAGTACCTTCAAAAATGGTTCCCCGTTATTTTAAAAGAAAAAGTCAAGGGAAGATAGCACAAAGAGCCAAAATAGATCCAAGTTTCAAAAGTGAAACGTAAACGCCCATTTTGAATACTCCTAATCATAGTGTCAAGCATTCAATAGTGTGGAAATTAAGGCAAAGTATTCTAATAACCCATCTTTGCTGGTGGATAACCAATGGATGGAAGAAAGACAGATCATTTAATGGGGCCACAACACATTTTCCTACCACATTCCCACAATTTCCTACCACCTTGCACACTCCGAGTTTTTTATATCATTTATATTATATTATATTATATTATATTATATTATATTCCGGCAGAATAAGAAATCCCTTTCCAATGCCATCAACCACATCTGTGACTCCACATTGCACAATCAAGATCACCATCACCACCACATTAGTTAACTCTTTATTCTAAACTCTCTTTCAAAACTAAGTCTTCAATCACCCCAAAAAATAATCCATTTAATTACCAAACGAAGAAAGTATTGTTCTTTTTATGTTCATAATGAATAAATACCTTACTTTTTCATTTTAATATTTTCTTTGAAAAATAACAGAATGACCATAAAGATGATAATGTAAGAAGATATACATAACATAATAACATTTCTAATTGAGATGAGTCTATTCTCACTCCGAAATATCTATTACAACCACCCCTACTTAAATAATTTTACTTAAAATATCTTTTTGTCATTTTGGTTAAACAAATCATTAATATTTCCAAAAAAAGCAAATCATGAATAAGGTTATCCAATTGAAATTTTCCTAAAAGGACTAGTTAAGAAATCGAAATGGAAAAATTTTCAATTAAAATGATCACAGATTAATTTAAATTTCTGATTTTGACTTAAGTGGAAATCCGGTTCACATGACCCTTTCTTAAACAAGGATGGTAAGTGAGACGCAGAAGACTCCCAACAAATTGTACAGCATTAATTAATGACATTAACATTAACCAATTACTAACCAACCACAAAGGCATAAATTGGAAATTCTTCTTGAACCTCAAAAACCAAAAATTACCAATCACTACTAGCAAATAATACCTGCCATTCTCGGAACCCTTGTGTGCTTTCAGAGTTCAATTTTTTTATGGCAACGACCATTCCAGAACCAGCTTTAGCAGGGGTAAGGGTCTTCTCATCCAACCAACCCTTATAAACTTTTCCAAAACCACCTTCACCGAGCAATGTATCAGCCTTGAAACTCTTGGTGGCAGATCTCAAGTCACTGAAACTGAACACCTTCAAGTTTGGCCTTTCAAGAATTTGGCCATTAGGGGAATAGGAAGAAGCGAGAGGGAGAGAACCTTCACCGTCGTCGATGCTTCCGCTCGCAATCTCCGTGAATTGGCTCTTCCCGGCGCTGCTTGTGGTTGCGGAGAACCCCACGTTCTTGCTGTCGGTGCTCGCTGAACCTGCAAAACAGAGGAACCGAACAGACCATCATGGGAAGAATTCGATTTGGGGAAAAGGGGAACGACCCATGTCATGTTTTGGGGTGAGTTTCAAAGGGGTGGGGGAAAATAGGAAACTTGCCTGAGAATTGAGGCTTGTTAAAGGAGGAAGATGAGTGGGGTGCAGAGCGAGAGGAGAAGCAGAGACCCATGTGAAGCTCTGTTTCTTGTGGTGTGAGGTTGGCACTTGACCAACGGAATTGAGCAAAAAAAAGGGGGTTGGTGATGGTGGTGGGTTGAAGAAGAAACTAAGAAAGAGAGAGAAATGTCTTTGTCCTTTTAGTTATGTTTTGTTGACTCGGGGTTTCAGTTTCTGCTCATGGCTCTTGTTTTGCTTATGACTTGAATATGTATAGCAATTTCAGTGTTTCGCTTATTTACTTGTACATTTTTTTTGGGAACTTCAATTTTGATGTAGGCTGAATTTCTTTTCTCTTTTCTTCAGCAAGGATATTATTATTATTATAACCCACCAAAATTATTATGTCACTTAGTTATGTTTTGGGTTTAGTACTTGACAAAAAATTTCGTTAGTATTTCGTTGATCCCTAAACAAAATAAAAATACAATAGGTTATTAAGTGACGGTGTGATTGAAGCTAAACGTTAACATTATTTTTTTTTGTCAAGAATTAATTATTAATAATTTTTTATGAATTTAATTTAAATGTATTATTTTTATATTGACATTCAATCATAGATTATTATACAAGTCATCATCAACCTTGAATTTTAATTAATTCTCCATGGAAAAGTTTTTATATTTTACCGTGTTTAGTAATTAAACTCTTTTTATATTAGGAAGTAGGAAATAAATCCAAATCATAAAACTTTCATAGGGTCAAAATATTTAATTAAATCTTATTATTTGCGTCAAAACTCAAACTTGGCATATTTGTCGATTATTATATACTTTCATGGTAAGAATAATGTTATTTTAAGCGTGTAAAAGTGTTAAAGTTTTATTAGAAAGAAAAATGTTTATTCTTTTTACTTTTTGTAAGAAATATTTTTTTTAACAATAACACACTTGTTCTTTTTATACAATTAACCAATGGGTATATTTCTCTAAAATTAGGTACAATTAATTTTAAAGAATTAATTTTAGACCACTAAATATAATGAAAACATGTGACGAAATTAATCTTATCAACTAAACAATCACTTCATGACCACCAACAACATCGGTCCAACTAAAGAAATCATAATTTGTATAGATGAAAACACAAGTTTAGTATAACCCAAAGGGAGATGACTAGTAAAACTAAATCTCTAAACCTGTAACATCCTAAAATTTTTAAAAAATTGATATTTCAATTAATAAAATTAATAAATTTAAATAGAATAGGATATTAGAAAATAATATTAGGATGTATTTGATATTAAATTATGAATGACTTTATTTAGTTAAATTCTGATCAATAAAATAAAGTTACCTATTTTAACTAACGGAACTAAACTAGCTAAATCCCTAAAACCTAAATTCCAAAATCCAATATTATTATTTCCTAAAAGTACATTTCTTATCTTTTATTTCCATTTTCACGTTCAACCCTCTTTTCCATGTACATCACTTTTCCTTCTCCTTCTCTCGCGAGTCATCACCACCGTGTGCCATCCTTGTCATTTCCTTTATCTTCACTTTGAATCCTCACCATCCTTGCATGTCGTTGCTAGACTAGTGACCAAAGTAAGCTAATAGGGTCTCCAATTTCACTTTTTCTCTTACGTTCTTCTTTGGTGCATGCAAAGGAATAATGTTCTTCCTCCTCTTAGGGCCAAACCGTGAGCACCCATAGCCATTGGAGGGGTCTTGTGAGCTTGGGTTTTCATTTTATAGCCTTGAAAAGTAATCTCCATCTTCCCTTCTTCAATTATGTTGTACGGCCTAGGTGGGTGGAATACCCATGGCTCAAATCCTTCTTTTCTTGTTATGGGTTTGTGTGGCAACAACTTTGAAGATCAATTGAGATTATTTCGGATCAAGATCAAAGTAGCGGAGGTCATCAAGTTTAAGTTGGAAAGCGTATTGGTATTTCGGTAAATCGTTCTTCACTGAAACATTGTCGAACTCTTTAATTACGCATCATAGCATGTTGTGTTTAGCTTAGAGACATTCTAAAAAATTATTCCATATTTTAGGATTTGTTGTGGGAGCTTGATCGCTGCCCAGAAGCCAAAACGCGTGGTATACAACAAATAATTGACGTTCTCGGTGAGTTTCGATGGTTTAAAACTATACTAAAAATATAGGTAAATTATTTCAAGCCAAACAGTGGGTCGGAGTGTGATTAATCCTGAATTTATATGGTTTTAGGACCCATGTAATTAATGGATTGTTGATCGGAATTGAAAAACCAAAGCCGGATTGAGTTTAGGTACGTTTATAACGTACGAGAGAGATATGTTATTCAAACAAGAGATAAGAATTGCCAACTGAGTAGTTTTGAGGTTTCGAAATATTATTTTTACAATATTATCCAGTTTAAGGAATGATTTATAATTGTTAGCTTAGCCTGGAGTAGATATGTGAATATAGTCGATATTGATAACCATGTTTGTGACTGTTGATGTTTTTAGATTTATTGATTGGATGTTAAACCATATGTATATTAGTGAATGTTGGATGATGACTGTCAATTTAGTATGATATTGATGTATGGTGATACAATTGATGATGTAAGTAAGCACATGGTATATATGAATCATATTGTGATGTCATGATAAATATATTGGCGTAAAGATTCGCATATTTCATGCACTGTTGCATTTCATGACATCATATGCATTTTGGTGCTTTGATTCACCAGGAGACTACCAATATAGTGCTATGATTCACTGGTAGTTCTCGAGCATGTTGTCTTTGAGGATGCCGCTTATAGTGCTATGATTCACTATGCAGTTCTTAGGTACCCTCGATTATAGTGCTACGATTCACTGAGTGGTTACCCGGATACACCTCCTTATAGTGTTACGATTCACTGAGTGGATTATCCTGACACTTGCTACATTTGTTGTTGAAATGGATCCACATGACATGCTTATATGCATTGAGAAATTTAATTAAAGACCATGGCATAACATGAACATATTGCATTGTTGCGGGTGATGTTTTATGGATGCTTGGTGGAAAATGTGATATGAGTTTTGGAGGTTGATGTAATTGTGTGATTGATGCGAACCAATGTATGACAATGTATAATTTTACCTATACTGTCATTTGGAATTGTTATTTATTGCTTTGGATAGTACTCACCTCTCAATTCGTGGTTTCAGTGAACCAACACGGAGATGGTGATACTAGAGTGTGATTCTGGAGGCGAGAAGTGTAACAAAGATACCATATGAGTGTTCTTGAAGTATATGTACCTTGTATAGTTATAGATAATGGTTGTGTGTTTAGAGTGTTGTTATCAAACTTTTAACCTTTGAAAGTAAGTAAGTAATTAGACATCCTTTGAAATGGGGCATTTTGTTGATTGTGTACATGTAGTGGATGGATGGTAATTGGGTAACTTGAATGATAACTTAACTCACTAAACGTTTACTATGAAGTGTATATGAGGTTATGAATGATGAATGCAAGTATATTAACTTTCATGGATAATATAGATTTGGTGTGAATCATACCTATTTGATGATGGGCAGGTTTTATAAAATCACTCAATGTTTTAAATTCCTTGTATGTGATGTATGGTGCTTGTGTGATATAGGTAGGTATTGTGGAATTGTTTGTGGGTTTGGACCCCTTGGTATGAGATTAATGGAGTAAGAAAGACATTGGCATGTTGTGACTTGTAGGGGTTTGGTATTTAACATAGCCTATTAGAGTATTATGCATAAATATGTGGAATCATGGAACTAGGGAAGCTATATTTTAAATTAAGGAGTTTTGGGACCCTTGGTTGAGTGTTATTAGTCATATACCATACGTGTGATGTGTTTGCAATGGTTTAGGTCCAAAGTAATTATATTTGGTGTGGTTGTATTGGCCATTTGGTCTCAAATTATGTAAAACGCATCTTTGTGTAAAAGGTTCTTCAATTCTTAGAATTTCAAGATAAAACCACTTGTAACAACTCATATTTAGGTAGTAGAGATGGTGTGTAAAGTTTGGTAAGAGTTGGACTCCAACTGAGTGAAATGAGGGGTGAGGTTGTTGGTTTAAAGATTGATTATGCAAAAAATTCTGCATAACTAGCAAGTAGAGTTTTAAATTAGTAAGCTATATGGGGTATAGTTGTTAAAACCTGATTTCCACAAGTCCAATTTAGTGCCTGTATGTTGGTGGCAAGCCTCTGTGACGATTGGAGTTCATTCGAGTGATTTGAGGAATGAAGTTGATGGGTAAAAATGGAATTATATAGAAATATTCTGCATAATTGGTGTGTGAGGTTCAAGAATTAAAAGGAAATGCAAGATTGAATGGCTAAGATTAACCCATGAGTCATTAGGTATAAGAATATGTTAAATAGCAAAGTGTGTGGTGGTGAGATTACATCCTTAAGGGTCTAAGTGTTGCATGGACCAAGGCTACAAGGAAAATGTGTGTTGAAAATGGAAAAAATGAAGGGACAGAGGTCAATCCACGGCTAGTAGGAATTCCCACGGCCCGTGGATCCTTCTGTCTCAGTTTCTAAAAATTTTTCACGTGAAGTCAGAGAATTCCACCGCTAGTGGAATTCCCAGAAGTGAAATTTTTTCATGTTTTGTGCTATAGCCTTGTCCCCCATGATCTGCTATGCCTAGGAATTCATTATTATAACCTCTGTGATTCTTTTTGACTTCCTCTTTGCAAAGGTTATGCCTCCGCTTACAATAAATTATGTTCAAATCTAGGTGAGATTTGGCTTCTTGGAATCTTTAAGGATTATGTACACTTGAGATGTTACCTATCATGGTTTGATTCTTTTAATGTACATAACAATACATGTAGTTGGCTTAGGCGTGGAGAAATTATTAGACTCTACAGTGGTAAAACCATTTTATAATCGACCTTGGCATTGGTTAAAAAGCATATGGGAGTCTACTTATATTTAGATGGTCTTACAACCGTACTACATGATTGAATAAAAAAAATATTTGAAAATTTATATTAAATTAAGCGTGGATTTTACAAAACCTATTTGGCACAATGCAAAGGAAAGGAAAGAAACACTCAAATGAGCTCTATGTATTTGATATTGAATTGAATGCCTTTGAGAGCTTACAAGGCACCTATTTATAGTGCTTTAGGATTACACAAATACTTAAAATAATAACAATGATAAACTGAATTATTACAAATGAGAGGAATGGGCAGTGTAGTGGAATGGGCAAAGTGGGGTGGTTGAGATAAGTGGGATGTGGAGGGGAATGGGTGTGAGCGGGTTCTGGCTTTTTGTTCCATATCACTATTTTCATTGGACATGACGAACCCTATAATAATGACACCTCTAAAATGTTCACTTATAGTTCATGTTGAGCTAATGAAAAACATGATTACTACCATCTGACGCCTGAGATGAAGCTCCTTCTTCCATGGTTAAACTTTACACCTCTGAAACTATTAACTTTAAATGGTCGAGATTTTAAAAGCAGGTTAACATGTATTTTCTTTATTTTCTTTCACTATAAGAAATTTATGGATTAGTAAGAGAGTTTTGCTAGAAAAATTGGGCCTCGCTAAAGTGTAGCTAATTTGTTAAGGAATTGCAAGAAATTTACAAAAATATAAAATCCATTGCTTATTTTAAGGTTTTTTTGGTTTCTCTAGAATTGGAACATTGTTAGCAAGAGAGTAGATAGCATATTTTCTCTCATAAATTTTATTTCCTTGCTATTTTTTTACTATAATATTTTTCCCAGCTATTTATAATAAAAAAAATTATGACTATGATTTAGCCTACTTTCCCCCTATTTTCTTCTCCCTTGTTTGTTTTCCTCCTTGTTTTTAGAACCCTTACTTTAGTATATTTTTATTTTTAAAAACTATTTATAAAAAAGTAATTATCATTTAGCTTAATTTTCCCCTTTCCTATTTCCCCCTTTTTCTTTTTTACTCTCCCTATTTTTAAAACTCTCACTTTATTTTTATTTTATAAAACTATTTATAATAAACATATTTTTTGTATTTATAATTTAGCTTACTTTATCCTCTTCCCTGTTTCCCCTTCTCTCTATTTTCCCTCCTTGTTTTTAGAACCCTCAATTAGTATATTTTTATTTTAAAAAATAACAAAAATAATTCTTGACTAGTTACACTTGCCTCCCAATTCACTTTTCGTCTAAGACCTCACTTTTCTTCTCTCTAGCTTTTGTTCCCTTGTTCACCACTTCCTCTTTCTCTCCCACTACATTGTTTAACCCTTTCCCTTCCCCCACTTTTCACCACCCTCCCTCTCCCTCCCACTACATCATGAAACCCTAATTATTAGGGTTTGGAGTTTGGCACAATAAGACATGGTGCGATCCAAGTTTGGTGTGTTACACCATCAACGGGAAAATAATTTCTAGGTTTTCCTCATCTTCTACAACTAAGCAAGTTACTCATCAAATCGATGGGAATGGTTTCACCACTCAACAACTTCCATTATCACAGTACGGTACAACATGACAAGGTATGGTTATAGATCTGAGTCCATGGTATTATAATTTTAAAATTGAACATGGTCTTAAAATCTTTAATTATTCTAAACAAGGTATTGATAAAATATCTTTGCCAAATGGAAGGGAAATAATGTTATAAATTTTGTTATTATTTAATTCTAGTAGCTTCTTTATGTATGATTTTGAGATCATTTTATTGGTGTGAACAATACATATGCGAATGAAATAAGTCATGCTCTTCTAAATAGTTATTTTATGCTTTAGCTAATCTGTATATTGAATTAGAGGGATCTTTTGATTAGTTTCTAAAGTTAGATTTGCAAAGGTATTATTAATTAAATAGAATTATATTTGGAAAATTACTTTAACATTATATTATTATATTTGGAAATTACCGTTGTATATCTTCAATTGTGATAATGTTGGAAGGGAAGCTAATACTCGTAGCAACCTACTCAAACTTGGTAATTCAAGATATTGCATAACTAGAATAAAATTAAATTGAGAAATCACTTACATATAGGATAAGTTCTCATTAGGAACTACGCATGAACAAACCTCGTAAGTTATAATATGTTTGATAATGTTACTGAGTCTCTGTTGAAGGCATCAATTTCATTTTTATTGGAACACACATGTTTGAAACTTAAAGTCTTATAGTGAGAAAGGGCAGCAACAATTTTATTTTACTAATCTTGTCTTTTTCTTTTTAAATGTCCTTGTTTTCTTTATTTTCCCTTATCCAGCAACATTAATAGTTTTCAATCATCCTAGTTTTATTTCCAACTTCTAGATTTTCTTTGTTTTTCATAATACTAGCAATCAAGTGAATCACTTTTTAAGTTGATTTTTCTCAATACTAACGAAAAGTGAACAAATTCCCACCTTTTTCATTTTGTAGGCAAGTGAATTCCTCATGCTCAATTCCAATTTATTTGAAACTACGCACATGCATATGTTTGTTCATCATTGTTTTTCTTAAGTAAGATGTTTATTTAAAGTTTTTATATGGATAATTAGTGTAATTAACTTTGTTTGCTTGTCCAATTTGTGTAACTTTGTATTGTTTGTCATGCATCATCCATTCTCTAGGAATCACTTGTCATAGTAGGTAGCAAAATTAGGGTTTTTTTTAAAATTTTCCATGCAACACTTAAGGTTTCTCCGTAAAAAATTTTCTTCTCGACTCTAAACCAAGTTTACCCTTTGTCTTTCATGCATTAACATATCTACCATGAATTTGGTGTTGGGAACCCAAGGGAGGTTCCCATACCTTAACAAACACAAATTCCTAACCAAAATTATGGAGACTCCCCCCTTACCTAGGTTTCCACATGAGTCTTTTGGGCAGTAGCTAGATCTCTTTTTTCCTCAATTCCTTTGCTTCTAATTCTGCTCCAAAAATTATTCTAAAAATGAAGTGAAGAAGTTAAGTATGGTGGGTGAGAATGGATTTGAAGAAGGTAATTGAAATGATGTGAGTTCATGAAGTGGCACATGTGTCATAGTGGGGAGTGAGTGCATGAGTGAGGAGAGGTGCATGGCTGAGTGGGAGAGAAAGGTGATGAGGGGAAATTAAATACGACGGGGTCGAAATGTTGAGACATGTCTTTGATTAATGTGAGACTAGGTATTTGGAGTACAAAACTTGAATGGAATAAGGTATAGGATGGTGATGGGTCATGGGTTTCTCATGAAAGAATTTAAAAAGTTTTGGGTTCAATCGATATGAAAAGATACAAACGTCGAGGTTTATATCATTTTCGACGACAGTCATCAAAAAGCAGAAATAGGTTTGGAATAATTTATTGATTAATTTTAATCAATATAATGATTTTATAACAATATTTGGGTCTAGAATGACTTAGGGTTTCAGATATTTTGGTTCCAAATTCAAGACTCAAGTTGTTGTCCTGAAACAGAAGCGATTGTACGCTGGGTACGTATTTCTATTAGAACTCCTCCTACCTAGTGACATTTACATAATTCTACCCGAAATAACTTTTCTATAAGGTTACTTTAGACCTAAGGAGTCTCATCTTGCGTCTGCCGCACACAAAATCTAAAATTTAGAACTAGTCGAAGCCCACACATTCACAGACAACATAACACATATAGATAGGTTTAGGCTTTAGAGATTTACCCTAAAAATTAAGGGTGTTACAAAGATGAAGATTTTAAAGAGTTTTATGGTAACTTTTAATGACATTTGTTATGACTTTTAGTGGTAATAACAACATCCACCAAAAGTTTTCAATTTAACCTAAATATTAGAGAAAAAGTGATGATTTAGAAGTATTATCTTTTACTTTAACAGGTCTGGATGGAAAATGTTTACCACCTAAAGACTAACCAAAAAAATTTAAAGAGAGGCTTAATTCATGTCTCTGTTTTTAGATCAAGTAACTTTATTTTTACAGCTTTTAAAAGGCTAAATACATATTTTAATCGTAAAAATAAATTAGAAAATTTACAATGAAAGACTAAACATAATATTGAACAGGTTAACCCACCTAATCCGTGGGTAAAAACTTGCAACCTATCTCACTGTTTTTAATGAAACCTGCTTTTCCTTCTAAAGAGACAACACAAATTTCAGTAGCTTATGATCCGTTGAATTCATGTCCCTGTAATTAAACATAGCATCATATGCTGAATGAAATAGCCATTGCACGTTAATTCAGAGATGGCATACCCTCACATGCTTACAAATAATAGTGGCATGATTATCTGTTTAAATATAAATTAAGATAAAGATGATGAAAACTCCTTAATAAAGCTATTGTCCTGCAACCAAAACAGATTTGTTTTTCTTTTTCACTGACAGAATTGCAAATGATAAATACGTTAACTACTACAAGTGCCGGCTATTACAGGTAATCTACTTGTGTTTTAGACAGCTCATATACCCTAAATCTTAATCATCAATAAATTATTTTAGGCTTAAAAATTTGTTTTAAAGGTAATCCTATAATTTTTCTTCAAGTACTACATTTACAATTATGTTATTTTTACAATTTTTAAGAAATAAAACATAATAACTTTTTATGGAGACTAAAACATAATATTTTATGGATTAATTATTTATTGGTTTTCTTGTGGACAATATTAATGAATTTAAAATTAGAAAATTTTTAGTAGATTTGCCTTAAGAATTATTGGAACATTGCATTATTATAATCTTAAATGCACTTTTAACTTATAGGTTGTAACTCAGATGATAATATAAATTGAGATAGCGAGAAGAGTTTTGAATTCGATTATCATTAAACATATGTTTAGGCTTTTTTGTGTTGTACATAAAAACCTAGAAAGTTTTTGCTTTAATTTTATATACCCAAACCTACTTATCTATTTTTGCGGGTGGGCCGAGCGGTCCGCATAATCATCTAAAAATAAGATTGAAGTCATTTGGTCCATATTGAACTTAGGTTACTTTAGGCTAGAGATAAATAGGTCAAGTTTTATTTGGATTTCAATTTATGTGCCCAAATCCTTCTATTTTACACAATTTATGTGGCCAAGGCTCCAAACTTTAAAACAACAATTTTATAATTTATGAAATGCAAGTTAAACAAAAAAAAGGTTACATTTATACTCCAATCATTCCAACTGTATAAATAGAGTTGCATCCCCAATTCGCATGTAAAACAAAAGAACAAGCCTCAACAGTGTTCATATTTTGCAAAACAAATTCATAGGTGAGGAAAAAACCAAGGAAAAACTTACTAAAATTGCAATTTCATTTTTTTAAGCTAGTGTTGACTAGGACACATCAAATGCACCACTCCTAAAGTTCTCAACCACGAAATTATTTCTAGTGTTGGCCTTTTCTGACGTTAGTGGAAAGAGAAGAAAAAAGGGGGAGAAATGCACTTATAATATTAGGGACCTGTATCATCAAACATCAAGGGAATCAAGGAAGAAATTAAACTGGCTTTTTCTTTTTCCTTATATATAATTGAGAGGAGTCAATGAAATGGGAAACTTTAGAGGAAATTGTTAGATGGGTTGTAAGAAGAGAGAAAGAGAGACACAATTTTATTCAATGAATCAACCTTGAGAATACATTTAGAATAGAAGCTTATATAGAGATTACAAAATTAATAACAAATTAACAAATTTACTAATAACAAACTAATAAACTCCTAATAGAGAAAAACAAAAACTATAAACTGAATTATTCTTTTCTTTTAACATCCCCCTTCAAACTCATGTTACTAAAGGATGTAACTATGAGTTTGGATCTAAAATGAGCAAAGGCAGATCAAACACTAGTTTGGTTAAAATATCTGTAACTTGAAACTGGGTTGGAAGATGTATGATCTGTATTTCCTTTTGAAGCACCTTGTCCCTAACAAAGTGAATGCATGACTGGATTGAAAGCTAGAAGGACAACCCTTAGATTATCACAACAGATCTTTGGTGAGGGGACAAAGATTTGAAGCTCATGTATAGAGCCCCTTCTTCTTCTCTCTTTTCCTTTCTTTTCGGTCAACCAGGGCTTCTGTTTCATCCTTCTCCCCACAAAACTTTACCACTCCAATATCCATCAAACTAGATGATGAGAATTTCTTACTTTGGCAGCAGTAGGTTCTAGCCATCATCAAAGGTTTCAAGCTTCAAAAGTTTATTGTTGGGAATGAGGTCCCTGAGAAGTTCCTCCAATCCACATAGTCAACAACACAAATCTTGAATCAAGATTATGTCAATTATGAACAACAAGACTAGATCTTGATGGCTTGGCTCCTAGCTTTAATGACTCCACTAATCTTGACTAAAATGGTAGGTCTACATACTTCACACCAAATCTGAACAAGGCTCACAAACTATTACACTACACAAACTCGTGTCAAGGTAAACAAATTGAAAGTCCAGCTTAGAACAATCAAGAAAGATTCCAGTGTCAATAATTATCTTCTAGAAATCAAAAGAGTCACTGATTCTCTTGCAGCCATAGGCTACCCAATTTCTAATGAGGATCATATAGCTACAATTTTTGATGGCTTACCTGAAGAATTTGATGCCTTTGTCACCTCTATACACTCAAGAATCAAACCTTACTCAATTGATTCCATAGAAGCACTTCTTCTTGCTTAAGAAGAAAGACTGGATAGATACAAGAAACAACTTCTACCTCTGGCATATGCTCACCATATCACTTGTCCAACCATAAGTTTGAATACAAATACAGGCAGAGATCAACATAGTTCAATTATAGGGGTGGTTACAAATGAGGCAGAACTAACAATAGGGGTTATTTCAATTCAAGCAAAGGAAGATCTAGTTTTGGAAGAGGTAGATCATCATGGAGTCAAAATCAGAATAGATTGATATGTCAAATTTGTGGAAAAAATATCTATGCCTTTGATTGTTGGCACAGGTATCAGCAACAACCACAAAATTTACCTTAAGCAAATATGTCACAATATGATTTCCATGGCTCTCAAGATTAATCTCAAATAGTTACACCATCCACTGTTCTTGATCCATTATGGTATCCGGATTCAGGAGCCTCTCATCACATAACTCATGATGATAATATGTCCACCAAGAACTCTTTACACAGGTTCAAAAGGAGTTCATATAGGTAATGACACATGTTTGGCTATTACACATTTTGGTAATGCATTTATTAAATCACCTATGAATTCTAAAACTAGGATTTTAAATAATTTGTTACATGTCCCTAATATAACAAAAAATCTATTAAGTGTATCTTAAATTTCACATGATAATGGAGTTTTCTTTGAACTTTTTCCTAACTGTTGCACTGTAAAAAATTAAGACACCAAGGAAATCCTCATGAAGGGTCAAGTTAAAAATTGTCTTTATGTGTTTCCTCAATTGTTTCACCATAAGATTGCTGCAAAATTCTAGGTTAATAATGTGACTACTACTTCATTTCAAACATAGCACTTAAGATTTAGACATCTTACTTTCAATATTGTTAAGACAGTTTTTAGGCAAAATCATATTCCTTGTAATTCTATGAATAATTTCAATACTTGTAACTCATGTTACATGAGTAAGGCTCACCAACTACCTTTCACTTATTCAGTATCAGTTTATACTAGAACTTTGGATCTTGTTTTTAGTGATATATGGCGAACTAATCTTATTCATGCTTTTAATGGTGAAATATACTATACAATCTTTTTAGATGCTTTTTCTAAATTCACATGGATTTTCCTATTGCATTCCAAATCCCAAGCTTTTGAAGCCTTTTTACAATTTAAAACCTTAGTTGAATTACAACTTATGCTAAACTAAAAGCTTTACAAACTGAATTGTTCTTTACCTTTAACAAATACATTTTAGGAATTGTGTTAAACTTCATCGAAAATCATGCAAAAACTACATTTAAAATTTTGATTTTTTTTATCATGTGCATTTTTTTTGCACGCATTAGAAAATCAGCTTTCGATTGGATCAGTTCCACGACGGCTGTAATTCTAAAAGTCTACAGGTCAATAAGCATAAATCTTTGTTTAAGTCTAAATTCCAAAACCATAATCTAAATGGAAGAAACTGGAATAGGAAGATAACAAGGGTACATTAGATATTGGATATATCAAAGTCTACAACATGTAGTAAATTCAAAGAGGTTGACAATTAGAAGCAAATCTGTATGGGTTGATTGTCAAACTACAACTTTGAAATTGTGTGGTGAAGCTCTAGCTCTGTGCCTTCTTTTGAAGACATCATACCTGAATCTCTCTCTAACAATTTTTTTCTCTTTGTCACTGTCATGACTGCAACCCTGTTCTTGTAAATCAATATTCCACCCACATTTCTAATAAAACCTAACGAACTAACATTTATGTATTTAAAAAAAATTGAGAGCACAAATACTAATAGATTTCAGAATACACCTTACAACTTAAATTTAAGCATTAAAGCTTATATTTGACATTTGACAATTCAAAGGTAACCTTAAATACTATTCATTTCATGTAATAAGTTTGAAATTTGAACATCATCAATTCATCCTAGTTATCTCTTCTTCATCCTCCTTGTGTTCTAATTTTTTATCATTATTTATTGGACCATATTACTATCCAATGTCAGCTTCAAGTGTTGGTTTTTCAGTCTATTAATACTTTTACAACTCTGTCAATGATGAAGTAGATGTTGATGAGAAGAATGAGGGTGAATAGTAGCAGATGAAGAATTGTGGTTCTTGTATTCCTTGGGTTTGACATGGTTCCAATGTCTCAAGCACATGTTTCATAGAAGGATGTTTTCTTCAGAGGACAACCCTGTCAACATTTCAAGCAGCACTAAACATCACTCTTTAGTCTTTACATACAAGTGGCCTGTAGAAATAATGTTACAATTTAAAGACATGTTAGTTTGTGGTGGGTCAAAGGATAGACTTCACTATGCCTTCCCCAACTCCATCTTTCGCAACACATTTAGGGGCATGAGTAAAATGTTACCTACTCCGTTTATCTTTAGCAAAATGATGAATAATAGTGGCAAGTCAAATCATAAACATGATGAATAAAGTAAAATGAGCAAACGGTTTATATCTTTAGCAAAATAAAATTGTTGTTAGTGAGAGATCATTAAAAGAAAAAGTCAAGTTTAAGGGAAAGGAAATGTATACAGATAAATGTTGATGAGAAAGAAACTGTTTTGATTATTTATAATAATAGAAGGGAGATTACGAGGATGGACAACATTTTCTGTTCCATTGGCAGCATAATGTGATGAATTTATGAAGGAATATGAGATTTCAGTAACCGCGAAAAGTAATGCATAAGGAAAGGGAGGGAGAGGATGTCTCAACTTGAGAGGAGTGGAAATGCGGAATTAAAAAGGTTGTTTGACCTTCCATTTCCCCAATTGAATGGAGGTTGACTCAAAGGATCCTATGGTCAAACGGAGTTTTTATTGTTTCTAAATGATCAATATCAACTTTTAAATTTTTTCCATTTCTCCAATTCTATTTCTTTAACTATAAACCAAACATCCCCTAAACAAAATGTGACACAAAGACAAATTGTTGATGCAGCAAAGAAATACGATTAGTTAACATGTCTATTAATTAGAAGTGATAAAGCTGAAGTTCACATAAATCTTACAAAAAAATATACAGACCTTTTTTTAAACCGACAAACAGTTTAACACATACCATTTACACTAAGAATTAGATATTTGTTATATGAAGTTTATATAATCAAATATTTACAGATAACCCAACATTTACAATCGGTTAATAGGACACAGGTGTCTAGTCATATAAATTTCATATATCAAATGTATGGTTTTGAACATAAAAAAAAAATTGTTAAGATGCTTCACATATGAAAGAATGAAGCTCCTTTTTTCAATTAATATTCTATGCGCAGACTAAGCTTTTCCTATCTTTTAGTAAACTGTTGATTCATCCCAACATGAAACCTACCTTAGTTTTATTTTCAATATCTTAAATTAAGTGAATAGATTATAGGAAGACTAACCAACAAACTGATATACTGATCCAGTCAAGAGTAGCATGTTTGAGAGCATGAAATTTCTGCAAATAACTTGCTGTTAAGATCCAATCCCCAAACTTCACCACTAGCTATTTTTTTAAGGATTAATTTCCTGCTCAAAAACACAAGAAAGAAAAAAGAATTCAACTCAAATTCATGACCAGGAATTTTCTTTTATTTTATCTATCTTCAATTCATACAAACGCAAGCAGAAGTTTGTCATTATCCCTACAAGAACCCAATTTCTCTGTAAAATAAATAGAAAAAACACATTTTAAAAAAATCTAGGCTGAGTTAAGCCAAGTGGATAAACCTTTTCAAAAGTATATATAAAAAATATCACACCAAAATCAGAAAAAATATACATAAATATAATGATTTGAAGAAGTAAAAGAAACTTCTTTTTTAAGTAAGTTAAAATAAACTTTCTAACAACTCTCTCAATTAGCTTCGAGGTCCAAGTTGAATTTAATTTACGGGACAAGTTTCATTCATTTAATTTTTTTTAATTTAGGCTTAATATGTTTTTAAACTCGAATCGTGTATTAAATTTAGTTTTCGTTCAAATATTTTAAAAATATTGGTTTTAATGATCCTCATCTTTTTTTAAATAGATTAGTTGAAATCCATATTACTAATTTAGAGGTGTTTGGTTTGTAGTTGGAGAAATGGAGTTGAGATGGAGTTGAGTTGAAGTAAAAAATTTAAAGGTTGATATTAATTCTTTACATTATTTGAGACAATCAAAACTCCGTTGACCCGTAGAATAAAAAATCTCGTACAAGCCAACGGAGGTTTTCTCCGTAGCCGATTGTATTAGTTTGGGGATGGAATATTATAACTCATTTTGTTTATCACATTCAGTTTATGTGTATTATTAAGGGAATCAATTTTTCCTAAGACAAAATCAGCAATAATGACTAAAATGATATTACTTTAAAAAAATAGACTTACACTAATTTTTTTTTAACATGGAAATCAAATTTTGCATCTAAAATCAAAATTATATTTAACCCTTTAACTTATTATGCTTTCTTCTATAAAAGTTTAGGGAGAAGTTTACCCAAACTAAATTTATGAAAAAGCGGATCTATTGGATGGAAGATCTTCACTACTAGACTGAATGGCATCACTATAAGAATAAACTCTTTTTGCATATGTTACATGCAGCAGCTAACATTTTCGACATAAATTGGTTGTTGGGTGGTACATAGGTCCCACATGAAAACAAGCTTATGTAAAGTTGGTGTGGGACTCCGACTTTCATATAATAATTATGGGTGGGACATTGAGTTTCACACAAAATATTAGTGCAAAAAGTAATAGACCACATAAAAAACTTTTTTAAATATTTTTTTACATTTATTAAATAATTTAAATTTGTTAAAATTAAATTGCAATCCACTGAATATATCAATCAACTATAATTAATTTTAATCAAAGATTAATCAATTGTAATATACAAATATATAACTAATATTCAAAATTTAATTAATATTTCACCATTACAAAATGTAGATACTAGCACAAGATATAAGCACGGTTAAAACAGTAAAGGTGTTCATAAAATGTACAGTGTCATTTTTGAAATTATGACCAAGTTATATGAACACGGTTCATGCTGGTTCCAGTGTGAACCATGATAATATATAGTGCGGTGACATTTTTTAAATATGCACGAAGCTCTATAAGCACCGTTAACAAATAAGCCATGTTTATAGGTGAAACTAAAAATGCGCATGCATATTTATGTTAGACCTGTAAGCACAGTTCACAAAGAAACCGTGGTCATAGGTCATGTATGTCGACTTATAACCATGGTTCTGGTAGTAACTCTGTTTATATGTCTTATATAAGCATAGTTTGCAAAGAAACCGTGGTCATAGGTCATGCACGTCTAACTTATAACCACGGTTCTGATAGTAATCATGTTTATATGTCTTATATAAACACGGTTACACAGGCCCGGTCCTGAAATTTTATGGGCCCCAGGCGACATAACAGTTAGTATATTTTTTAAAAGAAAAAATTATTGAATAATCAAATCAACATTATTAAAGTCACTGTAAATTCTAAACACATCATTATCATGTAAAGAATAATAAGAAGTCAAAATAATAAACGGTCACTAGTGGAATTTGGGCCTATAAGCACGGTTATTTTGGACTTTTAAGCACGGTTCCCGAACCGTGCTTGTTGCCAGCGTGATAATAGATAAGGACTTTCAAGCACGGTTTTGAACCGTGGTTAAATATCACTTATAAACACGGTTACTTTTAATCGTGCTTAAAAACTCTGAGACCTATAAAGACGGTTAGTTTGAACCGTGCTTAAAACTAGTGGAAATTTTTTTAAAATTTATCGCTTGATATGAATCAACTATCTTGCCATAAAAGGAGTATTCGAATATCGAAATATAATGCATAGATTAAATTGCAAGTATCAGCGAACAAATCAACTAGTAGAAATCACTAATATTATAGATTGAAAAACAAAGTTGAAATTAAAGGGGAGTTGGTGAATAAATAAATAACATACCTTGAACTGGAGAAATCATAAAGCTTCCCTCTGGTGGAAAAGTTTCACATCACAGAGCACAGAAACCTCAAAGGCCTTCTTAAGCAACCTGTTCATTCTCTTGGAGAAGGTTTTGCCTGCTCGTTTCATTTTCTATGCGCTTCATCTGAGTTTTTCCCCTCACCATCCTTTCTCATCTGAACCTAGAACTGAAAATGATTGAGATCTAGTTAACCATACCAAACAAAACGAAGGATTCAGTGTTTCCATAAATAGAAAGTGAATATTAAATGAAATCAATATTTAAATGAGAAGAACACGAACCAATGGAAGAAAAGGAGTTGAAGAACATAAAGCAATGTAGTCATGAGGGAGGAGAGAAGGGACAACTTTGTGAAGGGAAGATGGGTGAAGGGTGGAAGATGAAAGGGAGAAGATGGGTTTCGTGAATCTGAGGGAGGGAAGACAAAATAGGATGGAGGGAAAACGAAAGTTGTACAGCGTGAAATGGCACAAAATTTGGTCAAATGTTTTTAAAAACCAGACCTATAAGCACGGTCCCCTAAACCACCATGTTCGTATATGGGGGATTAAAAATTTAAAAAATACCCTTTAAGCACGATTCTCTACTAACCGTGTTCATTTATATCTTTTAAGCACGGTTGAGTTTTAACCGTGCTCGTATATGCGCCCTTTAAGCACGGTTCTCTCCTAACCGTCCTTATATATGCACCCTTTAAGCACGGTTGAGTTTTAACCGTGCTCGTAGATGCGTTTTATAAATTTTATGAAATTCCTCATATTTACAAAATTGCCACCGCCTGGTTTCAAACACGGATTTGCTAGAACCGTGCTTATATCCCTACCCTACGAACACGGTTCTCATTCAACCGTGTTTATAAACTTGCTGATAATTTCAAGTTTGACACCGTGCCCTTTTTAAACACGTTTTGCTATAAACCGTGCTTATATCCCGTCTTTGTTTCCATATTTTGCACTAGTGGGTGCTCTTATAGCCTCATATTTTCCTTTAACATTGTTCTTTCACCTATACTAAAGCAAAAAAGACAAATTATCATAAAAATGGTTTCTTCTAATATTTTTAGATGCAAAATCATTAATGAGAATAGAACAAGAAAATATAAAAATTAGAGTTAGCATGGGATCGAACCTGAGACCTTTAGATAAAATTCATATAACTTTACCATTAAACCATTCAAACTATATTAAAATTTTTTGGTTTTTTTTCACATAAGCTAAATATTATTTTTTTGGGACCCTCATTGACGATGGGCCCCGGGACATTGCCCTTGCTATTAAGGCCCAGGGCCGGCCCTGCAGTTACAGAAGCAACCGTGCTTATAGCTTCCTTTTGATTTTTAAATTTTGAACGTTGCGCGCTCCTCATTCAAACTCTCTTTCTCTGTTAGCTTTCTCCCATCTTTCCATCTAAGATTTCTCCTCTATTTTCCCATTGCCATTGACGTTTACATTTGTTTGTGTTCTAGATCTAACGTGGTTCTGTGTGTATATTTTATAGGTTTTCTTTTGTTGTTCCTGTTACGCATCATTGACGTTCTTTCTTTACGTTTTGCCACCACGCAACTTTTCTCTTTTTTCTCGTTCAAGCATGTAAGGCTTTTTTTTTGTACATATTTTCTTTTCTGTTTCTTTTGATTATAATGGAGGTTTTGCAAATTTCTATTTACTATTCTATTTGTTCTTGTTCTTTATGTTTTGCTTCTGTTTGTTCCTATAATGGAGGCTTTCTGTTTTGAAGGTAGACATTAGGGTCACTGAGGAGGATGTCGGTGGCAACTGTGGAGGTGCACACAAAACTTTTAAACATGGTTCTAACAACCGTGTTTAAAGAGCTTTTTTAAACACGGTTCACATCTGTGGTTAAAAGTCCTTATTTATTACCACGTCAGCAACAAACACGGTTGCAAAATCATATTTAAAACCCCATTTTAATCGTGCTTAAAAGCCTTTTCTGCACCAGTGTTTACAAATTAGAATTAATACAAATGACAATTAATATAAAATATAATGAACTACTAATTATAACTATAAACTTAATCAATATTGATGGTTCAGAGTCTAACTTAGAAGGAGGAGTTGAATAAGTTACAAACTCTTTTCACGGAATAATGAACCAATGAAAATAGGTAATCAATCTATGCATAACAGAATTTAAAAGGAAGGAAAGGAAAGCAACACAAAGTTTATATTGGTTCACTTCCAACGCAGAATCTACGTCTAGTCCCTTTTAACTTGAAGGATTTCCACTATTGTAAATTCTCCTTTACAATTACAGCACTAGACCTGTGCCATAAGTATTCTTGACTCCAACCACTTTTGATTTAAACCCAAGTATTCTTTTTTAACAAGTCACTCTTGGCTTAACAATCCAAGTATTCTTTCAAAAGTTTCTGCAGGCCAATAGTGTTTCCCACACTCGCTAAGGCTGACAGCACTCCAGACTTTTACAGATTATATGTAAGAAGTGAAAGATATCTCACAGAACTTAGTGTATGAAAATATACAATTAAGAGATTATACACTAAGTTATAAGTGACACGAGACCAAGGTCTGCTAGAGGTAGAACAAACAAGGAAGGTCTCTGTTTAAAAAGAATGATTAAATAGTAATACAGAGAATGATGATTTTTCTTAAGGGATCTCTCTATGATTTGTTGCTTACTACTTTGGCAATTCAATTTTCTTCAATATATATAAGTGCTAGAATATGACCGTTGCTGGTTCTTGAAAGGAGATATAAACGTTGGAAATCGTATGAATATATTTGCTTTGAACTTCAGGTACCAGACCTTTGATAACAGAGAAGAATGCTTAAGAGTTTGGTGGTTGGGTTCTTTTGTTCTTGCATGAAAATAGTATCTTATGCATCTTCAACAAATAAAGTCATTTATTTGCTTCATTTGATTGATAAAGAGAGTAGAAGTCAATGTTTTAATCCTCTGAATTTAAGCTGACACACATGCTGACTTGGTTTAGCTTTTTCTGATTCTACGGGAAATTAGGTATGTTGACTTTGGCTGCTTAGCTTTGTTTTGTCTCTTATACCTATTGTTGATAAGAACACATATTTGATAAAATCAAGAGTCCCAAGGCATCACTTAAATAGATTTCAAAATGTTTCAATTTAGCTTCAAATATAACATTCATCTTTTGGATATCAATAAGTCTAAAGTTTAATTGAGTAAGACAAGGTTCTTCGAACAAACTTTTGAGTACCATCCAATTCTAATTTCATGGACTCCCCCTATGTCTTATAACCTGTGAATTTTTAATCCTGAAACACTTAGATACACATATTAGTTTCTACACTACAGACTTCATTTATCAATGGATTCTTCATGTATGTTATTGACAAATCCAGGGTCTGACGTTAACACGTGAATTGGGGTCCGGTTCAGTAATATTCCAAAATTTTCTTTTTCAACCAGACTATTCTTCAACAAATATTATGTGTTGCGTGTTGTATCCTTATGATGGGAACCCTATTTATAGAGCCTTGGTACTGGAATGGCTGCTGGAGAAAATTAGGGTTTTAAGCTAATTTGGGGATTTGATTGATTCGCATAGTTTTTATTTGTTATCTATCACTTTTTACGATATCTAATCGATAAAGTTATTTGGATAATCGATTAGGCCCGTACTAATCGATTAACTATTCTTTGCTAATTGATTAGGATGCTAAGTCATGCCTGTTTTTGAATCTTTTCATCATCTAATCGATTAGGCCTTTTGGATAATCGATTAGGCTGAATTAATCGATTAACTATTCTTTGTTAATCGATGAGGACTCTTGAAACCATGATTTTTTGGTACCTTTTACATGATAGGGACCTTCATACATTGTTGTTCCTTTGACCCATTGATCTTATACATGTATTTCTAGGAAAGCATAAGTATGTAAAATGTAAGAACTTGATTTGATCTTGAACTTGATGCACATGTTCTAAAATCCATTGCTTGTTCATTTGATCTTGAACTTGATTCTTTTGATCTTGGAGGAATTCCTTGTCATTATCAAAACCTATTACAGTATGCAAACACATTCTCCCCTTTTTTGATGATGAAAATTATTATGTTCATCTTATGGAGGTGTTAGTTTGACAATGATATATTAAGTTCAAGTCAATGAATAATTTCTTTAAGATTACTCCCCTTTAATAAGGTAGTATAAGAGCACTCTCTACGAATATCTCATATCAAAGATCTCTCCCATATTAAAAATCACTCTCAAATCTCATATCTCTCCCCTTTTGGCATTATAAAAATTATAAAATCAACCAAAAAAAAGGATAACTTAAAAGTATAGTATTTAGTCTGGAAATGGAATCACAATATAAGTCATAGAGTCATTCAAACCATAAATGTTCAAATATTATAAACCGTACAACTAAATTGCTCATAAATAAAAAAATACTCATCTGAATGAGGGGTGAAGACGTATATGGAAGAAATTTATGGGGCTAAATCAAAGCATTGTTGTTGAAGATCCTCATAGTGCTTCTGCTCAGTTTGTTAAAGATGCTGAATGGAGGCTTCAAGTTAATCATAACAACCATCAAGACGATCAAAGCGACCATTGATGCGATTAAAACGATCATCAAGATAGGTATACAAACTATCAAATGCATCAGCCAGTGAAGTGAAAGGTCCATCAGCAGGTGCAGGTTCAGCCACAAAAGGATCATCGCTTATTGGGCCATCGATTTTGAGGTACCACTTGTCCTCAAAATGATACATGCCCATTTTGGTCAAATGGTTGCTAGCAATGGTAGCCTTTACCGTGACTTATTCCTTTACTTCACCATAAAAATCAACTCGAAAATGCTTAAACAACTTAGTCAATAAAACAACATAAGGCAATTTATGTTCTTTAGATTTTAACATGTGAAGCTTGACCAGATTAATCCAATTAATATCCTTGTTGTTATTAGTGGCCCATAGAACTAACACATCATCATCTTCAACCAGAGCATAGTTTCCTCCTCTAGGTACCAAAATTTTAACCAACAAAATGAAGTAATATATTATTCAGAGTTAATTGACCAACAATTTTAACATTGGTACCTAAAGGGTTGGCTCTCCACAGGGATTGACGAGTAGAAAAAAGATTGTACTCCAAATCTTTAGCTGAGGTGTGACCTTGAAAGTCAGAGGTACATGCTGGAAGGCCACCAATTTAGGACAGAACATGATTAGTGATGTTAAGAGTGACATTTTTTACTCTTGCGAGAAGTACTTCATCTTTAATATGGAGATTGGAGTAGAAAATCAAATCAACTCAGGGTAGAAAGTTTCTTCCTTTTGAGTGACAAAAGGAATAAGGCTTTGTTGGTGAAGAAGTTCCATGAATGTGAAGCAAGGGTTATGAAAGAACTCTCTATCGATCCAAAGGTGCAATAACATCCTTTTCAAAGTAGTTTTTCATGAAGGTTTGGATATCCTTTTAATTATTGAAAATCTTGAATAATCAAAGGATGGAAGAGGTTGGGAGGCACCAACAATGTTGGCTCTTTGCTTCTTATGAGGGTGAGATGAGGATGATGGGTGAGACATGGTTAGAAGTAAGAATGTGAAGGATTTGGGGATGAAAAGAGGAAAGAGGAAGGTTTGATGGAGAAAAGTGAGCTTGGGAGGGCAATGAGGGAGATTGAGGAAGTGGGTGTGAGAGAGAAGGAGTTTTGGAGATGATGATTGTGTAGAAAATGACCTAGAATTCACAGATTTTAATTTATATCGCAGGTGCTAATCGATTATATTATATGAACTAATCAATTAGATACAGGTAGAATTTGAAAACTGATCAGTGTAATCGATTATGTACCGAGCGTAGTCAATTACTAAATAAGGCAGAATCATCCTAATCGATTGTTAAGTGAGATATAATCATCCTAATCAATTACTAAGAATGCTAATTGATTGCTAAGTGAGATAGAATCATCCTAATCGATTACTAAACATATTAGTCGATTATAAATTAAAGCTAATCGATTACCAAGTTGGACAGAATGATTCAAATCGATTACATCTTGATTTAATCGATTACAACACATCACAGAATAGTCTTAATCGATTAGGAACCAGAGCTAATCGATTAGAAACTCAAAAACATCAAATAATTCATAATTTCTTATCATTTTGAGTTTAGTCAAGCATGCATACAACATTTTTAGCAAACACATGACATGTCTAATATACCTAGTTCTCTTCTAATGTTTATAAAGGATTCCTTGTGTAACATCCCTCTTTTTAGAAACAGTTTTACGCTTGTAAATTTTTAATTATGGAGGGTTTGTAAGCAAGAATAAGTCAATATATACCTTGTTGATGGTCTGTGGTATCTCAGAAATGTTATTTTTGTGCATAATAATGGAATTTATATGAATCATTAGTGAAATTATGCAAAAACCGAGTGAAAAGGACTCTGTTCCGAGTAACAGAGAGGAATTCCGAGTGAAGAAATGAAATTCCGAGTGAAGGAATGAAATTCCGAGTGAAGGAATGAAATTCCGAGTGAAGGAATGGAATTCCGAGTGTAACGTTACGTTTTCCGAGTAAAACATGACTGAGAGGGCTACCACCGAGTGGAGTCCTGACCTAAGAGGAAATTCTGAGTGAAGTGTGTTCAAGAGAACCACTTCTGGGTGAAATTCCGAGTCAAAACACCCTGGAATGACTCGTTTCCGAGTCAAACCGTGCCAAATGCTTCCTTTTCTGAAGGAGACTACTCTGATTGAAGTATTCCGAGTGAAAGAATGCATATATACTCATGTTTATGTTGATTTGATGCTTCCTACCGACTGGAGTATGTTGTGGAATCAATTGGGAAGGATTCCGAACGGTTGCATGTGTATTTGCTTAGGAAACCGAGTGGAAAATGGTAGAGGGAGCCAATTCCGAGTGAGATATACTCTACTGGACCAAAACCGAGTGAGACTCGTACGTGTAGGTCTTGTTCCGAGAGGTAATGGCTTAAATAAACCTTAATTGGAAATATAGTTGAAGAAGTTGGCCTAAACCGAGTGAACCAAGTGAATGAAGACTCGGATTTCTGAGTGAAAACTCTGAGAAAGGAAGGACTCGGTCTGGACAGGTATTACCGAGTGAAGAACCGAGTACCTGAGTCGGTTTCAAAGGAATTCCGAGCGAAGACTTGAAGACTCGCTCAAGCGAGTCGGATTCCGCTTGAGCGAGAAGGACCCTGATGCATACTTCGCTCAAGCGAGCAAGCCACGCTCAAGCGAGCCTTGCAATTGTTGACTCGGAAGTAAGAATTTCAGTCGGTATAGTGGTTAACCGAGTGGTAATCTCACTCGGTATTCAGTATCAGTAGTGCGTATTGACTCCAATTTTGTCTTGTAATGATTATTTTAATTCAATCATGCGCATTATAGATAGTGGACGACCAGAAATGGGCACTGACTCAGCCTATCCTCTTAATTAATTCCCACTGACCCTCCATTATCACTCCACTAACAGCCACTCAGAAAAGCTGTCCCCCATTCCACTTACTCTCTCCCTATTTAAACCAGATTAAGGATTCTCAGAACACACACACGAAACACAGCTGCAAACACACTTCTATTACAATTTTCCTTTCCAGCAAACTTCTGTCTCTCTCCTTTCCCTTCTGTTTCACTCGGAATTCGTGCAGGACAGTGAAAGGGAGCCTTTTCTTCTCCTCCAGTAGCTCCATAAAGGTAAGGGGGTATATTCTTGGGTGCTCTGTGGGAAAACCGAGTGAAGGAAAGGGTTAAGGAACTTGTTCCTCACCTTTCCAGGACAGATTCAGTGTTGTGTGAATTAAATGCCTTAATTGTTATTATTTGTATTTATATATATATATATATATATTTGTTATTAAATGCATATAATCAGTGATGAATTGTGAAATGATATGTACTGTATTGGACTGAAAATACTAAGAATCATGGGTACCGTGTGATTTCCAGTGAAAAATTATGAGTAGAAGATGGATTTAATGATAATAGGTTCTGTTTTATGTTAATCCAACCGGTTTTACACCTATAACAACTCGGTTTTGCTTAATTTCAATCGGATTCAACCTTAACTGAATGTATTTCATTCTGATAGAATAAAATTTCACTCGGTAAACAACCTTATTGTACTCGGATAACTTTTCCTAGTTTACTTTCACACGGTCAGCATCTTCCCAGTTGATTTCACTCGGAAAACATCATATTTCACTCAGAAAACAGTTAGTTTTACCCAGACAACACCTTTCAGTGATTTCACTCGGAAAACAATTTATTTTACTCAGCAAACAGTTATTTTCACTAAAAGAACTCCTTTCAGTTTGATGTAACTCGGTATATAAAGTCAATTCACCCAGAAGACCTATCCCAACCTGATTCCACTCGGAATCAGGATTATCTTACTCGGATTTATTTTACTCGCATGTGTCTTATTCAAACAGAACCCTTTTCAACTAATTTTCACTCGGTAAACTCATGTTTCACTCGGAACTTATATTGAATTCACTCAGAAAACTCCTTTGAGACTGATGTCACTCGGAATCGTAGTTTATTACACTCAGAAATTCATTTTTACTCGGTTTCACCAACATTTTCACTCATGAAACTCTTTCTTACTGATTCCACTCAGAAATTATATTTTAATTCACTCAGAAATTTATTTCACTCAGAATTTAAGTATTTCATTAAGAAAATACTTCTCAGTTTCTGTTTCACTCGGAAAACATATTAATTTCATTTAGAAAACTCTGCTCAGCTTTATTTCACTCGGATTCATAGCTATCTCATGCGGAAAACTCATTTTCACTCGGATTCAAGCTGTTCCAGTCGGAAAACAACATTCCAGTTCATTTTCACTCGGACCCAAACTTATTTCAGTCGGAAAATAGCTTTCTAGTGTCATTTCACTCGGATTTTTAGCCAGATCGCTTGGAGAACCCATCTCTGTATGATTCCACTCGGAATCATACTTATTTCACTCGGATTTGCCCCTGTTCCACTCGGAAAACTCTGTTTTTAGTGTTTTTCGCTTGAATTTTCAATTGGAAACTAATCTTTACTACTTTTTAAGTTATTGGTAAGTTATAATTATCATTCTTATTCTATTATTATTATTATTATTATTTATTATCAAACTTAATATTGTTATTATTATTATTAGTTTTATTATTATTATACATTGTTAACATCTTAATTATGCGTAATTACATAAAGAATATATTATTTTACTCTTTATGAAAAATATAATTTTAACCAAGATATAATAGATATATTTCTAAAATAATAAACGGATATCTTACAATGTTTAAATAATTGATGGAATTCAAAGAACTTGGGAATGATATGATGAGACTGGAAACACATAAGATACCCAAGGAATCAATTGATAAAATAAATGCATTTCGCATCATGAAAATATTTTTGAAGAAGAAAAACCTCTAGAGCATACACTTGGTACAGTGGAGGACACTCACGTTCGATCTCCATGAAGAATCTTGGGAGTACAACTGGAATGGCAACCCAATGGCATCAGAGTCGCGCCTGATAGCCGGGTGAGACGATGCAATTCTAGTGTACTTTGACTAAATGACGGAGTGTAACTATGATCGTACGGATCCAAGTTCCAAAAAAAAATATTTAAATGAATGATGAGAACCAATGAGTTCATTTGTACCATATGGAACTTGGGCGGACCCTGATCGCTCTAGATGATTGGAATGGAGATATTCCAAAGAATGAGAAGAAGATGAAACGATTTATTGGGCCCACATGCATCATGAGACTTAATCAAAGATAAATCATAATAAATTCAATTCATGCATTTTCATGACGACATGCTTGATTGTTATAAATATGCTAATTGTATGAATTATGTGATATTATTTGTTAACTGGATTATGTCCGCACCGGATTAACCAATCAGGGTCTTGGGTTATACTCACCCTTACTGTTGACAATTTTCAGAGGAATTAGAAAATCAAGAACCCGAGTGTGAAGAACAGCAATATGCTGAACCCACTGAGAACGATCATTAAAGATAGAATATTTATTATTAATAATCAGACACCGGATGACTGTATAATATTTAAGGGTGCCTGCGTGCCCCATTCTGTTAAGAGTACAATTATTTTTGAGTTTGTGAATGACTATGAAATATATCTATTATTTACTTCCACTGATCTGCCATCTCTTTATAAAAAAAAATATTCACTTTTTCTAAAAACTGTTAACACTCTCAGTTAAATAGGATGAACCTACAGAAGGATTTGTCTTATCTAACAGAGGGTGTTACAAAGGTGGTATCAGAGCATAGTCGATTCATCAAGCTTGGGGAGTGGACCATTAGGTTTCCACGTACTCTGATAGAAATATTGAACAGTCCATAACACTCCTAAGACTAAATATCCTATGTGGAATGCTCCACATAACGCATACCCTGAATCTATTTGTTGATATTCTTTCAGCAAATTCCTAATGGCACGCCAAAATAACAATCATGTGATGGAGAATCTTCTTACCAGAATTGTGGAGGTAATAGAACGACAAGAGTTACCTCATGCTTCTGCCAGACAGGGATTAGCTGATTTTCAAAGGAACAATCCTACGCAGTTCAAAGAAGGCTTCAATCCAGAAGGAGCACAACTATGGATTGAACACCTTGAAAAGATTTTTGCCGCTATGCGATGTTCTGATGAGGATTGTGTAACCTTTGCTGTCTTCATGCTGGTTGGAGAAGCAGAACACTGGTGGACTCATGCTAGAGTCAGACTAGCTATTGATGGGCATATCATTACTTGGGGACGATTCAGGATAGAATTTCTCGCTAAATATTTCCCTGAAGACATAAGGAGACAGAAAGAGCAGGAATTCTTTAATCTAAAACAAGGCAATATGACTGTTGGGGAGTACGCTGCTTAGTTTGATGAGCTGGCAAAATGTTGTCCCTACTACACCCACATGGGAGAAGCGTCAAGATGCGCAAAGTTTGAAGCAGGATTACGGCAAGAAATTCGCCAAGTCATATGTTGTCAACAAATTACACAATTCACTACTTTGGTTGACAAATGCCGCATCTTTGAGAATACCTCTAATCTTCGACGACCTGGAGCGTCTAATCATGGGCCAGAACGACGTATGCCAGATCGACAACAAAGAAGGGATTTTCGAGCAGATCGGCCATATTTCCGACCTTTCAACTCAGCCAACCGAATTCCTCCTAGAGGTCAGGAGAACCAAAGCGGTAAAAACTGCACAATTTGTGGACGGATTGGACATCGTGATGCTGACTGTTGGTACAGAAATAAAAATAACCAACAACAAGTAACTCAAGGACAGGCAGTACGACCAACAGGTCAAGGAAGTGGAGGATCTACTGCAAATACCTCTACCAACAATGTCCCAAGGATGCAAAATATTCACCGCGGCAACAATTTTAATCAGAACAATAATCCTAGAAGACCCGGAAATAACTCTACTGGAAGACCAGGAGGAAATGCTAGAGTTTTTACCATGAATGGTGCGGAAGTATCACAAGAGAACGATCTTGTGCAAGGTACATGCTTTATAGGAAGTACTCTATTAAATGTATTATGATTCTGGAGCCACTCATTCTTTCATATCTGAGAATTGTGTAAAACATTTAAAGCTTCCTACAACCTCTCTGCCTAATAAGATGATTGTTACGACTGCTGCAAATAAGCCCATTTGCCCTTCCTGCATGTGTTTGAAATGTCCTCTCAACATCGAAGGGAAAGCTTATCAAGTAGATCTGATATGTTTACCTTTGATTGATCTAGATATTGTTCTAGGAATGAATTGGCTTGCTGCCAACCATATTCTGATTGATTGTCATAATAGATCCATCACTCTCGGGTCTACTACATCTCATTGTGATCAAAACACTGATCTTTGTCCTATTAGCTCAGAAAAGGTAATTCCAGCAAAGGAAGTCCAACTATACATGATCCTTACTGAATTTGAAAGTAAGGCCACTCCTCAAATTGACCAGATTCCTGTTGTTCAGGAATTTCCTGAAGTTTTTCCTGATGATATACTAAAGCTACCACCAGAGCGGGAAATTGAGTTCAGTATTGACATTATACCGGGTGCAGGACCAATCTCTATTGCTCCTTACCGAATGTCACCCAAGGAGCTCAGTGAGCTCAAAGAGCAATTAGAAGAACTTTTAGAGAAAGGAATGATTAGACCCAGTGTCTCACCTTGGGGAGCACCAGTTCTTCTAGTCAAAAAGAAGGATGGTAGTATGCGGTTATGTGTTGACTATCGTCAGTTGAATAAAGCTACGATCAAGAACCGATATCCTCTCCTAAGAATTGATGATTTGATGGACCAATTACGAGGAGCCACTATCTTCTCGAAAATTGATCTGCGATCAGGCTATCATCAAATCAGAGTGAAGAAAGATGATGTACCCAAAACAGCATTCAGAACACGATATGGGCACTATGAGTATCTTGTTATGCCCTTTGGAGTTACTAATGCACCTGCAGTCTTTATGGGATACATGAATCGAATCTTTCATGAGTACTTGGACAAATTCGTGGTTGTATTCATTGACGATATTCTCGTCTACTCCAAGAACCATGAGGAACACGAGGAGCATCTCCGAATTTTTCTGAATACTTTGCGTGCAAGGCAATTGTACGCCAAGTTTTCAAAATGTGAATTCTGGTTGACAGAAGTGAAATTTTTAGGACATGTCATTTCTAAGGAAGGAATTGTTGTGGATCCTACAAAGGTAGAAGTTGTACTAAATTGGGAACAACCCAAGAATGTGACGGAAATCCGCAGTTTCCTTGGACTGGCTGGATATTATCGTCGATTCATCGAGAATTTCTCTCGAATTGCAGCACCTTTAACTAGGTTGACTCGTAAAGATCAACCATTTGAATGGACTGACAAATGCGAAAGCAGTTTTACAGAGTTACGCCAACGACTCACTACTGCACCTGTCTTAATTTTGCCAGATCCTGCCAAGCCATATGAAGTATATTGTGACTAGGATGTGTCCTAATGCAAGAAAGAAAGGTTGTTGCTTATGCTTCAAGACAGCTAAGAACGCATGAAGTTAATTATCCCACACATGATTTGGAATTAGCTGCAGTTGTGTTTGCCTTGAAAATCTGGAGACATTACTTGTATGGTACATACTTTGAAGTCTTCAGTGATCATAAAAGTTTGAAGTATCTATTCGACCAGAAAGAGTTGAATATGCGACAACGTAGATGGATGGAATTCATCAAGGATTATGATTTCGAACTCCGATATCACCCTGGTAAGGCAAATGTTGTGGCTGATGCACTCAGCAGAAAGGCCCTACGTCTATCATATATAATGACTAAGGAGTTGGAGTTGATTGAACAATTTCACGATTTGAATCTGGCAGTAACACCTAAAAGGGGAAGCCTTATGGTTGGAATGCTAAGAATTTCCAATGATTTCTTAGAACAAATCAAAGAAGCTCAAGCCAATGACCAGGAATTACAAGATCTAGCAGAAAAGACAAAAGAAGGAGTCTCAGAATTTAGCAAGGATGAACATGGGGTGATCAGGTATCAACAGAGAATTCTTATTCCAATTAATACAGATCTTAAAAGATCCATCCTTGATGAAGCACATAAGAGCAAATATAGTATCCACCCAGGATCGACCAAAATGTATCAGGACTTGAAGAAATTATTCTGGTGGCAAGGAATGAAAAGGGATATCGCTGAGTATGTAACAGCTTGCCTGATGTGTCAGAAGGTAAAGGCGGAACAACAACGACCAAGTGGGACCTTTCGTCCTTTGGATATTCCAGAATGGAAATGGGATGAGATTGCTATGGACTTCGTGAGTGGATTTCCCAGAACATCAGCTGGATATGATGCTATTTGGGTAATCGTGGATCGATTAACAAAAACCGCTCACTTTATTCCTGTCAATATGAAGTATTCCCTAGAAAAACTCACCCAGATCTATATCAAGGAAATCGTACGGTTACATGGGACACCCACTGCAATTGTGTCTGATCGAGATCCTCGTTTCACATCACAATTTTGGAAGAGCCTACAACAAGCTCTGGGAACACGTCTGAAGTTAAGTTTCGCATACCACCCACAGACAGACTGACAATCGGAAAGGACGATCAAGACTCTTAAAGATCGGTTACGTCTTTGTGTCTTGGAACATGGTGGAAGTTGGCAAGAATATCTCCCACTTATTGAGTTCACTTACAACAACAGCTACCATACCAGTATCGGAATGGCCCCCTATGAAGCTTTATATGGAAGGAAATGTCGTACACCTTTATGTTGGTATGAGACTGGTGAAAAGACAATAATTGGACCAGAGATTGTTCAGAAGACTACAGAACAAGTCCAAAAGATTCAAATAGCAATGAAGGCTTCGCAAGATAGACAAAAGAGTTATTACAACAAACGTCGGAAGCCATTAGAATTTGAAGAGGGTGATCATGTATTTCTCAAAGTTACCCCTACCACTGGAGTAGGAAGAGCTTTGAAGGCCAAGAAGTTAAGCCCCAGATACGTAGGACCCTATCAGATTCTGCAAAAGATAGGAACTCATGCGTACCGTATTGCTCTACCACCCGAGTTGACAAACCTTCACAATGTCTTTCATGTCTCTCAACTCCGCAAATATGTACCAAGCCCTGATCATGTTCTAAGTCCCGATCAGTTTGTTCTGAAAGAAAACCTTACCTTTGAAGCATCGCCGGCTAAGATTGCTGACCGACGTCTCAAACAGTTAAGACGCAAGGAAATCCCTTTGGTCAAGGTAGTTTGGAGTCAGACAGATGATGGGGATGCTACTTGGGAAATTGAGGAGAAAATGAGAGAATTGTACCCTCAATTGTTTTAACTTTGAATTTCGGGACGAAATTCCTAAAAGGGGAGGAGAATGTAACATCCCTCTTTTTAGAAACAGTTTTACGCTTGTAAATTTTTAATTATGGAGGGTTTGTAAGCAAGAATAAGTCAATATATACCTTGTTGATGGTCTGTGGTATCTCAGAAATGTTATTTTTGTGCATAATAATGGAATTTATATGAATCATTAGTGAAATTATGCAAAAACCGAGTGAAAAAGACTCTGTTCTGAGTAACAGAGAGGAATTCCGAGTGAAGAAATGAAATTCCGAGTGAAGGAATGAAATTCCAAGTGAAGGAATGGAATTCTGAGTGTAACGTTACATTTTCCGAGTAAAACATGACTGAGAGGGCTACCACCGAGTGGAGTCCTGACCTGAGAGGCAATTCTGAGTGAAGTGTGTTCAAGAGAACCACTTCTGGGTGAAATTCCGAGTCAAAACACCCTGGAATGACTCGTTTCCGAGTCAAACCGTGCCAAATGCTTCCTTTTCTGAAGGAGACTACTCTGATTGAAGTATTCCGAGTAAAAGAATGCATATATACTCATGTTTATGTTGATTTGATGCTTCCTACCGACTGGAGTATGTTGTGGAATCAATTGGGAAGGATTCCGAACGGTTGCATGTGTATTTGCTTAGGAAACCGAGTGGAAAATGGTAGAGGGAGCCAATTCCGAGTGAGATATACTCTACTGGACCAAAACCGAGTGAGACTCGTACGTGTAGGTCTTGTTCCGAGAGGTAATGGCTTAAATAAACCTTAATTGGAAATATAGTTGAAGAAGTTGGCCTAAACCGAGTGAACCAAGTGAATGAAGACTCGGATTTCCGAGTGAAAACTCTGAGAAAGGAAGGACTCGGTCTGGACAGGTATTACCGAGTGAAGAACCGAGTACCTGAGTCGGTTTCAAAGGAATTCCGAGCAAAGACTTGAAGACTCGCTCAAGCAAGTCGGATTCCGCTTGAGCGAGAAGGACCCTGATGCATACTTCGCTCAAGCGAGCAAGCCACGCTCAAGCGAGCCTTGCAATTGTTGACTCGGAAGTAAGAATTTCAGTCGGTATAGTGGTTAACCGAGTGGTAATCTCACTCGGTATTCAGTATCAGTAGTGCGTATTGACTCCAATTTTGTCTTGTAATGATTATTTTAATTCAATCATGCGCATTATAGATAGTGGACGACCAGAAATGGGCACTGACTCAGCCTATCCTCTTAATTAATTCCCACTGACCCTCCATTATCACTCCACTAACAGCCACTCAGAAAAGTTGTCCCCCATTCCACTTACTCTCTCCCTATTTAAACCAGATTAAGGATTCTCAGAACACACACACGAAACACAGCTGCAAACACACTTCTATTACAATTTTCCTTTCTAGCAAACTTCTGTCTCTCTCCTTTCCCTTCTGTTTCACTCAGAATTCATGCAGGACAGTGAAAGGGAGCCTTTTCTTCTCCTCCAGTAGCTCCATAAAGGTAAGGGGGTATATTCTTGGGTGCTCTGTGGGAAAACCGAGTGAAGGAAAGGGTTAAGGAACTTGTTCCTCACCTTTCCAGGACAGATTCAGTGTTGTGTGAATTAAATGCCTTAATTGTTATTATTTGTATTTATATATATATATATATTTGTTATTAAATGCATATAATCAGTGATGAATTGTGAAATGATATGTACTGTATTGGACTGAAAATACTAAGAATCATGGGTACCGTGTGATTTCTAGTGAAAAATTATGAGTAGAAGATGGATTTAATGATAACAGGTTCTGTTTTATGTTAATCCGACCGGTTTTACACCTATAACAACTCGGTTTTGCTTAATTTCAATCGGATTCAACCTTAACTGAATGTATTTCATTCTGATAGAATAAAATTTCACTCGGTAAACAACCTTATTGTACTCGGATAACTTTTCCTATTTTACTTTCACACGGTCAGCATCTTCCCAGTTGATTTCACTCAGAAAACATCATATTTCACTCAGAAAACAGTTAGTTTTACCCAGACAACACCTTTCAGTGATTTCACTTGGAAAATAATTTATTTTACTCAGCAAACAGTTATTTTCACTAAAAGAACTCCTTTCAGTTTGATGTAACTCGGTATATAAAGTCAATTCACCCAGAAGACCTATCCCAACCTGATTCCACTCGGAATCAGGATTATCTTACTCAGATTTATTTTACTCGCATGTGTCTTATTCAAACAGAACCCTTTTCAACTAATTTTCACTCGGTAAACTCATGTTTCACTCGGAACTTATATTGAATTCACTCAGAAAACTCCTTTGAGACTGATGTCACTCGGAATCGTAGTTTATTACACTCAGAAATTCATTTTTACTCGGTTTCACCAACATTTTCACTCATGAAACTCTTTCTTACTGATTCCACTCGGAAATTATATTTTAATTCACTCAGAAATTTATTTCACTCAGAATTTAAGTATTTCATTAAGAAAATACTTCTCAGTTTCTGTTTCACTCGGAAAACATATTAATTTCATTTAGAAAACTCTGCTCAGCTTTATTTCACTCGGATTCATAGCTATCTCATGCGGAAAACTCATTTTCACTCGGATTCAAGCTGTTCCAGTCGGAAAACAACATTCCAGTTCATTTTCACTCGGACCCAAACTTATTTCAGTCGGAAAACAGCTTTCTAGTGTCATTTCACTCGGATTTTTAGCCAGATCGCTTGGAGAACCCATCTCTGTATGATTCCACTCGGAATCATACTTATTTCACTCGGATTTGCCCCTGTTCCACTCGGAAAACTCTGTTTTTAGTGTTTTTCGCTTGAATTTTCAATTGGAAACTAATCTTTACTACTTTTTAAGTTATTGGTAAGTTATAATTATCATTCTTATTCTATTATTATTATTATTATTATTTATTATCAAACTTAATATTGTTATTATTATTATTAGTTTTATTATTATTATACATTGTTAACATCTTAATTATGCGTAATTACATAAAGAATATATTATTTTACTCTTTATGAAAAATATAATTTTAACCAAGATATAATAGATATATTTCTAAAATAATAAACGGATATCTTACAATGTTTAAATAATTGATGGAATTCAAAGAACTTGGGAATGATATGATGAGACTGGAAACACATAAGATACCCAAGGAATCAATTGATAAAATAAATGCATTTCGCATCATGAAAATATTTTTGAAGAAGAAAAACCTCTAGAGCATACACTTGGTACAGTGGAGGACACTCACGTTCGATCTCCATGAAGAATCTTGGGAGTACAACTGGAATGGCAACCCAATGGCATCAGAGTCGCGCCTGATAGCCGGGTGAGACGATGCAATTCTAGTGTACTTTGACTAAATGACGGAGTGTAACTATGATCGTACGGATCCAAGTTCCAAAAAAAAATATTTAAATGAATGATGAGAACCAATGAGTTCATTTGTACCATATGGAACTTGGGCGGACCCTGATCGCTCTAGATGATTGGAATGGAGATATTCCAAAGAATGAGAAGAAGATGAAACGATTTATTGGGCCCACATGCATCATGAGACTTAATCAAAGATAAATCATAATAAATTCAATTCATGCATTTTCATGACGACATGCTTGATTGTTATAAATATGCTAATTGTATGAATTATGTGATATTATTTGTTAACTGGATTATGTCCGCACCGGATTAACCAATCAGGGTCTTGGGTTATACTCACCCTTACTGTTGACAATTTTCAGAGGAATTAGAAAATCAAGAACCCGAGTGTGAAGAACAGCAATATGCTGAACCCACTGAGAACGATCATTAAAGATAGAATATTTATTATTAATAATCAGACACCGGATGACTGTATAATATTTAAGGGTGCCTGCGTGCCCCATTCTGTTAAGAGTACAATTATTTTTGAGTTTGTGAATGACTATGAAATATATCTATTATTTGCTTCCACTGATCTGCCATCTCTTTATAAAAAAAAAAATATATTCACTTTTTCTAAAAACTGTTAACACACTCAGTTAAATAGGATGATGCTACAGAAGGATTTGTCTTATCTAACCGAGGGTGTTACACCTTGGCCAATGATTTAGTAAAAATGTCAGCTAATTGTTTGGATGTTTCTACATGTTCCAACACACAATCTCCTTTTAACACATGATCTCTTATGAAATGATGTCTTATTTCAATATGCTTGGTCCTAAAATGCATGATAGGGTTCTTGGAAATGTTAATGGCACTTATATTGTCATATCTAAGAGGAATATGATCTAAATTAAAACCAAAGTCTAAAAGTTATTGCTTCATCCATAAAATTTGTGCACAATAACTACCAACAACAACATATCCAGCCTCTGCTATTGATGAAGTCACACTTACTTGTTTCTTGCTATGCGAAGAGATAAGTGAACTTCCAAGCAAGTGACAAGTCTTACTAGTGCTTTTCCTATCAAGCTTACATCCCGCAAAATCAAAATTAGAATAACCAACAAAGGTGTAATTAGCCCCTTTTGGATACCACAACCCAACATTTTGAGTTCCTATTCAGTATTTCATTATGCATTTAATGTCGATTAAGTGTGATTCTTTTGGACAAGCCTGAAATCTAGCACATATACACACGACAAACATGATATCAGGACGACTAGTAGTTAAATATAGTAGTGATCCAATCATACCTCTATATTTGGTTATTTCCATATCTTTGCCTTTTTCATCTTTGTCCAGATAACATGATGTGCCAATGGGAGTTACTATTTCATTTTCTTTGTTCATGTTGAATTTCTTTAGCAGTTCTTTACAGTATTTGGTTTGACTAATGAATGTACCTTTATTAGTTTGCTTGATTTGTAGTCCAAGGAAGAATGTGAGTTCTCCCATCATTAACATCTCAAACTCACTCTACATAATCTTAGAAAACTCCTTATAAGGATTTCATTAGAGGCATCAAATATAATATCATCAACGTAAATTTGAACTAATAGTATGTCATATTTCTTGCATTTTATAGATAGTGTAGTGTCAACCTTTCCTCTTTTAAAATCATTATCCAAAATAAATTTATTAAGTCTTTCATACCAAGCTCTAGGAGCTTGTTTTAAACCATACAAAGCTTTCTTAAGTTTAAAAACATGATTAGGAAATTCATAATCTAACCAGGAGGTTGATCTACATAGACTTCTTCTTGTATATATCCTTTTAAGAAAGCACTTTTGACTTCCATTTGGTAAAGCTTAAAGTTCATAAACATGCAAATGCAAGCAATAACCTAATAGCTTCTAACCTAGCAACAAATGTAACACCCCTATTTTTATTTTTATATTAAAATTTTGAAGGAATTAAATTATGGTTCTTTAGAACTTTTTAACCTACGTATTATTTATGATTTTTTGGAATTTTTTGGAATTTTGAAATTTTTTTAATAAAATAATATTTTTTAAATAATTTTAAATTCATATAAGTGACTTAAATTAAAAATATTTATAAGAAAGTGAATTTAAATTATAAGAAAATTTTCTAAAATCCGTTTCAAGTAGACTCATCTAAAAATTATCGGTTTCAGAAAAATCTTGATTTTTTCCAATCGTTAAAAAATTGGAAACGTATTAATAAATTTTTATTAACAGAAAATTTTAGATTTTTAAAATTTCAGCTTTATATTACTTATTATAAAATTAGCGAGGACTGATATAATATCGCTAAATTTCAAAAAGGACTCATTTTGAATATTTAAAATATACCGAGTGAAGGGTTACTATTTGACTTAATAATTTTGCCGACAATTACTATGCAAATCACTGTGCATGTATGAAATTTTCAAAAGATGCACAGTAAGCTGGAATAAAAAATTCAAAAATGCATAGTACTTTTATATTAAAATAATGAAATGCATAGTAAATTTTTTCCTATAAATACCGAAGGATTTCTTCTTTAGAATTCACAATTTCAGATTAAGTTTTCTTAATATAGTAGTGCTAGTGAGATAGTGGTGGAAGTGAGAGAGACAAGAAAAGTTTTTGGAGAGAAGGTTCTGCCAAAATCCTAAGGTAAGAATACTTCTCTTTTATATTTTTTGGGTTATTTTCATATCGTTTTTAGAAATCTGTTATTATACTGGAAATAATATTATTTTAAGTTACTATTCTGCATAGTAAACACTATTCCAATAGTAAATTACTATTTCAATAGTAAATTACTATTCAAATAGTAAATTACTATTTACTGTTACTATTTACCATTACTATTCACGATTTACTATTTACTGTTACTATTCACGTTTTACTATTGACTGTTACTATTCATGTTTTACTATTTCCTGTTACTATTCATGTTTTACTATTTACTGTTACTATTCACGATTTACTATTTACTATTCACTATTCAAAATTTATCATTTCTGTTTTAAGTAGTAATCTTAATTTTCGTCTTATGCTTATACTGAAATAAGATTGGTATTAATATTTCTAGAAATCGGAGGCGCAAAGCAAATCTCTTTTTGGTAACAACTCAAGGTAAGGGGGAGTGAGATAAGAGTATAATATGAAAAGACATAAGAATAATGGGAGGAGTCCCCTACTCCTTTTAAATTTAATAATATTATTATTTTAAAATATTAACTTTTTAACTTAACAATTTTAATAAATTTTAAATTAAATATCCGGTTTAACTAACTCTAACATACCTATGCAAGGACTTGGACCATTATGACTTATATGGACTGAACTATACCTATGCAAGGACTTGGACCATTATGACCCATATGGACTGAACTATACCTATGCAAGGACTGAATTATATGGACTTATATATACCTATGCGAGGAATTGACCAAAATGACTCAAATTGACTATATTAATAATCATTAAATTTTGTATTATGATATGTATTAATTATATTTAATTGATTTGATTATGATTTGATTATGATGGATTGATTGATGATATTTAGTTATGATTGATATTGCTTGATTTTGATTGATTATATTGTAATGTGGAGTTTGAGCATATAGCGAGCATGACGGAAAGCTAAAATTCAGTAAAAATTTCTTACCTTACTCTTTAAATTTTATTATCTTTTGTTCCTTCTTAGAAATTATTTTTATTAACTTTATTTTCAATATTTAGAATAAAAAAATTAGTATTTATTTTAGAAAGAAAACATTTTATGAGAATTTATTTAATTAAATCTTGAGTTAAAGAAAAATTTTGTAATTTTAAGTATTTTTGGTTAATAATTATTCTCTTTTAATAAAACAAAATTTTTTTAAAATAAAATTATTTTATTTTTTCCAACTTAATAACTTAAGATATTTGGAAATAATTGAGATTCCTAAATTTGATTTTGTTAAGATTTAATTTGAAAAAGATTATGTAAAGTTTTATATGATAAAGTTTTTAGATATTTAAGGCTTAGAAACTCAATTTCAGTGAGATTTGAAAATTGTACCAAATTTATTTCTGTGGGACAGAAATTCAGAGAATTGAGAAAATGTACAGTTTATTGAAATGATATTGTAAACCTTTAAGGGATTTAATAATTGAGTTTCTAAAAGCCTTAACCAACTCAATACGTGAGTAGTTCATGCATCATGAATCATTAAAGTGAAATGAAATAATATTGTCTGGGGACGGATGATAGAAACCGAGGATACATTAGAGGAGGCTTAATTACGAGCCTTGGGATGAGAGGGTGTGAAAGGGTGCTTCAGAGGACCTGGGGTAGCTCCCTAGTGTCGGGTACTTTCACAATAAAAACTTTCTCAATCTGACTAGTCTCTAAGTGTTTCCATGCCAGTTGAACTGTTCATATTATTATTATCCGGACTTATGGAACAGTGTAAACTCCTGGTTGGCCCAGTGCAAATTAAAATTTAAGGGCCCACATGTATAGGTAAGTTATGATGAAGATATTGCATAACATTCATGCATTCATAATTGATTGTGTATGTGATTGTGATTGATATTATTATGTATTGGTTTGTGAAAACCCTTTGTTGCTTATGTCTTAATCGAGAATATTATATTCTGTTTCTCACTCCTTTCTCCGTGTTTTTGTTTCACATGTTTTAAATTGATGGTTCAGAGGGAAGGATCGAAGAATATCGGCAGTAAATATAGCACGTTCTAGAAAGGGAGCTCGGTATGAATACCGTGGTCCAATGAATAAATAATGTTAATAAGTAACTGCTTCTGGGCCATGGAGTTTCCTCTCTTTCTTATAATGTTTAATGTTTATTTTCTTCGGATGAATGTACAAATACTTTATAAAGTTTTAATAATATTTGTGAGGTATTTCAGAAATAATGTATATAATTTATTCCGATAGTTTCTTTTTAACAATCATATCTTTAAAAAAAAAAATTTACGAGTTTTTCTAGAATTTATTAAGGTGTAACAGAGGGTGTTACAACAAAAGCACAAGTTTCTTCATAGTCAATACATTCTTCCTAATTATATACCTTAGTTACTAACCTAGCTTTATTCCTAGTAATAATTCTAGATTCATCAAGCTTCTTCCTAAAACCCATTTAGTTCCTATTATTTGATGATCATTAGGTTTTGGCACTAAGTCCTAAACTTGATTTATTTTAAATTGATTTAATTTTTCTTACATTGCCAACACCAATGTTCATCGACAATAGCTTCATCTATGGATTTAGGTTCAATTTGAGAAACAAAAGCTAAGTGATTACATACATTTTTAATAAAATTTCGAGTACTTCCTCCCTTTAAGATATCACCTAATATATTATCGATTGGACGGTGCCTAGATGTGATCAATTCCTTTGGAGTGTTGATGGGTCGGTCGCTTCTTTGTAAGGTTTCTTCTTCTTTCTTATTTTCTTCTCCTTCTTCTTTGACTTCTAAGATTGTGTTTTGAAAATATTTGATATCTCCATAGCCAAGAACTTTTCTTTTGGTGTTGTCACCATAAGTTACACTTCCCCTTTTTCTTAAAATGAACTTGGTTATATCTCCGGTCATGTGTTTGGAGCACCCACTATCCAAATACTGATGTGTATGGTGTTACTTACCTTGAAGCATAGCTACAAAATAATTCAAGTCAAGATTTTTAGTACCCATTTTATGTTGGGTCCTTGAATGTTAGTTTGTGGTGGTAATGTTCCTTTTGGAACCTATACCTTTCTAACAACCTTAGGTCCTAACTTTCTAATGTTGCAAGTAGCGGAGGTGTGCCCTTTAATACCACCATGAAAACATTTGACAAAAGGAATAGATGACTTCTTAGGAAGAACAAAAAATTCTTATATAATTTTTCATGTTTAATTGCATTAAACCCCAAACTGATCGAATCAAACATGCATCTTCGTTTTCCTAATAATGTATTAAAATTGTTTCTACCATTAGTGAAGTTTTGTAGAGTTTTATTTAAATCTAATTTTTTTTTCAAGAGTTTCACATTTCTTGAACATTTCACATTTCTTGGAACTACTACAAGGTTGCAACATTTTTAAGTTATTGTTTTCTTTTTGCAAACTTTCATTTACCTTGCTAGTTTTTAATAAATGTAATTCAAGAGTTGCAATGGTTTTTCTAGATAACTTATCTTTACTAGCAAGTTTCATATATTGAAAATGTAATTCTTCAAATTCATTTAGAATTTCTTCCTTAGTAAAGTCATCCTCTAGGTCAAAATCATTTACCTCATTTTCTTTTTCATTGTGACTTGCCATGAGACATAGGTTTGCTACTTCATCATCCGACTCTCAAACATCCTAATATTTAAAACTAAGTTTCAAAAATCCAAATGAATTTTTCACGAATAAACTTCAGTTTTAAAACAGAATTTTGGATAATATAATAACACTGTCATTATTATATTAACATGCTCATTTATGAACACATGTATATAATAAAACCGGTATACACAGGAGCCGACCAAGGCTACTACAAAACGACTATGTGCATCATGTACAATATATATAAATACATAATGCTCCGGGTATATGCTGAGTGACCTCATATATCATCGCTGCGTCCTATGTCCACTGTAAAAATAACCATAAATAGGGGGTGAGCATATACATGTCAAATGACAGTTATTGAATCGGATCAAGTGTCCAATTCATAACCACATATAAATCAAACTCATATCACACAATCTCATCATATTTCATTCATTCATAATAATCATATACTCATGTTGTTCACAACAACATACACCAATGCATTCACATGATCAATCAAATGGATCCATTATTAAGTCTTTTATTTGTGTTGCAACACTGGCTCTCAGCCATAACTCAACTCTCAGCTGATCTGGCCGTTTTACTGGTACCAAACCGTTTGCCCTCTCACGTGACACAATCACTCCCAGCGACAACGATAGTATCACGGGCTAAACCCCGAACCCCGCTCAAGAGGTTTGCCTTGAGTCCCACCCAAGGTCTTTTTGTGGAATCCTCGAAACCACAATCATATTTCATATTTGTTCAATATACAAGCATCTCATGCTTTATCAAATGCATCCCATGCATTCATACATCATGATATATTTCATGAATAACATTCATATCATCATTATCATCAATCACATATCAACATCATATTTCCTACTGCATCTCATGCATAGGAATAATCATAAATACATACATCACATATACAGTTAATATCTCATATTATATCATACATATCATACATATTCGGGATTTCTCGTTGAAGATAACAATATTATCCCGATTCCGTTCATAAACTATACATTTAAAATATAAACGCTCCCCCTACCTGGAATAAACGGTTCCAGAAGCTCATCGAGCTACTAGATACAATCAGCTCGTTATTCACAAGCTCCGAATCAACTCTTAGTTCTGAAATCTTCCACAGCTACCTTGAACTAAGGAATTTAGAGTTCTTTCCACTCTCAAAATTTCAAGTCGATCCAACGATGGGGTTTACAGAGATCGTTAATGGAAAAGGCGTCCACGAAGTGAGGAAGTGTTGATATATATATATATATATATATATATATATATATATATATCTTAAGAGATAAGGAAAAAACAAGATAATAAAAGAAAAAAGGATAGGACAATAAAGAAGGTCCCATACAGAAAAGAGAATCTGCTAGAGTTTAGAAGAACAGAGCGACGTGGAAGAACCTCGATGATTGAAGTAAATATCAGTTCTAACATTGTTTAGATATTTTGGCATATCTCTCTCATATCTTAATGAATTTTAATAAATTTGGTCTTGTTGGAAAGCTAAGACAACGAGAAATAACTTTGTAGTTGACCATATTTCCAAATTCCGACTCTAACATGGTAAAAAGATTAAATTGAAAGTACACGGGAATATCTCTTTCCGAGAAGGATTCATCAGAGTCTCTTTTCATTCAGAATTGCTTCACTCGGAAGGAATTCACTCGGAAATGTTTCTGTTTGAAACACTCAGTCATAGCTGTTCTTTCCTCGGAAGTGACCCACTCAGAAATGTCTCACCCGGAGACACCTCATTCAGAATATCTCACTCAGATATATCTCTACCTGAGTCAAAGCCTTTCTTTACTCGAAAATATTTCTCTCGGAAGTGCGTCACTCGGAAGTCTTACAATCGAAAGAATCATTCGGAGTCGAAGTTCAGTCCTCTCTCGGAAATCCTTCCACTTGGGAATATCACTCGGAGTCGAAGACAATCTCGAAGACGAACCCGAGCACAATCTCTCGACAACTTTGGATATGGCCCGAGCACAGGCTCTAGACGATCTTTAAGACACCCGAGCACGAATTGAATGAAGGGGTTCACCACCCGGATATTTACTTCTCCGGGAACTATTCACTCGAAAACGTACTCATTCGAAGTTAAAGTCTTTCTCTGTCCAGAAGTACTTCCCCTGAAAAGACTCACTCGGTATGTCTCAATCGGTGTCATACCACACGGAATCGGAAATAGCTCACTTGGTGCCATCTTACTTGGAAATGTCTCACTCGGTTCCATCCCACACGGAAGTGTCGCACTCGGAGACATCCCACTCAGGAAAGTTGCACTCAACTTGGAGATACCCCACTCAGGAATTCACTACTCAGAAATATCTTGGCTCGAGAAGTACTTATTCAAAATCAAAGCTTTTCTTCGCTCGGAAGTACTTCTCTCGGCAACGACCCATTCGGAAACGTTTCACTTGGATTTACCTCACTCAAAAGTGTCTTATTTGGACACAGTTTTTCTTCACTCGGAAGTGATTCTCTCACTCAGAAAGATCTTACTTGAAATCAGATCCCTTTCTTCACTCGGAAAGTCTTATCTCAAACATGATTCACTCGGGAATGTTTCGCTCGTCCGAAATTAGACTCAGAAATTCTTCACTGATAACGGATGTCTGACGCTTTTTAGTTAAAAGAAATTCCACCGATCTTTAATGAATTATTTTTAAATTTAGGATGTTACATTTCTCCCCTCCTACAAAAATTTCATCCTCGAAATTTAAACATAAAGACATACCTTAATGAAATAACTCGGGATATTGTTGCCTCATAGCATCTTTACGTTCCCAAGTATGCATAATACACTGATCCTGCTGCCATGCAACCTTGACCAACTGAACATTCTTGCTTCTCAAGCGTTTTACCGATCTGTCTACTATACCAGTGGGCTCAGCTATAGTGGTCAGGTTTTCCCTGATTTCAACGTCATCATCAAGCATCTCATGGGTAGGATCTGGTAAATACTTTCTCAATTGAGAAATATGGAACACGCTATATAGATTTGATAGATGAGAAGGCAACGCTATCTGATAAGCTACAGGGCCGACTCTCTTCAATATTTCATATGGACCAATATACTGTGGGCTCAATTTCTTGCTTTTCAAAGCTCTCTCTATGCCTTTACTAGGAGAAACTTTCAAGAATACTCTGTCACTGACCTGAAACTCAAGCAGTTTTGTCCGCTTATCATGATAACTTTTCTGACGATCCTGGGATGCTTTCATTTTATCTCTGATCATCTGAATCTTCTCGGAGGTCTGCTGCATAATCTCAGGCCCTAACATTAGGCTCTCACCAGTCTCTGACTAGCAAAGAGGTGTTCGGTACTTCCTGCCATATAGAGCCTCATATAGAGCCATACCTATGCTGCTGTGATAGCTATTATTATAGGTAAATTCAATCAATGGAAGGTATTGCTCCCAGCGACCACCATGTTCTAGCACACAAGACCTCAACAAGTCCTCTAAACTCTAAATAGTTCACTCGGACTGCCCATCTGTCTGAGGATGATAGGTCAAACTCAATCAAAGCTTCGAACCTAACTCCTGATGCAAACTCCCCTAAAATCGGGAAGTAAACCTCGGATCTCTATCCGACACAATAGAAGATGGAACACCATGCAGTCGAACGATCTCACTGATATACAATTGTGCTAGTCTTTGCAAGGGGTAACTCATATTGATAGGTAAGAAATGTACAGACTTCATTAATCGATCCACAATAACCCAGATAGCATCATGACCACTGCGAGTGCTAGGTAATCCGGTAATCCCATCACAAAATCCATAGCAATAGCATCCCATTTCCACACTGGAATCTCTAAGGGTTGTAAACCACCAAACGGTTTCTGATGTTCAACCTTTGCTTTCTGACAGATTATACAATGAGCCACAAAGTCAACCACATCTCTCTTCATTCCAGGCCACTAAAAATGCAATTTCAAATCATGATACATCTTGGTAATACCTGGATGGATACTCAACATACTTCTATGAGCTTCATTGAGTATCATTTTTCTCAGATCACTGGAATCAGGCACATTTTCTCGACCTTTCACTCGCCAAATACCATCAGAACCCTCAGTTAAGAATAGGTCCCTGCCATTAGCCTGAGTTTCTTTCATCATTGCTAAGTAAGTATCAGATATCTGATGCATATACACCAACTTTAAAAACTCATTGGCTATTTTTAAAATACCAAGAGTCATTTTCTGAGGCGAAGAAACATCCACATGCAGATTCATATCTCTGAACTGCTCGAGTAACTCCATCTCTTTAATCATCATAATTGCCACATGAATGGATTTCTGACTTAAGGCATCAGCTACAACATTTGCCTTCCCCGGATGGTATTTCAAATCGAAATCATAGTCTTTAAGAAATTCAATCCATCTCCTCTGCCTCATATTTAACTCTTTCTGGTCAAACAAATATTTCAAACTTTTATGGTCACTATACACTTCGCATTTAGAGCCATAAAGATAATGCCTCCAAATTTTCAGTGCAAAGACCACAACTGCAAGCTCCAAATCATGCGTAGGATAATTCTGTTCATGCGGTCGTAACTGTCGTGAAGCATAAGCTATCACCCTACCATTCTGCATCAATACACACCCAAGACCCAGCCTGGATGCATCACAATAAACCACAAAATTTTCCTGCGGATTAGGCAATGCCAGCACAGGAGTAGAAGTCAATTTAGCCTTCAATTCTTGAAAACTCTTTTCACACTCGGAAGACCACACAAAAGGAACATTCTTTCGGGTTAGCTTGGTCAATGGCAATGCGATTTTAGAGAATCCCTCAATGAATCTCTGATAATAACTAGCTAAACCCATGAAACTCCTAACCTCAGTGACTGACTTAGGTCTTTCCCAAACCATAACATCTTCGATCTTTGAAGAATCAACAGAAACACCTTCACTGGAAATAACATGACCTAGAAATTGAATCTTATCCATCCAGAATTCACATTTGGATAATTTAGCAAACAATTGCTTCTCTTTAAGCACTTGAAGTACCAAACGTAGATGCTCCTCATGCTCCTCGTGAGACTTAGAATAAATCAAAATATCATCGATAAATACCACCACAAACCGATCCAAATAAGGATGAAAAATGTTGTTCATATAGTTCATGAACACAACAGGAGCATTCGTCACTCCAAACGGCATCACCACGTATTTATAATGACCATATCGAGTCCCAAACGCCGTTTTAGGAATATTAGAAGCCTTGACTCGGATCTGATGGTATCCAGATCGTAAGTCAATCTTAGAAAAGACTGAAGCACCACGCAACTGATCAATCAAGTCGCCAATTCTTGGAAATGGATATTTATTCTTGATTGTAAGCTTATTTAATTGGCGGTAGTCAACACATAACCACATACTGCCATCCTTTTTCTTAACAAGTAACACCGGAGCACCCCACGGTGATATACTAGGCTGAATAAATTGTTTCTCAAGCAATTCATCAACCTATTTCTTTAATTCTGCCAATTCAATTGGAGACATCCTATAAGGAGCCCTGGAGATCGGTTCAGCTCCAGGAATAAGGTCAATAGAGAATTTAATTTCTCTATCAGGAGGAATACCAGGCACATCATCCGGAAACACCTCAAGGAAATCACACACAATAGGGATATCATGGACTCTAGACTCATTCTTTTCATCAAGTATACAGAATAACATAAATAACTGAGATATACCTTGAATTCTATAATCATTGGCATTCTGATTAGGAAAGATCACCCGCCGATTTTGACAATCAACTAGGACCCTATTGGCTGATAACCAATCCATACCAAGGACAATGTCAAGACCTCTCAAAGGTAGACATATTAAATCGGCCATAAAACTCCTATCACCCAAAGTGAAGGATACATTTTCACACATCATAGAAGTCCATAATTTAGCACCAGTCGGGTTAGACACATTCAATGCCCGATTCATAGTAATAACAGGTAATCTCATACGCATCACACAATCATTAGAAATAAAAGAATGAGTTGCACCAGAGTCAAACACCACATTAAGAATAGTATCCCCAAGTAAACACTTACTCTGCACAAGGTCATTGGCTTGAGTAGCCTCTTCAGCATTAATGGCATAAACTCTGCCCACAGCTGGTGAATTAGAAGTTCCAGCTCGATCATTCCTAGGCATCATGGAGTTATTACCACGTCCACCATTTCCTCTGCCTCCTCTATTACCGTTTCCACGGCCTCGTCCTCGGAAGCCTCCACGGTTTACACTAGTATTAGATTCAGTCGGTTGCAAAAGAGGACAGTTAGGATGAATGTGTCCTTTCTCATTACAATTATAACAGATAACTTCTTCTTCTTTATCACAGTTCCTAGCATAATGATCACCGCCACATCTGAAACATTTGACATCCCTCGGACGACTCACAGAACGACCACCAGAGTTTCCTCGGCCTCTGGATTTAAAGGATGATCCACCTCTAACAAACTTCCCTTGCTTTTTGAAGCTAATAGGTGGTAACTTCGAAGAAATATCAGCTCTACTGCTTGATCCAGTAGAAGCTTTGTCATCTTCTTCATAGATTCAGCATTTATTAACAAGAACAGGAAAGCTCTTGATTTCTTGGTGTCTAAAAGCCTTCTTGATTTCAGGTCTCAGACTACTTTCAAATTTAATGCATTTCGAGCCTTCAGTATCCGGTAGCTGAAATGGAGGATGAAACAAACAGAGTTCCTTAAACTTTGCTGCATACTCTTCCACACTAAGATTCCCTGTCTGAGTTCCATAAACTCTAGTTATTTCCTACTTCTTACAGTATCTGGGAAGTATTTTTCAAGGAAACATCCCTTGAAATTCTCCCAAATTAACTCGGTTCCCATAGCTATCATTCGGGCTTTGGTCATCTTCCACCAATTTTCAGCTTCTTTTCGAAGCATGAACACAACATATTCGACTTTTTGTGCCTCAGTGCACTATAAACTATCAAAAATTCTTTCCAGATTCTGTATCCATGCATAGGCTTGGTCAGGATGAAAGCCTCCATGGAATTCAATCGGTTTACGTTTTAGGAAACAATCAAGACTATGATTGTCAGATGTTTGGGGTTGGTTCTGCCTTTCAAGAATATCAGCGAAGCGCTGGAAGGCAGCAGCCATTGCATCCATACCATGAGGGTCAACCATTTCTTATCCTGAAAATAATCACCATACTTTAGTACCTCTCATGGGTAAGAAGGCAATTTATTTATAGTTGATTTCCTCAACTATAATACTTAACAACCATAATATGATTTCACTCAATTCATAGCATTTAGTAGCTTAACCTTGGCCTTGGACCTTTTCAAGTCTGCTCTGATACCAAAATAAAACATCCTAATATTTAAAACTAAGTTTCAAAAATCCAAATAAATTTTTCACGAATAAACTTTAGTTTTAAAACAGAATTTTGGATAATATAATAACACTGTCATTATTACATTAACACGCTCATTTATGAACACATGTATATAACAAAACCGGTATACACAGGAGCCGGCCAAGGCTACTACAAAACGACTATGTGCATCATGTACAATACATATAAATACATAATGCTCTGGGTATGTTGAGTGACCTCATATATCATCGCTGCGTCCTATGTCCACTGTAAAAATAACCATAAATAGGGGGCGAGCATATACATGTCAAATGACAGTTATTGAATTGGATCAAGTGTCCAATTCATAACCACATATAAATCAAACTCATATCACACAATCTCATCACATTTCATTCATTCATAATAATCATATACTCATGTTGTTCACAACAACATACACCGATGCATTCACATGCTCAATCAAATGGATCCATTATTAAGTCTTTTATTTGTGTTGCAACACTGGCTCTCAGCCATAACTCAACTCTCAGCTGATCTGGCCGTTTTACTGGTATCAAACTGTTTGCCCTCTCACGTGACACAATCACTCCCAGCGACAATGGTAGTGTTACGGGCTAAACCCCGAACCCCGCTCAAGAGGTTTGCCTTGAGTCCCACCCAAGGTCTTTTTGTGGAATCCTCGAAACCACAATCATATTTCATATTTGTTCAATACACAAGCATCTTATGCTTTATCAAATGCATCCCATGCATTCATACATCATGATATATTTCATGAATAACATTCATATCATCATCATCATCAATCACATATCAACATCATATTTCCTACTGCATCTCATGCATAGGAATAATCATAAATACATACATCACATATACAGTTAATATCTCATATTATATCATACATATCATACATATTCAGGATTTCTCATTGAAGATAACAATATTATCCCGATTCCGTTCAAAAACTATACATTTAAAATGTAAACGCTCCCCCTACCTGGAATAAACGGTTCCAGAAGCTCATCGAGCTACTAGATACAATCAGCTCGTTATTCACAAGCTCCGAATCAACTCTTAGTTCTGAAATCTTCCACAGCTACCTTGAACTAAGGAATTTAGAGTTCTTTCCACTCTCAAAATTTCAAGCCGATCCAACGATGGGGTTTATAGAGATCGTTAATGGAAAAGGCGTCCACGAAGTGAGGAAGTGCTGATATATATATATATATATATATATCTTAAGAGATAAGGAAGAAACAAGATAATAAAAGAAAAAAAGATAGGACAATAAAGAGGGTCCCATACAGAAAAGAGAATCTGCTAAAGTTTAGAAGAATAGAGCGACGTGGAGGAACCTCGATGATTGAAGTAAATATCAGTTCTAACTTTGCTTAGATATTTTGGTATATCTCTCTCATATCTTAATGAATTTTAATAAATTTGGTCTTGTTGGAAAGCTAAGACAACGAGGAATAACTTTGTAGTTGATCATATTTCCAAATTCCGACTCTAACATGGTAAAAAGATTAAATTGAAAGTACACGGGAATATCTCTTTTCGAGAAGGATTCATCAGAGTCTCTTTTCATTAAGAATTGCTTCACTCGGAAGGAATTCACTCAGAAATGTTTCTGTTTGAAACACTCAGTCATAGTTGTTCTTTCCTCGGAAGTGACCCACTCAGAAATGTCTCACCCGGAGACACCTCATTCAGAATATCTCACTCGGATATATCTCTACCTGAGTCAAAGCCTTTCTTTACTCAAAAATATTTCTCTCGGAAGTGCGTCACTCGGAAGTCATACAATCGAAAGAATCATTCGGGGTCGAAGTTCAGTCCTCTCTCGGAAATCCTTCCACTTGGGAATATCACTCGGAGTCGAAGATAATCTCGAAGACGAACCCAAGAACAATCTCTTGACAACTTTGGATATGGCCCGAGCACAGGCTCTAGACGATCTTTAAGACACCCGAGCACGAATTGAATGAAGGGGTTCACCACCCGGATATTTACTTCTCCAGGAACTATTCACTCGAAAACATACTCATTCGAAGTTAAAGTCTTTCTCTGTCCAGAAGTACTTCCCCTGGAAAGACTCACTCGGTATGTCTCAATCGGTGTCATACCACATGGAATCGGAAATAGCTCACTTGGTGCCATCCTACTTGGAAATGTCTCACTCGGTTCCATCCCACACGGAAGTGTCGCACTCGGAGACATCCCACTCAGGAAAGTTGCACTCAACTCGGAGATACCCCACTCAAGAATTCACTACTCAGAAATATCTTGGCCCGAGAAGTACTTATTCGAAATCAAAGCTTTTCTTCGCTCGGAAGTACTTCTCTCGGAAACGACCCATTCGGAAACGTTTCACTTGGATTTACCTCACTCAAAAGTGTCTCATTCGGACACAGTTTTTCTTCACTCGGAAGTGATTCTCTCACTCAGAAAGATCTTACTCGAAATCAAATCCCTTTCTTCACTCGGAAAGTCTTATCTCAAACATGATTCACTCCGGAACGTTTCGCTCGTCGAAATCAGACTCGAAAATTCTTTACTGATAACGGATGTCTGACGCTTTTTAATTAAAAGAAATTCCACCGATCCTTAATGAATTATTTTCAAATTTAGGATGTTACAGACTCATTTGAGCTACTTAGATCATTCTCATCACATGTTATGTATGTCTTTCTTCTTTCTTTCTTTCTTCTCCTTGAACTTCTTTTTTAGGTTTGGACAATCGACTTTGAAATGTCCTTCCTTTCCAAATTCAAAGTAGATGAAGAATTATTTTCCTTGGGAATAGTTTTCTTACTTTGATTATTGACTTATTAATATTCCTTTGAAATTTCTTGTTCTTCATGAACTTCCCAGATTTCTTTATGAATAAGTTTAGGTGCTCTACATCAAGATTTTCCTAATCAAATTCCTTCTCATCTAATGATGTTGCTTTGAAAGCAATGCTCATTTTCTTCAAAAGCTTCTCCTCTTCTTCCACCGTCTTCAAGTCTTTCAACTTGTTCTTGTAATTTTCTAAATAAAGTTCCTGGAGACATTCCATTCACATTTGGCATTTGTTTGATAACTATGACTAATGGTTGTCATTCCCTGGTAAGACTTTTTAATACTTTGTGAATAAGCTCTTTGTTAGAGTAAGATTTACTAAGAGTAATAAGGTGATTAATAATCAAAGTAAATCGTTTTTGAAGCTCTAAAATTGTTTCTCTGGAATTCATTCTAAAACTTTCATATTGACTAGTTAGAGTTCCTATTTTAGAGTCTTTAACATCACTAGTTCCTTCATGTGTAGTTTGCAAAGTGTCCCACATATCTTTAAAGGATGTACAAGTTATAACTCTAAAGAATTTATCCGGGCCTAAGGCGAGAGTGATGAGATTTTTAGCTTTGTAATTGTATTATACTTTCCTTTCTTCATCATTAGTCCAATCATCCATATGTTTTTCAATTTCTTTTCCATCCAAGATACTTTAGGTACATAGGGACCACTTTCAATAACATTCTAAATTTTTTAAATTAATAGATTGGATAAAAAATTTTATTCTTTTTTTTCAAAAAGCATACCCTTCACCATTGAAGGCCGGAGGCCTATTTGTGGCACCATCCTCAGGAATAAGAGTATAGGATATTAAGGCCATCTATTCTCTTGAAGCTGTTAAGCTTGATTTACGAAGAGTCAAGCACTGATACTACTTGTCACCAAGTGGCCTCAATACTCAAGAGGGTGAGGGATGAATTAAGTGTTCAAAAAATGTTTGAAATGCCTTTAAAAATAATTCTTATGTACTTAAATTTACAAGCCAAATTAATAATTAAAATGATATGTAATACTCAGCCAGAATAAAGAAATAATAAATTGTAAATACACTAATTTAAACACAAACTATAGTAGCAGTTATAAAAAGTTTAAGGTATAAGAGCTTGCAAATCAATATACTAGCTCCACCACTTCCACTTGTGGTGTACGTCTAATCCCCAAGCAAACCACTTGGAGAATTTCCATTACTGAAGATATGAAAATACATTTTTTGAGAAATTACAGTCTTTCAATATCTCACACCAAGAACTTAATTCTCACAAAAAATTGGGCACTTCACCCAATCTCACAATCTCTCAATATCACACCCAAAGGTTAAACCCTAACCTTTGAAATCACACTTAATCACAAATGTATGGTGTACAACAACTGAAAAGACTCTCAATAGAGTAGATGACATAATTGATGCTCAAAGAGATGCAACTCTTAAAAAAATAAAAAATTTAGAACCTAAAATTGCTGAAACTCAAGAGTGAGCGAATACCAATCAAATCTTGTGTCTTGTATCCTTGCGATTGGAACCCTATGTATAGAGCCTTAGTGTTGGAATGGCTGTTGGAGAAAATTAAGGTTTCAAGCTAATTTGGGGATTTGATTGATTCACGCAGTTTTTATCTGTTATTTGTCACTTTTTACATTATCTAATTGATTAAGCCCAAACTAATCGATTAACTATTCTTTGGTAATCGATTAAGACGCTGAATCATGCCTATTTTTGAATTCTTTTATCATCTAATCGATTAGGCCTTCTGGAGAATCGATTAGTCCTGAAATAATCAATTAATTATTCTTTGCTAATTGATTAGGACTCTTGCAACCATGATTTTTAGTACTTTTTACATGATAGGGACCTCCATACATTGTTGTCCCTTTGACCCATTGATTCTATACATGTATTTCTAAGAAAGCATAAGTATGTAAAATGTAAGTACTTGATTTGATTTTAAACTTGATGTACATGTTCTAAAATCCATTGCTTTTTCATTTGATCTTGAATTCTTTTGATCTTGGAGGAATTCTTTATCATTATCAAAACCTGTTATGTAAACATATATTTCAATAGATAATCATTGAATTCAATATTTTTGTGGTTAAATATATATATATATATATATATATATATATTACATTTGACATATATTTTTAATTAAATATATTATAGTTGACATATATTTTAATTAAATATATTTCATTTGACAGCTATTTTAATTAAATATATAACATTTGACATATATTTTATTTAAAATGAAACATATGTAAGATTTTTTTAATATATAGATATTAAAAATTGGCAAGATTTTTTTTGAGATATCCTAATAGTTCAATGGTTGGAAGTCCTTCTTGCTTATTACCTTGGGTACTTGGGTCCAATTCTTATATCCTTCTCTTTTTAAAATATATAATGTTAAAGAGTGAGGTATTGGGTATACCTCCTACCACAAGTCAAATGTCCATTTTAAATATACTCTTAGTCATACCTAACTCTTTAACCAACATTATTTCTTAAACCTCATATAGACCAAATTACAAAAAACTAAATGACAATAAAGCCGCAAACCAAACCAACCTCCCATATATGAAAAATCACAAATGAGCATCCTTCACAATGGACAAATTATATCATAGGCTTGAAAAATAACAAACATCGTGTTTGCACCCTCTAAGCAAAGATTGACCTTTGAAGACCAAAAAATGAAAATAAAAAACTTTATAAATTCATAAGTATTATGAATATTATATTTGTTGGATGTCCCCCTAAGTTCTATAAATAGAGCTTGGGTTAGCCATTAATTGTGACTTAACAACTTCATTTCTATTCTCTCATTTATCTCTTCAAATTCCCTTTCCTCCATAATTCTTCTTCCTTCATAATTTCTAGCTTATTTTATAACACGTTATTAGCACGAAGTTCTGACTAACTGAGATCTAGTCAAGACTAAGAGAGGTAATATATGATGATTATTATTATTATTATTATTATTATTATTATTATTATTATTATTATTATTATTATTATTATTCTTTATAATTTTAATTTATATTATTTATGTATGTATTATAAAAGTTTCCAAAGAACTTATATTTAAACATCCCAGAAAGATGTATAAGATTATATCTATATCATAAAAAAAAATATAGTTCCTGAAGAACTTATTCATAAATATCCCTGCAGGATATATAAAATTAATAGTCAGAATTCTTAAAGAATTTTGAAAATATTTATCAATAGTTCCTAAAGAACTATAACAATTTAAGAAATTAAAAAATATATATAATAATAATATATATCACTTCTACATTTATCTGCTTCACTTTTTGCGTAGCTTTTGTCTTGGTACTGCACTAATTGTTTGCTTTTACCTGTTTCATACTATTGCTTTTTGTCATTATTGGAATGCTTGTTATTTTATATTCAGGTATTACTATTATTGTTTTATTATGCTATATTGGATTATTATGCTATATTGGATTATTTTAACAACCTTGGCAGTACCTGATTATTGCTTCACGTGTTGGTATTACACTGATTATTGCTTCTTTTATTGTCACTATTATTGTTTCCTTTATGGCACTAATGCTTCCTTTATTTTATATTATATTCATGAACTTGTATATTAATGCACTAATTGAGTAACTAATTTTGTTTTGCTTCTTTATTTTATAACAATATAAAAAAATTAATAAAAAAATTATACTTGTGCCTCCTGTAGCTATACTTCACGAGCTAATTTTGTTTTATGCATTGTAGCTTCACAGGCACACCTTGCTTTTATGTTTCACATTATTGAAATCTGTAGTGTCAATACTTTACCTGTTTGTAGCATACTGCAATTATATATATAAATTAATTGTAACATTCCTTATATATATATATATATATATATTAAATACGCACTAGCATTCCTTATATAACTTTAATGCTTTACCTGTTTCATACTTCCTTATTCCTTATATAATTTTAATGTTTGGCACTTAGTATGTTTCATGTTTCACGGCTGTACACCAATCAATTCCTTATACAATTTTAATGCTTAGCTTTGCTACTCTAAATAATTCACTTTACCTGCACTGTATACAACCTTACCTCATGTACTAATTTTGTTTTACTTGGGTTATTTTATTTCCTTGTTCAATTATTTTATATTCATGTAGATTTATATTGCATATTGCCTTATAGAGATTGATTTCTCATAATTAATATTTGTAAATAATATAATATATTATATATAAAAAAATGAGTTAATAAATAATATATATATATATATATATTTATAATCATTATTGACTTGTTATGAAAATTGTTATTCCCATTATTATAATGATAATTATAGTTAATACATTTATCGAAATATTATCTGACTTATTTATAATTTCTTGCATAGAAATAACTATGTCAAATATTACCAACCTTGAGTTCGTGGCCTTTGACATATCTGGAAAAAATTATCTATCATGGACACTAGATGCTGAGATCCATTTAGATGCAAAAGGTCTTGGAGACACGATTAAAAATGAAAATCAGACATCCAGTAAAAACAAGGCTAAAGCCATGATATTTTTACGTCACCATATCCATGACGGTTTAAAAAATGAGTACTTAACAGTTAAAGACCCTCTCGTTTTGTGGAATAATCTAAAAGAGAGATACGACCATCAAAAGGATATAATTCTTCCAAAAGTCCGTTATGAATGGATGCATTTGCGCTTTCAAGATTTTAAAACTGTAAATGAATATAATTCTGCGCTATTTAGAATTACTTCAAAATTGGAGTTATGTGGAGAAAAGATCACTGAAAGTAATATGTTAGAGAAAACATTCTCCACTTTTCATGCATCCAGTATGCTCCTGCAGCAGCAATATCGCCAAAAGGGCTTTACAAAATATTCTGAATTAATTACTTGTCTCCTTGTGGTTGAGCAAAATAATGAATTGCTTATGCAAAATCATAAATCTCGTCCAACTAAAACTGCTCCATTCCCAGAAGTGAATGTAGCAACACACGATCATAATACTCATGGTCGTGATCGTGGCCGTAGCCGCGGTCGTGGACGAGGTAATGCTCGGGGACATGGTATTGGTCGTGGATATGGTTATCGTCGTGGTCATGGTCGAAATGATAAGAGATCATCATTCACATGGAAAAATAAAGAACATATAAAAAAGGGATAGATGTTCAAAATAGCGAACAAACTAAAAATATCTGCTATCGTTGTGGTAGCAAGGGACACTGGTCTCAAGTTTGTCGCACACCAAAGCATCTTGTAGATCTATACCAAAAATCCCTTAAAAATAAAGGGAAAATAATAGAGACAAATTTTACTGGTATAGATGATAATTTCTCTGATTTTAGTGTTGATGATTTTCTTACTCTTCCTGAAGAAGAAATTGACCACTCGGTTGGAGAAGGGAGTGCCCCTAAATAAATTATTTTAATGTTTCATGTAATTTGTTTTATTGTAAATTTTGTCTTTATCAATAAAATTTTGTTAAATATTATTGTTAATTATATTTTTACTCATGATTTTTTTATTTATTTAATGAAGAATGAATGCTCATGTGAATGACGAATATATATGTCTCGCAGACAATGCAACAACTCATACCAATCTCAAGAATGAGAAATATTTTTACCATATAGTAAAACAAGAAACCAATGTTAATACTATATCTGGTAGTATAAATATAATTAAAGGCTCCGGTAGAGCCAGTATTTTGTTACCTGGAGGAACAAAATTGCACATTGAAAGTGCATTATATTCTAAGAAGTCTCAAAGAAATCTGTTGAGTTTTAAGGATATCCGCAGAAATGGATATCATATTGAGACCACAAATGAAGGGAAATATGAATATCTTTACATCACAAAGTTAATTTCTGATAAGAAATGTATATTGGAAAAATTACCTTCATTTTCCTTCGGTTTGTACTATACTTATATTATTGTAAACCAGAAGTTTACAAATAAGAATGACTTTGTTATCTGGCATGAACGATTAGGCCACCCTGGATCAATTATGATGCGAAAATAGTTGAGAATTCAAATGGTCATTGTTTGTCCAGCAGACAAATTATGCAAACTAAGAATTTCTCATGTGCTGCTTGTTCTCAAGGAAAATTGATCATTCAGCCATCACCAATGAAAATTGGGAATGAATCACTCACATTTTAGAGTGTATACAAGGTGATATTTGTGGACCAATACACCCTTCATGTGGACCCTTTAGATATTTTATGGTTTTGATTGATGCATCAACCAGATGGTCACATGTTTGCTTATTGTCAACTCGCAACCAGACGTTTGCGAGATTACTAGCTCAATTAATTCGTTTAAGAGCTCATTTTCCTGATTATCCAATTAAGAAAATACGCCTTGATAACGCTGGTGAATTCACATCTCAATCATTTAATGATTATTGTATGTCCATTGGAATTGATGTTGAACATCCTGTAGCACATGTTCATACACAAAATAGACTTGCTGAATCATTGATTAAACGTTTGAAATTGATAGCAAGACCATTGTTAATGAGATCAAAACTTCCAATTTTAACTTGGGGACATGCAATCTTGCATGTGGAAGTACTTATTCGCATAAGGCCTACAAGTAATCATGAATATTCCCCTTTACAATTGGTTCATGGTAAAGAACCAAATATTTCTTATCTAAGAATCTTTGGAAGTGCGGTATATGTTCCTATTTCTCCTCCACAACGCACTAAGATGGGACCTCAAAGAAGGTTGGGAATATATGTTGGATATGAAAGTCCATCTATAATAAAATATCTTGAACCTTTAACAGGTGATTTATTTAAAGCTCGTTTTGCTGATTGTCATTTTGATGAATCTATTTTCCCACCATTAGGGGAGAAAATAAACAGTTGGATAAAAAGATTAGCTAGAATGAGATATCTCTATCACATCTTGATCCTCGAACAAAGCAATCTGAACTAGAAGTTCAGAAAATAATTAGTTTGCAAAATTTAGCAAACCAATTACCTAATGCATTTGCTGATCCAAAAAAAGTGACTAAGTCACATATACCAGCTGTTAATACTCCAATAAAGATTGATATCCCTGAAGGACAATCTAAAATTGCAAATGAGTCTGAAGCCAAAGTAAAACGTGGCAGACCTATTGGTTCTAAAGATAAAAATCCTCGGAAAAGAAAAGTAAATAAAGAGGATGGTCGAATCGAGGATATAAAGACTCCAGTAGAGTCTCCTGACATAATCAAGGTTTCAAATCCAGAAGAAGCCAAGGTACCTGAAATTGATACAAATAAAGAGATCTCGATAAATTATGTCATGGATAAAATACAATGGAATCGACCTGAAGTCGATGTTGATGAAATTTTTACATTCAAAGTAGCTCTTGATATCATAAATGATGATAAAGATTATGAGCCAAAATCAATTAAAGAATGTGCACAAAGAAATAATTGGCCAAAATGGAAAGATGCAATGAAAGATGAATTAAACTCACTTGCAAAACGAAAAGTTTTTGGACCTGTAGTCCAAACACCTAAAGGTGTAAAACCAGTTGGGTACAAATGGGTCTTTACGAGAAAAAGAAATGAAAATGGTGAAATTGTGCGATATAAAGCAAGACTTGTTGCACAAGGTTTCTCACAAAGACCTGGTATTGATTTTGAAGAAACATATTCACCAGTGATGGATGCCACTACTTTTTGATACTTAATAAGTTTGGCAATCCGTGAAAGGCTTGACTTACGCCTTATGGATGTTGTTGCAGCATATTTATATGGCTCACTTGAAAATGACATCTATATGAAACTCCCTGAAGGATTTAATTTGCCTGAAGCATACAAGACAAATCCTCGAGAAAATTATTCAATTAAATTGAATAAATCTCTTTACAGACTAAAACAGTCTGGACGTATGTGGTACAATTGTCTTAGTGAATATTTGTTGAAAGAAGGATATAAAAATGACCCGATTTGTCCATGTGTTTTTTTGAAAAGATTAGGAAAAGAGTTTGTTATAATTGCAATTTATGTTGATGATTTAAACATCATCGGAACTCCCGAAGAGCTTTCAAAGGCTGTAAATTGTTTGAAAAAAGAATTCGAGATGAAAGACTTAGGAAAAATAAAGTTTTGTCTCGGATTACAATTAGAATATTTAAAAGAAGGAATTTTGATGCACCAAAAGACTTATACAGAAAAGGTGCTAAAGCGGTTTTATATGGACAAATCACACTCATTGAGCAGTCCAATGGTTGTAAGGTCACTTGAAGTGAGCAAAGATCCTTTTCGACCTCAAGACAAAAATGAAGAACTACTTGGTCCTGAAGTACCATATCTTAGTGCAATTGGTGCACTAATGTATCTTGCTAGTCATACAAGACCTGATATATCATTTGCTGTTAATTTGTTAGCAAGACATAGTTCTTTACCCACGAAAAGGCATTGGAATGAGATTAAACACATATTCCGCTACCTTAGAGGTACAATGGACATGGGTTTATTTTTCTCATATGTATCTAAGGCAAACCTAATTGGTTATGTAGATGCAGGTTATTTGTCTGATCCTCATAATGATCGATCACAAATAGGTTATTTGTTTACATGTGGTGGTACAACAATTTCATGGAGATCAATAAAACAAACGATTACAGCAACATCATCTAATCATGCTGAAATTCTAGCATTACATGAAGCAAGTCGAGAATGTGTTTGGTTGAGATCTATGATTCAATATATTCAAGAAACTTGTGGCTTGCATGCTGGAAAATTACCACCAACAATCTTATGTGAAGATAATGCAGCTTGTATCTCCCAGTTAAAGAAGGGTTATATTAAAGGAGATAGGACAAAGCATATTTTACCAAAATTTTTCTTTACTCATGATCTTATAAAGAATGGTGAAATAAATGTCCAGCAAGTCCGATCATATGAGAATCTAGCAAATATCTTTACAAAATCATTACCAACCAAAGTCTTCGAGCAACTAGTACAGAAGATTGGTCTTCGACGCTTACATAAGTGTTCTGATGAGGGGGAGAATTAAATATTTGTAATTTAATTATTTTTCATGAATATACTTTGTAAAGAATGTTGTACTCTTTTTCCTTCACTAGGTTTTTATCCCACTGGGTTTTTCCTAGTAAGGTTTTAACGAGGCACATTCTAAAATATAGACATCCAAAGGGGGAGTATTATGAATATTATATTTGTTGGATGTCCCCCCAAGTTCTATAAATAGAGCTTGGGTTAGCCATTAATTGTGACTTAACAACTTCATTTCTATTCTCTCATTTCTCTATTCAAATTCCCTTTTCTCCATAATTCTTCTTCCTTCATAATTTCTAGCTTATTTTATAACAATAAGAAGCCCTTTTGTATACTCTCCATTTTCATGGTCACCTCTCCAACTATATTTCCATCGTTCATCCCCCTCCACCCTGGATCTTAAGAATTTTTTGCATAAAGCCTTCTCACCCAACCACTTTTCTTCCTAAAACAATTTACATATCCCTTATTCCGTAGGATCTTTCTTGTATTCTTTTTAGACCAATGATCTCCATTATGTTGTACTGAAAATTTTCCCAAATTGTACCACCATCTGAACTAAATAAATTAACTTCCTCATCCATAATATTAAAGATTAAATTGATTAATACTCACAATTTCAAATATTAATTTCATGTATTATATAATAATTATTGTAATGGTGTTGATAATTAATGTATAAAAACTACATTACTTAATATGGACAAAAATCAAAATTACATACTTTCTTCAAAACATGTTCATTTTTATAAATATTTGTATCATTTACCTTCTTCAACAAATATTATTGCCATAAATTTATATGTTGTTCCTTAATTAATATTAGGAGGAGTTTATTTGTGATTTTATTAGGTTAAGAATTCTACTATCACTCAATTAGAAATTACTATTAAGAATAAAATCAATTATAAATTACCATCAACAATGAAGTAAATTTTGAAATTTTTTTAGCAAAAATAAAGAATTGTATAATCTATAATGACAATATAAATTTCATAAATTCATCTAAGTATCATAAGATTCAAAATTATTTATGATTCATTACATATACAAATCATTGACTAATCAAACCATATAAATCTTAAGTTTCGATTCATGAAAATTCTAATAACGACAACTGTAATAATTTCCTGGTCCAATCTTAACTCTTCATTTGGATGTAAAGATGAAATAAAATAAAATAAAATATGAAGAAAAAAAAGAAAAAAAATGATGAAAATAGAATAAAAAGTATATATTATCTGAATAAAGAAAAAAGTAAAGGAAATAAATGGAAAAAGAAACCTTTTCTTATTTGATGGATAAAAAAATTAATTATAGTAAGAAATAAATTAAATTTTAACCTAAAATTTAATTTTTATGATAATATATTTAATATAAAAAATAATTTTTAATTTTTAATAATATTTATGAAATTATTAATATTTATGAGACATTTATTCAATTTCCTTCCTTACAGAGAAGTAACTAAATTCCATCAAACTCACATCCTTTCTTTATTCTCTCCTTTTTCCTTTTAAACAAAAGACAAAAACTCTTTTCCATCCCATTTCTTTCCCTCCCTTATTTTACCCCAAAACAAACAAACCTGTCCGAACTTCTTCCAAAAAGAAAAAAAAAAACTGTCCGAACCAAGTTCTTCGACAAAAAGGACATGCACAAAAACATTATGCACAAACAGCATTTCTCGTGTCATTAAAGCGCAATTTGGATGGTTATTTAAGTATTTTTTAGCCACAGAGCTAGATGGAGCCAGATTTTCAAGTTCGGATAAGAGTACCAAGACAGCTTAAACATGTACCATGTTCTTTGAAATTCTGCACAATATTACCTGCCATAGCACCGATCCACATATTTGAAGGCCCTTTTCTATCAACAATAATCAATTAATGCATCCATTTCAGACATTCAAATATAACCATCAAGTCGAACTAGTAAACAAAAGACGCATCTAAAATTACTAACATTGTAGTAGGAACAAGACAAAAGACCTAAACCAAAATACAGAATCCCTGGCAAATTACCATAATTACTGCCTTGATCTTGACTCTGCCCGTCTAGCTTCATCAGGTGTGGAAGGAAACAGCTCCACATACCTTGATCCGATGGTCATTTTATCTTTGGACATTGCTCTCTTAGCCTCCTCAGCAGAAACAAACTCTGCATATGCCTCTCCAGTAGCTTTCCCATCTGGACGACATGCAATGTGTACCCTGTCTTCTATCAGCCTGAAATCTTTAAAGAATTCAAGAATTTGAGATTTTGTCACTGAGAATGGAAGTCCACGCATCTTCAATATCTCGGTGTATTCCATTTGTTCTTTATCACTGAACCTCTTGGACCGGGAAGGTGGAGGGCTACCATGGTAATCATTGTCGTATATTCCTTCATAATTGACCTCAGCAGCAACGGCATTGTAATAATCCTGCTTCTTACACCTGAACACTTCTACGTATCTGCGACCCATGTTCTGCCTATCTCTCTGTAAAGCAAAGTCAACCTGCCTTGCCCCTGCAAACACTACAAAGGCCTCCCCAGAGAACCGCCCACTCTTGTTGACCAGCAACACGTCCACAATTGTCAGCCCAGCAAAGAATTTCAAAATGTCAATATCGGTGCAGTTGAATGGAAGCCCCCTGAGACGAACCACAGGAAAGGGAGGAGGGGGCTGGAAGCCACCAGCATATCCATAAGGTTGAAAGTTGCCTGCTCCGCTGCTCACTGCGAAGTATGGATTGGATTCCATCATTCTTTGTCTCTTTGAGCCAACCTCGTACCCGTCCGAAACCCCCCCGCTTCCCAACATTGCCCTTCAAATATCCATACCCAAAAAAAAAGATCCCCCACTCAACATGTTAATAAAGCCAAACCCAACCCACGTTTCCCGGACACTTAATTTCAATTCCTAATGCCATAAATTTTCATATTCATCACAACTCCCACAACCAAACAACATAGAAGAAAATAACACAATATCAAACAAATCACCTAGACCAATAGCCACCACGGATGAACCAAAACAAAATATTTTTCAGAGAAAGATATTCAGTCCGTCAAACACCCATGATACAATCCATTTAGTCACACATACAACATTGAACAGAACACGCAAGCTAACAAAACTCAGGTGCAGTTCTTTAAGTGTTTTTGATACTATTCTCCAATCAAAATTGATGTTTCACCTCAGTAACACGCCATATGAAGGCGACTTACCAGTAATGGTCAGCCAAGTTACCAAAGTGAAACTTCAATTTTGATAGTAGAACGATCCCAAAAACACTTAAGGAACTGCACCTAAATTTTGTCCCAAGTTTAATCCTAGCAACATACCTCAACACTCACCTAACACCTCTCAAAAGAATAATCAGTTAATCGAATCATATAAAAGTAAATGCATAAGCTAAAATTAAGAAGACTTCCCACAATTTCTCAATGTTGAAACAAAACTATATTATGTGCGTCTGTAGCAAACGGCACTAACCCTAGCAAAAAGGTTAAAACAAATTTAATCATACATGTCATATTTTTCTCCGCCAAATTAATCCGCTCTTAAAAAAAGCCATAGAAACATATAAACACCGTAAATCAGCGCCTTGACTAGAACAAACGAATAAATCACGAAATTTGGAGAGAAAATTCTGAAAGCACTTTCCTCGCCCAAGGACCTTATGAAAATTTAAAAATTAAAATATAATAAATTCACAGAATAACCAATCCCAATCTCCATATAATTTAACCTAAAACTAGAAAAGACGGACACACAATTTCAAATCGTAGGCATCGGCGCAGAGAAATAAAGCGCGAGAGAAGAGAAACGAAGAGGGAAATTGAGGAAGGAGAAAGGTGAAGATGAAAAACATACCCTCTGGGTCCGTACATGTTTCCGAAGGATCGAGAAAGAGGTGATTCCGATGATGACGGAGGAAAACGATACGGATCCAGCGCTGCGAACCCTAACTGCGTGACCCACTTTATATGCTTCTTCTCTTTCTTCTTCTTCTTCTTCTTCTTTCGAATTTATTTCATGCCTTTCTCATTCTGCGGTGCAAGAAGAGAATGTAGTGCTGAATTTGACTCCTCAAATGACCCAAGTACCCTGTTGCTTTGTCATGCCACGTGGATTCCTGACCCTTTGATCAATGGGTATTCTAGGAAACTTGTTACCCTCTTTCTTTCCTTTTTGTTTTTTGGTTAACTAGGCATGTCATTACAGATTAAAAAGGCCCATGCCCAAGACCACTGAAGCCTACAGGGCCAAGCATCGACAAAATAAGCACGTACAGAAGTTTAGAGGAGTTATGACCAAAAAAAAAAAAGAAGTTTAGAGGAGTTTACCAAAAAACAAAGAAGTTTAGAGGAGTGATTATATTAACTCTACATAGGGGTTGTTTGGTCTGCAGTTGGAGAAACGAAGTTAAGTTGTAGTGAAAATTTTAAAGGTTGATATTAATTTTTTACGCCGTTTGAGACAATTAAAACTTCGTTGATCCGTAGGATCAAAAATCTCCCACAAGCCAACGGAAGCCAACGGAGGATTTCTCCGTTCCAATGACGCACCAAACGTGCTGATAATTTTGTTTCTCACATCCATTCTTCAATTGATTAACTTGCTCCTTCAACTTGTAGGTTATCCCAGTGGTCAATAATGAAGGATCTCCTTTGTTGTTATCGTCACATTTAAATTTTATGGATTATAAGATGTAAGAGAACATATTCATCTTTTCATCTTATGAGATTTGAGGGTGTATTTAAACTTTTCAAATTACAAGTACCATACCGAGAGACAAATTGAATATATGAAAAATATCACGAGGAACATTATGCACACCTATAAAATGAATAAGGAACAATAAGCACTTACAAACGAATAGAGAAAAATACTCTTTTAAAATTGATTAATCGATTTTAAATACATAATAATAGGAAAATTGTTTAGTACTCAACCAACAATTTTTACTTTTTTTATCTCATTATGGGAGAAGAATAGTGTGAAATAGAAAAATCAAAAACAAAACCTAAACACTAATATAGGAAAAGGAGAAAATTGGACAATTTAAAAGAAAAAAATTATTTTACATATTTTATATTAAAAAAAATCTTGAAAATTGATGAGAATAACATAAACAATGATGTTAATATAACCTTCAAGCTTAGAGATATAAAATGGCAAAGACTAGTCTAAAAGGTCCATCCAAACATAATTCATATAAAGAGGATGTTGTTTTTAACACCTCCCTATTTTTTGTTGCTTCTATATCCCTTTTTATTTTTTTGGGTTGAATATTATGAGGTTACCCTTAACTTGAAATCCCTGGTAAAACTATATCCTCTTTCTACTCAACATCCATCTCCCTACTTCCTCTTTCTATTTTCAACAAGCTTTACCCTTCAGTACGATAAACATGTTTCAAATTGTTGTAATACTTCAACTTCGTGCAATCTCAAACTAGGAAAAAATTCTTGGATCATAAGATTCAGAAAACATTTGAACTCTAAAAGCAATTATCTCGGTTAGAGTATTATAATGCTTCTCACTAGACACATTAGTGTCATCACAATATTTCAGGATAGAATATTAACCAAGACAATCACTATATGTTAAAGTATCTAGTTAATAATATAACAACTAATGATAAAATTTTCCGTGATTAAATTACCATTGGTTCAAGAGTTCTTTTGAAGATGAAGATGAAGATAAAGAAGAACACTCATAATAAAGTTGTCATTTATTTCGTGCTCAATTTTTTAATTTTTTTAGTTTCATCCTTTTCAAATTTCTTTCTTTGTGTGTGTGTAGTTTCAAAAATTAAACTACACAAAGTTGTACAAACTTTCACTTCTCTTAAACGGAGAACAGAATAATAAAGATTGTTATGGTAATTATTTTTGGATGAGGCCTAGGAACATTATTACACATAAAATTAATCTTTGAACTCAGTTTACAACTACAAAATTTAAAGAACAAAGTACAAAAACAACAACACAAGCACACAAACGTAAACAATGATGGAAACACTAGGGAGAGAGAATAATGAAAGAAAAAGGCAAGCAAAATGAAGGTGAAGGTGGAAGTTGAATGGAGAAAAATGCGTAGAAAAGTCTCGTTTTGCCGTTGCATATTGTGTTTGACTGCTTAAATATTTATTGATGAGTTTTTTATATTCTGATTTTTTTTTATATTCTGATTTTTTTATATTCTGATTGTTGTGTAGATATGTGACGTGACACTAAGTTAGGATGAGTATTGACTGACTAATTTTATGAACATAGAAAACGTAAGAAAAATGCAAAGTGTCAATGTGGGTTCTTGACAAAATATAGATATTTTATTGTTCAGAAGAAAAAATGAGAAAAAAGGCAGTATAGTTGTAATAATATTTATTTGTTAGCATATCTAGTGGTGAACTATTTTAAATAAAATTTTTAGAATTTACTTAGTAATATTTTATAACTAGTTTTGAATAGAACAAAAAGTTCTTGCTGTGGAAAATATAGAGATTACGTTTCCGACGGACGATTAAAGTATATACAATAAATAGTATATACCAAGAGTTTTCAATATTCAGATTTGAAAATAGATTTAAAAATATAATTTCATGTGATAAATTTATTTAAAGTTTACATAATAAATTTTAGATTTATTTAATTAAATATTATTTTATAAAATAAACTTATTCAAAGAATTTAAATTTTATAATTTCTTACGTCTAAATTTATAAGTAAATGATAAAATTAATTTAACTAAACTATACTTTATATTATATAAGTTCCTATGTTAGGTAACATTATTTTGTGAGATACTTAGCGATTTTAAAAGTTATAATACCATATTTTTCTAAAACTACTAAAAAGTGGAATTTTTACAGGTTATAAATATGAAGTTTCGGTTTAGTTTTTTAAGTTAAAATAACACATATTGTACTTCATACTAAAGATAAAAAGATGCTAAGTTAAGAACCCTACCTAACACTAAGCCTAAGTAAGAGAAATATTAAATATTGTATTTCGTGCATTCTGCATACATTATAATTGGGAGGAATGGAGGTTGAATGTTAGAGCCACACTAATGGGTACATTGGAGGGCACCTTCATTCTGATCTGTACGTTGGGATCTTGAGAGTAGAACTAGGTTGGGTACCCAATGGTTTATAAGTCACGCCTAGAGCTGAAGAGCCCGTGACAAGCCTAGCTTACTTCAACTAGGACGAATGTTAAGGACCATGGAGAGCAGTTTTGGTTGTTAAGTGATCACGATGTATAGTGATGGATCCATATTGTGTTTGGATTACGTGTCCCTTACCGTGTTATTATGAAGAACTAGTTCGCCCGCTTGAGTAAACGATTGTGATTGTCTTACCCAGTAGACGTATTACGGCATGATGGTGATTTGGAGATGATGAGTGATAGTCCTATTTGCATCATGAAACACTAATGAAAGATAAAGCATAAGACACTAACTCATGTATTGCATACATTAACGCATAAGACTTCTAACCCATTCATTGCATATCATCAACTAACCAACTATGTAGATAGCTATTGCTTAAGTTCAGTGTTGATTGTTTACTAAATGATATATGTTTGTATGTGTCATACTTAGCTACCCACTTCATGAATACCCATAGGATTGGAAGTACTATACTCACCCATCTAGTGTTGTGTATGTTACGTATGCCTTGTTAATAATTTTACAAGACTGACAAAACGAAGGAAAACAAGATTTTGGATAGTAGAGGGAAGGAATCGTGCTGAGAAGTTGTAGGGTCGTGCCATGAAAGTTCATCTGACTAAGTCAAAGGACCAGTGTGAAAGCATACCTAGTGGTATACTTCTAAAGTAGTGTACAGTTATTTTGAGAGCCTACATGCTCGTGACTTTTAAAAGTATGTATAAAACTTACTGTATATCTCATATGACTAAACTGTTGTTGTAAACCACTGCTTTGTTTTCGCATAAAAAAAAATCTTCCAAAATCTCACAAACTTGTAACACCCTGGTTAAGTAGGATGAATCCAGTGAGAGGGATTGTCCTAGTTAACAAGAGTGTCAAAACACGGTGATATCAAAGCATGAGTAATTTAGTAAGTCTTAGTATGAACCACTACCCCTGTGTACTCTAAAAGTCTGAGTAAAAGTTATTAGGACTTGTGTGTAGTAGAGATTTACTTGATTGTGTGTGAAGTTTCCCTCGAAGAAAAAGACTTGTAATATTCTATGATAGAACTACCCCTTCTATTTTTCAGTAAGATAGCTCGTGGGGAAGATTATACCATGAACACCTTGCTGACTAGAATTGTTGAAGTAATCGAGCATTAGGTAGCCTCCATCTCCAATGTCGTTCCTTAAAGAAACCAAGGTCTAATAGATTTCCAGAAAAATAAACCATCACAGTTTAAAGGAGGATTTGATCCTAAGGGAGCCCGCTATAAATTGAACAGCTAGAAAATATCTTCTTTGTGATGGGTTGTGTAGATGATGAGAATGTGGCATATATTGCGTATATGCTAGTAAGAAAGGCAAGGTATTGGTAGACTCATGCTAGGCTTAGACTAACGGTAGAAAATCCTGTTATTACCCGGGATAGGTTTAAAGCTGAGTTCTTAGCTAGGTATTTCCCAGAAGACATTAAAAGGCAAAAGGAGTAGGAATTCTTTAACTTAAAGCAAGAAAGTATGACAGTGGGAGACTACACTGCTGAGTTCAAAGAATTAGTGAAAAGTTGTCCATATTATGAGCAAATGGGTGAAGCGTCGACATGCACAAAGTTTGAGGGAGGATTGAGGCAAGACATTCGCCAGGTAATCTGTTGCAACAAATTACCTAGTTTACTATTTTGATGGACCGATGTCACATATATGAGTATACCACAGGATAGAAGCAGACTAGGACACCCAACTCTGGACCCTATAGGAACCTATCAGATAGGCGTCAGCAAAGAAACTTTAAGTCGAGGAAACCTTATTTCTGTCCTAACCCTAGTTCATCAAGAGAATTCCCTAGAAGCCAAACAAGTAACTCATCAATTAAATGCTTAAATTATGGGGGACTACATCAAGCTCGATTTTATGATAAGAAGATAATGGTTTGCTATAACTATAGGGGAATAGTACACAAGAATTTCAAATCCCTGGAAGAAACCCTAGCAGACCAAGGGAAGGTCAAGTAGGAAGACCAGCAGGACGCGGGGATAAAGGAGTGTTGGCTAGTACGTCTGTGAACAACAACCCGAGAATGGGAGGTGCCAATCGCAACAACTATGATCGGCGTAAACCCAGAAATACTCTAGCAGACAAGAATGTAGGAAATGCAAGGTATTCACTATGCACAGTGCAGAGGCTGCCCAAGCAAATAAACTGGTACAAGGTACATGCTTCATAGGTACAACTTCTTAATGTACTATATGATTCGGGAGCTACTCATTCCTTCATATCTGATAACTATGTGAAACATCTGAACTTACCCTTAACTCCACTACTTAGTAAAATGATAGTAGTCACTACTGCCAATGAACCTGTTTATCCTTCCCATATGTGCATGAACTGTCCTCTTGATATTTAGGGGAAGACATTCCTCATGAACTTGATCTGCTTGCCACTATGTGACCTTGATATTGTTCTCGGGATGGATTAGCTTGTTGCAAATCGTATCCTCATCGATTGCCACAATAAGGCAATATTTCTTAGTACGATATCTCATGATAACTCTTAACCTAAAAATTTCGAGCCATGTTCAGTCAACCAAGAACAAGCTCTACTCATAGCTGGAGCCTAAGTCTATGTGCTATTCACACACTCCAAGTGCAAAGACAAACCAAATCCAGATCAACTTCCAATTGTTTGGGAATTTCTTGAAGTATTTCCCGGGATTACCCCTAGAACAAGAAATCTAGTTTAACGTCGACATAGTACCAAGAACCGAACCTATATTTATCACTCCATATAGGATGTCGCCAAAGGAATTGGACCAACTCAAGAAACAAATCAAGGAACTTTTGGAAAAAAGGATGATCAAACCAAGTGTCTTATCTTGAGGAGCACTAGTACTATAGGTAAAAAAGAAAGATGGTAGTATAGGTCTATGTGTGGATTAACGCAAGTTGAACAAAGTGATGATTACGAATCGATATCTATTTCCCATCATTGATGACCTAATGGATTAGCTCCGAGGAGCAACAATTTTCTCCAATATCGATTTAAGATCAACTTATCATCAAATACGAGTAAAGGCGGAGGACATCCCCAACACATACACACACAGAGAGAGACAAGTATTCTAAAAAGGTGATTTGAAAAGTAATTATGATAATGTGAGATGATTTAATGTGTAATCTTAAGAAGATATATCGCCATGCAAATTGATCATATTTCATGCAATTTTATAGGCTAGAAAACAATAGTCTTCAAACACAATTAAATCACTAAAGGTGTTTGGCCCCACTTACAAAGTTTCAAGACTTTCAGACGAAGAATTACTAAGAAATTATAATTGATTTATAGTGTAGAATTTATTTATTATTGATAAGGTTATTTAACCCATTTGGTTCCCGTGTCATATTTCATCACTCTCTACACTAATATAATTTAATACTGATATTTTTATCATCATAATGACTACCATAAAATTATTTAACAATTAATTACCTCCCCAAAATTATTAATCCATCTCAATCACCAAAAGACATGCACACACAATATAATACATATAACAACCCAAGTCCAAACTTCATTCATTTCACATAATCAAGAAAAATATATTCACGTATAGGTCATTACCTAAATAAAATAAGAGGTGTTACATAAGTATTTGGCAAAGTAACATTTACTACTTTAGATCCATTACATGATGTGGCGACGTAATATAATGTTTATATCAACCTTTTGACGCTGATTCTTTCAATAATTGGTGTAAATATTTTTCACCACCGTTTATTGAAATAATCAACGTAATACTGTACAGTTTCGAGCGCAGAACTACATACATACACACACACACACATATATATATATATATATATATATATATATATATATATATATATATATATATATATATATATATTGTATATCACTTTTTTTGACACTGGTTCTATCAATAAACTGGTTCTTTAAATAAATCGGTTATCACATTGGTTTCTTGAAATTTTGCTTGCATGTATAGAATGGACTTTACAGTTGGCCTCTACTCAAAAGGAAGAAAATGGAATATTTTAAAAACTGATCAACCAGGCAGAGGAGCTATAGAACAAATCTAATAACACCTTGTTCCTTCCATTTTAAACCCAGGATACCGGTCCAAACAGCTGTCATTCTAAATGAAAATCATTATAATAATCTATTTGCTATACGTGAGTTTACAGATAAATCTGCTAACCCTGGTAGATACTATCAGCCAAGGTATTATCCCAACCTGCAATAATGTAAAACTGTTAGAACGACATTCATAAACTATTACATGCTTCATATATATTCTTTTATTTTTATTATATTATATTATTTATTATTTGTGGGAGGGAGACAGTAGAGTGCACTGTACAACGCAGAAAATTGCGTGCAGGTTAATGTTCTCTGATTAAAAGAAAAAAGCAGAAATGGAGGAGCATGTAGTCTGACTACAGGTTAAATTGCTTCCAGCGGATTCTATAGGCTATCGTGTCGACAATTTCTTTTTAAGTGCTCTAGGAAAACACCAATCAAAACATCTCAAAACGCAGCAATGATGTTATCTTACTGATTGACCATAATCTCCTCGCAATAACTAGGAGTAAACCTTCATTTAAATCCTAAAGATTATATGGGTTGAACAATTTAGTCCTCTACGATTTTAAATTCACGTTAATCCTGACTTTACAAAATGACATTCACTTCAATTCTTTCCACATAAAAGGGCCCTGAAAGTTACAAAACAACAATGAAAAATAAAGCACAAAAAGACTGATGTTAATGTTGTTTTATAAAATCAAGGTCAAAAGTGAAAATTTTAAAATTTTAGAGACTGAAGAGCCATTTGGGTTATAAAACCATTTCCTGCTTTCAGTTTTAATTATAAAACTGTCCTCTTGTTTTCTACTTTTAAAATTTTATACTAAAAACAACTTTTTTTTTCTTATTTTCACCTTTTTCAATATAATTTTTTTAAAACAAGAAACTTGATGACAGATTTATAATTAAAAATAAAAACAGAAAATGTTTTCACATTCTAAACAAGTCCTAAATAGTCGTATCCAAACAATCTCGAGAACTAAAGTGAGAGTTCACTCTGAAAATAACCCCCTGCAATAACATACGCTATCTTAGTAAAAGGACCCAATTCTTCAACGACTGCCAAAGTTTCTTAAATGCACATAGGCATGTGATTTATTCATATAACATGCATCAGGGACAGTTAAATTCAAAACTCTCAGATCTAAATCTAATCCTCACTCGTACAAATGCAAAAGACAAAGCATACATCAGCGCATTCAATGACTGGAACCTAAGTAGGCGGCAGTTGCTTTGAATATAACTTTTTAAATACAAAACTTCAGATTTAACAAGGAAAGATACTAGTATTAATTACCATAATATTGTCATTTTGAACTCCTCCTGTTCTCCAAGATAATAATGTCCCTGCAAAAGTAAAATAAGTTGAAACCCATTAACATGGGGCCATGAGGCATGCCAGTGGTGAACAACCAAGGCTAGGTCCTCAATCCTCATTTGAGGATAATATCAAAATACAATAAAAATAGAGGAAGATTTGTACGGAGAAAACAAAAATCAAGTTTCTCTAACTGGTCCTAAATTCTGATCCCTATCCAGCTTGAGCATGAATAGGATACACCGTACACCAGATCAGAAAGAACTTAGATCATGTTTCTTACTTCATTAAGTTCTGCAATTAAATAATGACAAATGACTATTTACTTAAAAAATTTTAACACATTTGATGGAAGTTATTAATTTTAGAAAGAACATTTGTGTCGCCATTTGAATGAAGAACTTAATGGCAAAGACATAAAGAACTTGGTCGAATCCAATTTTTGTGCTTTATGGATAGCAAGCAATCTAGCAGAATTATCCAAATTAGAGAGTACGTATTATGTAACTTGAGTTATGTAGCCTGGTAAAATTGAAGTATTAATCATAATTGCAATTACCAAATGGTTGCAGAAGTTGTTGAGATATGCTAGCCACAGGAACACTCCAAAACCAGATAAGGGGAATTAAATATGTTAAAACCTACACGGCACAACCTTATAAGTATCTTATCGGCCTCCACAATGAAAATACGTAAACTTAAAAACAATTGTTAGATCAGGATATACCTTTGAGAAGAACAAAACTTTTGAATACACAGCAGTATCCTTGTCATGTAAGTTTTGACCTGCATGTTAGTTCATGTTGAGAGAAGGAAAATGAGAAAACATAAATTCTGTGTGTTAATACCTCAGAGCTTTTGTATTTATAAAGAATTGTACATAATTACAAAATATATGAGAATTGTACATAATCACATCCTAATTTAAGACTAATTACATAAAGATGGAATCAATTTAATTAATCTTAATATCTACAGTAATTATATTTACGTGACTCTAACACTCCCCTTCAAGCTAAAGCATAGGTCATATGCACCAACCTTGTTACATATGTAGTCAATTCAGGGATCCCTTAAAGATTTTATGAAAATATCCGCTAACTGATCATTAGAGCTAACAAAACTAGTAGATATTTCAACAAACATGACTTTCTCTATGACAACATGGCAGTCAACTTCAATATGTTTCATCCTCTCATGGAAAATTGGATTCGAGAAAATATGCATGGAGGCCTAATTAACACATATAAGTGACATTTGTTCAACTTCTCCATACTTGAATTCTTGAAGCAATTGTTTTAGCCATATGAGCTCCTCATTAGCTATAGTCATTGCACGGTACACTGTCTCCTCATTAGAGCTGGCTACAACACTTTACTTCTTGCTTTTCCAAGGAACAAGATTACCTCCAACAAAGACACAATACCCAAAAGTAGACCTTCTATCAACGGGGGAATCTGTCCAATCAGCATCAGAGTATCTCACAACTCAAGTATGTCCACTATTGTCATATAACAAACCTTTTCCTAAAACTCTTTTGACATATCGAACAATACAGGCCACTACGTCCCAATGTTACCTACAAGGAGAGTTCAGGAATTGACTTATCACACTGCAAAAGAGATGTCTGGGCAAGTGACAATGAGATAATAAGCGTATGTATCTTTCAGGATCCGGAAAAGGCTCCTCCAAACTTAAAATTTAGCATTCGTGTTTCTTCTTTAATATCCATTGCATACTTCCTTTAGGATATGATGATCTCATTTTTGGATTGTACAACTTCTATCCCAATGAAGTATTTGAGTCTACCAAGATCCTTTATTTGAAAATTTTTGAAGAGATGTTACTTTACCTATGATCACATAAACAACCAGGGAAATACAACCAGCAAGTGAATGGCGATAAAAGACAAAGTGATCAGCCTCACTTTAAATCATGTCAAACTCATGAATCACGGTAGTGAATCTGCCAAACCATGCCCTGAGGGACTGCTTGAGGCCATATAGGGATTTTCCCAATCGATAAACAAATCCAAAAGACTCCACCTAAGCAACAAAGCAGGGGGTTGCTACATGTAAACCTCCTCAAGTAGATCACCATAAGCGAAAGCATTTTTGATGTCTAACTAGTAAAGAGGCCAGACGAATGGCAGCAATGGAGAGGAAGAGTCACCCCAAAGGTATTTTGGCAACAAGAGAGAATGTGCCTCCATAATTCAACCAGAAGATTTGAGTATAACCTTTGGCGACAAGACGGGCCTTGAGGCAGTCAACTGTTCCCTTGGGACTAACTTTCACCATATACACCCATTGACAACCAACAACAGATTTCCCTGATGGTAGAGAAACGAGTTCCCAAGTCCTACTCTCTGTAATGCACACATCTCATCCACCATACCTTGTTGCTATCCTAGATTGGTAAACGCATCTTCTGCATTCTTAGAAATAAAAACAGAGGACAAAGAAAAAAGACAAGAGTAATATGAAGGAGATATGCGATGATAATTCAAAGCAGTATAAGTAGGAGAAGGATTAGGAGTAGAATGGATACCTTTACGCAGAGCAATGGGAACATCAAACTTAGGAAGTGGGACCAAAGGAGTCGAATGAGTTGGCACCGGAAGTGAGTCTACAATCGTGTCGGTGACAAGTGGCTGTAGTACAGGATGGGGACGACATTGGTAAACCTACAAAGGAGAAGGAGTAGGGTCTGGAGGGGAAGAAGACTCCTGGACATGATAAAGGATGACTGGAGGAGGTGCAGTCATAGGAGAAGTCTTTTAATGGTGGTGCTCCAGACCCAAAATAGGAACATCTTCATAAAAAATGACATCAATGGAGATAAAATACCTGCAAAGACTAGGAAAGTAACACTTTTTAAGAGCATGTGTACCCAACAAAAACACTTGTGAGAATGAGGAGACAGTTTATTGATCCCAGGACCAAGAACATGGGAGAAACAGGTAGATCCAAAAACCCAAGGGAGTAAGGGATGGCGAGAACAATGGGGATATAAGACTTGATGGGATACTTTACCTTTCAGGACAGGGGAAGACATGCGGTTAATGAGATAGCAAGTAGTAAGAACGACATCACCCTAGAATTGAAGAGGGACATGGGAATGAATAAGGAGAGTCCAAGTGTTTCTAGAAGATATTTGTTTCTATACTCAACAACCCCATTTTGTGTGTGTGTGTAAGGGGGGGGGGGGGGATATGTGGACAGGAGGTTTGATGCAACACACCATAAGATGCCATAAAACTCTGAAACTGAACAGATAACTACTCACATGCATTATAACTTTGTAACGTATGAATAGAAATTCCAAATTGGTTTTTTATTTTATTAAAGAATGACTAAAAAAATAGAAAACGACTCCGAACGATCTTTCATTAGATATCACTCTTGAATCTGGGTATTGGGTCTAACTTAATCCTAAAAGCTAGCTTATAAAATGACAATCACACTAAACCCGAGAGGGTAAGAGATAATGAGAACGATGAGGATAAAAGATTTGATGGGACATTAGGAAAGCATGCGGTTGATGAGATAGCAAGCAGTAAGAATAGCATCACCGCAAGACTGACGAGAGCATGAGAATGAATAAGGAGAGTCCAAGTTGTTTCTAGAAGATATTTGTTTTTACGCTCAATAACCCCATTTGGTTAGGGGGTTTGTGGATAGGAGGTTTGATGCAACACACCATGAAATGCCATAAAACTTTGAAACTAAATGGACAAATACTCACAAGCATTATGACTTTGTAAAGTATGAATAAAAATTCCAAATTGATTTTTTATTTTATTAAAGAAAGACTAAAAAATAGAAAACAACTCCGAACGATCTTTCATTACATATAACTCTTAAATTTGGGTATTGAGTCTAACTCAATCCTAAAAGCTAACTCATAAGATGATGATTATCTTACACCTTATATACTTTTGGTTGGCTATATTTTTAGTCAATATGGAACTTTCAACACACTCCTTCACACTCAGGAATAGAATGTGGATGAATACGGGTGGCCCATGAGACTTATTAACATACCTCTTTCACGCTCATGAATGGAGCGTGGATGAATACCGGTGGCCCGTAGGACTTAGAACACCCTCACACTCAAGCGTGGACAGTATGGGTGACCCAATAACGGATCTAGAATAGACGTTAATACATCTTAAATTTAGATATTGAGCTTAACTCAATCCTAAAAGCTAGCCCATAGGATGAGGACTACCCTCCACCTTATATACTTATGGTTGACTATATCTCTAGTTAATGTGGGACTTTCAACAATAACCAAGTACAACCAGAAAAATCATCGACAAAAGTAAGAAAATACATAGGTCTTAAAGCAGATAAAATACGACTTGGACCCCAAACATCCGAATAAACTAAAACATTAGGGGAGAAGCCCAATATTAATGAAGTTAGGAAAGGAAGTACGAGTATGCTTGCCTTATTGACAAGAATCACAAGACAAAGACTTATTCATAGAAAAACTAGAAACTAATTTCTTCAACACATCGACCTGGATGTCCTAGCTGGGCATGAACAAGAAGTGGAGACGCGAATGCCGAATCGACTAGAGATGGCCTGTTGGGTTGGTAAAAACCATGAGACTCACATCTGAAGCCAATCATTTTTCCCATTTTCTTGCCCTGCAAAGAGACAGGTCATTATTAAAAGAGATGACAAAGATTACATGTAAGCTGGCTAATGGATAATAAATTTAAAAAGGACACCAAGGACAAATAACACATTATTAACATAAATGGAAGGAAAAAAGATGGACAATACCAATACCTTGAGACTGTGTTTGGGAGCTATTAGCCATAGCAACGGAAGGTAAATAACCAATGCTAGAAAAAGAAAAAAAAAAAGGATTTATTATGGATGATGGATTGGTGGCCCCAGAATCAAGGATCCAGGGGCCTAAAGAATAGGAGATGCCAACAAAGGATTACTAGCATGCGCATCAACAGTGGAAGCCTGAACTTCTTCAAACCACTTTAGAAAGTCCTATAGGAGAGCAACGGAGTAGAATACGGCAACAATAGCGGCGCGGAAGATGGAGCAGAGGGCACAAAATTGTGAGCAACCTACGCAGTGCGAGGAGGGCAGTCATGAAGAATCCAACGTTTATCAATGATGTGCCTTAGTTTGTGACAATGGTCATAATAGGGCGTCTATTGCCCCTTTTACGTGGGGTCGTGGGGTTTTGGTGCTGCTGCGGGGAAAGCAAAGCGGAAGAATCAAGGAGAGAAACAAATGGAGAATCAGATGAAGGCACGAAGGGAGAGGCTGGGTTATTCATGGAAACCCGAAGGATAGTAGTTAAGGCACTATCCAGAGTAACCTTCATGGGACAACCTAGGATCTGACGAATAGAAAAATACTCATTAGGCAAACCATACAAAGCCAAGGACAAGATGAATTTCTGGCGGTTAACAAACTCAACCTCGTGAGTAGCAACAGAAAGAAGTAGCTCATTGAGTTTGCGAAGGAGACTATTCACCTTACCTACATAATTGGATACAAGGCCCTTAAGAGAACCAAAGGTGATCATGAGATCTTTTCACCAATCTGGTATAGCCCGCGAATATTGGCGGTGGACATTTGCTTATCATCGTCCCAAATAGCTTTGCAAGATCTGTGACCACGAAAGCAATCACGAAAGATAGAGTAATGATGGCCGGCATGATGGAATACAATTGAGCATCAACCTTCTTCCACTGAGGATGTTTAACCACCAGGACATTTGTTTCTGACTTGGTGAGGTGTATCTCATGCCCTTGCCCAATAAGCCATAAAGGAAGGAGGGGCAATCAAAACCCAAGAGAGATCATCAGATGCATCGCCACGTGCAGCTACAAGGGGCGGCTCATGGAGAAAACTTGCCAGAAAAGGGTGAAGCGTGTGGACATGTGCTAGCTCCGATGGAGGTGAGGCCAGCGGGGTGTTGCCAATCTTGGAGAGGCAATTTTGTTGGATGGGTCGTCAGTTGGAAAAGAAGGGTAGAGGTGGCGGTAACGAGCAGTGGCTGGAAGAAGACCGGCGGAAGGTTTTGAAACCTCAGAGAGAGTTAGGGCTTTGAAAAAGATTTCATGCAATGAACAGTGGCTCACCGAATAATCATGGAAAAAAAACAGAACTCTCGTTAGGATCTGGATACCATGTTGAGAGATAGAGAGAAACGAGAAAACATATGAATTTTGCATGTGTTAATCACATTGGAGTTTTTACATTTATCAAGAATTCTACATTCTTAAATTTGGTTATTGGGCCTAACTCAATCCTAAAAGCTAGCTCATAGGATGAGGATTACCCTCCACCTTATATACTTTTGATTGGTCATATCTCTAGTCAACATGGGACTTTTAACACACCCCCTCACGCTCGGGAATAGAGCGTGGATGAATACGGGTGGCCAGTGGGACTTATTAACACACCCCTTCGTGCTCAGGAATGGAGTGTGGATGAATACAGGTGGCCCATGGGACTTATAAAACACCCCCACACTTAGGAATGGAGCGTGGACAACATAGGTGACCCAACAACAGACCTAGGATAGGCTCTGATACCATCTTGAATTTGGGTATTAGGCCTAACTCAATCCTAAAAGCTAGCTCATAGGATGAGGATTACCCTCCACCTTATATACTTTTAATTGGCCATATCTCTAGTCAATGTGGGACTTTTAACATACATAACTACATAATATACAATTTCCTAATTTAAACCTAATTACGTAAAGATGGAACCAATCTAATCAATCCTAATACATACAGTTACTATATTTATGTAACTCAAACAGTTTAAACTAATTTTTTTTTTTATAAATGCTAGACTTGTTAAAAATAACAGTCAGAAAAACTATAGTAATGCCACTTGCAAAATAATCTCAGCTCAAACTGATTGTATCTTATTTACCTACTCAAGGCTCCCTCCAACACAAGAAAAAGTAACTCTGAAGGAGCCACACCTCTATAGTGAGAAATCTATTATAAAGGGGATTGAGTAATCAACATGTATTATTAATTGCTCTCCTGATGTTGCATATGTATGCACACAAGAATTATCTTTATATTTGTAAAAATTACATAAAATAAAATTTATCATTGTGTGACCACCCCAACCAGAATCCTCTGCTTTAGATACGTGTGACAAGACAAAACAAGATAGTAAGAGAGGGGATAAGTTCTATTAGATAAGTGTGACACAGGCCCGGACATTAAAAATTTAAGCAGTACAGTATTTGATGCCAATCACCATACTATTTGTATAGGAGGGCGTATGGGGGGAGGGGGGGATAGAGTAACTTTCCTTTGTTTGAATGTTTAGCTAAAAAAGATACCTCTCATGTTTGAGTAAGAAAAACAAACCATTTCCTTTTGCCTCTTCCCAATTTCAGGGGGAATGATTTGGGTCCTTGAGTGTGAACACATTACTATCCTTAACTCTTATCCAAACATAGCATAACCCAAGTGGCAGGCAATTATTTGCAAATAATCACTTTAAATCACACTAAAATGAAACCTTTTCTTGAAGTAATTGGATCATTATAAACGTTATATTATATACTCCAATCTAAAATGACCTTTGCTTTAAATACTATTAGAAAATTCAAAATTTAAAATTCTAGATTTGCAATTTCAGTCTACATTTACAGAATGCAATATGTAACATGCGATGATTCATTTAAACAACTCACACTTTGCAAGTTCCCTCTCCTTTGCAGCTGCCAATCTTTTGAGTTTTGCTGCTTGGGCAAACGTTGATGGCCTGAGAGGACAATGAAATGACCCGTATATATCTCTCTCATACACAATCATACATATATAATATCCAAACTTTCTATAAGATTTAAATTTAGTATATTTCTCTTGCTGTTAAACATTTCCATAGACTCACATTTATTATGAAACCTTACAAAATGGAAGTAAACACAAAAACAGAAAATAAAACAAAAATAATACTCCCTTTGGTCTCAAACTAAGTTGTTAACCCTAGATCATGGCATGTCAAGGCAGACCCTGAAACTTGGAACTCACAACCGCAAACCGTGTCGCAGGCAAGATTTTATCCTCTCGCGGAATAGAAAATAAACGTACACAATATTATCTAGACATATTTATATGCTGAAAAATAAATAAATATAAGTATATATACACAAACACATCCCAATCGAAATTTAAACATATTCAAATACATAGTTTTTAAAATTAAAAACATTAATCCACAGTTCAACACATGTCCAAGACTCCCAAGTGTCAAATTCCAAAATAAATGAAATAGAAAAGCACAAAAAAACCTTAAAAGGCAACAAAGTGAACAAACATCTAGAGATAAGGGTTGTCGGAGATGACGGGGCTGTAGGAGATGACAGAGATGTCTTGGAGATGCCAAAGCATCCAACAGAGGTTCCCAGCGGTGTGCAGCATGCTGGAGAAGCCTATGTAGATGTCAGGGATGACAGTGGAGGGGGAGGAGGATAAACCGAGAGAAAGAGAGGGAAGGGGACCTATTCATGACTTCTGCGATGGTGGTGGTGGTCGCTGGAGATATTCCGTCCCCAGCGCAGTGAGAGGGGGGAGGGAGACAACTGGGACAGACAGAAGAGAGGGAGAGGTGACAAAGGGGAGAGTGTTTGGGAGAGAGATTGAGCTTTTATGGAAGAGCCTAGAAGAGGGATTATTTAGTATCATGAAAAAGACAAGGAGATTTTAGGGTTTCTAAAATCAGAAATGAAAAAGGACATAATCACTAAAATACCCTTAGAACATTCCAAAACAGCATTGTTTTCCTTCTACTTCGCTATCGCAGCTGCAAAGAAGCAAATAGACCAGCGATGCCCAACCCACAAGCTAAACACAACCGAGAAGACCATGGAGGAGCACCTAACAGCCGCAAAGCAATTCCTCCCCATGATCGTGCCACAATCACACCCGATTTAAAACCTATGTCTCAAATATAAGGCAAAGTTAACCGAATCACCAAGACCAATAAAATTATTTAAGCAGTAGCTAAATGCATTGGTTCTCTAAAAATTAATGTGACATTACAATTTTACCTCATGAACTTAATTAAATGTCATTGATAATTGAGAGTATATATAATATCTGGTAGAGTACCTAAAAAGGGTGAATAGGGAAAAGTCAATAAATATTGTATGGAAAATGTGACTCCGCCTTATAAAAAGGACCATATTTTTTTAAAATGAAAACTCCGCCTTAAATTTGAGACCAGAGAGGGTAAAAATAAATGCTATTTCAGGTTTCACCAACAAATTTGATTCGAGTTATACAAATAATAAGGCAAAGTAAAATGAATCCTTAGTTAATTGTTGTATGGAATAACACTGGTCATTGGCAGTCAGGGGTTATCCTTGGCTTGAACAAGAAAAAATGTGTATTATCTAATTGTTGCCAATTAAAAAAATTAATAACAATTTAATATGTTTAGAATCATTTTATGTACATCTAACCAAACTTGGAGAACAATTTTTTTATCAAAGGGGTAAGGCTACTGGCTGCCCTGCTGAAGCACAACATCTGCCTACTAATTCTAACCATAAATATAAAAACCAGTTGAATTTTGAATTTCACGTAAGCCCCATTTATTTTCATTGGAGGAGATAATGGCTAAAGCATGAGTGACTTACTGCGACAATGAACTTGCCTCCTTCAAAAGTTGTTTTATTTCTCCACGCAACTGAATTTCTTCTTCATTCTCAGATCCCCTCTGTAGCAAAAGCATGACTGAGAAATCAATATCCTAATAAACAGTTAATGTTAAAAAATATATCTAGCCAACAACAGGAGAAGGCAATAAAATTAGAAAATTATGGTAGAAACAGAGTGCAGAATAACTGGGCATTATGAATGGGATCACTTTTGCTGCATGAAAAGTCCACAATCTTTTGATGGATGTTTAAGTAATGGCACTTGGCCCAAGGGTGCTTGTTACTATCAAGATTTGGCAAAACACTGCAAAATGATAAAACAATATATATTGAGGGAATTTTAGAAAATCAATGAATTTAAATTGGAGCCTTGACAAATTTACCATTAATGCATTACACAATAACCCATACCCTACATATGGCCATATTGCATTCAGCAAAAGCTGACAACAACCACAAAACTATCCTATTGAAGGATTTAGTTTCATGACTGTTTTCTCCATCCAGGGACATTAGAAATCCATTGGAAATTTAAAAATGAAACATGCAAGACTTGACACAAAAAGTTCAACTACACCTGATGAAGACAATGATCAATCAAATGTCAAGTCATCTTGCACCATTTTCACATGAATTGAGATAATCCAAACAAGGGAATTCAGAACCCACAGTTATCCATCCAACCCCTATTTTTTTTCAAAGAAAGAACAACACAGAAATGCATAATTAACCAAGTTTTCAAAAATGAAAACTATTATCCCTAAAATATATAATAATGATTAATCAGTGTTTACTGTTTTCATACATGTGAAATGGATAGTACATATCATTACCATGTGAAGAAATTCACATACAAATCAAACAACCATAGTTCCAACTTCCAATTGAGTAAGGTGAGCCAAAAAGATAGATATCTCTTGAACCAATCATCCAAACTATAGCATTATTTGAATCACTTTAAAATGTTTATGAGAAAAAAACAAAAGATGGATGAGGAAGATGACCTTCTTGAACTGATCAATCCAATGGGAAGCAAACTGCAAAGCAAGAACGGCAAAAAATATGAAAGGAGCTGCTAGTGACCTCTGATGCTCTTCACTTGCTTCACCTCCCATCCTTGATTTAATACAAAAGCCTCAAAGAGCTCTATACTATGCGCTTACTTGTGCTTCTCTTCTTTCTTCAGGTGGAAAAGCAATACAATGGAAGTCAGACCAAACAGTGAACCTGTAAAGTTTCAGGTTCAGGTTTAACCAGTTAGTCCAAATAGTTGAACTAGATGACTATCTAAATGTATACACAATAAAACATGGATAGTTAAATTAAAGCACCCATTGAACACATTCTCATAGTAAGTCATTAGTTTCATAAGCAGAAACCATAACCAATGCGTAACAAACAAAAAGGGACGGGCACAGAAAAGAAAATTGCACACAAAAAATACAGCAAAAAGGTGAATTCAAGTACGATATAACTAAACTAAACAGGGTGTAGTGACTAGTGATCAAAACAAAAGTAGGAAGTAAGCACTAATCAAAACAACACAGAAGATAGCAACCAGTAACTTTGAGCATATTTAGGAACAAAAAAGATTGCACTCAAAGCAAAATTTTGAGGATATGTAATTTTTGAAGATTTGAAACACTTAGTTGTAAAAAACCTGACTTAATTATTTCCCATGAGAATTTTGAGATCCCAAAGTGTGCTTATGAAGTTATGTTAGAATTCAAAACATAGTTACTATTGAAATTATGAGATTTTAGGTATAGAGGGAGAGAAAGATGAAAGATAATTTGTTATTGAATGGATTATAATATGGTTATGTGTACTTAAAATGTAGAGGACTATTCTCTATTTATACTAATTATAGTCTTATATGATTAGATAAATATATCATGAAAATATGATAACTAATCCTAAGGGAAGTGGTAGAAAAAAGGAAAGCAATCCTAGACAATAATCTAAAATGTTCTAGATATTGGTAGATATGATAATATAATTTCATGTATTATAACACTTCCCCTCAAGCTAAAGCTTTAAGCTTAATACAAATAAACACTTTGAATAAATTAAATCAAACGATATAAATTAAAATTACGACAATTTTATTGGGACTATTGCGGGACCAGTTGATACTTCTGGTAATTTCATGGGACCAGGCTAATGTCTCTAGGAATGCTGCAGATCAAGCTCATATCTTGAGAAAGCCACGGAGCCAGCCGATACTTCTGATAAAATCACATGGCCAAATTAATTTCTTTGGGAAAACCACATAAACTGATGCCTCAAATCACAGTGCATGTTTGATATGAGGGTAAAACTAAATAGGGACAAACACTAACAAACTTATCAAAATAAAACAATCAAAAGAAACTTGATCAGAATCTGACAGGGATCCAACAAGAAAAGGGTGTTAAAATTTACAATGCCCCTCGAGTCTACTGCCTATCTAAAACATAAACCATTTCAACACCAAGACCTCTTCCGTGATCAACTAATGAAAATATTCTTATAATTGATGTCAAAGAAAAGTCCCTAGAACTATCAATTTCTTGAGATCTTCAATTCGATAAAATCATATCAATCGGTGCAACACTTCACAAACATGATCATTCATACCATAAAATCAAAAACAAATCTCTAGAAGAGTAACAGCATGAAGCATTGAGAGAGGCAAAGCAAAACGATATATAATCACAGGCACAGATTGTAAGAATAAAAACAGCAAACCTGAGAATTATGAAATTGAGATCACCAATAAATTAGAATCAGAAAGAAATCTTCGAATAGCAATCAACCAATTCAACGAAATGGTAAAATTAAAGAAGTTGCAAATTCAATATTGTTTTTCTTAGTAAAATGAGGAATCAACTGCATGAATGCAATGCGGAACAATCTAGAGTGAGTAGCTATCTTCATTTGAGAAAAGGATAACAGAATTACATGGGTTCCTAGTTTTGAGTGGTTACCCTCTTCATGACTAGGGTCTGCCAAGCCTGACTATTTAATCAGGTCCTTAACGCTAAGTAGTTATCTTCTTCATTTGAAGAAATAGTAACATAAAAAATAATAAATAGAAAATAGAAAATAACCATCAAGGATGATGATAACGTTTCTTTCCTTTATTATAGAAATCAACAGGCACCATCAAACAGCAAAGGAGGTACAATTAGACAATTTGCCACAGAATAAGTTAACTCAAAATAAAGTAACAGCCAATAAAACAAGCATGTGAAAACATGAAATATGGAGACCTAGGCTAAAGGAAAGGAATAATATTCTCTCTCTCTGTTTGGTTGTTTTTGTGGACAAGTGTTCAACTGATGTCTGTCTGGCTAGAATTTACATTAATCATTGGCTTTGCCATTTGCAAGGAAGGTGGACTTTTTAGGGAGGCTTTGTTTTCAAAAGTTAATCAGTTCCCTTTCATGTCCGCCTGTTTTTCTCTCTTCAATTGTGAAATGTGAACTAATGATCGTAGTTTAACAGGATACTCCAGTAAAAGTAGGGAAGTTTTAACACAAAAAAAATCAGACATTGTTTTTCTCTGGACCGGAGATTCCCTGTCAGTTCTTTTCTTTAGTGCTCTTTATACAAAATCTGATGAGCATGTAAACTTGAAACTGTATCTACTTAAAATTTGTCAAATGCAATAAAATCATTTAAATTTAGCTGCAGCATATATTCTTGCTGTTTGGAATCTTGAAGAATTTGAATTTGATTTAGAGAGGCAAAGAATTGAGAAAAATTAGCTCAAGCAAATTGAAAGTTTAAACCAGGCTGGGACTTATTAAACATTGTTTTGCATCAGCTACTAACAGTCCTAGTCCATAGAAACTGGGAAACATTTTTCCTAACAGAAGCTATTTGAGAAGATATCATTCAGATTGAAATACATCAATGTCAGTATCACAGACAAAAAGGACAATCAACCACCAAGTATCTGCCTCACATGACAAGCTAATAAATAGAATTCCAAAGTTTCAAACAGAATAAACCACCTTTCACATGCATTTCTATTTATTTGTTACCCAACTGTGCATACCACATGGGGCCCTCACTACTGTAGAACTAATGATAGGCAATTCACAGAATATACATTAACTAAGAGAATAAATGCCATTAGATTAACCTGCCTAGTGCCTACTCCAAATTAATCAACCTATTCATAAAATGACATTGATTGACAATGAAACTAAAACCTATTTTTTTTTATATTGATACCCAAAATCTTCAAAAAAAATTATGAGCCATATTAACAGAAAAGTTATTTTTCGATACTTAAAAGCATCATAATCATAGCAGATTCACAGGAAAAAGAAGTATTATGCACAAGCCATGACTTTTGTTTCCCCTATGCTAGAGCTATCAAAAACTCCTACCCAGCTCGAATTAGCCACCACCTAAAGGCATATAAAGGCTAAATTTTTTATGCCTTCCGATGCTTTAGCCTTCAGGAGTGGCTACTCCTCATTTAGTTTTGATGTAAAGGAAAGAGTTGATTCATTCATTACATGCTAAATTTCAAACCAAGAAGTGACAGCATGTCTAGGCCTGTGAAATTATTATAATACTTAATTAATTAGAGGCAACATGTTAAGAGTCAAGACCATGTAATTGTAATCAGTATTGAGGTAATGACTTACAAAAGAAATTGGAAGAAAGATTCAAAACTCGTTTCAAACATTTTGTGGTTATAATCCAAACCAATTGAAGTTTGACAACGGCTAAACCCCTCACCAAAAAGGTACAAGAACCTCTCATTTCTAAAAACAAATGATTGGCATGCTCATGCCGAAAGGATAACATCAACAAATCTTATATTAAATGAAACAAATTTTCTGCTCCTAACATTCAAGTTACATGGAAACAAACTAACATTCTGTTTCTAATAGATCAATCATGAAGCGATACGGGATCAGATTCCTGAAATGGCCACAATAACAGAAATTGATTTTTAAAAAAAACAAATAACTAACGATTGCAGCAGGTGCTGGGTGACGATGGAGATGAGAGGGTGATTACCGGTGGCGAAGCCGCCGGCGATAAGAGTAGAGAGGGTGGCCGCTGGTGAAGAGCTGATGGCGGAGATGGCGCGTGCGGACACGGCGGGAGGGTCTGGTTCGATTTCGAAGGAGTCCAGTGAAAGGGTGTTCGGAAGGTCTAGAAAATACGTAGAAACGACTTTCAGAAGGTAAAGGAAAAGAATTTCAAAATATACCGTAGGCTAACTCATAATTTTTCTATGCTTTGATAAATTTTATATTTTAATTTTAATTTTTTTATCAAATACAAAATAAAACGTAACTAAAATTGAGTGTAAGATAACATTTGTTTTGATTATAAAATGTTTGTGTGTATAAATTTTAATTGATATAAAGTATACATGAATTTGAACTCATATAAAGTATATGCTTTTAAATTTTTAAAATATTTTTTCAATAGACTATAAAACTTAAGAATTGTCATAAAATAATTGAAAAGCTTTAAGAAAATTTCATGTTAGGATTTCTGTAAAAGTGTAAATTTTATTAAACAAATATAAATTTAAGAAAAAAAAATCAATTGCATGTGTAGGCATGATTATGATTTAAAAAAATCCATATTAAAATCAAATTTAAAAAACTAAAATATCTTTGTCTCAGATGACCCTCTAATAATAATGAACCGGCAAACCAAAGTTGCTATTAATAAATTTATATTCCAACATAATTTTGAATTCAAAATTAAAGATTAATCATTTAAAATTGAGAAGCATCCACATTAACAGTTATATTCATTATAATGCTTACATATAAAGTTATATTTTTAAATTAGTTGACCTAAAAACATCTTTTCCTTTAGTTGGAGAAAAAGCCACTATCTCATTTTCCGTTTTACCAATAAGCATGATCCCCTTTTTTTAGGTTACCCTTATCTTTGGTTTACGTGCAATTTTAATTTTTTTAGAGTATAATAGCGTTTATGTCTTCTTTTGCTGCTCATCGCTTTACACAACTTTAACATCATTTTCTAATAATGGCCAGAAGACAAAACAAAATGGGTGAAGTCATTGAAATATCATCAAGGTCTGTCACAAGTTTACACAGCTTTCAATTGGTGAGGAGTCTGGTTGAAAAAGAAGTTATTAACATTTGGATCAGACCTTAGTATATATCATTATAATCAGACTCTAAAATTTATTAACAACACACATTATGTATTTTAATTGAATGAAGTCTATATATGTGTAATCTAACCTGTCCAACTAAGTGTTTCAAGAACTATTTAATTAAGTGTACAAGTTACAAGACAAAGGAGGGTCCAAAAGACCAAAAAGTCTCATCTATCAAAAGTCAAAGTTTAGACTTTATCTAAAAAGTCTAATTCAAGATCGCTAAGCCATATAAGTCATCGGAATCAGACCTCATACTTTTAAGCATCCAAAACTTATAACGTGAATGTTACTCTAGGAGTATAAATCACAACGTTCTAAAAACATTTTGATAATGAATCAGAAGTCAAACTTTTATCAAGAAGATGTGTTTATCATCAAAATGGATAAGGGACAAACCAACTAAGCAGCCAATGCAGTTTTTTGAAGTCCTCATCATAACAACTCTACGCAAGTCAAAAAAGTTGAACCAAGTCAGTCTATGTGTTAGTTGCATTCAGAAGGATTTTAGCATAGATCCCTACGTGATTGCTAGAAAAAATAAAGCCATCAATTAGCTTTATTCTCTAGAGATATCAAGGAACCCTTTATTCATGCAAGTATGGAAGCTCCTTCTTATTAGACCTTTGGACATCCTTTCAATTCATTAAAAGTCTAGTATCCATGCTCAAAGTAAAATACCTTCAAAGGATTTCCAATGTTCATGTCTCATTCTAAGAACAGCAACGGTCATCTTGAGACCTATATATGCTTGAAGAGATTCACCTTTCAGTAGAAGAAACTTATCAAGAATTCTCATTCCCTGTGATTATAAATTCTCTCAATCTCCTCCTACTTCTTAAAAACAAAAACCTTCTTTGTTGTTCTGCTCCTAGCAAACCTTGGCTTTCTTGTCTTTTCTTAACTTAGTGTATTTGTTCATATTCGTGTAATCCTTTTATACATTAAGTTCTGCTAAACATTTTTGTACTTCACTCTTACAAATCAGTTAGTGTGAAAGGTTTGGTGGGTTACCGGCCTTTTTAGTTTCATTAGGAAACAGTTGTGGCTTGAAAAGGCTTTTCGAAAGAATACTTAGGTTGTTAAGCCAAGAATGCTTGTTGAAAGAATACTTGGGTTTAAGCCAGAAGTGATTAGAGTCAAGAATACTTGTGGCACTACTCTGGTATTGTTATTGTAAAGGAGATTTTACAATAGTGAAAATTCTTCAAGTTAGAAGGGACTAGACGTAGCTTCTGTGTTAGAAGTGAACCGGTATAAACTCTTGGTGTTCTTTCTTATTCTTACTTTGTTTCATCTGAATTTTTTTTATCAAGTCTGATTACCTGCATGTTAAAGGTTCATAATTTCACAAAAGAGTCTAAGACTTATCTAACCTTCCATTTCTAAATCTAACCCTGAACCATAAATTTTTTTCCCAAAGCACATAAATATATTATTTTAATGTTTCCAGGGATGTGAGACATGATATTTTTAAGGTTCATCATCAAAGAACAACCCCTAAAGGAAGAGGTACAATGATTTATACATTTGTATGACAAAAATAAGCCAACAACGACAAATTCTTAGGTAAACTTTAAAAATCAGTCTACACAATGATCAAGTTCACTACAGGCCGTTAAATTAGATCTAATTATGCATGTTATTTAGTTATTACCAGAATAACTGGCTACCAACTGGTCACCCTAATTTTATGTCTCATTTCCACTTACTCCCTGCACCCCATTTAGAAAATTAGAGTTGAAACCCTAACCATTGAAATGTACACCCCATGCTCGTAGAAGTAGGGCGGGTTGTTGTTATCGCCATCGCAGTACCATCGTTGTGTTGGTACCATGGCAGTTGTAGTTACATTGTCGTCATGGTTTCGGCGTTGCTGACATCATTAATTCTAATGGTTGTTCTGAAGGTTCTCACCTCTCATGTGTAGATTTCCTCCAGGTCGTTGGGTTAAAACAGCAGTTATTGTATGTTTCTCCATTGTCATTCGTGAGTGTGGTATCCCTACAAGTTTAAAGGATCAGTGATGCTGTTGTTAAATTTTACACCAAAGAGGACAACAATCGGGAATTTTAACTTCCTGAAGTGTAGGACAATAATCGATGTAATGATCTAATGATGTACAGATAACACATACCTTAGTAGGGGTTGCAGGTTGTTGTTTTTGAGACACAATAATATTTTTCATAAGTATTGCTAGTTCAACAAATTTACTTTCCCATCTTTTATCTCCATCATTAGTAGTTTCAATTTCATGGACTCCTCTAAGTACTACAGAATTATTTCTAGTGGCATGTTGTTAAGCATTAGCGGCCATGTTCTCAATTAAAGTTTTTACTGCATTTGTAGTTTTATTTTGCAAAGCACCACCACTAGCTACATCAACCAAAGTTTTATCCATTAAATTAAGATTTTCATAGAAATATTGTATGAGAAGTTGGCCCGTAATTTGGTGATGGGACAACTAGCACACAATATTTTAAATCTTTCCCAGTATTCATAAAGATTTTCCCAGTCATGTTGCCGAATGCCACATATTTCTTTTCTAATTGAGGAAGTTCTTGAAGCAGGGAAAATTTTTTCAAGAAACATCTTCTTGAGGTCATCCCAACTAGTAATGGAGCCAGGAGGAAGGTAAAATAACCAATCCTCGATGATATCTGCTAGGGAGAAAGGAAAAACTTTAAGTTTTACATGTTCTTTTGAAACTCCTTTGAGTTTCATGGTAGAGCAAAGAATATGAAATGCTTTTAAGTGTTTATAAGGATCTTCACCTGCACAACCATGAAACTTAGGCAACAAATGAACTAAACCAGTTTTAAGCACAAAAGGAACATCTCTGGATATAAGATGCATGATGTTTAATTAGTGGCATCTGGTGTAGCTAGTTCTCTTAATGTGTTTTCAGCCATGTTATATATACAAATACTCAGAAGTTGAAGGTTTAGTTTTACTACTTATGTTATTAGCTACAATATTATTATTTGTTTCGTTATTATTGCCTAATAGTCTCTTAGATGATCTAACTAGTCATGCACAATACATATACACATATTGTAACAAAATACTACAATTACGTAATAAAAGGAAAAAGTTATCATTTTGATTATGTAATACTTAGAATATATATTTAAATATTTAAAGATTAATATTTTTTTATATTTATATTTTTTGTTTTTTAATTGTTGAAAATGAGATTGCTAGAAAATAAATAAAAATATAATAAAGTGGAAACTTAACAAGCTCACATTCAACCAAACCTAAATATCTTCAACCCACCTACAAAAAAATGTAAAACATATTAGGTAACTAATTGAATGCAAATAATTAGGACCAAAGGTCCCCGGAAATGGCATCAAATTTGACAGGTTGTCGTTGTCGGGTCAAATAAAAAGTTTAACTAATAGAGTATAAGATGAACAACCTTGGTCGTCTCTCGGGAACCTTAGTTAAATTAGTTATACTCAATTTACTTATAACAAAGGGGGTTTGTGTTGAGATTAAAAGGAAAATTAAATAATTATATAATAATATAAGAAGTACATTTATGAGTGGATGAATATCAAATTTAGAAACAACTAATCCAAGGAATTAATAAATCTTTAGTTAACTAATCATTAATCATAAATATAATTAAATATAATTAATTTCTCAACATTGAATCATTTGGAATTAGTAAATGATTATATTCTAGAAAATCTTCTAGAATCAAATTAATGAACTAATAAGAATAATCAATCGATATATTCTTATTAATTACTAAGATAACTTTAAAACCATAGTTTAATTGAGTAAAGAAACTAAATAAAAATATCTTATTTAGTGACTTAATCTTTGTTCTCAAATTGATTATTGATTAATCAAACAACATCATTTTAGATTAGAGATTATTTAATTATATACCAATCGGTTATACACTTAAATAATCTAATATCATAAGTGCTTGAGAGAAAGAAAAGTAATTATTTTCAATCAAAATATTAAGAGCAAGAAATCAAAGTTAACATAAAGAAAAATTAAATTTCTTGAGTTGATTTTAAAAGACTAAACTTCCATGATGATTTTTTAACAATGAAAGATAAATTTAAATTAACTATTAATTTGATTATAAAAGTAAATAACAAATAATAAAATTAACTTACTTGATATTGAGGAAGGGAAATGAAAACCATAACTTGAGGAATAGGATATAGAGCAAATAAATAAAGTAAGAGAAAGAACTAAAACTTAAGAAACTAAAGTAAAGATATAGAAATGTAATGAAAACTTAAGCATGTATTTATTATGTATCTCTCTTGTGTATCTTCCTTACAACTTTAAGCATTTATTTATAGGCAAGATATCATGATACTATACATTCATTTTCTGACCGTTAATGTATTTTTTCAACATTGGTGGGCTTGAAATTACAATAATTCAAAAGAAGATAATAAGGGGTGTTGAAATTCATCCTCCTTTTTATCTTCTCCATCTTGCGAGTCAAATATGACCATCTGGATGACCTAATTTTGCAAAATCTTCAACATGAAAGTTGTATATCTTTATCTTATTGAGAATTTGGTGTAAGAATTAAGTCATTTAGACAACTACAACTCCAGATATGTGCATTTTAGTGAACTATGTCAATGTTGGTAGGACACATGTTGGCTGATTGATTCAAGCTCCATTTATTCATTATTTTTAGATGCAAAATAATCAAATATGATCATTATGTTATTGGCCTCTGTCTTAGCTTTTCATGGGCTCCAAGATTAGCTCATCTGGATCACAAACCCCAAGTTATGATTAAAACAAGGCAAGACACTCAAGATATAAACAAAAAATGAAAATTGTAACATATATACATAATACTTTAATTAAACCAAACAACATAAAACTTAATTAAAATACTATCATTAAACATAATAAATATATAATAAATGTCAAGTGTAAAACTATAATAAGTATATTAAAATTGATTCATCAACAGTATCCTTTGCTGACTTGCGAGGGTAAAATACTTGGCGCATGACCAAGTGAAACATCTTCACCTTAGGAAGCAAACTTCCAGAGGTTGCTTTCTCAGGATGCATCTTTCCATAGAGCATCTCATTGATGGTGAGAGCGGAGACCTCAATAGTCTCAAAATCTTCAAAGAAAACTGTACCCCTAGGATGACACTAGAGTATATTGATAAGCACGTCTTCAAAGATCTCAATCTACTTACCACACAGAGAGCCTAGCCGAATGAAGCGAGCCTTGTCAATAGTGACAATTTTCTAAAACTCGAGAACCAAGGAAGGAGAAAATGGTTCTTGGTCAAGGAAAAACTAAGTCCATCCAATGTCATTCAGTTCCTCAATGATGTCCCTGCCTTCGAGCTTGTGTTGGGTAACGTCGAAAAATGAAGATTTGACAATGTCCTCACAGTAAGGGATGCAGCAGCTATTGATGATTCAAGGAGGAAGAAAGAGGGTTTACAAAGAGAGGTTTAGGGCAAGGTTTGAAAACACATAGAGAGAGTGGAATGCAAATAGTTGAGAAAAGTAAGAGATTTTCAAGAGATTTGAAAAGACAACTATAAATCCTATTTAAAGGCAACATGGCTTAGTGGGAGGGAAACAATTCAGAAACGGTTGCACTCTAAACAATAAACGAGTGCCACATACAACGATTTAGAAACTAAAAAGCAATTTAGGAGAGAGAAAGGAACATGATAAATGAAAAGGCCTTGATTGTCTCTTAGTGTAAGAAGCCATTATGTTTAAAAGACCTAAGTGTTTTAAATAAGCATACAGACTCTTTGCATTCAGACTGTTTGTCATACAATGTCATGCAAATTTAGATTATACTTAATAAATGTAAACCTGACTTCAGCCAATGGCTTAGTGAATATGTTTGCCCATTGATGGTCTATATCTGTGTACTTCAAATCTAAAGTGCCTTTCTGAACATAATCACGAATGAAGTGATACTCTACTTCAATTTGCTTTGCCTTTGAATTTTGAATAAGATTTTTTGATAGGTTGATTATACTAGTATTGTCACAAAATACTGGAATCTCTTCTTCTTAGATTGAGTAGTCCTCAAGCTGATATTTCATCCATAAAAGTTATGAACAACTAACAGTAGATAGGTATTCTGCTTCAGCTATAGAGAGGGCTATTGAGTTTTGCTTTTTGCTATTCCATGAGATCAGACTTGTTCCTAAGAAGTGGAATCCGCTACTTGGGGTTTTTCCTATCTGATCTATCACCTGTGAAATCTGCATCATAAAACCCACAAAGAGAAAATGAGTCTATTCTCCTATAGAACAACCCAAGGTTAATGGTACCTACAAGATATCTTAGAATCTTCTTCACTACAGACAAATATGATTCCTTGGGGTCTGCTTGATATCTTGCACATGCATAAATACTAAACATTATATCAGGTATGCTGGATGTTAAATACAATAATGATCTAATCATTTCTCTATATAAGGTCTGATCCACCGATGTACCATACTCATATTTACTTATGATGTAATTTAGATGCATTGGTGTACTCATGAGCTTAGCATCGGCCATTTTAAATTTAATGAGTAACTCATTGGTGTACTTTTGTTGATGAACAAAAATTCCATCTTCTGTTTGTTTAATCTGTAGGCCTAGAAAGAATTTGAGTTCGCCCATCATGCTCATCTCAAATTCAGCCTATATCATTTTAGCAAAATCTTTGCATAGACTTTCTTTAGTCGCACCAAAGACAATGTCATCAACATAGATTTGCATAATAAGAAAATGTCTCTTTGAGCATTTTCTAAATAAGGTTGTATCAACCTTTCCTCTAGTAAAGCCTTTTGATATCAAAAAGGTACTGAGTCAATCATACCAAGCTCTTGGAGCTCTTTTCAGACCATACAATGCGTTTGTCAATTTGAAGACATGATTTTAAAAAGATTTGTCTTCAAATATAGGAGGTTATTTTACGAAGATTTCCTCTTCTATAAAACCATTTAGAAATGTGCTCTTAACATCCATTTGATATAATTTTATACCTTTAAATGCAACAAATTCAAGTAGAATCTGTATGGCCTCGAGTCTGGCTACGGGTGCAAAGGTTTTAGTAAAGTCTATACCTTCTTATTGATTGTAGCCTTAAGCCACAAGTCTGGCTTTGTTCCTAAAAACTTTGCCATTTACATGAAGTTTGTTTCTGAAGACCCATTTTGTTCCAATGATGCTTTTGTCTTTGGGTTTGGAAACAAACTTCTAGACTTTATTTTTTTTAATTGATTTAACTCTTCCTGCATTGTTATAATCCAATATGGATCTTTCAGTGCTTCTGCAATAGTCTTTAGTTCAAGTTCAGAAACAAGTGTCATCGACAAGTGATTATAAGTCCTTGATCGAGTTTGAACTCCTTTAGCTTGATCTCCAATAATAGGATCTGGGGGATAGTAGGTTTTAAACTTCCATTCCCTTAGTTTCTCAGGTTTAGGCATAGATTGTTGTTGGTCTAAATCCATTTCTTCATTTTTTTTGTCTAATGGTCTAGGTTCAGTCTCTGGTTATTGAATACATGCATCATAAAATTCTAGAGTCAATTTCTTGTCAGTCTCTATAAGTTTATCAAATCTTATATGCATTGATTCTTCAAGGGTTTGAGTCCTTGTGTTAAAGACTCAGTAAGATTTCGATGTATTTTAATACCCAATGAATATACCTTTGTCACACTTAAAGTCAAAATTTCCAAGTTGATCTCTTGTGTTTATGATATAGCATCGACATCCAAATGGGTAAAAATATAAAATGTTGGGTTTTCTTCCTTCCATAATTCATATGGAGTCTGATTCAGTATAGGTCTGATAAATATTCTGTTTTGAATATAACAAGAAGTACTTACAGCTTTAGCCAAAAAATATTTTGGAAGATCATTTTTTACAAAGCAAAGTTCTAGCCATCTCTAACAGACTTCTATTTTTCCTTTCCACAACACTATTTGTTCAGGTGTTCTAAGAGAAGAAAATATGTGTGCCAGTTTTATTGTAAAACTTTTCAAAGATTTCATTTTCAAATTTTCTACCATGATCACTTCTTATTATACCAATATGGATTCCTTTTTCATATTGGATTTTCTTACAGAAAATCTTGAATACTTAAGCAGACTCGTCTTTATGGGCTAGGAAATAGACCCATGTCATTCTTGTGTAGTCATCAACTATAACAAAACCATATCTTTTTCCAGCAAGACTTTGAGCCTGAGATGGGCCAAATAAATACAAATGTAATAGTTCCAAAGGTCTAGTAGTGGAAACAACATCTTTATTTTTAAAAGAAGTTTTACATTGCTTTCCTTTTTGGCGTGCTTCGCAGGGATGGGAGCTATTAAAAGAAATCCTTGGAAGTCCCTTAACTAGCCCTTTTTTCTATTTAGTTTATAAATATGTTTCATGCTAACATGCCCAAGCTTTTTGTATTAGATCCACTTTTCTTCAAAGGTTAGGAAAACACAGATTACATTTTGATTATTTAGCTCACCAAACCAACCTTATAAAGGTTGTTATATCTGTTTGCTGCAAAAAGAATGGTTTCGTCATGGTAGATGATAATACACTTCTCTTTATCAAATGAGACTTTATAACCACCATCGCAAAATTGACTTATGCTTAGTAAGTTATGCCTTAGACCTTTAACATAGTAAACATTTTCAATTATGGGTGAAGGAATGTTACTTACCTTACCAGTACCTACTATCCGTTTGGTCTGGTTACCTACAAAAGTAACTTTACCACTTTTAAAATGTTCGGGTCTAGGAACATAGACTTTTTACATGTCATGTGATGTAAGCACCCACTGTCCAGATACCAACAGTGTTGTTTTGTTTTTGTCTTTAAGCCCATCTACAATAGGAAGGATCATTGCCTTTGGTACCCAAAACTTCTTGGGTCGTAGAAGGTTAATGGTTTTTTAGTTTTTCTTTTTCCTTTTTAGATAATCTTGTATCATACGACCATGCTTCTTGCAGTAATTACATTTAACATGTTTATGTTTGCTTTGAAGAGATGAAGAAAGAGAAACCTTCTTGAAATATGTTTCTTCAACATACCCCAAAAGGCCTTTTATGACTTCTGTGTGATTTTCCTAAAAGTTTATTCAACTTTTTAGTTCCATTTAAAAATTGGGCCAGATCTGACGCAAGCGAGCTTACTTGCTGTTGAAGGGAGTTGATTTCCTTTTCTTGTGAAATAGGACAAACGTCTAAGTTATTTAACTTAGTTTTTAGAATTCCATTTCTTTCTTTAGTTTGTGTATTTCCTCAAGATACATTTTCTCTTTCTCATCTGACTCTTTTAGAAAATCTTGATCTAAATCATTTTTTTTTCAAATCAGATATTATATTCTTATACGAAGAAATGGTTTCAGATTGTTTCTTTTTCAAAAGTTTATAATTTTTAAAAAAAGTTGAAAAGTCTTTAAACAATGCTTCATAGTTTTCTTTAAGTTCAAATAGGTTTACCTCTTCAAATTTAGATTCACTTGAACTTTCATCAAGTTGAGTCTGATTATGGCATTAGACAGATCTGAGCAAACTCTGTCTTTTCTTCAGACTCACTAGTACTGGACGAGTCTTCATCATCCCAAGTGATGAGTTCTTTTGGTTTCTTGAAGAAATTTCTTTTTCTCTCTTCTGTCCTTCCTGTATTTGTTTAAAAGAGGACATTCAACCTTGATTCGTCCTGCTTTCCTACAGTTAAAACATTCCAGAATAGTTTTGTCAATTTTAAACTTAAATTGACTTTTACCTTTAGATTCTCTTTTGTTTAACCTTCCTGGTCCATCTTTCTTCTTTTTCAGTATTCTATGGAAGCGTTAGGTAATAAGTGTCAACTCTTCATTAGTGTCCTCATCTCCATTGTCAGAACCAGGATCTAAGCTAGTTGACTCCTTAACATTAGGTTCTTTGCTCATTCTGGATGTCTCTTCAGACTTCAGAGCAATACCTTTAGAGGAGGACGGTTTTGAGACTTCCTTCTACTTCAGCTTTAGCTCATGAACTCTTAACACTCTAAGGAGTTCATCTAGAGTCAATGTACTGAGATCTTTTGCTTCCTCTAGAGCAACACACTTAGCATCCAACTTTTTTGGTAAGTACCCCAGAAGTTTGACATTGATATCTTCTATAGAGGGAGTTGATCCTAAAGGTTTAAGCTCGTTTAACAGCGTCTGGAATATTCTAAACATCTGATCAACAAATTCGTGCTCCTCCATTTTAAAATTGTCATACTTTTTGGTTTCCAACATCTGATCCCAAACCCTTTATAGTTATGCTGAAGAGCATCCCAGATTTCCTTCACAGATTTGTAATTGTAGACCTTGTTGTATTCATATTTGCTCAAGGCATAGATTAGGAGGAATCTCGTCTTTGTATTTAAGTTTATCTTCTTGATGTCAGCTGTGGACCACTTATCTTCAGAGTAGGTTTTCCATCTTCATCCATAAGAACTGGATGATCACTGTTTGCTATTATCCCCTACAACGATACCATGTGGCTTTCCATATTCCCTCTAATTTTTTAAGTAGAGAGACTTTTCATTTGCCCTTCAAATGGTTCTCTTATATATCTGTGGCTTCTCAAAAGGTCTTATCTTTCTATACCCGAAAGGTTGTAACGTGAATTATGACGTCCTAGGTCAATTTTACAATTATTTTAAGCCATTTAATTAAATTTCCCAATAAATTTTTCACAAAGTAAATAATTAAATAACTCAATAATTAAAAAAATAGTTGTTTTCTGCAAAATAATCCAAAACATAATTTATATGGTGCCTAATAACCTAAAAATGCCACCTAAAATGCAAAAAAGCTAAGCGTGAGGCCAAGGATGCAGCCCTGACGCTGTGCGTCAGGCTAGCACCTAGCGTCAACATATCAAAAACAGCATCAGGTGCTGTTATGCATTTAGGTTAATCGGCAAACTTCTCACATACCCAATTGGCCCATTTTAGGTCTGATTGCCACGAAACTTCACTGGCCACATGTTTTCCCTATTCTGAAACTGTTGACGTTGTCCGTTCGCCAAAATACTATCATATACCCAACTTATGTGCAAAATTCTCTTTTACCCAATTGTGTACAAAACCCTTGCACCAAACTACTCAAATGGACTTCAAATGGCCCAAGGCCTACGTGTACAGTTCCTAAATGACACAGGGAACCCATTGGTCCCTTTTGGAGTTCCAAAACCCACCGGATTACAAATTCACCTACTCAGTTCTTTAAGTCCATATGAACCCTTCATATTTCACTATATGCATAACCTACATTAAATAACTAATGCATCAAATAATTCTTCAATCATATTTATACCACTATTAGTAGCATATACAAGTCCTACTCATAACATTCATCACACATAACTCTTGGCTCCATGCCACTAATGCACATTGTTCACTAAAATCCACATATCCTCAAATACCATTATTATTTGTCCAATTCCACATGTAATTCATGATTAAACCAACCTCGAATATCATCATCATCAATCCTTCAGTAAGCAATCACTAATCATCATTCATCATGTCAAATCAACGAAAATGCATAAGTCATACAAAACACATAATTAATCATTACACATTATAGTACCTGCCAATTTCATACAATCATGCAATGGCTCCATGCCTTACTTCTACTCATGCATAAACATCAGGACCACACATACACAATCAATTAAATACTCAAGTAGCTCTGTGCTACTTGATACTATCACATCTATAAACATTTATTCGAATCGCACCCCACAACCACAAAGTAATGTAATTTTAACATTCTCATAAATCAATAACTACATATATATAAACACATATATAGACATTATTACGTTAACTTCCTCTTCGCCTTGGCCTCATTTAGGGCTTGCCTCCGCGGTGTGCATCAATAACCTGCCAACAGTCACTAGACCATAATAAAGGGGGTGAGTGACTGGAATTAAGCATTAATACAAAAATAAACATCAAACTAGGAGAGAAATAATCTAGCTACATTTCTATTTTAACGACAGTATTCATCATTACCTTTCATTTACAATGATTAATTCATCACCATAAAGCTTAATCATATCAACTGTATCAAAATCATTAACCCAACTAATACCAATTATTCATTTCATTTTACATAACATACAAGGTATATAAATATAAACATTGTCATGTATTCCCTTCACTGGAAGCCTATCAAGAGCCGCTCCTTGACCGTGTCATCGCACCGACGATCGCTTCCCGCCCTCAACAGTGTCCAGGGTATCACATTATCACTTATTTGTATATCATTGCATATCAAATCATATAAACACAACTGACTCTAGATAATATGACGCTCCAGTATCCGGATACTAAAAGGATCGACCTTCAACTAGGGGTTCTACTTGACACCCCGTGAACCTTGCTTGGTTCATAGAGTCCTACTTGACTCCCCCTCAACCACTGGGTCCTACTTGACCACTGGGTAGCTCAACTGGGCATAAAAAGCACAGGAGCCAGAAAATGAGGGTAACACATACCATCGGTCATCCTCTACCACATAAACCATATATCAAATTACATCGAACATGGCTAAAACATCATCAATCTCATGTATAAATATCAAAAATTGATATATACTCACCACACAGAGCAGCCACACAGATCCAACTCTCACAAGCCATGTTCTAACATTTCCATCATCATCATTTCATTATTCTCGTCAAGTTACGCATAATTAAAATAACATACACTACATTACATATCATCAATACTCAAGTATATCATTACCATGTTTAATTTACCGACACATTCTAAGGAGAATCAACTTCAATCAAAGCATACTCATGATATCCATACATAAACACACACACATACATACACACATACATAAATACACACACACACGCACATACACACACACACATATATATATATATATATATATATATATATATCACTTCCATCAGTACTAGTAACATACCATACACTTCATCCTTACTTATTACCTATAGTCCATCATTATTCTGAATTTTATATCGACACGTAACATCCATCCATAATTTTCAATTGCCTCATTCAATTAGGACTCCCTCTACATTAATTCCTCATCAAGATTATTCAGTTTAATTTATAGTTCCTTATTTTCTCACAAAATCATACTATCACGCTAACATCTTTTCTGTATATTATCAATGACAACTCTCCCTTTTATTTTTATGGGTTTCTACCCCTTATTCCCATATTTTTGTGAGTGTACTTAAACCACTTATCCCACATTTCACTTTATAATCTATCCTATGTCTACTTTGTCCTACATCATGTTACTTCCTAATTTCAACTTATCCCATTTAAGCTATTTGATAATGTCATGACCATCACCTACCAGTGTAACACCCTCGGTTAAATAGGACAGACCCTTTTATAGGATCATCCTACTTAACTAAGAGGTTAAAAGTTTTTAGAAAAAGTAAAATTATTTTTTTTACAAGTAAAATAATGGTAGATCAGTGGAAGCAAATAGTAGGTAATTCACATAGTCATTCACAAACTATAAGCAATTGTACTCTTAACAGAATGTGGCACGTAGGCACCCTTAAATACATACAGTCATCCATTGTCTTATTATTTATTTATATATATTCAACTACATATATCCTACTTTTATTGAGTGCTCCCGGTTGGTCTAACGTATTGCTGTTCTTCGTACTCTGGTTCTTGGTTTCCTAGCTCCTCTGTTATTATTAAACAGAAAGGGTGAGTATATACTCCAGACCCTGAAGGTTCCCGGTGCAGGCATATCCAGTCAACAAATAATATAACATAAATAATCCAATTAACATATTTACAACTATAACAATCAATAATGTTGTTATGGAATGCATGAGTTATGTTCATTATAATTTATCTAATGTTTAAGTCTCATGATGCATGTGGGCCCAATAAACCAATCCACCATCACCGTTATCTCATTCTTTAGAAGTCGTCCTGCTCAAGCTGCCCCTGGGTACAACGTTTCTATACTAGAGCGATCGGAGCCCACCAAGTCCCCCAACCATTATTTAATAATCATAAGGTACGAATAAACTCATAGGTTCTAATCAGTATATTATCCTGGGACTTGGTTCTACACGATCATAGTTACATTCCGTTATTTAGTCAAAGTACACCAGACTTGCATTGTCTGACCCGGCTTCAGGCACGACTCTGATGCCATTGGGTTTCCGTCCCGGTTGTACTCCTAACATTCTCCTCAGAGATCAAACGTGAATGTCCTCCAACGTACCCGGTGTATGCTCTAGTTTTAATCCTTCAAAAAATAACTTTATGATGCAAAATACATTATTTAAGTCTTATCATTACTTTGATCCTTGGGTATCTATATGTTTCCAGCCTCGTAATATTTGTTCTCATATTGTTAGGTCCCACCTATTTTTCAGACGTTGTAGATTATTTTTATTATTTCATTTATTATTATTCTAGAAAATATATCAGTTATATTTTGGCTAAAATAATGCTTCATTTAAAGAGTAAGTAGTGTGTTCCTTATTTCATTATTCATAACTAAAACAATAATAATATTAGTAACAAGAATAATAATAATAATAATAATAATAATAATAATAATAATAATAAGGCATCGTTTGTTATAATACAAAAAATGAAATAAAAGGAAAAATTAAATGTAGAGAATAAGGCGGCAGGGCCGGCCATTGTATTTAATAAAATAAATGACAGAAATTAAATAAAGCGAAAACAAAATATTAAGAGTAAGACGATAGAGCTGTGTGTTATAGTATAGATAAGCAGAAATGAAATAAAAAAGGAAAAATTAATACAGAGAATAAGGCGGCAGAGCTGTCCATTATAATATAGATAAGTAGAAATAAAAGGAAAGATAAATGCAGAGAATAAGGCGGCAGGACCGTCCATTTATAATATATATAAGCAGAAATAAAAAGAAAGATAAATGTAGAGAATAAGGCGGCAGAGCCAGCCTTTAAGCTCAATAATAATAATAATAATAATAATAATAATAATCATAATAATCATAATAATCATAATGATAATAATAATAATAATCATATTCATAATCATAATTATAATCGAAATCATAATAATAGTAACAATGATATAAATGGTGACCATCCATCCTTATTTCTTTGTTTATCTCGTCTTTCAAAACTTCCTCACTGGAATCCACATAGACACCCATGGTTCTTAATATTTTCACAATTTAATACCTAACATATCCACTTAATCGTCATGGTTAGTAATAATCAACACAGCCAATTAATCATATATATAGCAATAAAAATATATAAAAGAAATATATAAAAATTAAAGCATATTAATTTAACAACAATTCCCGAACCTGCCATCGGAAAGGTAAGGACCAAAAGTACCTTAGTCTTTATAAACACATGGTTCTCCCCAAGATACCAAAGAATATACCCCATTTACGTCAAGTGTCGTATTTTCGTGATACTAGACGAGAGGGAGAAAATTTAACTTTCAAACCGTAGCTCCAATCAACGATCTGTCTCCGTAGTTGGACTTTACGTGATGATTATAGCTTGGATTTTCCAATATGTAAATGATTAGGCAAAAAGAGAGGGTGGCAGAAGTGGTGGAGGAAGAAGAAGAATAGAGGTTCACAGTGGTTGGAGGTGGTTTTGGCGAAGAACAGAGGTGGTTTAGTGTCAATAGAGGAGAGAGGGAGAGAGAGATGGGCTGCATGAAGTGGGAGAGAAAGAGTGGTGCAGATTTTGAAGAGGGGTGATGCCATATTTATAGGAAAATCTGGCCACCCGGTCTAAATTTAATTGGTACCGGTTTTGAATAGTTAATTTTAAAAGAAAACAAAAAGTTACTTATAGTTACGGTTAGAATGTGAAAAAGTTTCTAACGTGAAAGTTGTAGATCAGCTCTTTCTCTTCGAACTGATACATGGTATACAAAAATCTGACACCCAGAGCAAAAGTTATGCCAAAAACAGATAAAAATCAGAGTTGGTGTAATAGTTCTTTTTTGAAAGATAATTCTGCCGCACAAAATCCATTGTGAATTAGCTTTTGGTTTCTTCATGAAAGTTGTAGGATTTTTTGATACGAAACCATGACAAAAAGAACAAAGTCATTTCGACTTCGTATGAGAGAGATATTCATGTTTTTCTATAGGGGGTACTATTTTGTGTGAAAATCACTATTTCTCTGAAAATTTTCGCTTTTCGGGGATGATCGAGCAAGAACTAGCTTTCAGGTTCTTCACAAGAATTGTAGAGGGATTTAATACGAGAACAAAGAAATTACAACGAACTTATTCTGAGCTCGTATAAGAAAGTTATGATTTTTCTAAGAATTTAACGAGATTAAATAACGGGTTTTTCAAGTTTGGTGATGATAGATCACAAAATAGAGTTTGAGGTTAGAAATAGAGTTTGTCAGGTTTTTTGTAGTGATGAAATCAAGATGAAAATTTCTTGATTTTGACCTCATATAAAAAAGTTATGTCCAAAACAGGAAAGATATTTGAGTTGAATTCAGAGGTTCCTATTTAACTAGATAATTTTTCTAAGAAACGAGGTTAATGGGGTCCGAATTAGAGTTTGGGCTCTTCAGAAGAAGTGTTTGATTTGTCAAAATAGTTCATTAGGGACTATCCGTGCTGGAATCGGATATCCCAAAGTGTAGAAACAGACAATTGTGGATCTCTTTTCGGTATGAATCGGATGTCTAATGGTACAACTCTAATTAGTTTATTATATCAGTGTTAGATATAGGATTGGATTGTCAATTCTTGACTACCTGTAGGGTCTTTTATTTACTTATTATCACTTACAAAACTTCCATATTTCAAAATTTACAAGGTTAAGACTGCTTACTAAAAACAGGGATGTTACAACCAGCATATTCGATTACTCATTTACTTAATCTTTATTCTTATCTACCATCTTTGAGGTATCTAGTTCACCCTAATCTCATCCTTTTCAAATATCTTATTATCATAATGCTATTATACCAATTATTCGTTTATCAATTTATCAGTTATCCTACCTTATTTACTTTAATAACTTCATACACTTCCATTTTTCATACTAAATCATCTGAATTAATTTAGAATACTTGAGAGCAGCTACAATATAACCCATTTTCTATACGCCAATTGCGTAATTACTTTTCTTTATTAACCTTAACCCAGCAGAACACCCTTACCTCAATTCCAAGCTTTCCAAGGCTTCCGATCAATTGTCGGGTTACTCTAAAGTCCATCAAAACTCTAAGATTAAAATTAAAAAAGCTCCAATAAATATTATAACTACCAAAACCATAACCCATAACCTTAAAATAATTCTGAACCCTAATCCAAGGTTATGGAAGCTTACTGTTTCATTTTTTATCCCTGATCCCAAGACTCACCGTATCAAACGGCCTTCCAGTCTCCAAATCTGAATCCACAAGCGCCGAAATATGGAACCCATTATATTTTCTTCATACCCATCATCCTAAGAACAATACTCAACTCCCTACGATCACAAAATACAAGGTCATAGCTTCCCCACCAACATGCACCCACGATTTAAAGAGAAAAAAGAAAAGGGGAAGAAAAAGAACATGGAATTGGTGGTTCAATTGGACAAACCTTGCTTCCCTAAATAGATCATGCTTTAACATGCACATATTCATAAGGATTTGATGAAATTGTTTGAATTGATTAGATGACATCAATTTCTCAAATACATCAAAGTTTATGCCATTATTAAGTTAAACTTCTTGAGTTAGACCACCTTTCTAGAAATAGTCATTTAGAAATTGGAGCATTGGAAGCAACTGTCAACAATGAAGATGACTTGATGATCACTCAATAATTATTATGATTTGTATTCTTTAATGCAACTTTCTTTTAAAAAAATTAAATCACTTTTTGTTTTGATGTTTAAATTAACCACAGTTTGTAATGCAAATGATGAATGCAACTTGGATCAAAACGTTAATGAGGTTCCTATGTTTAGAGGAAATGAAGAAGGTAAATAAAGATAATGATCACTATATCCTTCAATATGTTATTGTGCTATTTGCTGCTAACTAATTGATTACTTCATTCCTTGATCAGATAGGTTCAATGAAATTATTTATTAACCATATTCTCAAGTTATTTTTTATAATTTTCATTTTTAACATTGCTTAAAAGTTTATTTATTTATTTATTTATTTATTTATATCATTGATTTTAACATTGCTTAAAAGTTAATTTAATCATATTTTCTTTTCATGTTAAAACTAACCATAGTTTTATATGTAAATGATGAATCAATCTTGGATCAAGATATTAATGGTTTTCCCGTATTTGAAGGAGATGAAGAAGGTAATTGAACATAATGATCAACATGTCATTCAATAGATTGTTATCCTATTTTATAACAACTAAGTGTTTACTCAATGAATAGATCAAATGGGTAAAATGAACTTAATTATCAACCCCAACCTCAAGGTATTTATTACACTTTTCATCTATCTTATGAAATTCAAAATCGTTTGACATGTGTTACTTATCAAATCTTTAATGACTTTATTTTCTCAAAAACTTATGACATAGGTGACCCTATCTGGCAGTGTCAGTACCACAAGGCTTTTATGTGGTTGGATGAAAAATTGGTGAAATCAAGAAAGCTAAAGACACCATTATTCTCTCTTTGTTGTATAAAAGGAAAAGTTTACCTCCCATTACTAAAAATAGCTCCATTGACTCTTATTAATCTACATTCAAATACTAATGATCAAAGAGTTCATTTCCTAAAGAATATTAGAGCTTTTAATGTTATGTTTGCATTCACCTCCATGTCTGGAAAGATTAATCATAGCATTAATGATGGGACTGGCCCACCAATTTTTGTATTAGGTGGACAAATTTTTCACTTAGTCGAAAATCTGTTGCCTGAAGATTTAGAAAGGCCAAGGTTTACACAGTTATATATCTACAAGATAGACCATGAAGTTGAAAATATAATTAATGCCATCAGGTACATGTATATGTTGAAAAAAAATTTACTTTACAAGATTTTTCTGTCGTATTATTTTCTTTTATACATATATATTTGTTAACTTCACTCTTCTATAGGTCTGGAAGAACTTCACATCAACTGGATTTCGATATAGTCACAAACATTAAGAACATGTTTGATGAATATAATGTTCTCACAAAAAATTTCCGCTATGCAAAAGACCGTTTTAACAATGAAAATTATAGTAATGTCAGGTTAAAGTTGATCAGGAAAAGGAACACCAACGGAAGGACTTATAACCTTCTATCAGTTTTTGAGATTGCAGCTTTGGTGATAGGTGACATTGATGATGCAATTGTTGATCAAGACATAATACTTGAAACAAAATCCAGAGGTTTTCAACGTATAGATCCTTTCCACCTATTGTACCTTGGATTGCAATATTCTTTACTTTTCCTTTTTGGGGAGGATGGGTTCCGTCCTGATATCCCATGTGATAATTCTTTACCCCAGAAATCAACATCAAAGTGGTCAAAAGTCACAATGAGGGAATTTTGTGCATATAGAATTCAAGATAAAAAAAGGTGATTCTCTAATATTGTTGAAATCTAGACATTTGTTCCAATAGTTCTAGGTGAACATGTACACCATGGTTGAGTCTAAGAGGCTCAAGTACATTAGATTCAATTAATTGAAATTAAGGGTGGATTAGTATAACGAACTTCACTAATCATTTTACTGGGGTCAAGTTGCTACAACTACAACTGGGAAACATATTATTCAACCAAGTTCTTTTACTAGTGGGCCTAGATATATGTTAAATAATTTCAAGGATGCTTTTGCAAGATGTAAACACTTTAGGTATCCAAGTTTTTTCATGACATTGACATGTAACCCTGAAAGGATTGAGATCAAAAGATTTATTTGAATGAAGAATGTTAAAGTTGAGGCTCGACCAGACATCCTTTGTAGGGTGTTCAAAATTAAATTGGATGAACTTATTTAGGATTTGAAGGATAAATCTATATTTGGAAAAATTGTTGGTTTTAAGTAAACAAAAATATTTTCTTTTATTTCTATTTACCTTTAACCTTTAATTATTAATACTAACAAACTGATATTCATTTAATTTTGCAATTTATAGATGTGTCTACAATAGAATTTCAGAAATATGGATTGCCCTATGCTCAGGTTCTTCTTTTCATGCATTCGACCAATAAACCAAAGTCTGCGGAGGATATTGATAGGTTTATATCCATAGAGATTCCAAATGAATAACTTAATCTTGTATTGTTTGTTGTGGTACAGAAATACATGGTCCATGGTCTATGTGAACCGTACAATAAAAAAAGCCCGTGAATGAAGAATGAAAGATGTTCCAAAAATTTTCCAAAGGCAATGCGTAACAAGACGGTTATTAATGAAGATGGCTTTCCAAGATATAGGCGAAGGGATGATGGAAGAAATATTAAGAAAAAAGGTGTTGATTTAGACAACAGTTTCATCGCTTCTTATAATATTGCTCTATTATTAAAATATAGTTGTCATATCAACGTGGAGTATACATGCCAGACTAGTTCAATTAAGGACCTGTTTAAATATGTTCACAAAGGGAGTGATAGAGTCACTACAGCATTCTACAAGAGGGTGTAATTGATGAAATCAAACATATTATGATTACAGGTACATATCAACCTATGAAGCAAGTTGGCGATTATTCAGTTTTGATATATAATTGAAAGAACCACCAGTTATTCGACTCAACTTTCATCTTCCTGGTGAGCAATCTATAGTGTATGAAGGGGAAAACATTGAGAATGTTTTGAATAGGGCTAACTTAAAGGATACAATGTTCATTGGGTGAATAAAGGCAAACAAATTATACTCTCAGGCAAGAACGTTGACATATACTGATTTTCCTACAAAATTTATTTGGAAACAAAATTATGGAACTTGGTTGTCGAGGAAACAAAGGTATGTTAATGGGAGGATATCCCTTGTTCCACCCAGCATTGAAGAATAATACTATCTCCATTTATTATTAAATGTACAGAAAGGGTGTAGGGACTTTACAAAAATTCATAAGTTAATGACATAACATATGATACCTTCTAAGAAATATGTTATACACTTTGATTATTACAGGATGATAGAGAGTTTGTGGATTCTATCAATGAGGCCTCAACGTAGGCATTTGGCTATTATCTTCGAAACTTATTTTCAATCTTATTGGTCTCTAACAACATTTGTATGCCTGAGGTAGTTTGGAATAGTTGTTGGAGACAATTATCTGATGATGTCATCTACAAACAAATAGACTGATGGAATGTCATGGTCAGTTTGGTAGTTGTATACAATGCATTAATATGATTAAATTATTTTGTTTTATGTTTATAATTATAATTTCTCTCTTAATGTTTACATAAATTCATTTAGGGGATGAAGAAATTAAACATCTTTGTCTAGAAGATATGGAACACATCATGCAAAGCAATGGTAGAAGCCTGAAGGTGTTCCATGAAATGAAATATCCTTCAAGTAGCTTGGTTGACAACTTACAAGAAAGATTAATTGTTGAAGAACTTAATTTTAACCGTGCTGATTTATTGGCATCCCTTGAGAGATATCAATCATGTCTAAATCTATAATAGAATTATGTTTTAAGGTTATAATAAATGTTGTCAATCAAAATAAAGGGGGTTTTCTTTCTATATGGATATGGGGGATAGGGAAAACATTTGTCTAGAACATGCTATCTGTAGTAATTAGATCAAAAGGTTAGATTTGCTTAAATTTTTCCTCAAGTGGAATTGCATCCCTTTTATTACTTAATGGCAGGATTGCACATTCTAAATTCAAAATCCAATTGATTATTAATGAAGATTCAACTTGTAATATTAAGCAGGGATCTATATATGCGAAGTTAATTCAACAAGCAAGACTGATCATCTAGGATGAAGCTCCAATGGTATATAGATTCTGCTTTAAGGCTCTGGACAAAACTCTAAAAGACCTTCTCTTTTCGTTCATCTTTATTTGATCACACACTACCTTTTGGAGGTAAGGTTATTGTTCTTGGAGGTGACTTTAGACAAATATTGCATGTTATTCCCAAAGGGTTAAGACAATACATTTGTCTTGCAACAATTAATTCATCTTATCTTTAGTCTTCTTTTCAAGTTTTAAGGTTAACAAGAAACATGCGTCTTGATCAAAGAAACCTAATGGTATAGAGTCATACTTAGAAGAGGGGTTGAATAAGTCTTAATTATTTTTTACGCAGACTTTTAAAAATGATCTGAAAGATGTTCCAGACTTAAGATGGTGCAGACTTTGGAAAGTGAAGGGTAAAGAGAAGATAACACAACAGATTTATACTGGTTCACTCCCAAAGTAGAAGCTACGTCCAATACCTTCAAACTCGAAGGATTTTTACTATGTAAAAACACCTTTTACACAACAAGCACAACCCATGCTTCAAGTATTGTTGACTCTAGTCACTTCTAGCTTAACCCAAGTATTCTATCAATCAAGCTACTCCTGACTCAGTCTCAAGTATTCTTTCTAAAGCCTCTTCAGGCCAAATAAGTGTTTCCCACTTAATTTAAGAGCTGGTAAACACACTAGACTTGTTACACAAAGAATGAGTAATAGAGAAAGGTTATGATACAAAGATAACTCAACGTATAAAGAGATTTATATTTGAAGCTAAGAATACATTAAGTTAAGTAAGAAGCCAAGGTCTGTTAGAGGCAGAACAACAAGAAAGGCTTTTGCTTATAAGGCACAAACAATGAAAAGCTTAAAAGTTTGCTAACAAGCACTTTTTGATTTTTTATTCACGTTCTTGAATTTGTTTAAAGTTTTTAATCTTCTTATATTTATAATGTTGTTGAGATAGTCGTTGTTTAGCCGCTGGAGAAGACATAATTGTTGATCATATTTGACTTTGAAAATGTACACAATGACAGGGTCTAAATCAGGCGTGCTTCAAAACTTATACCAAAATGATGATCCTTGATAATCTCATATCAAAAGATACCATTTGCTTAGCTTTTTCAAGCTAAAGGGTACACCATTGTAGATTTTGACCTTAGGCTTTTACACTGTTATAGTTTCAACTTTTTCTGAATCTTGAGATATGCGAGGTATCTTTCTGGGTTCCTGCGCGCATGAGATCCTCAGCTTTTTGTCCATTTTCTTTTTTGATGAAAGGTGTAAGTTTGGGGCAAAATGCTATGTTAGCACTTTCATGGAAAGAGAAGGTTGCTTTTTAAAAAAATGTTCTTGAGAAAGATTGTCTCTCAAGGGTCTGGTAATGCATTAAGACATTTCTTTTTATTTCACTATGGACTTTTTTATATGAATAAACTAGACTTGTCTTTGAAATAAATTTTGTTTGATGGACTCCCCCTTTTTATTTCAATAGGTGCACTTCAAACTTTTCTTGAAATACTCATTGAACCATGAAAATAGACACGCAAACAAACTTTATTTAACTTAGAGTCTTGATGGGTGTTATTAACAAATCCCAAAGGTTCTGACTTTTTAGTCTTTCATTCAAACTTGGATTTAACAATCTCCTCCTATTTGTTGATAGCATACATCAAGTCTTTTATTTAAATATAGTCTGTAAAAGATATACTTACAACAGATATATCATAACATGCAGACTTCTTTGATTTTGAGATACGAAATTTAATATGTAGACAAGTGATTTTCAAGAGAGGAGGATTAATTATTAGAACAATCTTTTCAAAAACTTAATTTATTTTCAAAGCATACTAGATAAATGTATCAGTTCAGAGCAATGATTAATCAATTCATAAAAAAATTATAGACTCTAAAAACAAGTAAAATATAGACTATCTACATCTACTTCTTTACTTTTACTCCCCTTTTTGATATAAACAAAAAATAAAGACATCATAGAGAACTCAAGACCTAAAAAAAGCTAGGAGAGAGAAAGATCCAGAAGCAGAAATGAGATTAAAAGCAAAAACGGAAACCAAGATAAGACGACCAATCTGAACACAAAGAAATGAGGGATGGTCAGTAAGGATAACAAATAGAGAGTAGAGAGATAGAGCAATGAAAGCTTGAGAGTCATTAAAATAAGTCAAATGAGCCTTGAATACATGACCATATCTAGCCCAAAAGTTGCAAACATTGATTAAAATATCATTGTTAGATATGTTACATTACTGATCCTGTTCCCAAAGGTAATGAGCCTAAAGATAGCGATGATGCTTATCATTCTTCTCTGAAGCATATAAGAGAGCCTTCAAAGTGATATCATCTATTTTCTTGGCCATTCGCACATACCATGGGAGAGGAGAAAGGCTGGTGTGAGGTCTGATCTGCTTCAACTTATTGGTGATGACTATGTGATACCTAGGCATGAGGTGGTCTAGGTCAATGAAAAGATGTTTGGTAGGTTTGGTGAGGGCACAAAAGTGGGGTTTAGTTGGCAAGGCCTATTCTTTGACAAGGGTGAGGCTGATTTGTTCCATTCAAAAAGATTGGAACATGGAAAAGGTAGATGGTCTGTAAAGGTATGGGTTAGATAACATGGATTCAACTGGCATAGAAGGAAGAAATCTGAGATGGAGAAAGAATTGAATAGGTTACTTTATGTTAGTAAAGGTTCAGGTAATGGTGGGGAGTTTTAGACCATGAAAGGGTAGAGGAGAACTAAGGTAGGATGAAAAAGGTTTTGGTGGTAGGGATTTAAAAAGTTACGAGAATATATGACTAGTCTAGTGCAGGTTGAGAAAGAGGTAGAAAGAAAGGAAGGGTCGGTTGAGATGGTTGAGGTATAGACTCTTGAACATGAGAGGGAAAATGAGGTGCTTGAGATGGTGTAGGTAAAACAGAGGATGAGGTCTGGATGGGAGAAGTGGTCTGGTTGGTAAAAGGTGTAGACTTCTTTCTTGATTTCCCTTCAGGCTTTTTGGCTTTGTTTTCTTTAGCCTGACGCTTCTGCTCAGCTTTTTAGGTTTACTTCAAGGCTTTTTCAGACTTGTACAAATCATAATGAAGATTATACTGATGAATCCAATCATACTTGATCCATTTCGAGACATCCATGTCTAGAAACTTTTTACAATAGAATCAGATGAAGTTGACATGGCGCTTCTTGCATGGCGGCCTGATATAATCCTTCAAAGCTGGAAAGGAAAGAGTATGTGTAGGTTTTGAAGCTAAGGAGGTCTGAGGAGGCGATGGTCGAGCAACTCTTTCATTGCGCTTCTTCTTCAAAACACACCCAATGGGTTATTGATCATCTGAATCTAAAGATTAATTAGTTGCATAGACTGGTGCTGAACCAAAGTGGGAGCAGGAGTCTGGTCATGAGGGACAGAGACTTTTGGTGCAACCTTAGCCTTCTTGAATACTTCAGGTTTCTCAACATGGTCAGAAAAGGGCTTGCGCTTCAGAGGGGCCTTCTTGACAGACACTAGAGCAGTAGGGCATCAGTCTGTTCCAGGAAAGGAGATAAAGAAGGCAACTTGGATACCAGACTACCACTAGTAATCATGTCCTTAACAAACCTAAAAATAACATTTTCCAGCTTGAAGATCTTGGTGAGGATAGCTAGGTATGGAATCATTTTTTGCTTCTTCAGCACAGAGGAGACCATATAGGTCATGATGACATTAGCTGGGTTACATTTTCCTTGTAAAGCATGTAATACATGTAGAACCTGTCTAATTTGTTAACAGTATCCTTTGCTGACTTGTGAGGGAAAAAAGACATGTTTCATTAGCAAGTGGAGCATCTTGACCTTTGGAAGCAGCTTTCCAAAAGTAAGCTTCTCAGGATGGGTTTCTCCATAGAGCATCTCATTGATAGTGAGACTAGATACTTCATTTATTTCAAAATCTTTAGAGAAGACTGTATCCCCAGGCTGACATTGGAGCACAGTGAAGATTACATCCTTAGAGACCTTAATCTGTTTCCCACATAGATTTCCAAGCAGAATGAAGCGAGCCTTATCGACTAAAACTGATTCCCAAGACTCAAGAACCAATAATGGACAGAAGGGTTCTTGGTCAAGGCAGAATTGAGTCCACCCAATACCATTCAATTCTTCAGTTACATTACGTCCTTCAAGCTTATGCTGGGCTGGGTCGAAGAATGATGACTCAACAATGTCTCTCACCTATTTGCTTAGCTTTTTCAAGCTAAAGGGTACACCATTGTAGAGGTTGACCTTAGGCTTTTACACAATCAGAGTTATAACTTTTTTTAAATCTTGAGATATGCGAGGCATCTTCCTAGGTTCTTGTATGCATGAGATTTTTAACTTTGTGTCCCTTTTTATATGAAAGATGCAGGTTTAAGGTAAAACATTATGTTAACACTTTCATGGAAAGGGAAGGTTACTTTTCAGAAAAACATTCTTGAGAAAGATTGTCTCTCAAGGGTCTGGTAATGCATTCAGACATTTCTTCTTGTTTCATGATGGACTTCTTTATACGAATGAACCAGACTTGTATTTGAAATAAATTTTGTTTGATGGACTCCTAATTTTTCTTTCAATAGTTGTACTTCAGACTTTTCCTAAAACACTCGCTGACTCATGTTAGTAAACACGCAAGTAGACTCTATTTAACTAAGAGTCTTGATGGGTGTTATTAACAAATCCCAGGAGTTCAAACTTTTTATTGTTTGATTAAGATTTGGATCTAACAAAACCAATGTCAACTTGTATAGTCAAGAGTCAGATCAAGAAATTGTCTAAGGATCCTACTTGAAAACCATGATGATATTTCTTCAGACCACACCATCAACGTTATGTATAGGGAAATATTCTCTAAGTTGTCTTAGGTATGTATTTTCTACATTGTAATTTTGAACTCAACTTATCAATAGTGTTTTTCTAGAAGCATGTATAAAATCTTATAATAAGTTTGCTCCATTTCAGTTTTTTTATCTACATGGAAATCCATCGGTTGGGTATCATCCAAGGTATGTTCATATTATCATCTTTTTTATATGAAAAATAAGAATGAAGTTTTTTTAGTACATGAAAAATAATCATTCTAAACTGAATAATCACAATTCAAGCATCACAAAATACAATATTAGTATTAGGTACGTGACAAGGAAAAATTTGGATTGCATCACTCTACCATTGAAAGGTTAAATCATAAAATTAAACGATGTTTGTCCACCAAAGACCTTTTTATTGAAGTAGGAAATTATCAAAATAGTTGTGCATTTTCATCATTTATTTGAACAAATTCCAGAATTTCTTCCCATATCTATTTTTGTCTTTGTATCATTGAACCCATAATACAAAACATTTTCATGCTTATTCTCCCTATTAGGTAATGTGTAACTTCATGTTTTTTTTTTCAAAATTTCCATTTTACTTAAATTGTTTCGTTATCACAATGACTTATTAATATTTCATATTCTCTTAATAAATCAAATGTTCTTCCAATGATATATCATTTAAACTGAATGGTTAACTTAAATATTTCTGCAACAATTATTTTTACATGTGTCAAAAACAGTTACCGAGCAACCCAGAAGTTTTAAAACTAGTAAGGTTAAAAAGCGTCGGAGTTTGACTTTATAATTGATTGTTAAATTATTTGAAACTTATTAAGACACCACAACCATGAGTATTATGATCGTGTGTTGCTACATTCACTTCTGGGAATGAAGCAGTTCCAGTTGGACGGGATTCATGATTTTGCATAAGCAATTCATTATTTTGTTCAGCCACAAGGAGATAAGTAATCAATTCTGAGTATTTGGTAAAGCCCTTTTGACGATATTGCTGCTGCAGGAGCATATTAGATGCATGAAAAGTAGAGAATGTCTTTTCTAACATATCACTTTCAGTGACCTTTTCTCCACACAACTTCAATCTTGAAGTAATTCTAAACATTGCAGAATTATATTCATTTACAGATTTAAAATCTTGTAAGCGCAAATGCATCCATTCATAACGGGCTTTTGGAAGAATTATATCCTTTTGATGGTCGTATCTCTCTTTTAGATTATTCCACAAAACGAGAGGGTCTTTAACTGTTAAGTACTCATTTTTTAACCCTTCATGGATATGGTGACGTAAGAAAATCATGGCTTTAGCTTTATTTTGACTAGATGCCTGATTTCCATTTTCAATGGTGTCTCCGAGACCTTTAGCATCTAAATGGATTTCAGCATCCAATGTCCATGATAGATAGTTTTTTCCAGATATGTCAAGAGCCACAAACTCAAGGTTGGTAATATTTAACATATTTATTTCTATACAAGAAATTATAAATAAGTTAGATGATACTTCAATATATTAACTATAATTATTATGATGGTAATCATAACAAGTCAATGATGATTATAAATATATATATATATATATATATATATTATTTTTTATTTTTGTTTTAAAAAATAGAATAACTTAACTTATAAATTTCAATAAATGATCCCGTAATTAAAATTTAAAAATTTTCATAATTATTATTCAAATATTAGTGGTCTAGTGGTAATATATGGTAATATATTATCAGCACGAGGTCCTGATCAACTGAGATATAAGGTAACATAGCATTTTAATTTCTTTTCATAATTTTATTTCAATTTATATTATATGTATATATATTATAATAAGTTCCCGAAGAACTTAAATTTTAAACATCTCCGAAGGATGTATAACATTATATCTATATCATAAAAAAGTAGGTTCCTGAAGAACTTATTCATAAACATCCCTGCAGGATGTGTAAAATTAATAATTAAATAAATTAGAATTCCTGAAGAATTCTTCTTAAAATATTTATTGATAGTTCCTGAAGAACTATAATAGTAAAAAAAAAACATTTTATTACTTGCTAATAATAATAATTAATAATATTAATTTTGTTGTACCTGTTACACTTTTAGATTCACGATTTTATTATACAGATTGCAATTTACATTTTATACTGTACCTAATTTGTACTACAGATTTGAACTAATATACACTACCTGCACTAATTAACGTTGATTATTGCTTCCTTTATTTATATATTTTTTTTATTTCATAAACCTTGATTGCATTTTATACTCATGAACCTTGATTGCATTTCCTTATTGTACCCAACACCTAATTTTCTACTTCACGTGTTGGCTCCTTTATTTTATATTAGCACAATTAATGCTTCAATTGCTATCAATTGATTGTGATTACATATTATTACATATTAATTTCAATCTGCTTCATGAAATGCTTTATGTAAAAAAAATAAAAATAAAAATAAAAATAAGTAACCACTGCAGCTTCACGGTTTGATGCACTATGTTATGCGCTCACCTTATATATATATATAACATTAGCACTCAACTTCTCCTTTGCCAATAATTTTCCATTTACTATAGCTTCATGTGGTTTTATTTTATTATTGGACACTAGCACTAATTGAACTCTTGCAATGCTTTTCACGTTATTGTACTTGTACTTTTATGGATTTAACTTTTGTTCTTTTATTGCACAGATTATTTTATATGTTGATTGGATTGCACAATTGAATTATTATATTGATTGAATTATTTTATTATATGCTAATTGGCTTCACTACCTGCTTCACGTGATTATGTTGGCAGTGCTTCACTTTATTTTAATTGTTGCTATATTATTTTAATTGATATTTGCGTTGCTTATTGCAATTCACATGTGTTGAATTTATATCATTAAATGATTAATTTTTTTTAACTAATAATTGGTATTTATAATTAATATAATATATTTTATTATATATAAAAGTGTTAATAATAGAGATATTCATTGACAAAGAATCGAACCCAGGATTTATAACATGATAAGTTATCATCCTACCACTAGACCACTAATATTTGAATAATAATTATGAAATATTTATACCAGAATTAATTGAGCTAGTAATCTCGCAAATGCCTGGTTACGAGTTGATAATAAGCAAACATGTGACCATCTAGTTGATATATAAATTAAAACCATAAAATATCTAAATGGTCCACATGAAGGGTGTATTGGTCCACAAATATCACCTTGTATACGCTCTAAAAATGTGAGTGATTCATTCCCAATTTTCATTGGTGATAGCCGAATGATCAATTTTCTTTGAGAACAAGCAGCACATGAGAGTTTCTTAGTTTGTATAATTTGTCTGCTGGACAAACAATGACCATTTGAATTCCTAACTATTTTTCGCATCATAATTGATCCAGGATGGCCTAATCGTTCATGCCAAATAACAAAGTCATTCTTATTTGTAAACTTCTGGTTTACAATAACATTTGTTTCAACTGTACTAATAGAAGTATAGTACAAACCAGAGGAAAGTGAAGGTAATTTTTCCAATATGCATTTCTTATCAGAAATTAATTTTGTGATGTAAAGATATTCATCATTTCCTTCATTTGTGGTCTCAATATGATATCCATTTCTGCGGATATCCTTAAAACTCAACAAATTTCTTTGAGACTTCTCAGAATATAATGCACTTTCAATGTGCAATTTTGTTCCTCCAGGTAACAAAATACTGGCTCTGTCGGAGCCTTCAATTATATTTATACTACCAGATATAGTATTAACATTGGCTTCTTGTTTTACTATATGGTAAAAATATTTCTCATTCTTGAGAATGGTATGAGTTGTTGCACTGTCTGCGAGACATATATCTTCGTCATTCACATGAGCATTCATTCTTCATAAAATAAATAAAATAAATCATGAGTAAAAATATAATTAACAATAATATTTAACAAAATGTTATTGATAAAGATAAAATTTACAACAAAACAAATTACATGAAACATTAAAATAATTTATTTAGGGGCACTCCCTTCTCCAACTGACTGGTCAATTTCTTCTTCAGGAAGAGTAAGAAAATCATCAACACTAAAATCAGAGAAATCATCATCTATACCAGTAAAATTAATAATTAAATAAATTAGAATTCCTGAAGAATTCTTCTTAAAATATTTATTAATAAGTTCCTGAAGAACTATAAGAATAAAAAAAAATGGTATATAATTTTATGAGCTATTGCTGATTTTATTCATCATTATATATTTTACATTGCCTTTTATATTACTTTCTGTTAAGCATAATCATGAAGTCATTGTGTTAATTAAACTAAAATTTAATTAATGAAATTAATATTAATTTTTTTTTTCTACCACTTTTACTAAATATTGTTTTTACTTTCAATTGTACTATAACTTCACGTGTTCCTTCTAATTCCCAATTGCAATCCACTTTCAATTTTTCACTGTAGCTTCACGTTCCAATTTCCAATTGTAATCCACTTTCAATTTTTTAGTGTTTCACGTTCCAATTATTGGAATTGTTAATGCATTAATTTTGTTAGTGCAATCCACTTTAGCTTCACGTTCCAATTTCCAATTGCAATCCACTTTCAATTGTTGCTTCAGCATTTATTTTGCTTTGAATTATAGATATTAATTTCTCATAATTAATATTTATAAATAATATAATATATTTTATAAATTAATGGGTTAATAAATAAGATAGTATTTATAAGGATTCGAACTCGGGACTTATAGCATGATAAGTTATCAATCTACCATTAGGCCACTAGTATTTGAGTGATATTTTATGAAAAGTTTAAATTTTCACTACCGAATTATTTATGTGAAATATTATTTAAATTAATTTATAATTTATTAAAAAAGGGGGGGAAACCAAGATTACTCTTATAATTAAATGAAATAATATTTATATATATTAATAATTCATCATTGACTTGTTACCATCATTAGATATTTATAATTAATAAATTTATTCATTTGAAATATATCTAATATATTGTTTCAACTTCTTATATAGAAATAACTATGTCAAATATTACCAACCTTGAGTTCGTGGCTCTTGACATATCTGGAAAAAACTATCTATCATGGACATTGGATGTTGAAATCCATTTAGATGCAAAAGGTCTCGGAGACACCATTAAAAATGGAAATTAGGCATCTAGTCAAGATAAAGCTAAAGTCATGATATTTTTACGCCACCATATCCATGAAGGGTTAAAAAATGAATACTTAACAGTTAAAGACCCTCTTGTTCTGTGGAATAATCTAAAAGAAAGATACGACCATCAAAAGGATATAATTCTTCCAAAAGCCCGTTATGAATGGATGCATTTACGATTTCAAGATTTTAAATCCGTAAATGAGTATAATTCTGCAATGTTTAGAATTACTTCGAGATTGAAATTATGTGGAGAACAAGTCACTGAAAGTGACATGTTAGAAAAGACATTCTCTACTTTTCATGCATCCAATTTGCTCCTGCAGCAGCAATATCGCCAAAAGGGCTTTACAAAATATTCTGAATTAATTACTTGTCTCCTTGTGGCTGAGCAAAATAATGAATTGCTTATGCAAAATCATGAATCCCGTCCAACTGGAACTGCTCCATTCCCAGAAGTGAATGTAGCAACGCACGATCATAATACTCATGGTCGTGGTCGTGGCCGTAGCCGCGGTCGTGGACGAGGTAATGCTCGGGGACATGGTATTGGTCGTGGATATGGTTTTGGCCGTGGTCATGGTCGAAATGATAAGAGATCATCATTCACATGGAAAAATAAAGAACTTATGAAAAAAGGGACAGATGCTCAAAATAGCGAACAAACTAAAAACATCTGCTATCGTTGTGGTAGCAAAGGACACTGGTCTCGAGTTTGTCGCACACCAAAGCATCTCGTAGATCTATACCAAAAATCCCTTAAAAATAAAGGGAAAATAATAGAGACAAATTTTACTGGTATAGATGATGATTTCTCTGACTTTAGTGTTGATGATTTTCTTGCTCTTCCTGGAGAAGAAATTGACCACTCGGTTGGAGAAGGGAGTGCCCCCAAATAAATTATTTTAATGTTTCATGTAATTTGTTTTGTTGTAAATTTTGTCTTTATCAATAAAATTTTGTTAAATATTATTGTTAATTATATTTTACTCATGATTTATTTTTATTTATTTAATGAAGAATGAATGCTCATGTGAATGATGAAGATATATGTCTCGCAGACAGTGCAACAACTCATACCATTCTCAAGAATGAGAAATATTTTTCTACCATATAGAAAAACAAGAAGCCAATGTTAATACTATATCTGGTAGTATAAATATAATTGAAGGCTCCGACAGAGCCAGTATTTTGTTACCTGGAGGAACAAAATTGCACATTGAAAGTGCATTATATTCTAAGAAGTCTCAAAGAAATTTATTAAGTTTTAAGGATATCCGCAGAAATGGATATCATATTGAGACCACAAATAAAGGAAAAGATGAATATCTTTACATCACAAAGTTAATTTCTGATAAGAAATGTATATTGGAAAAATTACCTTCATTTTCCTCCGGTTTGTACTATACTTATATTAGTACAGTTGAAACAAATGTCATTGTAAACCAGAAGTTTACAAATAAGAATGACTTTGTTATCTGGCATGAACGATTAGGCCATCCTGGATCAATTGTGATGCAAAAAATAGTTAAGAATTCAAATGGTCATTGTTTGTCTAGCAGACAAATTATGCAAACTAAGAATTTCTCATGTGTTGCTTGTTCTCAAGGAAAATTAATCATTCGGCCATCACCAATGAAAATTGGGAATGAATCACTTATATTTTTAGAGCGTATACAAGGTGATATTTGTGGACCAATACACCCTTCATGTGGACCATTTAGATATTTTATGGTTTTAATTGATGCATCAACTAGATGGTCACATGTTTGCTTATTATCAACTCGCAACCAGGCGTTTGCGAGATTACTAGCTCAATTAATTCGTTTAAGAGCTCATTTTCCTGATTATCCAATTAAGAAAATACGCCTTGATAACGCTGGTGAATTCACATCTCAATCATTTAATGATTATTGTATGTCAATTGAAATTGATGTTGAACATCCTGTAGCACATGTTCATACACAAAATGGACTTGCTGAATCATTGATTAAACATTTGAAATTGATAGCAAGACCATTGTTAATGAGATCAAAACTCCCAATTTCAACTTGAGGGCATGCAATCTTGCATGCGGCAACACTTATTCGCATCAGGCCTACAAGTAATCATGAATATTCCCTTTTACAATTGGTTCATGGTAAAGAATCAAATATTTCCCATCTAAGAATCTTTGGAAGTGCGGTATATGTTCCTATCTCTCCTCCGCAACGCACTAAGATGAGACCTCAAAGAAGGTTGGGAATATATGTTGGATATGAAAGTCCATCAATAATAAAATATCTTGAACCTTTAACAGGTGATTTATTTACAGCTCGTTTTACTGATTGTCATTTTGATGAATCTATTTTCCCACCATTAGGGGGAGAAAATAAACAGTTGGATAAAAGGATCAGTTGGAATGAGATATCTCTCTCACATCTTGATCCTCGAACAAAGCAATCTGAACTAGAAGTTCAAAAAATAATTAGTTTGCAAAATTTAGCAAACCAATTACCTAATGCATTTGCTGATCCAAAAAGAGTGACTAAGTCACACATACCAGCTGTTAATACTCCAATAAAGATTGATATCCCTGAAGGACAATCTAAATTTGTAAATGAGTCTGAAGCCAAAATAAAACATGGCAGACCTGTTGGTTCTAAAGATAAAAATCCTCGGAAAAGAAAAGTAAATAAAGAGGATGGTCGAATTGAGGATATAAAGACTGTAGTAGAGGCTCCTGACATAATCAAAGTTTCAAATCCAGAAGAAACTAAGGTACCTGAAATTGATACAAACAAAGAGATCTCGATAAATTATGTCATGGATGGTATACACTGGAATCGACCTGAAGTCGATGTTGATGAAATTTTTGCATTCAAAGTAGCTCTTGATATTATAAATGATGATAAAAATCATGAGCCAAAATCTGTTAAAGAATGTGCACAGAGAAATGATTGGCCAAAGTGGAAAGATGCAATGCAAGAAGAGTTAAACTCACTTACAAAACGTAAAGTTTTTGGGCCTGTAGTCCAAACACCCAAAGGTGTAAAACAAGTTGGGTACAAATGGGTCTTTACGAGAAAAAGAAATGAAAATGGAGAAATTGTGCGATACAAAGCAAGACTTGTTGCACAAGGATTCTCATAAAGACCTAGTATTGATTTCGAAGAAACATATTCACCAGTGATGGATGCCACTACTTTTCGATACTTGATAAGTTTGGCAATCCGTGAAAGGCTTGACTTACGCCTTATGGATGTTGTTGCAGCATATTTATATGGATCACTTGAAAATGACATATATATGAAAATCCCTGAAGGATTTAATTTGCCTGAAGCATACAAGACAAATCCTCAAGAAAATTATTCAATTAAATTGAATAAATCTTTTTACAGACTGAAACAATCTGGACGTATGTGATATAATTGTCTCAGTGAATATTTGTTGAAAGAAGGGTATAAAAATGACCCGATTTGTCCATGTGTTTTTATGAAAAGATTGGGAAAAGAGTTTGTTATAATTACAATTTATGTAGATGATTTAAACATCATCGGAACTCCTAAAGAGCTCTCAAAGGCTGTAAATTGCTTAAAAAAGGAATTCGAGATGAAAGACTTGGGAAAAACAAAGTTTTGTCTCGGATTACAATTAGAATATTTAAAGGAAGGAATCTTAATGCACCAGAAGACTTATACTTAAAAGGTGCTAAAACGGTTCTATATGGACAAATCACACCCATTGAGCAGTCCAATGGTTGTAAGGTCACTTGAAGTGAGCAAAGATCCTTTTCGACCTTAGGAAAAAAAATGAAGAACTACTCGGTCTTGAAGTACCATATCTCAGTGCAATTGGTGCACTAATGTATCTTGCTAGTCATACACGACCTGATATATCATTTGCTGTTAATTTGTTAGCAAGACATAGTTCTTTACCCACAAAAAAACATTGGAATGGGATTAAACACACATTTCGCTACATTAGAGGTACAATAGACATGGGTTTATTTTTCCCATATGTATCTAAGGCAAACCTAATTGTTATACAGATGCAGGGTATTTGTTTGATCCTCATAATGGTCGATCACAAACAGGATATTTGTTCACATGTGGTGATACAACAATTTCATGGAGATCCGTAAAACAAACGATCACAGTAACATCATCTAATCATGCTGAAATCTTAGCATTACATGAAACAAGTCGAGAATGTGTTTGGTTGAGATCTATGATTCAACATATTCAAGAAACTTATGGCTTGCATGTTGGAAAGCTACCACCAACAATTTTATGTGAAGATAATGCAGCTTGTATTTCTCAGTTAAAGGAGGGCTATATTAAAGGAGATAGGACAAAACATATTTCACCAAAATTTTTCTTTACTCATGATCTTATAAAGAATGGTGAAATAAATGTCCAGCAAGTCCGATCATGCGAGAATCTAGCAGATATCTTTACAAAGTCATTACCAACCAAAGTCTTCGAGCAACTAGTATAGAAGATTGGTCTTCGACGCTTACATAAGTGTTCTGATGAGGGGGAGAATTAAATATTTGTAATTTAATTATTTTTACGGATATACTTTGTAAAGAATGTTGTACTCTTTTTCCTTCACTAGGTTTTTGTCCCACTAGGTTTTTCCTAGTAAGGTTTTAACGAGGCACATTCTAAATACGGACATCCAAGGGGGAGTATTATGAATAATTATGGATGTCCCCCCTAAAGTTTTGATATTTATGAATGTTCCCCTCTCACCTCCTATAAATACCCCCTTCACTCATTAATACAATACACAACTTCATTTCTATTCTCTCATTTCTCTCTTCAAATTTCTCTTCCTCCATAATTCTTCTTCCTTCATAATTTCTAGTTTATTTCATAACACGTTATCAGTACGAGGTCCTGACCAACTGAGATATAAGGTAACATAGCATTTGAATTTCTTTTCATAATTTTATTTCAATTTATATTATATGTATATATGTTATAATAAGTTCCCGAAGAACTTAAATTTTAAACATCTCCGAAGGATGTATAACATTATATCTATATCATAAAAAAAAAATAGGTTCCTGAAGAACTTATTCATAAACATCCCTGCAGGATGTGTAAAATTAATAATTAAATAAATTAGAATTCCTGAAGAATTCTTCTTAAAATATTTATTAATAAGTTCCTGAAGAACTATAAGAATAAAAAAAAATGGTATATAATTTTATGAGCTATTGCTGATTTTATTCATCATTATATATTTTACATTGCCTTTTATATTACTTTCTGTTAAGCATAATCATGAAGTCATTGTGTTAATTAAACTAAAATTTAATTAATGAAATTAATATTAATTTTTTTTTCTACCACTTTTACTAAATATTGTTTTTACTTTCAATTGTACTATAACTTCACGTGTTCCTTCTAATTCCCAATTGCAATCCACTTTCAATTTTTCACTGTAGCTTCACGTTCCAATTTCCAATTGCAATCCACTTTCAATCCACTTTCAATTTTTTAGTGTTTCACGTTCCAATTATTGGAATTGTTAATGCATTAATTTTGTTAGTGCAATCCACTTTAGCTTCACGTTCCAATTTCCAATTGCAATCCACTTTCAATTGTTGCTTCAACATTTATTTTGCTTTGAATTATAGATATTAATTTCTCATAATTAATATTTATAAATAATATAATATATTTTATAAATTAATGGGTTAATAAATAAGATAGTATTTATAAGGATTCGAACTCGGGACTTATAGCATGATAAGTTATCAATCTACCATTAGGCCACTAGTATTTGAGTGATATTTTATGAAAAGTTTAAATTTTCACTACCGAATTATTTATGTGAAATATTATTTAAATTAATTTATAATTTATTAAAAAAAGGGGGAAACCAAGATTACTCTTATAATTAAATGAAATAATATTTATATATATTAATAATTCATCATTGACTTGTTACCATCATTAGATATTTATAATTAATAAATTTATTCATTTGAAATATATCTAATATATTGTTTCAACTTCTTATATAGAAATAACTATGTCAAATATTACCAACCTTGAGTTCGTGGCTCTTGACATATCTGGAAAAAACTATCTATCATGGACATTGGATGTTGAAATCCATTTAGATGCAAAAGGTCTCGGAGACACCATTAAAAATGGAAATCAGGCATCTAGTCAAGATAAAGCTAAAGCCATGATATTTTTACGCCACCATATCCATGAAGGGTTAAAAAATGAATACTTAACAGTTAAAGACCCTCTTGTTCTGTGGAATAATCTAAAAGAAAGATACGACCATCAAAAGGATATAATTCTTCCAAAAGCCCGTTATGAATGGATGCATTTACGATTTCAAGATTTTAAATCCGTAAATGAGTATAATTCTGCAATGTTTAGAATTACTTCGAGATTGAAATTATGTGGAGAACAAGTCACTGAAAGTGACATGTTAGAAAAGACATTCTCTACTTTTCATGCATCCAATTTGCTCCTGCAGCAGCAATATCGCCAAAAGGGCTTTACAAAATATTCTGAATTAATTACTTGTCTCCTTGTGGCTGAGCAAAATAATGAATTGCTTATGCAAAATCATGAATCCCGTCCAACTGGAACTGCTCCATTCCCAGAAGTGAATGTAGCAACGCACGATCATAATACTCATGGTCGTGGTCGTGGCCGTAGCCGCGGTCGTGGACGAGGTAATGCTCGGGGACATGGTATTGGTCGTGGATATGGTTTTGGCCGTGGTCATGGTCGAAATGATAAGAGATCATCATTCACATGGAAAAATAAAGAACTTATGAAAAAAGGGACAGATGCTCAAAATAGCGAACAAACTAAAAACATCTGCTATCGTTGTGGTAGCAAAGGACACTGGTCTCGAGTTTGTCGCACACCAAAGCATCTCGTAGATCTATACCAAAAATCCCTTAAAAATAAAGGGAAAATAATAGAGACAAATTTTACTGGTATAGATGATGATTTCTCTGACTTTAGTGTTGATGATTTTCTTGCTCTTCCTGAAGAAGAAATTGACCACTCGGTTGGAGAAGGGAGTGCCCCCAAATAAATTATTTTAATGTTTCATGTAATTTGTTTTGTTGTAAATTTTGTCTTTATCAATAAAATTTTGTTAAATATTATTGTTAATTATATTTTACTCATGATTTATTTTTATTTATTTAATGAAGAATGAATGCTCATGTGAATGATGAAGATATATGTCTCGCAGACAGTGCAACAACTCATACCATTCTCAAGAATGAGAAATATTTTTCTACCATATAGAAAAACAAGAAGCCAATGTTAATACGTTAGTTGGTATTTTCTTCCAACCTACCATAAATAGAGAATTTATTTAATTACAAACAAGCCAGAATATTCCGTTTTATATGTGAACACGTACTAAGCAATTTTAAAACTAAGGTTCCAAAACTAAATTGAGATCAATTTTTTTAGAACTCTAGCCTAAATCTCGTTAAATTAATCTTCTTTTGTGGCAATAGCGGTTAGAGGTGTTGTCGATATCGGAAGTGGAAGTTAGAGTTACAGTTAGTTGAATCTAAACCTGAAAACCTTAAACCACCACCTAAATCTATAGTTGGTTCCCCTCCTTTATCCTATCGTAATTGCGATTCCTCTAATTCAAATTCCTAAAGCCTATTTATACTATCTTGTAGTTAACCAGTAACTATTTAACTATGGTATTTTAATTTATTTACTAGCTTTTACGGTAACATTTCATTATTTATTAATTACTATTGTCCCTATATGAGCACAATATTTTATGACCTAATATTTATGTTAACGGCAATAGTTACAATATTTTGTTTGTCTTGTTTTAAATTCTATTAGTTACTTTGACTCATAACTGTTTTCATCAATAGGAACATTGTTTTCATTATGTTATTAATGGAATTATGATTTTCATTATCACGATTGCAATGTTGCTCTTATATTTTACGTTTATTGGTTAAATAATAATTAATTAATTTCAGACAGTTTTTATTGATATTTGGATAGGTCTATTAAAGCCATAAAAAATAAAATTATTGAAGTTTTTACCGTGATCAATGTATTTTAACCTTTTATCATGTATTATAATCATATGGACAAGCTGATGTTTAATTTCATTAGTCATAGTTGAATGTAATTTTTTTTTACAAAGATTATAATAAAAAACATTAAAAAAATCTTATTTTATAACCATTAAAAAATATTTAAGCCAATCATGCTTCTAGTAAAGAAATTGTTTAAGATAATTATAATATAATAAAATAATTAGTAGATATCATTTATGAATTCTCTTCAATAAGTTAAGAAATAAATTTTAAGTCCTTTTTAGTATATAATTTAATTTTTTATTATGAAATTGATAAGTTGGAAATAAATTATATTAAATTAGTAAAAAATTCTCCATAAAGAATTTGTTTGATAAAATTAATGAATAAGTTAACTGAAAACTTAAAGTTTAGCTAGAAGTTAGAAGCTAACAAACCAATTGATGAAATAAAAATATTAGCTATTCATATTTCATTTTGTGACATTTCAACTTTCAATTAATTGAAATGTCTTACAAGATATGTATAAAGCTTATAAAAAATGTAATAAATTACTAAAATAAACTCATCTATCAAACGAAGACTATATTGTTTAATAAATTTATAAAATAAAATATAAATTAATTTAAATTGTCAAACATAACCAACGTGTAATGCATTAACAAAAAAGGAAGAGGGTGATATAAAATATTTAAATTAATTATTTTTTGGAAGCCAACATTTTAAATTTTAAATTTATTCATTTATTTATTAGCGTGCTAAACAATAAAAAGGAAAAAATCATAAAGGGGAATTTACGAATGCAACCCTAGGTTGCCCAAAATATCTAGTCGCCAACTTCGCGAGGCGCGTTACTAATAATCCCAGGGTGTTTTGGTAAAATCGAAGAACCCAAAAGGCTAAGACGGTAATCCCAGTGACCAAATGACACGTGTCCGAAATCGTGAAAGCACATTGCAGAATACTCATAAGTGAAATAAACGACCAAGATCTGCTGAAACCCACACTCAGAAGAAACACAAGGGATTGGAGAGCCAACGATTTTCACATCACACGGAATGATGACGTGGCACGGATCTTCGAAATCCCGCGTAAACCCGAAACTTCAATATTTTGGGAATTCGATTTTTGCTATGCGTTTTCTCATCACTACCCCTCCCTCTAACCCTTCTTATCCCCTCTCTCCCGGCGCTCAAACCTCACAACACACAACAACACTACGCTCTCTCTCTCTCCCCTCGTGTGTTCTTCTTCGCCGACTCGGACTGAGTCTCGCGTTTTCGCAACTCGTCTCGTTGATTCTCCCAAGTTTCGCCATGCCGAAGGCCAAATCTGACGCCAAAGTCACCGATAACAGGTACTTTTTTTTATGCAATCTCGATTTTCTAGGTTTTTTTTAGGTTTTTTGATTGTTCTTTTTTGCGGTTTTTGAGATTTGGTTTGTCCGATCTGGCTCTTGGAGTTTCGCGTTCTGCGTTGTTTTTCTTTGGATCGTTTTGTTTTGTTGTGATTGTTGAGTTTTTTGTTGTTTTTCTGGGATGCGTCGTCGTTTAGGTTGAAGCGCAAGGGCGCTGGTGCTGGCACGAAGCAATCGAAGAAAGCGGCTAAGGATCCAAACAAGCCTAAGAGGCCTCCAAGTGCTTTTTTCGTTTTCATGTATGATTTTTTTAAAAATTTTGAATCTGTTTTTGTTTTCTTTTGCGCTTTTGTTCTGGTTTTTTTGCGGTGATTATTGAGTTTATTTTTTGAACTGTTGCAGGTCTGAGTTCAGAGAGCAGTACAAGAAGGAGCATCCGAGCAACAAATCTGTCGCCGTTGTATGTGATTTTACTGTTTTTACTCACGAAAATTTTGATTTTGTTTTTGTTCATGTTCAAGTCGGTTTTGGATCCTTATTTTTTGTTCGTATTTTACTCTGAAAAATCGATTAGGTCGGGAAGGCTGGTGGTGCCAAGTGGAAATCCATGTCTGATGCTGTGAGTGTATCACCTCTTGAAAAAGAATTTAATGATTTTTTTATGTTGTTTTATGGAATATACGTATTGATGTTTGCTATATCTCTATTGTCATATATTTGTATGCATCTATTTATCCATTTTTAACCCAATTTGTATCTTATTTTATCTTCAGGAGAAGGCTCCCTACGTTGCTAGGGCTGAGAAAAAGAAAGAAGAGTATGAAAAAAGTATTTCGGCCTACAACAGGAAAGTGGTAATGATACTTAACCCATGTTATTTTTTAGCACCATTAATTGATTTATATAGTGATATGTAATTGATTGAAATTGGTATTTTAATCTGTTAGGAGGGGAATACCCATGATGAGGAAGATGAGTCTGACAAATCAAAGTCTGAAGTCAATGATGATGAGGATGATGAGGTAGGGTATTTTAGTTATTTCCATGTTTTGCTTGGGTAAGGAATAGTGAATTGATTGTGTTGCTTAATGTATTTTGTTGTATTCTGCAGGAGGAAGAGGATGATGATGAGTGAAGTTTCTGGTTATACAAGAAAAAGCTTAGATGGATCTAGGGGAAAGTTGTTTTGCATACTTTTGGAGTAGAATTGGATAGGATGTTTTGCATCCCCCATCTTTCTCTGATAAAATTAGTTTCTGAATTCTTATTGTCTTATGTAGGTTTAGATTAGTGAAGAATCCTAATTAGAGTTCAGTATCATGATCATGTACCAAAAGTCAATGTTTATGATACGTTAAAAGTCTATTCTCAATGATATTCTATAGCTTTGTCAATTTTCATGTTTTATTTGTTATCGTTATTGCGTGGTAGTCTATTTGATGATAGAATATTTTCATTGTTCAACAGCATAAGACTAAAACTGGATTGACTTCAAAATTTCTGCATAAGACTAAAACTGGATTGACTTCAAAATTTCTAAGAGTTTGTACTTTTGCACTCGCTTACAAGTTTTCTTTACGAGGTAGAATCAGTGTCCCCAGCCTACCTGTGAGCCATCTGGCTAGGCACTCGTTTTTAATAGGATTTTATTGTAACACTGTTTAATCGCCATTTTGTTTTGCTTTTGTATTTACGAACATTATGTAGTGGAAGCGTGCATTTGGTCAATGCGGCCTAGTAATTTTGAACTCACGAGGCTTCAACTCTGTTGTAACTAAATCTTGTTCTCGTATTTTGGAATTTTTGATTTTGCGGCTCAGATGTTAAAATTTGATTAATATTCTTGCTCCGCCGAAATTCATTTCACCTGCTGTGCCTTTTGTTTCATTATATTATTGGTAGCCATGATTGTGCAAACATCTGATCCCCATATGGAACCAAAATGTAATATAAAATACAAAAATAAAGAACATGCTTATTGTATTCAGTTCAGCAGTGTGCGGTACTTGGTCTGCCAATCATGAAACCGATTTTGCTTTGTACCTTGAACAAGCTTAAATATTGCTCTCAATTTTCCCTTTTGGCTTGCCTCTAACTTCATTATAGGAAGCCTTGAGTTATGACAATGCAGTTCATGATGCGGTAGACCAAAGAAAGGGAAGACACTGATCATGACCAATCACTTAAATAGTGCAACATTCCAGTGTGAAGCAACACATAAGTAACAATAAGAAACAAGCTTAAATACAAATTAAATTAAGAAACTGCATATTCTACAAGAGAAGGGTAAAACACTTCGACACCTCAATTATATTTAATTAGTAAAGTTCTTATTTAGTTTGTCTTGTTCAGCAGTGCGCAACACTTGGTTTGCCAATGATGAAAATGATTTTGCCTTATCTTGCATTTCTGCCGCTCGAAGGTTGATACCCTGCCAAATCAGCAGAATATGTATGAACCAAAGGCATATGGCATGTTTGGGCCAATAAAAGAACCATATATATAAACCCTGGCAACAAAGATACCTGCAATTTTTTCACGTTCTCCTGCAGCTTGCTTTCAGCCAATTCAGCAACGCTTGTTTCCTGCAGTGCAAGATTCAAGATCAAGGGGATGTTCCATCACATTTAAGAATAAATAAACAGTAGACCCATAAAGAGGGAACAACTTAACCAAGTGTTTAAAGTCTAAATAAGTGCAAAACAATCCTAGTTGGAGATGGTATTTTTTTTTTCATTTTTGTTTTAACGTACCCTAGTTGGAGATTAAGTAGGGGTAGGATTAGTACAGATGGCATAACTCTCCCAACCAAGTTTTAACGCAACTACATTTTCAGCCATGCTTGAACTCGTGATGGTATTGTTTTAATGTATTCAAAAATTGATATATCTAAACAAATAAAGCTCTTCGTGGAACGTGGGTGGGCCCTGAAGTTGTCTTTTAAAGATCATTGCAGCTCTGCAACTGCTCTATCAAATCTGACCATTAACTAGAAGGTGTGCTATTTCAGTCTAATTATCATTAGATGCTTTTATCAGTTAGTTCTTTAAAATCTACGAAGTTTTTGGACCCTTAATTGATGAGTTGAATGAGATAACTCTCATGATGGTTTAAAAGTTACTAAATAACAACCAATCTTAAAATTCAAGTTTTGACATAATAAATAATAACCACAGTAGCTTTTGTCCTAGGTAACATCTTTCACTTGTAAAGCAGCTCAGATCATTCCATGCTTGTAAAATCTTGTGTAAAGGAATAAATACTTAATATTTATTCTAAGCAGCTGTATACTTACATTGGATGATGAAGAAGAAAATCCATATTTCTTCTTAATTTGATCAACTGCACCAGTTTGCTCATCATGTTGCTCTTCCTTACTTGAGGTTTTTTGCATGGTGCTCTTCATCTCTTTCAGTCTTCCTACATATTGGATGCTAAACTAAGATAAACACTTTGATCATTCATCATCCTATTCAGGTAAGTATTTATGTAGGAGATTCAAAGGTTCTTAAATGTTAAAATGCAGAGTTACTTGCACTGATTTGCTCATAAGTTTTAGTTCACTAAATTTTAAGAATGCATTTTTTAAATATTTTTCCCAGAGCTACTTGGTTATAGGAATATAATGTTTGAAAAATAAGGACATACAATAGAAGATGCAAAAAAGATTTTTTATGGAAATTTCTCTATAAAGACTTTAGGATCTCCACACTTTAAACCTCGAAGTCCAGCCATAATTATGCTAAACAATTCCTTTTATGCAAGGTAATCATAGGTGTGGGCTAGTGTTAATGAGTCTGGATATTTTGCTTACGTTATAGGTTGAAACCTTCACATTGTCATGGTACCAAACATAAAATTTGTTCCTTTATGCAAGGAAAATGCAGTGTCCAGTCTACATGCAGAAAAAGAACTAGAACAACCCAGAAGACAAACTTTGAGAAGTCTTGGACACTAATTGGGGATTGGTACTTCCTTGAAAGGAAATTTTGCATTTGTCTTCCTTCCTCCTAGTTTTTCTTCTCTTGGTAAACAATACACATCCATCCTTTCACTGGTATTCGCCCCAGAATATAGAGCACATATTGGACTACCTTGACGTTAAATAGCACTAGATATTACATTTTACATTTTTCAATAAGAACGTCTAAAGTAAGAGAATCTCATTAAATATCATTTCTGTTGTTTATGCTGAACAGTGAACATAGTTTAGTTTAGCTTCACCTTTTCATTTTGTCATAATTCCAATGATAAGATGCTAAAGATCATATAAGCAAATTTTATCTCATTTCATCTCATCCTACCCATTCAAATTCATATCTTTTAGCTAAACTGATGACAGAAAGTAAAATAATTATCTAACAACAGTAAACTCATTGTCACTAACCTTTCAAGGCCTGAAGTTTTCCAGTCAATTTCTTCTTGTTAAGAGCTCCCAATAAACTTTGGTCTTTGCGTTTTTCTTCATGATCATCGAAGTCAATGTCATCTGTAGAGAACCTCAAAGTGATTTCCTCATATTTAATTATGCGTATATACAATATATAAATACAGATGCCCACTTTAAGATATGGAAAATCAGAAGAATTGCATGAGGAAGCAGGCATGGAATATTCATGAACAGAAATGACAAATTTTGTCTCTTTCTTGAAGGCTATGTAATTCCAGTATGACATTTTCTTACCTATACTTAATTCAAGCTCATACTCATCAGCAGCTAGATTATCATTATTATCAGCATCACATGGAAAATTTTCATTTGAAAAGATCACTGATAGTTCCTGGATGCTTTCTTTAGAGTCTTCTGTTTCCATGAGGAGCACATGCTTTTCTTTACTGCTAGTAAAATCTTTAATGACAGAGCTGAATATACCCTGAGGGACCCAAAAGAAACAAGATCAAACACCTTTTGTCACAAAGACAATGGATATACTTTAAGAAAGTCACTACAGCTACTGTATAACCTTTTTCTTTTCCTTATGGATGATAGGGCCAGGGACAAGCTCTTCTTGTGACAGCATCATTTCTTTCTTGTAGATGCAGCTAACAGAGTCCAAAAGCCTAAAAGTTAAGTAAAATTAAAAAATGAGGCTACTAAATCTGGGAATTATTACCCCATTTTATCTTCTGCAAAAAATTTAGGAATAAAAAAATATATAATGCTCTAGATCTCTTTCCCTGTGTGGTATATAATTTGCACCAGCCAAGCATTATTTTTTTGGATGGTATAGAGAATGATAACAAGATGCATAATCCTGTTCTCTATATTCATTAATTAGATATAGTTATACACCTGAAAATATTCCTTTGGACCAACGATGAGACAACAAAAATTTCTTGGTAACCATTGACCTGTAAATTGAAGTTGAGATTTTAGAAATCAAACATCTTTAGAAACTGGTGTCATTGTAAAGAAATATACACATACCAAAACAAGATCTCCTCTGGATGAGCAACATATTTGGCTGTCAGAAGATGACTTGGATTTTGGAGGAGAATATGTGAAACCTCTAATTGAAGTCTCCACAATAAGGGATAACTCTGGCAAAGATCTATCATTCGAAATAGATGCCTATACATTAAATGGTTATAATAATAATAATAATAAAAAATAAAAAAAAACAAAACAAAAAAGCACTGGACAAGAAATATTGTTCATAAACAAGGAATAATTGAAGTTCTGGCTTTGATCACTTGGCAAAAACATTTCTTAGTTTTGGGGGATGAATCATCCAACTAATTCAATATACAATCCGTGAAAACAAAAACAGAATTTTTTGTTCAATTAAACAACCAGTTTCTGTTTTTCCTTATTCTCTAAGACAATTATAAAAATTTCATATAAAATTAGATTTACCCTCTATAGTTTACATGAAATGTATTTTGATTTTTGAATGTTTGATTCATGAGGAATACTAGTAGTCTAGTATTATGGCCGTGCATAGAGAAATTAACTTTACTACATAAAAAAATAATATATATTTTTTCTTATTATTTTTCACTTAAAAGACTAGTTCAGGTTGATATAAACTTTCTCGTATATATTACCATCTCCGGTTCCAAGTATAAACAAGTTTTAGTGAAATTTTTTGGTTTCGTAATATATTTTCCTAATGTCATTAAATGTTTGTTGACCAAATATGTCCTTCTTGTATAGAAGACCACTAAATCTTTAGGTAATAAATGATATTAAGAGTGTTTTAGGATACTAAATGTATATAACTGTTTCTAACTATTATTCTTAATATGTGTGAAATTAGGTTTTTGTTTATTTTTAGAACCGAAGGTAGTATGTTATAAAGTACAACCCAAGACAAAAACGCCACCTTAGTTCTAATTTTCCGTTAGTGAAGAGGAGTATAAGGCCGATATCAGAAGGGCTATAAAATGTTGATGCCCAACAACAAGAGGAGGAATGAAACTTCTTCTTGTAAAGCACCTTTTTAACCCCCTGAGAAGTAAGAAAAAGGGTCATTGTAAGCATCAAGTGATAAACCCATTATTCATGACTTAATATCTTGGCTAGAAGTAAATAATGCATTACCTGAACAGCATGCACTAATGAATAGACATATAAAGCTTTCTCAGAACAAAGAAGAATATACAATGGCTTTGATGTAGCATCCTCAATATGGTTTCCCTCGCTCATGTCTACACCATCTTTTGTAAGTGATGTGGTGATTGGTTCACCTTGTCCATCTGTGTACCATAATAGAATGGTTTTTACCGTTTTCGATCTTTTCCTCCACATCAATCAAAACCAGTACTACTCTACAATTGATCTTAACAGAATGGGCATTTGGATTATTGGATCACATTTATCAATAAAATTTTGAAAATTGATTATTGTACTAACTGTGCAAACTCTTACCTAGCACCTGCATAAGTAGAGCTTTAGAGGGTTTCTTCGGATGAACAGTTCCAGTGCTCAGTGTGTTTCCAGATTCATTATCAAGTGACAGAACAGATGAGTCTTTTGTTCCAATCACCAAAATATTTTTCTCAAAGCCATGCCAACTGCAGATTTGGAACTGCAGAGAGATGATACCGGCAGAAATTTCACTTGTAATATGTTTCTGATATAACAAAGTTGGGCCATCTATGTTAAAAACTGAAACCTGTAACAAATTAGATTAACATGCATTACTGCCTAATTCTTGGCAAAGACAACAAACACCTATAACATCAGAGCATAAGAAACATAAATAAGCTAGTGCTTCACACACTTGAGAATCATTTTCTAAAGCTGAGAATATATTCAGAAACTACCACTCAAATATATGATCAGCGATAGAATTCAAATATCAGGATTTCCAAGTTTTACAGAAATCCAATAGAAAGGTGCTTAAAGTAGGAAAACACTATTCTTTTTCTTGATTAAGCTAACTGTTCATTGTTGTTTCTTATGCACTTAATGGAAGTTCCTTGGTTTAAGCAATCCTTGGTATTTTTTCGGAGGGCTTCTTAATTGCATTATCTCTTGAGGGGTTAGTCTCATGGTGATGCCTGTGGGAAATCCTTTCAGAGGTAAAAATATTCACTCACTGGCCCATATATTGATGACTTCTATTTCTTTTAATATAACCTCAAATTGACAGTTTCTTTGGAATATATTTTTGGACCTCAAATTCATTTCTTTTAGGATTTGTCTAACCTGTGCAACTTTACACAAGATAAGAACTCAAAAGTAGAACTGTTTTAATGAAAATTGTGTGAAAATTGCTTAGAAATCAGGGTGAGTAGGCATTAATGATGATTTTAATTGAAAACTTTCCCTTTTTGATTTATTGTCCTATGCAAAGTTGCACAAGTTAGTCAAACCCTTCTTTTAATACTGAGTAGTGAGCTAAAAACACATTTCCAAATTTGAAAAAGAACCTAGAATTAGAAAGTTATCTCACATGTCCTTGATCAGAACCAACAGCAAGATGTTTTGAGCTGTGATCTATGTTTATGGAAAGTATAGCAGCGTTAATCTTTACAAGTTTCACACTTTGGATTATATGATCAGTCCCTTTCTTTGTACCTACAGTAAAAAGAATGAAAACGGATGTCAGTATTAATTAGAATATGAAACATGCCAGCTTTTCAATAACTGAGCAAAAGCTATATTCTATGTGATACCACTGAGAGACATGAAACTGCTAGTAACATATGGTTCAGGTTTGAATCTAAAGATGCGAACCTGAAAATCACATTTGTGTTAAACATGCTATAAATATGAAGAAAGGTGAGAATAATGAGATAAAGAGAGACAAAGAGACGGGGAAATTATCACATTTACTAAATTCAAAATTGAGAAGCCTCACCGTTCCACACTGGTCACCAGAAACAAGAAGAGGAGAGTTGCTATCAAAGTATAATGCTGTCAAGGGTATACCACTCAATGAAAAGTCATTTTCACTCTGCATCGGGATGGATGAAACAAATAAAAGGGTAAACACACAAATGGAAAATAAATGCTAACTAAGTTTTTGAAGAGCTATGTTATTTAGCATGAATTCAAAGAGTATGAATAGGCACGAAAGCAAATCCAAGGGTGGTAGATTAGACATGCATGACCATTCAAGTGAAGCAATAGGATAGAATTGTCTTTCAATTTTTAGGCTGTTTGTATACAACGACAAATTAGAGAATAGCAAAACTAACATTTGGGTACAAACTAAATGTTTCTTTCCACTAAGTGTAGAGAGGACTTGAGAAGTAGAAGGCATGCCTCACAAAAATATTACCTGTTGCTTTAACTGCAAAATTGGGGTGAAAAAGGGACATGAAGCATCCCAGAAAGTCACTGCACCATTGCCATGTCCAGTTATGTACAAGTTTTGAACTTTTGAAAATCCAGTAAATTTGGCAGAACTCAGGCTATTCCCATCTTTTTGATTTGTTTCAGAAGGAACAAAAAGTGGATAGTTTTTTACCAGCTGTCTGTAATACTGTGAATTGTGACATAGAAAGACAATGTCTAATCAATACATACATTTACATAGAGAAGGTAGTGAAAGCAGAATAGATATGGCAAAGTAAAATTATAGTTTCATGCATAACCCTGTTACCTCATCCTCAGAATTTGATACATTGGGATTGTTGGTGATGAATTTTGCTATTGTGATGCTTGAATCTGTCAGTGGTAACTTCACAATGATTTCCTTTGGAAGTGAAGGTGTGGACTTAGATTGGCATTGTAGCAGATACCGTTCAATCAAACTATCATTGTACAGATATAGATGGCCAGACTTCCCAAGCAAAAGGAAAGAATCTTGTGTATTCTTGCCTTGCTCAGTTGAAGTTGATATGATATCCATGTCAATACAACATTCAGACAAATGAAGTCCTAGCTTAATTGTGCGAGATTCTGTATGCTCATTCAGCATCACCACCTGCCCCATATAATGCACACATGTTAGAATGATCTAGTTCAGTTGCTATTAAGATCTAAAGTATGCATAGAGAGAGAGAGGAAAAGATGGGACATATTGCTTTTGTATCCCATTTAGCTAAATGAGAACACTTTATAATGAAAAATTGTAAGTAGATCATACCTAACTCTTAACTCAATCAAAAGAATATGAAAATCACAAGTTCATGTAATTGGTAATAGTGAACTTGAATTCTGGATTTAGTGCCTGTTTAGTAATCAATTATGAAAATGGAGTTATGTAAGTGAAGCAATCCAATGATTAATATTAATCCTGTACGTCATTCAAGGTTGATCAAAATCCGTTAGACCAACAGATCAAAAGATACCTTTTAGCTAACTTCTATTGGGAAACCTCAACTAGGAACTAAACGGGTCCTTAGTTCATTTGTAAAAGGACTTTCATGTAGGAATGTTTCAATATAACGGAAATATTAAACTAAATATGTACTAGAAGAAGATATGTATTTTTAAATGACTTGAGCAAAGCATATAAATACCTGCAACAAGTTTGAAGTTGCATGGTCAGAAGCTCCCATGACATATAGTCGACTTGCCTTTCCACCAGCATATACCCATTTTATTGATCCTATGGAAATTTTGTCTGATTTATATGCTAAGTTATGTTTGAGCAGAGGAGTGTTTTGATTACTATATTCAGATGTGGACCCATTTCCTCTACTTAGAGAAGGGATGCTCCAAATGAAGAGCTCTCCATTGTTGTACCCAACAACCACTTTACTTCCAAAAGGACATGCCCAACATGCAGAAGTTACTTTCTTTGTTTCATTATGCAGTGGTTGCAACATGTTTCCACCAGTTCTGAATATAGATTTGCTTTCCCGAATATCCCACAATACTATTTGGCCATTTCTAAAGATTATGAGAACCCTGCAATGGAATATATAAGAGAACAGAACTTTGAGTTTACAAATAAATGATCAAGAATGAGGAGGAAATAAAATATTTATGCAAAATATTCTAAAGTATAGGATCCGTTTGTGGATATCACCTCTTACTTTCAGCTGCTGTTTGAGGTAGTATATGTGTCACAATAGTATCATCAGACACTTCTGAATTCCCTGAACAAATATGATTAAGGATTTCAAAGTTACAAGGTATCTTTAAGAGGGAATTGATATTTAAGAACAAGCATAAATAGAATGAAAATGACAAAAAAAAATGATAGCTCACTTGCATGTCTTCTACGGTTTTTATTTTAACTAATGAGATGAAATTTCCAAATATCTATCATATGTATTGCAAACACATACTTATGCATAAGAAAGAAACATTTGGATCTTAGCATCCTGAGTGATGAAGTAGATTTTCCCCGTTGGATCCTCAAAGGTCAAAGATAACTGTGAAATGAATTTGTTTCTTTACAATTCCCTATAATGTCTAGAATTAATTTGCCACAAGCAATCGTTAAATATGATATTACCTTAAAGCAGAAACAAAGAGACATAAAAGGAGGATATTGTTCATCCTAACTAGTGCTTATGAATTTTACTTTGGGTGCCAAAAAACTGATCTATTGAATACAAAGTAACATGTGATATTGTTTATCGTGTATTCTTTTCTTCATATCCAAATTTGGCTTCAAAGATTTACAAGTAACATGTGAAAAGAAAAGAAGGTTGCAAATGTATCTCACCGACACCGTAGGAAGCTGAGAAGGGTATGGTGTATTTCATCTTAACCAAGTGCCATGGTTCTTGATCAAGCTTTAAAACTGAAATATTACCATTGGAATGTCCAAGGTACCTGGCAACATAGATATTTGGTCATTACTTATGGAGCATGAATTCACGGCTTGTTCTGAATTAGACAAACTACTTACACATAAAAGCTATGTTGAATGACTGCAAGGCAAGTGATTTCTTCTTTAGCAATGTATGCATCGGACAACTGTTTCTTGCCTATGTCCCAAACCTGAAGGTGAAATTTCCTCACGACAATCAATTTACTAATAAGCTGATCTCAAACATGATTAAAAACACAAGAACACGTTACACTGAAATAAAGAAAAGAGTATACTAGTCCCTAAAATCAGTAGTGGTATGGTCAGACAATTTGATCTCCGACTTACCTTTGGAAATCATAGTTTCTGAAATTATTCATGGTCAATCAATGTATCTGAAATTGGTCGTTGTGAATCAATTACATCCTTAAAATCATTGATGTACTTGATTGATGCCTAGCAATTGTAGGAACTAGGGTGATGATTTCCAAAAGTCAGGATGTAAAGGATGGATGACAAGCAATTTTGGTGAACTAATGGTTTCTAAGTGTCCGACGCTACCAATTTTAGGAACCAAAGTGAAAGTTTACTAAAACAATATAATAAATGTAAGTCCATAAGTGTACTTGCCTCAACATGATTATTGGAAGTGACATTTATAAGGACACCTTGATTCTGGATGAACTGCACGGATCAAACATCATAGTATTGTTAGCCATACTTGATACTCCTAAACAAAAGAACATTCTTCACAACAGCAAGCGAGTAATTGGCCCATTGTCATTGGCCATGAAAAAGGAAAGGAACACAACCTGTAGAAACTTGCTAGGCAGGGGCTCACTAGATTCAAGCATGGCTTGAGCATTATCTTTTCCATATAGTTTAATCCGGCCATCCCTTACAAAAAATCTCAACAAATCAGTTTCATGCATACGAAAACTCAACCAATTCAACAACCTTAAAATGTTTTTTAGGGCCACTTAAATTAGAAAGTAACAACTAGTGATAGTGAGAGTTAAATATTCCTTAATGAGGTGCAATATAGTGGCACCTTATTTTGACTTATTGAACAAATTGACATGGTAAGGACTAAAGAAATGGCAAGGGGAACATACTTGGTAGAAAGAGCCAATATCTTCTGAATGGTGTCATAGGCAAATTTGGCACCACCCAATGGCACTCCTTGATGAAATACCAGGCGTGGATCTACATCACTGGCTTTCAATCCATCTGATGTATTTCCACTAGGCTGCATGGAAATTCACAAGTTCAATGTTTAGTTTGCTAGTGCTTCCTGCTAAAGCTGTGACTGGTTTTCATATTTTGTAAAAGAGTAATGTTATTTGCAAATTATTTTATTATAAAAGTAATAAAGACAGCTGAAAATTCCTCACAATTTTTACTTGTTATGTCTTGAAATTTAGACTCGAACTAAGAAGGTAGGACACCTAATTAATCAAGTGAGAAACAAGTATATAATCAAATTCACTTATAAGCAGTTTCCAAATTGTGAAATTTTGTTGAATTTCATTCAATTAAACTAGACTTTAACATAGCAACCGTGAGTGACCACAGCTTACATGACTTCTGAAATAAGCAGCATGTGTCGAGCAAGTACTCATACTTGGGACCTCTCATTTAATTAAATTATATCTGTGCTTAGCTATGTAAATGTAACTTTTCAAGATTAAAATTCAAAGAATTATTTATAGTGAATTTTCCCATAATATCTAACAAACCACGTGTTTTCTACCCCCTGGCCTTGGATTCTAGTGACTAATTACGCATTCAAACATGGGTCAACCTTGGCCCACCCACTAAAATACCACCGACCAAAACGTTAATTGTAGATAACCCCCCACATCTTTTTCTCTCTTACCTAATTATGCTAGGTCCATTTCTTAGAAAAGCAAATATCCTCATCATAAAAGTCCTTAAGAAAACAAAATGATGAATATATGCTTGCTATTTTACTTTATTTTTCACTTGTACATATATTTTATTAATTTAATATCTCGTATTTTGAAACATTTTTAAGATGTTTTTTCCAAGTAAACTTCGTCGATAAATACTTACTTATTGAATTGGCTATTTTAAAACTGATGTAAAAATTAAATTTTCATTATTCAGATTGTGAGCAACTAAATTAACATAAAAAATGAATAGTACAAAAATTGAAACATAAAAACAACGTAAATGATCAATTATATATTTTAACAAAAACCAAAAAAACAAATCAACAATAAAAAAAAGGAAAAAACAAAATCATTCACCATCCTCTCATGTCGTTTTTATAATATCTTTTTTTAGTTTTTCTGTACTTTAAAAATATTATTCTTAAATTAGAATGTACATTAATTCATTTTTATATACATATTCTTGTTAATTAGTCTGTTTTCTCTTTTGTATAGCTCACATGTAGAGGGAATATATGTTTGAATTAATTAATTTTAATATATAAATATTTTTAGATAATTATTTATTTCATAAATAGTATTTACAAAATATACATTAGAGATCATTGAGGAGAGTAGAGAAAAGAAACTACACAGCGAGATCCAGGGTGTATAAAATATTATAGGATTCATGAATCTTTGTGTTTTATATTGTAGTATTGCTTTTGCTGCGATCCAAGGGTTCTATTTTATAAAAAAGAAAAAGAAAAACCAAATATATAAGTTCTAGAAGAACCAAAAGAAAGAAAAGGAAGTATATAGAGATTTGAAAGAAAATGGAAGATGAAGAGGAAACAGAGCAAGTGATGCTTTATAAGTGAAGAATAATGATGATGACATACATAAGCAATGAGAGAACAAAAAGTGAAGAAGAAGAAAGCAATATTGGGTAAATTACCTTCTTTATGGAAGCTTTCTCGACGAGCTTCTTCACAAACATTTTTGAAGATTCCATTGGTGAAATCAACAAGTGAAAAATGTGGTTTTGGTTAGTGTTTGTAAGGACTGAAAATAAAGAGATTTTAATTACTTTAATGGGTGGAAGGAACAGTTGATTACAGTTTCTTACTCTCCTTGAATGTGTATCTGATGGTTAGAAGAGACAACCGAGTATGTGACTTTTATAACGGAAAAAGACGACCCTTTCATTCGGCCTCACCGGTGTACCATTCATTAACAGCCACCGATAAATTCATTATTAAAATGAAGGGCAGGCATTAGCTGTTCGGTTACCGGATGTGTGTTTGGATATCAACCTAAAAATACATCCTACGGTCAACTTGATTGTCTCGAACGGTGTGAACGATCAATATTAACCTTAAATTTCTCCATTTTCTCAACTCCGTTTCCCCAACTAGAAACCAAACAGACAAGAAAGAAAATCTTGTTGGATCCAAAAAGATCTACATTGCAATGATGTTAACTCTCTCAGTATATTTTTATCTACAAGACTCAAACTTAAAATATTGCTTAATGCTTACTACTTGAACTAACCACCTATTCTTAACCTAAATTTAAAGGGAGGTCCAATTAGATTAGGGAATATCCATCTTAGTCTAGTATATCATTTCTGTTTCCCGTTATTTAAAAATATCCAATTGATCCTTAATTTTACTCACCCTCTAATTTTATCTATTTGGTAAAAGTTATAAAAAATCATTATAACGTAAATTGGATTACTAGAAAATTTAAAACACAAATGATTTGAGTTTTTAGGTGAGAATCAAAATTTTACTTCGCAATAAGAAAATATAAGGCAAAATTACCCTTACCTCATACTTATTTTGTACGCTTCATTTCGTCTCCTCAATTTAACACCCATTTTGTCTCTGTTATTTTTGGTGCCTTATATTCTTCTCTTATCAACGATGACCTTGTTTCCTAAAAGAGTAACCTTCTATTATTTTTAAATGTTTTTTTTGCTTTGACCTTATGATTCCTACAACAACAAAGAAGAAAACCAAGTTAGCGACAAACACAATCCGCCTCTAAACTTGGAGTGACGAAATTAGCAAGGTACATGCTTCCCTCTTTAAAACACCTGTGTTGCAAAATTGTTTGACATAAAACTTATTTATGTGACCAATAGCCATGAAAAATATACGTATCAGACATAATAGTGTTCGTTGTTGACATCCTCCCCCAAACGTCTCCTTTTCTCAAAGGTGGCATATGTAGTACTTGTAACATCCCGGATAATTATAGAAAATTTTGTGAAGTGGAAAATGTTAAAAATTATTTTTAGGAATTTATTGGATATTTTTAAGAATTATTGGTTAATTATAAAGGGTGTGATTAGAAGAAGAGAAGTTAAATTAAATCTTTAAAGAAATTGTAAAGGAAATGGAGAGATGACCGGTTGAAGAGGTTACCGGTTGGAAGTGACCGGTTGAGAAGGTAACCGGTTGCCATAAGTTTAAATAATGGATTTCTTCTCTTTCTTCAATCATTTGCGCAATCATTCACTCTCTTTCACGTGAAGAACTTCTGCTACTTTTCTTCTTCCTCCATTGATTGAGAGCTATAAGCTTCGAAGGAAGGTTCATTTTACATCAACACCTTGAAATAATTACATAGCTGTGACAGTGGTTTCAAGGTAAGTCTTTTGAACCGTTTAAAAGTTGTTACCTCACCTTCTTCCTTTCTGATCCGGTCTGGATACCGGCCCCCATTCTTGTGACGTCAGAATGACCTTATATAAGGAAAACCGGTGTCCTGGTTCAACATTACCACACCGGATATCCGATGTCTGGCCGTCCGTCCTCACCCCACGATTGCCCCACTTATATATTCCATAACGATCCTTTGTTCATTTTCACAGGACATTTGTATAACTGTTGGCTTTTCAGTCACAGCAAGATAAGAGCCCCTAATAACTTATCAGCGAAGACACTGTTTGTAACAAAATACGTCACGTCAATGGCCTCAGAAAGCAAGTGGATGTGTCAGCAGATTATGCGGAAAAGGTGATTATCCTCTCCTCTTCCTAGAGGATCGTACTCTGATAATTGACCTACCCTCCTGACACATTCTGAAAGTTGAGCCACCCTGATTGACATAATATACACGCTATCAGAGCTAAGGGACCCACCTGCATCCAACGACTCATTTTCTCACGTACAATTATAAGTAGCATATTTCAATACACATGCATGGGATCGTTGTTCTATCTCACACTTTTACTGTTACTTCGCTTGAGCATTCACTGAGTTCTTACACTCTTCTAACTTGAGCGTCAGAGAATCTTCGCAGGTGGCACCACCTTTCGCCCCCCTGCAACGCGAAACGTTGGTGTGAAGGATCTCCAGGACAACAAGACCGGCCTCTCCCACTGAGAGACCGGATTACAACATCGGATATACACTGTTCCGGTGTGCAAACCCTAAAAACACCTGCATTCTTGTGGCTGGTCCCACACCGGATCCTAGACCCTGGTCCAGACCAGTTCACTTTCTTTTCTGGACGAATAGCCATGTGAGGAGGAGTACTGTTCTGATCTCCACTCCTCTTGGCTGTGAGCCTGAAAATGGCCTTTGATCGTGTGGATGGTGGTGTGATGGTAACGTATTTCACGTTCCAAACCGTAGGTAGTGGAACGAGTAAGGAAGCTGGTGCTGGAACGAAGGAGCTGTGAACCCAGAAACTGTTGAAGCGTGGAACAGAGGTAAGGGGGGTGTTCGGGTTATAATTAATTAGAATAGGACATATTGTCCGAGTCATTGTAATGATTGTGAACCGAGTGAGAGTTGATGCTGAATGAAAACTGTGTGAATATGTATATGAATGTACGTATGAATGTACACACCAATCGGTTTAGGATCGTGTGTGTGTGTGACTTTGCTGAATGAAAGTTGTGTATGAGTATGCATGTATGTATGTGGACACCGATCGGTTTCTGATCGTGTGTATGTGGATTGAGCCGATTGAAATTTGAAATAATTGATGCTGTGACAATCGGTGTTTAATGGCAATGTGAAGTCGGGTTTGACAAGCAGGTCACCCGAGTGATGTTGTTAATGAGTCGGGTTTGACAAACAGGTCGCCCGAGTGATAATGTGATGGATGGGCTTGACAAGTCGGTCGCCCTATGTTGTGAGCACATGCCAGTTTCTGGTAGTTGCATTTGTTGATTGTTGATAATATGAAATGATTGAGATGTGATTATGTGGTATGGGATAGCCGACGGTATATGTTACCCTCGTTTTTGGCTTCAGTGGTCAAGCAGGACCCAGTTGAGCTACCCAGAGGTCTATGACCCAGTGGTTGAGGGGGAGCCAAGTCGGGCTCGGTGAACCAAGTCGGGTTCACAGGATGTCAAGTCGGACTCCCAGCTGAAGGTCGATCCTTTAGTATCCGGATACTAGGCATCGATTTTATGTGAGAGTCAGTTGTGACAGTTGATGAATTTATTAATTGAGATGTGTATGTTTGCCAAGTGAAGTTTGCTTGAATTGCCGAGTGCAGTTTGCTATACTTGCCGAGTGAAGTTTGCTTGAATTGCCAAGTGCAATTTGCTATACTTGCCGAGTAAAGTTGTTATATTTGCCGAGTGTGATGGCTATGTTTGCCGAGTGTGAATTGGTTTTAATTTCCGAATGAAAATTGAAATAATTGCTGAGTGATGTTATATTTACCGAGTGGTAAATTGGTTATAATTGCCGAATGAGAAGTGTTATATTTACTGAGTATGATTTGATGTAATTGTCGAGTGTAATTTCATACATTTGCCGAGTGATTGGCTGTATTTGCTGTGTGTGAATTATTATAATTGCCGAGTATGAATTATTGTACTTGTTGAGTAAGACTTGTCATATTTGCCGAGTGAGATTCGTTGTACTTGCAGAATGAGAATTGATGAGTATGATGTTATATTTGCCGAGTGCAATTTTATTGTATCTGATGAATGTGAACTGTCATAATTTGCCGAGTGTGATGGTTATAATTGCCGAGTGATAAATGCAATAAGTGCCGAGTGTTAATTGCTATGATTGTTGAGTGTGAGTGTATTGCTGACTGTGAGTAAATGCCGAGTGAAATGTGCAGTTTGAGAATAAAGGAATTGGACGGAGTTTATACTCGTATTTTATTATTTAAATTCTGTTCTAGATTAATTATGATGCTAAACACTCACCCTTGCTGTGGTTTACATTTTTAGTAACCAGTGACAGGGAAGAGGTCAGAGCCATGGAGGTGTGCCAAGCGGAGGATTGATGCCAAGGCACCGAGTGAATTAAATGAATTATGTAATATATGTATATTTTGAGTTTTTCGAGTGTTTGATGCTACAATGTGTTTCCTGTATGATGAAATAAATTCGAATCGGTATGCTGTGTGAAGTGAGTATAAATTCTTGATGTTAAATGATTGGTGTTTATTTTATGAGTGAATTTGCATTGCTGTAGCAGAGTCAATTACCGGGTGAAGCTAGCCGAGTGGATTCCTTCTTATCCGAGCAAGGGCCGATTGAATTGGTGCCCATTTTCGTTCAAGTGAGTATCCCTCATTTCTGAGTGAAGAATAACCGAGAGACCCACTTCCGAGTGGAAAGGTTAGAGTGTCTCCGAGTGAGCTATGACTGAGACTCCGAGTGAAGAAAGATAAGAGTGCTTCCAAGTGAAGATATGAGCGAACTATTTTGAGTGAAGATTAAGAATGTCTTCCGGGTGAGGTATACCCGAGAGAAACAGTTTTCGAGTGAATGAAAGCTAAGAGTTTTCCGAGTGATGAAATTGTAAGCTGTTACCGAGTGACACATAACCGAGTGGTCGTTTTCCGAGCGAAACCTCGACTCGAGAGTTTGGTTCGCCGTGTGGCATTCGCTCAAGCGAGTCGACACTCGCTTAAGCGAATCAGGGGCTCGCTCAGGCGATTGACCCCTGACTCTGTTTTCCTTCTTTCGCTGTTTCTGAATAACTCTATTTTATTAATGGTTTCAGTTCCAAACGATTTCAGTCGGTTATTACTATTTTAAGTATGATTTTATTATTTTGAATATATTTAATAAAAGTAATTATTATTTTATATTGAGACCGGGTGGATTTTTATTAAAAGCGAAAAATCTATTGTGAAAAATGAGAAAATTGACAAGGGTCGTCACAATTGATATCAGAGCGGTTCTTTCTAGAGCCGAGTAGATGGGCGAACTGAGTGATTGTGTGAGTCCTACACTGGACTGTGTTTTACATTTTATTGCAGTGTACTTATGGTTGATTGTGCAACTTGGCATCATTCCCTTGGCACTCCAGCGGCGTTGTATATGTGTGAGGTAAATATCCGACTCACTGGTAGAGTATTGGTTAATGGTGAAGTGTTTATTCATTATAGAATTATTTTATGGTCAGGAATTTAGTTCTGATGGAGGAGACGTTTCCTTCTCGAAATTTTGTAAATTGATGAGTAGGACCGAGTCAGGTCCCACTCTTGATAAATTCCTGAAAAGGAATCCCCCTGCTTGTAGAGGAGGACACGATTACGGTGGGATGTATGTTTGGATAAGGGAAACCGAGTAAGCTTTTGAGTATTCCGAGTGCTCGGAGGAGCATAAAGTACAGTTTACAACTTATCCGTTGGAGAGGCTAGGATATGGTGGTTTCGGACTAAGGTACAGATAAAGACGACGAGTGAGTCGCTAGTGTGGGTGAATTTTCGAGTGGTTTCTTGTCAAGTACTTCTCAGATAATTAGAAAATTTGAAAGGAAATGGAATTTGAGGTTGGAATAGGGCCGAGTGTTAATGGCCGAGCACACTACTAAGTTTTACGAGCTGTGACTTTTATCACTTTTTCTCACTGGAAGGAACCGAGAGTAGTGAGTGTGCCAAGTATAAGGCAGGATTGAGAATTAGAATTCGCAGTGTGATTATGCCGCTTGAGATTCGGGATTATCCGATTCTGGTGGACAAGGATATGCTGACCGAGGAAGTGCAATTACAGAGGACCCTCCAGTCGGAAGATAAAAGGTCGTGAAGGCGAGAGGATCCAGTTTCAAGAAAATGGATCGGTTCTTTCGAAGCGGTAAGTTTTCCACTACGTCTTCTTTCTCTTCTGGTCGTATTTCTACAGGTCTATCTGGTAATCGGTCGGTAGCCGAGTGCGTTATAGTCGTGGCTGAGCCATATTGTAAAACACTGTATGACTGGACAAATTGTTTCTTTCCTATGTGGACAACCGGGACACCTTAGGTCCGATTGCCCACAGAGGCAGCAACCGAGTGGGCATGGTAACCGAGCCAACACTTCTTGGACTCGGGTGCTAATTTGTCCGAGAGGAGGTTAAATCCTGTGATGAAATGGGAATAGTAAATGCGTTAATAACTATGAGTTTGTTGGAATAATGGAGTTTGATATTTCATAGAATGAAATAAATGGATGAATACTTGGATATGATTATTCTTAGGAGGGATGAATCCCCTATACATTTCTACCTGGTCAGAATGACGATTGATTAATGGACGTTGAGAGAAATTCTGAGTAGGTGATGGAGGACGGTGTAATAATGCCGAATAAGTTGAAGGTAAGAGTCGAAGGGTGGTTAGTAATAATTTTCAGTGAGATAATTGATGAGGCGAGAATTCACTCGAAATAATTAAGAGAATATATTGTGTGAGTGATGGTCGAGTGAGGTATATATATTGAACTATGGTGTACATGATAAGGAGAAGTAGTGAACGAAAGACGTGGGATGAAGTGATTAAAAAGTAGTTGAATAAGAATGAAGAGAAGTTTTACCGAGTCGTTTGGACTTTGCACTGATATTAGTGTTACGTGGGAATCATACCGGCTGGCCACCGTGGGTTCCTTTTAACATTAATTCATTGTGAAGTTGCCAATAGGCATGGGTAAATGGATGATGAGGTAAACAACTTGCATGTCTATCGGTGATATGGATAGTTAGATTGTATACTCGACTTTCACTCGGATTAACTACGAAGTGTTGAACTCTTGAGACTGATCACCTCAGGTAGTTGCATTAGTGGTTGAGGTCGTGTGAAGTCGAGGAGACAGACGTGTTTTAGCCAATCTTGGATGATTGGATTTAGAGAAGAGAAGTGTATGATTCATGCTTCTGAAGTCGGTAAGTGATTAGAGATGAGGAGTAAATGGAGATGAGATTTGGTAATTGACGAATAATGAGCATAGAAAAGTAAATATTGTGATCTCGGTATAAATTACTACTAGATTGTGGGGAGAAGAGATGACCTAAAAAGGAAGTCGGATGACTTGAGTTCCTACCAAGATACACTGAGTGGAGAATTTCCGAGTGAATGAAGAATAATATAATTCTGAGTCCGACTTCGAACGAATCTTCTGTTGGAAGGGAATAATTCCGAGTGATAGAAGGATAACATGTTTCCAAGTGAAGCATGTTTGAAATAAGACTTTTCGAATGAAGAAATGGATCTCATTTCGAGTAAGATCTTTCTAAGTGAGAGAACTACTTCCGAGTGAAACATAACTGAGGGAATCACTCCCGAGTGAAGAAAAATTGTGTCCGAATGAAACCCTTTTGAGTGAGACATTTTTGGTTTCCGAGTAGTATGGAACCGATTGGGATCTACCGATTGAGTTTTTTCCAGGAAGAGTGTTTCTGGACAAAGAAAGACTTCAACTTTGATTGAGCATGTTCCGAGTGGCCAATTCCGGGGAAAGTAAATATCCAAGTAGTGAATTCATTTAATTCGTACTCGGGTGTCTTAAAAATGGCCGAGAACTTGTGCTCGGGTACGTCATCGAGATGGTCTTTGACTCCGAGTGATATTTCTAAGTGGAAAGATTTCCGAGAGAGGGTTGAATCTTGACTCCGAATGATCCTTTCAGTTGCAAAACCTTCGAGTGAAGCACTTTCGAGAGGAATATTTTGAGTAAAGAAAGGCTTTGACTCGAGCAGAGATATATCCGAGTGATATTCTCGAGGTAATTGGATTAACCAAAGGTAACGATGGAATTTGGAGATTCCGAGACCGAGTGTTGGTGTAATGTGATCTGAGTGGTTGTAGACCGATTGATCCAGAGTGTTCACTTCTTGGCTATGAACAGGTTGCCTTGATCCGAGAAAAAAAGAAGATGGCCCAAGACCGACTGAAAATTTGTTATGACAATCGGCATAGACCACTTGAATTTCAGACGAGTGAATGGATATTCCTGAAAGTTTCATCGACTAAAGGAGTAGGTCGGATATTGAAGAGTCACGAGCTTAATCCGAAATACATTGGGCAGTATCAAATTTTGAAGAAGATCGGTGATGTGCTTACCGACTGGATCTTCTCCAGTCGTTGATTAACGTCCATAATGTGTTTCATGTGTCACAACTTCGAGCATATATCCCGTGTGACTCTATAATTGTGCAAAGTGATTCTATTGAATTGAAGGAAGACCTGACGGTGGAAGTTACACCGATCAGTATTGAGGAGTATCAGACCGAACGGATAAGAAACAAGGAAGTGCCATTGGTAAAGGTAAAGTGGCAGGATTTGAATGGGGTAACCTATACTTAGGAATTGGAATCGGATGTGAGAAAGGTGTACCCCAATCTTTTTCAGTAAGGAACGTTGATTTCGGGGACGAAATCCCTTTTTAGGGGGGGTGGATGTAACATCCCAGATAATTATAGAAAATTTTGTGAAGTGGAAAATGTTAAAAATTGTTTTTAGGAATTTATTGGATATTTTTAAGAATTATTGGTTAATTATAAAGGGTGTGATTAGAAGAAGAGAAGTTAAATTAAATCTTTAAAGAAATTGTAAAGGAAATGGAGAGATGACCGGTTGAAGAGGTTACCGGTTGGAAGTGACCGGTTGAGAAGGTAACCGGTTGCCATGAGTTTAAATAATGGATTTCTTCTCTTTCTTCAATCATTTGCGCAATCATTCACTCTCTTTCACGTGAAGAACTTCTGCTACTTTTCTTCTTCCTCCATTGATTGAGAGCTATAAGCTTCGAAGGAAGGTTCATTTTGCATCAACACCTTGAAATAATTACATAGCTGTGACAGTGGTTTCAAGGTAAGTCTTTTGAACCGTTTAAAAGTTGTTACCTCACCTTCTTCCTTTCTTTTCTGGACGAATAGCCATGTGAGGAGGAGTACTGTTCTGATCTCCACTCCTCTTGGCTGTGAGCCTGAAAATGGCCTTTGATCGTGTGGATGGTGGTGTGATGGTAACGTATTTCACGTTCCAAACCGTAGGTAGTGGAACGAGTAAGGAAGCTGGTGCTGGAACGAAGGAGCTATGAACCCAGAAACTGTTGAACCGTGGAACAGAGGTAAGGGGGATGTTCGGGTTATAATTAATTAGAATAGGATATACTGTCCGAGTCATTGTAATGACTGTGAACCGAGTGAGAGTTGATGCTGAATGAAAACTGTGTGAATATGTATATGAATGTACGTATGAATGTACACACCGATCGGTTTAGGATCGTGTGTGTGTGTGTGACTTTGCTGAATGAAAGTTGTGTATGAGTATGCATGTATGTATGTGGACACCGATCGGTTTCTGATCGTGTGTATGTGGCTTGAGCCGATTAAAATTTGAAATAATTGATGCTGTGACAATCGGTGTTTAATGGCAATGTGAAGTCGGGTTTGACAAGCAGGTCACCCGAGTGATGTTGTTAATGAGTCGGGTTTGACAAACAGGTCGCCCGAGTGATAATGTGATGGATGGGCTTAACAAGTCGGTCGCCCTGTGTTGTGAGTACATGCCAGTTTCTGGTAGTTGCATTTGTTGATTGTTGATAATATGAAATGATTGAGATGTGATTATGTGGTATGGGATGGCCGACGGTATATGTTACCCTCATTTTTGGCTTCAGTGGTCAAGCAGGACCCAGTTGAGCTACCCAGAGGTCTATGACCCAGTGGTCGAGGGGGAGCCAAGTCGGGCTCGGTGAACCAAGTCGGGTTCACGAGATGTCAAGTCGGACTCCCAGCTGAAGGTCAATCCTTTAGTATCCGGATACTAGGCGTCGATTTTATATGAGAGTCAGTTGTGACAGTTGATGAATTTATTAATTGAGATGTGTATGTTTGCTAAGTGAAGTTTGCTTAAATTGCCGAGTGCAGTTTGCTATACTTGCCGAGTGAAGTTTGCTTGAATTGCCGAGTGCAGTTTGCTATACTTGCCGAGTAAAGTTATTATATTTGCCGAGTGTGATGGCTATGTTTGCCGAGTGTGAATTGGTTTTAATTGCCGAATGAAAATTGAAATAATTACTGAGTGATGTTATATTTACTGAGTGGTAAATTGGTTATAATTGTCGAATGAGAATTGTTATATTTACTGAGTATGATTTGATGTAATTGCCGAGTGTAATTTCATACATTTGCCGAGTGATTGGCTGTATTTGCTGAGTGTGAATTATTATAATTGCCGAGTATGAATTATTGTACTTGCTGAGTAAGACTTGTCATATTTGCCGAGTGAGATTCGTTGTACTTGCAGAATGAGAATTGATGAGTATGATGTTATATTTGCCGAGTGCAATTTTATTGTATCTGACAAATGTGAACTGTTATAATTTACCGAGTGTGATGGTTATAATTGCCGAGTGTTAAATGCAATAAGTGCCGAGTGTTAATTGCTATGATTGCTGAGTGTGAGTGTATTGCTGACTGTGAGTAAATGCCGAGTGAAATGTGCAGTTTGAGAATAAAGGAATTGGACGAAGTTTATACTCGTATTTTATTATTTAAATTCTGTTCTAGATTAATTATGATGCTAAACACTCACCCTTGCTGTGGTTTACATTTTTAGTAACCAGTGACAGGGAAGAGGTCGGAGCCATGGAGGTGTTCCAAGCGGATGATTGATGCCAAGGCACCGAGTGAATTAAATGAATTATGTAATATATGTATATTTTGAGTTTTCCGAGTGTTTGATGCTACAATGTGTTGCCTGTATGATGAAATAAATTTGAAATCGGTATGCTGTGTGAAGTGAGTATAATTCTTGATGTTAAATGATTGGTGTTTATTTTATGAGTGAATTTGCATTGCTGTAGCAGAGTCGATTACCGGGTGAAGCTAGCCGAGTGGATTCCTTCTTATCCGAGCAATGGCCGATTGAATTGGTGCCCATTTTTGTTCAAGTGAGTATCCCTCATTTCTGAGTGAAGAATAACTGAGAGACCCACTTCCGAGTGGAAATGTTAGAGTGTCTCCGAGTGAGCTATGGCTGAGACTCCGAGTGAAGAAAGATAAGAGTGCTTCCGAGTGAAGATATGAGCGAACTATTTTGAGTGAAGCTTAAGAATGTATTCCGGGTGAGGTATACCCGAGAGAAACAGTTTCCGAGTGAATGAAAGCTAAGAGTTTTCCGAGTGATGAAATTGTAAGCTGTTACCGAGTGACACATAACCGAGTGGTCCTTTTCCGAGCGAAACCCCGACTCGTGAGTTTGGTTCGCCGTGTGGCATTCGCTCAAGCGAGTCGACACTCGCTTAAGCGAATCAGGGGCTCGCTCAGGTGATTGACCCCTGACTCTGTTTTCCTTCTTTCGCTGTTTCTGAATAACTCTATTTTATTAATGGTTTCAGTTCCAAACGATTTCAGTCGGTTATTACTATTTTAAGTATGATTTTATTATTTTGAATATATTTAATAAAAGTAATTATTATTTTATATTGATACCGGGTGGATTTTTATTAAAAGCGAAAAATCTATTGTGAAAAATGAGAAAATTGACGAGGGTCGTCACAGTACTGACAGGAAAACACGTACCTGCATCTGTTTTTACAGTCTTGTTTAAGTCCGTCCCTATCACGGTGGCAAGCCTTTTGTCAGATGTAAGTAACAAAACTTTTAACAACAGAAACCGCCCGTCACTAGAAGCTTTCATATAGTAAATAGTTACAAACTTTAGTGACGAGAGATATCTTGTCACCCATGTTGTGAGTATGCGCTAAGAGCCTATGCATTTAGGACATATCTCTTTATTTGAATAAGGCATTTTAATTAAATGGTTTAACAACCTTTGTTAGTCATCAAAATAATAGGTCAATATGATAACTATTCCTAAAATGTCCCTAGCCAAGTATTAATATGAATACATATAAATATGTTAAGACTAATGCGTGAGTGTACTGATGATCTAATCTCACAGATCATGGATATAAATGATATCAAGTCTTCATAGGTACATATTAAGAGGAATGATGTATCGGATAAACCCACCATGAGAATGTTGCATAGATCGTTACATGGTGGGAATGGAGTACTCATTAGGTTAAATTTGAGCTTATAAATAGAACATGAGATATTTATAGGCTACACTCTTGTGATACACAAAATTTCATAAATTGTTGCATGGGTCATGCTCTGACAAACTAGCATTTATATGCATAAAATCTGGTAGGAGTGCTCGCGTGGACTTCTATAGTGATGAGTGACTTTTTTTTAGAAATTATCTTCATCACCATCTTCGTCAATTCAAAATTTTTAGATTCTATAATCCAAAAAGTTAAAAAATCATTTTGGTTTCATGACGATACGTGACCCAAAAGCCTATAAGATGGTATTAAATAATCTTTTGCATTAAGTGACCCAAAAGCTTATAAGATGGTATCAATTTGTTGGGTTTAAAGCCCAAGTATAACTAATCAATTGTGCTAGATAAAGAAAAACAATTATTTGTTTCCAAAAAAAAAGAAAATATTATGAATAATTATGGATGTCCCCCCTAAAGTTTTGATATTTATAAATGTCCCCCTCTCACCTCCTATAAATACCCCCTTCACTCATTAATACAAGACTACTTCATTTCTATTCTCTCATTTCTCTCTTCAAATTTCTCTTCCTCCATAATTCTTCTTCCTTCACAATTTCTAGTTTATTTCATAACACGTTATCAGCACGAGGTTCTGACCAACTGAGATCTAAGGTAACAGAATTTTAATTTCTTTTCATAATTTTATTTCAATTTATATTATATGTATATATATATATATATATATTATAATAAGTTCCTGAAGAACTTATATTCCACACATCCCAGCAGGATGTATAAAATATTAATAAGTTCCTGAAGAACTTATATTTTGAACATCCCTATGGGATTTAAAAGAATTCCTGAAGAATTCTTGAAAATATTTACTGATAGTTCCTGAAGAACTAGAAATTAAATACTTTGTTATTTTATCACATTTTAATATGTTAATTAATTATATTTATATTATGATTTATTTATAAATTATATTTACATTATTTTGCCAATTGCCAATTAATTTGCTTTCACTTTATTGATGGCTAGCTAACAATGCTTCACATTATTACCACTTTTAATAATGCTTCACATAATGCTTTCAATTATTACCACTTTTAATAATGCTTCACATAATGCTTTCAATTATTACCACTTTTAATAATGCTTCACATAATGCTTTCAATTATTACCACTTTTAATAATGCTTCACATATAATATTGTTTTGCTTCCAATTGCTCTTATTGATTCCACCTACATAAATGATTATACATTTACATTATTGAGTTACTATGTTAATATATGTGTATCAAAATATTACATGCATAAATGATTTTAAAAAAAAAAAAAGGACCTTAACAAAGGGTAGCCAAGATTCGAACCATGAACCTTGACATTGAAAGAAAGGTAACTTACCACTAGGACACTTGATACAATTCATGTATTTATGCAAACTAAATTGTTATATCACTAAGTTACCTAGCAACATTTTTTTAATAACCATAATAATAATTTTTTAACCTGTTTAATTAATTTACATTTTTTTTACTCTTATAATAAAATAAAATTAATAATTCATCATTGACTTGTTACCATCATTAGATATTTATAATTAATAAATTTATTCATTCGAAATATATCTAATATATTGTTTCAACTTCTTATATAGAAATAACTATGTCAAATATTACCAACCTTGAGTTCGTGGCTCTTGACATATCTGGAAAAAACTATCTATCATGGACATTGGATGCTGAAATCCATTTAGATGCAAAAGGTCTTGGAGACACCATTAAAAATGGAAATCAGGCATCTAACCAAGATAAAGCTAAAGCCATGATATTTTTACGTCACCATATCCATGAAGGGTTAAAAAATGAATACTTAACAGTTAAAGACCCTCTTGTTCTGTGGAATAATCTAAAAGAAAGATACGACCATCAAAAGGATATAATTCTTCCAAAAGCCCGTTATGAATGGATGCATTTACGATTTCAAGATTTTAAATCCGTAAATGAGTATAATTCTGCAATGTTTAGAATTACTTCGAGATTGAAATTATGTGGAGAACAAGTCACTGAAAGTGACATGTTAGAAAAGACATTCTCTACTTTTCATGCATCCAATTTGCTCCTGCAGCAGCAATATCGCCAAAAGGGCTTTACAAAATATTCTGAATTAATTACTTGTCTCCTTGTGGCTGAGCAAAATAATGAATTGCTTATGCAAAATCATGAATCCCGTCCAACTGGAACTGCTCCATTCCCAGAAGTGAATGTAGCAACGCACGATCATAATACTCATGGTCGTGGTCGTGGCCGTAGCCGCGGTCGTGGACGAGGTAATGCTCGGGGACATGGTATTGGTCGTGGATATGGTTTTGGCCGTGGTCATGGTCGAAATGATAAGAGATCATCATTCACATGGAAAAATAAAGAACTTATGAAAAAAGGGACAGATGCTCAAAATAGCGAACAAACTAAAAACATCTGCTATCGTTGTGGTAGCAAAGGACATTGGTCTCGAGTTTGTCGCACACCAAAGCATCTCGTAGATCTATACCAAAAATCCCTTAAAAATAAAGGGAAAATAATAGAGACAAATTTTACTGGTATAGATGATGATTTCTCTGACTTTAGTGTTGATGATTTTCTTGCTCTTCCTGAAGAAGAAATTGACCACTCGATTGGAGAAGGGAGTGCCCCCAAATAAATTATTTTAATGTTTCATGTAATTTGTTTTGTTGTAAATTTTGTCTTTATCAATAAAATTTTGTTAAATATTATTGTTAATTATATTTTACTCATGATTTATTTTTATTTATTTAATGAAGAATGAATGCTCATGTGAATGATGAAGATATATGTCTCGCAGACAGTGCAACAACTCATACCATTCTCAAGAATGAGAAATATTTTTACCAAATAGTAAAACAAGAAGCAAATGTTAATACAATATCTGGTAGTATAAATATAATTGAAGGCTCCGGCAGAGCCAGTATTTTGTTGCCTGGAGGAACAAAATTGCACATTGAAAGTGCATTATATTCTAAGAAGTCTCAAAGAAATTTATTGAGTTTTAAGGATATCCGCAGAAATGGATATCATATTGAGACCACAAATGAAGGAAATGATGAATATCTATACATTACAAAGTTAATTTCTGGTAAGAAATGTATATTGGAAAAATTGCCTTCATTTTCCTCCGGTTTGTACTACACATATATTAGTACAATTGAAACAAATGCCATAGTAAACCAGAAGTTTACAAATAAGAATGACTTTGTTATCTGGCATGAACGATTAGGCCATCCTGGATCAATTATGATGCGAAAAATAGTTGAGAATTCAAATGGTCATTATTTGTCCAGCAGACAAATTATGCAAACTAAGAATTTCTCATGTGCTGCTTGTTCTCAAGGAAAATTAATCATTCGGCCATCACCAATGAAAATTGGGAATGAACCACTTATATTTTTAGAGCGTATACAAGGTGATATTTGTGGACCAATACACCCTTCATGTGGACCATTTAGATATTTTATGGTTTTAATTGATGCATCAACTAGATGGTCACATGTTTGCTTATTATCAACTCGCAACCAGGCGTTTGCGAGATTACTAGCTCAATTAATTCGTTTAAGAGCTCATTTTCCTGATTATCCAATTAAGAAAATACGCCTTGATAACGCTGGTGAATTTACATCTCAATCATTTAATGATTATTGTATGTCCATTGGAATTGATGTTGAACATCCTGTAGCACATGTTCATACACAAAATGGACTTGCTGAATCATTGATTAAACGTTTGAAATTGATAGCAAGACCATTGTTAATGAGATCAAAACTCCCAATTTCAACTTGGGGACATGCAATCTTGCATGCGGCAGCACTTATTCGTATCAGGCCTACAAGTAATCATGAATATTCCCCTTTACAATTGGTTCATGGTAAAGAACCAAATATTTCTCATCTAAGAATCTTTGGAAGTGCGGTATATGTTCCTATCTCTCCTCCGCAACGCACTAAGATGGGACCTCAAAGAAGGTTGGGAATATATGTTGGATATGAAAGTCCATCCATAATAAAATATCTTGAACCTTTAACAGGTGATTTATTTACAGCTCGTTTTGCTGATTGTCATTTTGATGAATCTATTTTCCCATCATTAGGGGGAGAACATAAACAGTTGGATAAAAGGATTAGCTGGAATGAGAGGTCTTTATCACATCTTGATCCTCGAACAAAACAATCTGAACTAGAAGTTCAGAAAATAATTAGTTTGCAAAATTTAGCAAACCAATTGCCTAATGCATTTGCTGATCCAAAAAGAGTAACTAAGTCACATATACCAGCTGTTAATACTCCAATAAAGATTGATATCCCCGAAGGACAATATAAATTTGCAAATGAGTCTGAAGCCAAAATAAAACGTGGCAGACCTGTTGGTTCTAAAGATAAAAATCCTCGGAAAAGAAAAGTAAATAAAGATGATGGTCGAATCGAGGATATAAAGACTCCAGTAGAGTCTCCTGACATAATCAAAGTTTCAAATCCAGAAGAAACTAAGGTACCTGAAATTGATACAAATAAAGAGATCTCGATACATTATGTCATGGATGGTATACAATGGAATCGACCTGAAGTCGATGTTGATGAAATTTTTGCATTCAAAGTAGCTCTTGATATCATAAATGATGATAAAGATTATGAGCCAAAATCAGTTAAAGAATGTGCACAAAGAAATGATTGGCCAAAGTGGAAAGATGCAATGCAAGAAGAGTTAAACTCACTTGCAAAACGTAAAGTTTTTGGGCCTGTAGTCCAAACACCCAAAGGTGTAAAACCAGTTGGGTACAAATGGGTCTTTACGAGAAAAAGAAATGAAAATGGTGAAATTGTGCGATACAAAGCAAGACTTGTTGCACAAGGATTCTCACAAAGACCTGGAATTGATTTCGAAGAAACATATTCACCAGTGATGGATGCCACTACTTTTCGATACTTGATAAGTTTGGCAATCCGTGAAAGGCTTGACTTACGCCTTATGGATGTTGTTGCAGCATATTTATATGGCTCACTTGAAAATGACATATATATGAAACTCCCTGAAGGATTTCATTTGCCTGAAGCATATAAAACAAATCCTCGAGAAAATTATTCAATCAAATTGAATAAATCTCTTTATGGATTAAAGCAATCTGGACGAATGTGGTACAATTGTCTCAGTGAATATTTGTTGAAAGAAGGGTACAAAAATGACCCAATTTGTCCATGTGTTTTTATGAAAAGACTCGGAAAAGAGTTCGTCATAATTGCTATTTATGTAGATGATTTAAACATCATCGGAACTCCCGAAGAGCTCTCAAAGGCTGTAAATTGCTTAAAAAATGAATTCGAGATGAAAGACTTGGGAAAAACAAAGTTTTGTCTCGGATTACAATTAGAATATTTAAAGGAAGGAATTCTGATGCACCAAAAGACTTATACAGAAAAGGTGTTAAAGCGGTTTTATATGGACAAATCACACCCATTGAGCAGTCCAATGGTTGTAAGGTCACTAGAAGTGAGCAAAGATCCATTTCGACCTCAAGACAAAAATGAAGAACTACTTGGTCCTGAAGTACCATATCTTAGTGCAATTGGTGCACTAATGTATCTTGCTAGTCATACACGACCTGATATATCATTTGCTGTTAATTTGTTAGCAAGACATAGTTCTTTACCCACAAAAAGGCATTGGAATGGGATTAAACACATATTCCGCTACCTTAGAGGTACAATGGACATGGGTTTATTTTTTCCATATGTATCTAAGGCAAACCTAATTGGTTATGCAGATGCGGGGTATTTGTCTGATCCTCATAATGGTCGATCACAAACAGGTTATTTGTTTACATGTGGTGGTACAGCAATTTCATGGAGATCCATAAAACAAACAATCACAGCAACATCATCTAATCATGCTGAAATCTTAGCATTACATGAAGCAAGTCGAGAATGTGTTTGGTTAAGATCTATGATTCAACATATTCAAGAAACTTGTGGCTTGCATGCTGGAAAACTACCACCAACAATTTTATGTGAAGATAATGCAGCTTGTATTTCTCAGTTAAAGGAGGGCTATATTAAAGGAGATAGGACAAAACATATTTCACCAAAATTTTTCTTTACTCATGATCTTATAAAGAATGGTGAAATAAATGTTCAGCAAGTCCGATCATGCGAGAATCTAGCAGATATCTTTACAAAGTCATTACCAACCAAAGTCTTCGAGCAACTAGTACAGAAGATTGGTCTTCGACGCTTACATAAGTGTTCTGATGAGGGGGAGAATTAAATATTTGTAATTTAATTATTTTTACGGATATACTTTGTAAAGAATGTTGTACTCTTTTTCCTTCACTAGGTTTTTGTCCCACTGGGTTTTTCCTAGTAAGGTTTTAATGAGGCACATTCTAAATACGGACATCCAAGGGGGAGTATTATGAATAATTATGGATGTCCCCCCTAAAGTTTTGATATTTATAAATGTCCCCCTCTCACCTCCTATAAATACCCCCTTCACTCATTAATACAAGACTACTTCATTTCTATTCTCTCATTTCTCTCTTCAAATTTCTCTTCCTCCATAATTCTTCTTCCTTCACAATTTCTAGTTTATTTCATAACAGAAAAACAATTCTTTACCAAAAAAAAAATAAAATTAAACTAAGTTATGGAGCAAACCAGAGAAACCAAGATATGTCAATTTGACTATAAAAGATTAGGCCAGCAATGAGAATCTTTAAGAGTCAGCAGCCAAATCCAATACAAGTAACAAGTACAATTCAACATGCAGTTAACAAATTCTACACATCCTTGATAACAGAAAAGGTTCAGAGTCAGCATAATATTTTACTAGTTCAAAAGGACACCAGGAAAATTAAAGATCAACACGGATGCGGCTTGGAAATGCTCCTCCTAGAGTGCTGCTACGGGAATTATTGTTGGGGATCATGCTCGTGACATTGTGTTTGGTCAAGCTTCTCAAGTCTGGGCGCCTACAGTGATCCAATCTGAAGCGTGGGCTCTAAGGGAAGCTCTGATTCTGGCTCATAACCTAGAATGGATTGATATATTAGTGGAATCAGATAATTTAGACTTAATTAGGGCATACAGAAAGGAGAATAACAATAAGGAAATGGAAACTATAATACGGGATATAACCTCAATTCGCAAGTCCTTCGTTTCCTGTGGTTTTTTGTGGACTTAGGTTAGCTAATTAAGCCTGAGAAGGATCCTGGTTCAGGATAAGTCATGTATTCCTCACGGGTTCCTTAGTGGTCGACTTGAGCTTATGATCTCTTTCTTTTCTCTGCATTTTGTTTTTGGTCAAGGTTTCTTTTCTCTGCATTGTATCTTGTCTCTTGTTCTTTGGGCCTTGAGGCCTTTCCCTGTCCAAAAAAAACTAAGTTATGGACCAAACTAAAGAAACCAAGATAAGTCAATTTGTCTCTAAAAGATCAGGCCGGCACTGGGAATCTTTAAGAACCTAAACACAACGAGTGCTGTCCCTAAACCAGCCCACTCCATTAAGGCCTTGAGAGATTCTGGGAGTTCATTAAGTAATCATATTTTTCAACTACCATTATTTTGTTTTTGAAGAGGCAAAAAATTTACTAACCAAAAAACAAGTACAAGGTGTACTTAACAAAAAATACAACACGCCAATGAAGGACCCCTTGCAAGATCACCTTAAAGCAACAAGCCAAAAAAGGTCCTTGCACCTCCTGTGATAAACCCAAGCACTAAAAATCAAGAAACTGCAACCCGATGAGGCAAACCTCCGAACCAGCACCCTCTAAACATGTGAAATAATCAAAATGAATCACAATCCCCACCCAAACACAAAACATTATACTAATTTGCTTGAAACAGACCCGAAAGACCCTGTTAACAGTCTGCTATGCACTGCAGAGGATCGTTTAACCAACATACCAAAGGAAAAGTAAAATTACGTTTACGTATACTCTCGACTAAGACCAAGATCGAAAGTTTGATTTATTCGAAAATGCATTTGTTTCTGTGTCCATATGGACCATACCGGTGCAAACCACACAACCTCCCCATTTATGTTGTACCGGTGCTTCAAAAATTGAGACGTATCATACTTGTATTTCGTAATAGATACTTATACGGTAGTTTTGATTGAATATTCAAATATATCACTTTGTGTAATTGAATTTTCTTTTATTTTGTTAAAATTTAAATTTGAAATGCCAAAATCTCAATAAAATTTTTTACCTTTCTTGAAGGATCTTAATTTATTTCAAAATATTTTATTTGATAAATAAATAAATTTAAATTTTTAAGATAAAATATAAATTTTATCAAACAATAAATAACCACCTTATTAAGTAAAATTAATATTTGTATGATGTCAAACAACACAATGTGAAACTTTAGAATATTTTATTTATATGATAATACAAATACAAATCAAATTAACAACTAATCAAGTGACTAATTTTTTTAATTAAACAAATCTATATATTTTATACAGGGAATTTTAATCTAATAAAAAGTAAATCATACCTAATCAATATCATAAAAAATTCTTATAATCATACCTAATCAATATCATAAAAAATTCTTATGTTTTTCTTTTTATATAATGTGGGCCTATACTCAAGAATATTAGTTATGATAATTAGGTAAATAAACTAATATATTTTTTAAGGATGGTTAGTTATAATAAATTTATTTTTTTGTTATGAATTAATGTTTTATATTTTAATCTCAGATATTTAGGGATATCCTTTGTTTTTTAAGGAGAAGATTTTAATATATTTTTTAAAATTTAATTATTTTGATTAAGATTTAATGAGAATATTATAATTTTTTAATGTTATATATATATATGTAAATTATATTTTTACGTAATATATATTCTTGTACTCGTACCTATTATTTTTAAGAATGACGTATTCCCATACCCATTTGGTATCGTATCCGATAGTTGTATCCATGTTCTTGTGACACAAGTCCTGACATTCATTTTTCTCTTTGTTACTTCTCAAGTTCTCATGAAACCTGAAAATTGTGGTAGATGTTGTCTGGCATCTGATCTGTCCTGAACTGGGGTCTAGGATCCGGTGTCGGGATAGCCTCAAGAGTAGAAGATTGAATGAAATTGAAGACCGGCTGTGTGTATCCGATCTCTATGATCCGGCCTCTATGTGTGTGGAGGTCGGTCTTGTTGTCCAGGACATCCTTCACACCGACCTCTCGCGTTGGTGTGGGCGACAGGTGGTGTCACCTGCGAAGATTCTCCGACGCTCAAGTTAGAAGATGCTCAAACAGTATAATAGCAAAAGAGAGAGCAAGGACAACGTCACCTGGAACATGTATTGCAACATGTTACTTATAGTCGAGCGTGGAAATGAATCGTTAGATGTTAGTGGGCCCACTGGTTCTGATAACGTGTATAAAGAGTTAATCCGAGTGGGCCAACATTGAGAGTGTGTTAGGAGGGTAGGTGAATTATCAGTGTACTTTTCTGTCACATGGGTGGAAAGGTAATCACTTTTTCCATAAATCACGCTGGTGATTGTACCTACTCCTGTCGGTGGATGAAATGGACATACTCCACTGTGCAGAATGCCTTCTTCATTATGATATTGGAGCGGATAGATCACCCGGTATCTTGGATGTCACCTCGGATGACCGGTGTAAGTGCAGTTTGCCTAGTGTGTTGCAGACCGGATCGATATCTTTGACACCGGTTGAACTCTAGGACGGCTATAAAGACTTTACTTCAGGTGAGATCGGATCAGCATGTTCACCGACTGGATCATTATCCTGGGATACCGGTTGACTTCTAGGAAGGCTGAGTTGGCCTTTTGTCCTTAAAACCGGTATCCAGATCGGATAACCTTGGGGCCGGTATCCAGACCGGATCATTTGTCCCCTAGCTTGTGTGAGGGACTGTAAGTTGCTCATATAAGCTACACAGTTCACGAGAGGTCTGCATGCCGGTGTATCCCTCAAGAATGCAAGTTATGTTTTTCCACATGTGTATTGCCCAATATTGTGATGCCATGAAGAGTAATATAACTTAGATGTATATATCTTTTCGGTATTCTATAATCCGTTCAGTGTGATTAATCTTGAGGTTGGATTGCAATAATTGCCTCAGAAAATTAATCAAATCAGTTAAGATAAACAAGCTTTAGAACGGAGAAATATATAAATGAATACTGTCCCCGAGTATAAGTATGTTAAGGGATTGGTACCTCTCAGGGGACATTACCCTTAATTCTTTTGGGGAAAGAAGGAGTAGATCCGTTGTTATCGACCGCGGTGCTCAGGACGGATGAATAGCAATAATTCGTATTTGATCCCAATCGTCGATTCACGGAGTAAGTGATTGAGATTATCCGTTATGAAAGAAGTATTTCAATCATAGGAATACAGATTGGGTCTTGATAGTATTCCACCATGAGGATGATGATGGGTATCATCCGCGCCAGGAGTTACATCATCAAATCACAGAATTGGTGATTGAGATCATCCATCCTGGGGGAATTCTTCTCAATCATAAGAGTACGAATTGAGTCTTCAAAGACTTCCATCATAAGGATAATGATGGGAATTGTTCGCGCCAGGAGTTACATCATCGAATCACAGAATAGGTGATTGAGATCATCCGTCCTGAGGGAATTAGTCTTTGGCCGTCCTTAGAGTTCGGTTTTAGTCCGACTAATGATTTTGGGGCTCAATTTAGTCTTGTAATCCGAGTGAGACTTCCGGGAGGAATATTTCCGATTGACCCTTCCTGTGTGGAAGATTTCCAAGTGATCCCTCGGGTGAAAGATTTCCGAGTGGGGTGTCCCCGAGTGTGACACTTCCGCGTGGGATTGCCCTGAGTGGAACATTTCTGACTTCCATATAGTATGGTACCGAGTGAAGCATTTTCCGAGTGAAACACTTAAGGACAGAGAAATGCTTCGACTTTGGATGAGTGCGCCTCAGGTAGGGATTTTCCCGAGTAAATAAGATTTCCTCAGCTTACAGAATTCACGAGTCGGACTTCAATGAGATATTGCCGACTAAAGAATTTAAGAGTCTCGCATCGAATTTGAAGTGTTTCCGAGTAAGGAATTTCCAAGGGAGAATATTTCCGAGTGAGGAATTCCCAGGAGTACTTCTGAGTGAATTCGATAATGATTGATTCTTCAATAGCAACCGACCGATTCCAGAAGTCGTACTCAGAGTTCAGTTTAATCCTACAATCCGAGCCTTCATTCGGTATTGGATTTTACCCATTCACCATTTTCTTCACTCGGTGTTGGATTTTACCCATTCACCGACCTTCATCACTCGGTGTTGGATTTTACCCATTCACCGGCCTTCGAATGGGGTTCGGTGCAATCCTACAACCCATTTCCTGAGGTTCAGTTCAATCCTACAACTCAGGTCTTCAATGGCGTTCAGTTTTATCCTACTAGCCGTATCTTCAATCGGTGTTGGATTTTACCCATTCACCGTTCTTCACCGACGTTCGGCCAAACCTACTAGTCGTACTCGGAGTTCGGTTCAATCCTACAATCCGAGCCTTCACCGGTGTTCAGCCAAACTTACTAACCGTACCCAGAGTTCGGTTGAATCCTACAATATGGGCCTTCAATCGGTGTTGGATTTTACCCATTCACCGTTCTTCACCGACGTTCGGCCAAACCTACTAGTCGTACTCGGAGTTTGGTTCAATCCTATAATCCGAGTCTTTAATCGGTGTTCAGCCAAACTTACTAACTGTACCCAGAGTTCAGTTTAATCCTACAATCTGGGCCTTCAATCTATGGTTCACCCCTTTGTACGTTCGAAGAGGTTCATCACTAACAACAGATACGCTGTTAGGATCGTCCGTCCTGAAAGTATCTTGTCACAATAGAGTTGTGCGTTGAATAAAATGATGAAGACAACAGGTGAACAGATGGAAAATTTCATTAATTATGAAGTACAATATAAAAGAAAGAAAGAGAGCCAGGCCGGGGTTATGCCTCGTTAAACCTTCTTGGTAAAATCCAATCGGAAAAACCCAAGTAAGGAAAAAGAGTGCACACCGTCTTACCGACTAGCTATAACAGCTGGGGGCGTCCTTAGCTTTAATGGCCTGATACTTAGTCAATGACCTCTCGGGGGCCCTGATGTCGTTGGGGCATAACACTTTGCTGTTCATGCTCGCCAATCTGGACTCCCTTTGGCTTTTCCGAAATAGCTTCTTTGAAAAGATACTGTTTAAGTTTACCCTCTCGGATTAGGGCCTCGATAGCATTCTTCAAAGCCTGACATTCATCTGTTAAGTGGCCCTCTTGTTCATGGAATTCACAATACTTCCGAGGGTCTCCGTGCTTACGAAGTTGGGGCGGCATCCTGACCCCGTATGCAGCAAGCGTTGGCCATCCGATCTCCCTCAAAATCTGAGAGCGTTTGGAATTTAACGGAGCATAATAGCCAAATACATGTATCCGTTCTTCCTGACTCGGAGAAACAGGATTATCAGAGACATTGCCTTTGGACGGCATCTCCATGCGTTCCGATCTAGGCCAATTCTTATCTCTCTGTTGTTGATATGGCGTTGAGGATTTCTTTTTAGCCGCTGTTGCTTCCAAGTGCATTTTGTGTTTTGAATGTGATTACAGGTTCAAGGATTTTGATAATGACAAAGCACTCTTGAAGAATTCCTTGCAAAAACAAAGATATGGAATCAGACCCAGAAAAACTGTACAGCTAATCGATTAGGGAGTCTCAGTTAATCGATTAGGCAGCTTCTGTTTTGGAACTACTGCATCAGGACAATAAGCTAATCGATTACAACATTTCATACAATCGATTACAGAGCTACTGGAACTACAATAATCGATTACATACATAATTTAATCGATTACCAAAACTTCTGACTTAAATCTAATCGATTAGGCAATGGGAACTAATCGATTACATAGCGAACAGAGATGAAAAATTCAAAGTATAATCGATTACAGCTTAAGGCATAATCGATTACGATAGTGGGAAAACACATATTAGTGGGAAACCATCACATTTCTCCACCATTCCTTCAGACACCCACTACATGCAACAGCTAGGAAGACCAAGGCACTCACCAAGCTCTGAAATGACTCTATAAATGCAAGAGTAACTCAAGCACAAAACATACAACAAGAAGCTATCAATCTTTACTTACTCTTGTGCTTAGTAAGCCCTTATTATTGTATTTTCTGAGATTTCATTTGCATATTCTTTCTTCTTGAGAGTTATAGATTTGAGAGAACTTTCACTTGCATATCTACTCTATTGAGAGAGTTACTTGCTTGTAAACACTACATCAAAACACCAAAGTTCACTCTAGGTTGAGTGGTTACAAAGGTTGGGGTTCAACCTTTGGGATATTGTGAGATTGAGAGATTGGGTGGGGTTCCCTTATACTTGTAAGGATTAGGTTCTTGAGTGTGGGACACTAGGAAGCCGTAATTGCTCAAAGTTGTATCTCTAGTCTACAATAGTGGAAATCCTCTAAGTGGGTTGCTTAGAGGCGAGACGTACACCGGATTGGTGGAACTCGTTAAATCGGTTTGCAAGCTCTTTCTTTTTTACTCTTTTACTTTCATATATTGCACTTAATTGGCTTGTGTTGATTGATTGTGGCTTGCATACTTGAACTTGTTTAAATTGGTAAATCTTGAATATTGCACACCAAGTGTTTGTTTAATTGTCTCAGCTATATTTACCTTTGTTTTGCATTGCATATTTCACTAAACTTGATTTCACTTGCATAATCTTGTAAATTTGTATATAAGAATCAAGTTCAAAGGTATTCCAACTAAAAGTTTTAAAAACTCAATTCACCCCCCTCTTGAGTATTGAGGCCACTTGAATAACAAGTGGTATCAGAGCTTGACTCTTGAAAGATCAAGCTTAACAGCTTCAAGAGACTAGATGGCCTCAAGTTCTCAAAACTTCTTTCCCGAGGGTGGTGCTATAAACAAACCTCTCGCTTTCAATGGGGAAGGCTATGCCTTTTGGAAAGAAAGAATGAAAATCTTTATTCAATCTATTGACTTAAGAGTTTGGAATGCCATTAAAAATGGTCCTTATACACCCATGCATACTGTTAATGATAAAAATGTTGAAAAACCTATGGATGAATGGACTAGTGATGAAGAAAAGAAAGTGCAATATGGCTATAAGGCTAAAAATCTCATCACTATGGCATTAGGTCCAGATGAATTTTTTAGAATAATGACTTGTCAATCCGTTAAGGAAATGTGGGATACTTTACAAGTTACTCACGAAGGTACTAGCGATGTAAAGGATTCCAAGATTAGTACCTTGACAAGTCAATATGAAAGTTTTAGAATAAACTCAGGAGAAACCATAGTAGACATGCAATAGAGATTCACTCTTATTATAAATCATCTCATTACTCTTGGTAAAGTTTACACTAACAAAGAACTTGTGCACAAAGTCTTGAAAAGTCTTAGCAGGGAATGACAGTCGCTAGTTACCGCCATCAAACAATCTCCTAGCATAAACGAAATGTCTCTTGCCACACTATTTGGCAAGTTGTAGGAACAAGAACAAGAGCTGAGAGAATTAAAGATGGCGGAAGAGGAAGAAAAATCTTCTAAGAAAAAGGGTCTCGCTCTCAAGGCCACTTCCATGAATGAAGAAGAATCCGGAAGTGAAATTGATGAAGAATAAGAGTTTGGACTATTTGTGAAACGCTTCGGGAAATTCATGAAAGGCAAACACTTCCAAAGAAGCTTCAAAAACCCAAGTAAGAAACCTATCACTAAAGAAAATTCTTCCTCACCAAATTGTTTTAAATGTGGCAAGGAAGGGCACTTCAAAGCGGATTGCCCAAATCTTAAGAAGAAGGGCAAAGAGAAAAAAGAAAGAAGGAGAGCATATATAGCATGGGATGAAAACGAGATAAGCAGCTCGGATGACTCAGAAAATGAAGAAGCAAACCTTTGCCTCATGGCCAACCACCAAGAAGAAGATGATGAGGTAAACTTCCATGACTTAGATAAGGATAAATTACTTGATGCTCTAGAGGAATTATATGATAAATTTACAAAAGTCTCCAATAGACTTAAGGTGTCTAGAAAAACTAGTGACACTCTAGAGATGCACCTTATGGAGGTTTGCAAAGAGAATGAATGCTTAAAGGAAAAATTGGAAAATGCTCAAACATGCTCCAAAAGTAAACCTTGTGATTTTGCTAAGAAATGTGTTGATCTAGAAAATAAAGTCCTAGATCTAAACAAAACCTTAGAGAGGTTTACAAATGGTAGAGATAATCTGAATGTACTACTTGGAAATCAAAGATGCATGTTTGACAAAACTAGTTTAGGGTACAATTCTGTTAAAAAGGAAAAGCATTACAAAAACTTCTTTGTACCTCCTATGAGATCATCTTCGCCCTTTATGAAATGCAACCATTGTGGATTCAAAGGTCATAACTCTTCAAATTGCAATGTTAGAAAATTAGGGCCAAAGGTTATAAGAAAGGTGTGGGTTCCCAAAGGGACATTACCACAAGCTAACCTTAAAGGACCCAACATAAAATGGGTACCTAGTTCTCTAAACTAACTTTGTTTTATAGGTATGCCTCAAGGCAAGCAAAACCCATTAGTATTTGGATAGTAAGTGTTCAAAGCATATGACGGGAGACATAAGCAAGTTTACATCATTCACTCCCAAAAGAAAAGGAAGTGTCACCTATGGAGACAACACCAAAGGAAGGATTCTAGGCATTGGAAACATTGGTAAGAATTCTTCTACCTCTATTAGTGATGTGTTGTATGTTGAAGGTCTTAAACATAACTTACTTAGCATTAGTCAATTATGTGACAAAGGATATAAAGTTTTGTTTGAATCAAATTGTTGCATAATTGAGCATAAGACTAATAAGGAAGTTAAGTTTGTAGGCTAAAGAATTGATAATATTTACATGATTGATATGGATAGTTTGTCTTCAAATGATGTACAATGCTTCATGACTAGAGAGGATAAAACTTGGCTATGGCATAGAAGAATAGCTCATATACAAGTAGACCACTTGAATAAACTTGTTTCTAAAGAATTAGTAATTGGTTTACCAAAGCTTAAATTTGAAAACAAATTTTGTGATGCATGTCAAAAGGGAAAACAAGTAAAGGCATCCTTTCAATCTAAAAACATTGTTTCCACCCAAAAGCCTTTACAACTTTTGCACATGGATCTTTTTGGACCTTCCAAAATTAAAAGCTTTGGTGGTAATTACTATGGTCTAGTAATTGTAGATGACTACTCTAGATACACATGGACCTTGTTTCTTGCTCATAAGAATGAAGCATATCATGCATTTAAGAAACTTGCTAAGATTATCCAAAATGAGCAAAATTCAAAAATTACATCCATTAGAACTGATCATGGGGGAGAATTCAAAAATCAATCTTTTGAAAAGTTTTACAAAAAACATGGCATTAATCACAACTTTTCAGCTCCTAGGACTCCCCAACAAAATGGAGTAGTAGAAAGGAAAAATAGATCGTTGGTGGAGCTTGCTAGAACCATGTTAAATGAAAACAATATTGCAAAACATTTTTGGGCCGATGCAGTAAATACCGCTTGTCATGTTATGAATAGATGCCTAATAAGGCCAATTCTAAAGAAAACCCCCTATGAACTTTACAAGGGTAGAAAACCCAACATTTCATACTTTCATATATTTGGATGTAAATGTTTTGTGCTCAATAAAGGAAAAGATAATCTAGGAAAGTTTGATGCTAAAGCTAATGAAGCAATCTTCCTAGGATACTCACAGTCTAGTAAATCTTATCGAATTTTCAACAAACGCACCAATACCATTGAAGAATATATTCATGTTAAATTTGATGAAAATAGCCATAACCCTCCGAGAAAGGAAAATGTTGATGATCTTGTAGGTGAACTTCAAGAAATACGCTTGAATGAAGAGGAGGAAATCAACAAGAAAGAAGAAACAACACAAAATGAGGAACCATATCAATGGATCACATTGAAGGATCACCCATTAGACAAAGTCATAGGAGAGATGACTCAAGGTGTAAGTACTCGAAATGCTATTAGAAATACTTGTAATCACCTAGCGTTTGTATCACAAATAGAACCCAAAAACATTGATGAAGCTATTATTGATGAACATTGGATGTTGGCCATGCAAGAAGAGTTAAATCAATTTGAAAGAAATGAAGTTTGGGAATTAGTGCCAAGACCCAATGATCACCAAATAATAGGAACAAAATGGGTTTTTAGAAATAAGCTAGATGAGAATGGCATAATAACAAGAAACAAAGCTAGATTAGTTGCTAAAGGATATAATCAAGAAGAAGGGATAGACTATGAAGAAACGTATGCTCCCGTAGCTAGATTAGAAGCCATAAGATTACTGTTAGCTTTTGCTTGTTGTATGGATTTTAAGCTTTATCAAATGAATGTCAAAAGCGCTTTTCTAAATGGCTATATTCAAGAAGAAGTCTATGTAGATCAACCTCCCGATTTTGAAAATCATAAATTTCCAAACCATGTTTTTAAATTGAGAAAAGCTTTATATGGTTTGAAACAAGCTCCAAGAGCTTGGTATGAAAGACTTAGAAAATTTCTTTTAGAAAATAATTTTGAAAGAGGTAAGGTTGATACTACACTGTTTATAAAACGTAAAAATAATGACATTCTTTTGGTACAAGTTTATGTTGATGACATAATATTTGGTGCTACTAATGAAATTCTTTGTCAAGAGTTTGCCAAGATTATGCAAGATGAATTCGAAATGTCCATGATGGGAGAACTCACCTTCTTCCTTGGATTATAAATCAAACAAACTAATGAGGGAACGTTCATTAGTCAAACAAAATATTGTAAAGAACTACTCAAAAGGTTTGAAATGGACAAAGCAAAGGAAATAGCTACACCCATGAGTACATCTTGCTACTTAGACAAAGATGAGAAGGGTAAGGATGTTGAAATAACTAAATACCGAGGTATGATTGGCTCCTTACTTTACTTAACAGCTAGTAGGCCTGATATTATGTTTGCTGTGTGCATGTGTGCTAGATATCAAGCATGTCCTAAAGAATCACATCTCACTGCTGTGAAAAGAATTTTGAAATATCTTGTGGGCACTCAAAATGTTGGTCTATGGTACCCCAAAGGGGTTGAATGTACCTTAATTGGTTATTCTGATTCAGATTTTGCAGGATGTAAACTTGATAGAAAGAACACTAGTGGAACATGTCACTTGCTTGGTAGTTCTCTTGTATCTTAGCATAGCAAGAAACAAGTGAGTGTTGCACTATCAACAGCTGAGGCAGAATATGTTGCAGCTGGTAGTTGTTGTGCTCAAATTCTTTGGATGAGACAACAACTTCTGGATTTTGGTGTTAAATTAGATCATGTGCCTCTCAAATGTGATAACACTAGCGCCATAAATATATCCAAAAATCCTGTCATGCATTCTAGGACTAAACATATTGAAATAAGACATCATTTTATAAGAGACCATGTTTTAAAGGGTGATTGTATGCTTGAACATGTTGAAACCTCTAAGCAATTAGCAGATATCTTCACCAAACCCCTAGCAAAAGAGCAATTTATCCACATTCGAAGAGAATTGGGAATTCTTGACATGATCAATTGTGTTTGAATGGTGAAGTATTTTGATAAAGACATTGTTGTATAGCATGTTTATATGAGTTAGCTATTATCTGTGGTATGATTCATTGAAATTGCAACCTTTCTGTGTGAAAACTGCATAAATTGTGAATTTTTGAACCATATAATCGATTACATACAGCTTCTTAATCGATTAATAAGCCTCTGTTTCGTTGATAATCGATTACTCATTGACATCTAATCGATTAGAAAGCTTCTGTTTTATGCATAATCGATTACCTCTTGATCAATAATCGATTACAAAGCCTCTGTTTCAGGTCCAAAACGTTTCATCTTTCCACTAATCGATTACCAGACTCTCTTAATCGATTAGGACGTCTCTGTTTCTTCACTTATCGATTACTCAACTTCCATAATCGATTACCCACTGTGCGAAACGATTCAAATTCCCCAGAAACAGTGAGCTAATCGATTACCTAATCCTAGTAATCGATTAGCATCGGAACTGCAACAGTCAAACGTGGGTTCCCGAGGTCTGCTCGACTTCCCCCTCATTTAACTCACCTCACTCCTTTCTAAACCTACTTTTTCTCTATAAATACACCTCTCTTCACCCTCTTATCTCATACTACCTCCTTCCTCTTCAAATCTCTCAAAGCTCTCAAGAACTCTCTCCTTCTCTTCATCTTTTTTCTACATTCCTTCTCCCTCACCATGTCTTCCTCCCGCACAGTCAAGAGAGCTAGGTCCTCCATGGCCCAAGCCAACAACCCCCTAGACTTCTCTAGGTTCTTCTTTTCTCCTAGAGACCTTCAACACTTCATTAACAATTTCTCTGAGAAAGACATCATGACCCCCCACTACACCATTGCTGAAACATTTGAGAACCATAGCCTCACCTTTACCCAATGCCTCTACCACTACAACCTTTTCCCTTCCTCACCCTTAAGGAAAAGCTATACTATCCTGAACTCATCTGAGTTTTCTACTGCAACCTCAAACTTGTCAATGGGGTGATAGAATAAAAGGTCAAAAATGTGACCATCAAGCTCACCAACGCCCAGTTTGCAAAAATCTCTCTGCTGCCACTTAACGATGCAGAATTTGACGGAGGAGACCCTGAAGATGAATGGGGCTTCAATGCTCTCACTGCCCATCAATCCTTATGGAAGGCTGATCGCCCAAGGAGCAACCACAAGCTGGTGGGACATTTGACCATGAATAACCGCCTCCTACACTTTTTCTTGGTCAAGATGTTGGTTCCCCGTGGTGGGAACTATGCTCTGGTGGAAGAGGATGATGTAACACCCTCTGTTACACCTTAATAAATTCTATGAAAATTCGTAAATTTTTTTTAAAGATATGATTGTTAAAAGGAAACTATCAGAATAAATTAAATACATCATTTCTGAAATACCTCATAAGTATTATTAAAACTTTATAAAGTAATTTTACATTCATCTGAAGAAATAAACATTAAACATTTTAAGAAAGAGAGGAAACTCCATGGCCCAGAAGCAGTTACTTAATAACTTTATTTATTCATTGGACCACGGTATTCATACCGAGCTCCCTTTCTAGAACGTGCTATATTCACTGCCGAGGTTCTTCGGTTCTTCCCTCTGAACCATCAATTTAAAACATATAAAACAAAAACACGAAGAAAGGAGTGAGAAACAGAATATAATATTCCCAAATGGGACATAAGCAATAAAGGGTTTTCACAAACTAGTATAATAATATCAATCACAATCACATGCACAATCAATTTATGAATGTATGAATGATATGCCATATCATAACTTATCTATATATGTGGGCCCCTTAAATTTTAATTTGTACTGGGTCAACCAAGAGTTTACACTGTTCCATAATTCCGGATAATAATAATATGAACAACTCAACTGGCATGGAAACACTTAGAGACTAGTCAGATTGAGAAGGTTTTTATTGTAAAAGTACCCGACACTAGGAAGCTACCCCAGGTTCCCTGAAGCACCCTTTCACACCCTCTCATCCCAAGGCTCACAATTAAGCCTCCTCTAATGTATCCTCGGTTTCTATAATCCGTCCCCAGACAATATCATTTTGTTTCTCTTCGATGATTCATGATGCATGAACTACTCGCATATTTAATTGGTTAAGGCTTTTAGAAACTCAATTATATTATCAGGGCCTATAAGTCACGACATAGCCACCCCAGTAAACTGTACTTTTTTAACTTCTCAAATACGCACATAGAATTTTAGTACAGTTCCTTTTCAAATCACAAATCAAATCTCCTTATAAATTTGAGTTTCAAAGCCTTAAATATATTTCACAACCTTCTTTAGAAAAGTTTATAGGTCAATTCATAATCAATTTCTAAAAACTCAAATTTGGAATTATCAATCTTTAAAACCTTAGTACTTGAAAATTTTGTATAATATTCTTATACATTTAAATATTATGTATATATATGTATATATTAAAATATTAGTAAAAAAATTTATTTTTATAAAATAATTTCTCTTTCTTTTTTCTTTTTGATAAACTAATTAAAAAAATCTAAATTTTAGTAAAGATATATACATATATATTAAAATATAAAAAGAGATTTCTAAAAACTTATGTAGTTTTATTGAAATCTAAGAAATTTCTTAAAAGTAATAAAGATGAATAAGTAAATAAAGAAGTAGGAGATAAGTAAATTCTTACTAAATTTTAGCTTTCCGTCATGCTTGCTATATGCTTAAACTCCACAGTATAGGATTATCAATCATAATCAAACATTGTCAATCACAATCAAACATCATAAAACATAAATAAATATTAACAATCATAATCAAATCAAATAATTAAACATCAGTTATAAATATGATAGTTTGAAATTTAATGATTATTTAAATTAATAAATTTTGTTTTAAGTTCTATGGTCAATTCCTCACATAGGTCTATGTAAATCCAAGATAGTTCAATCCTTGCATAGGTCTAGTTCAGTCCATATATGTCATAACAGTCCAAATCCTTGCATAGGTTCAGTCAAGTTCATAATAGTTCAAGTCCTTGCATAGGTTCAATCCAGTCCGCATAGGTCATAATAGTTCTAAGTTCTTAAATATTTTAGATATAACAATTATTATAGATTTTAAGTTAAAAGTTATTATTTTAAAATAATAATATTGTTATGTTTAAAAGGAGTAGGGGACTCCTCCCAATATTCTTATGTATTTTCATATTATATCCTTAATCTCACCCCCCTTACCTTGATTTGTTACCAAAAGTGAATTTGCTCTGCGCCTCCAAGTTCTAACAAAATATTAATACTAATTTATTTCAGTATAAGCTTAAGATAAAAATTAAGATTGCTATCAGAATGATAAATAGTAAATGTGCATAGTAATAATAAATAGTAACGGTAAATGGTAAGTCATCAATAGTAACAGTAAATAGTAATTTTTTTAAATAGTAATAGTAAATAGTAAATCGTGAATAGTAATTTTTTAAATAGTAGTGATAAATGGTAAATCATGATCAATAACAGTAAATAGTAAATTTTGAATAGTAACGGTAAATAGTAAATTTTGAATAGTAATGGTAAATAGTAAATTTTGAATAGTAACAGTAAATAGTAAATTTTGAATAATAACAACAACTAATAAATTTTGAATAATATCGGTAAATGATAAATTTGAATAATAACAGTAAATGGTAAATTATGAATAATGATAATAAATAGTAAATTTTGAATAGTAACTGTAAATAGTAAAAATAATACAGTGGTAATTTATTTTTACTATAGTAACTTATTCATAATAGTACTAGTATATTAATGGTTTAAGAGTGCCAAAAAATAAACTAAAATTATAAAAAGAATATAGAAGAAAGTTATTACCTTACACCTCCGGCAGAACTTCTTTTTACCAAAAGAATTTACTCTCCACTAATTTCTTACGAACTATCTCTCTAGATTCTCTCTCTAATTTTTGGTGTGGAAATGTTGTAAATGAGCCATCTATTTATAGGAAGAAAATTTTACTATTTAAGATTATTTAATTATTTATTTTATTATTCATGATGTAAGCGATGATGTAAGCGATGATGTAAGCTATGATGTAAGCGATGATGTCGGCAGTGACATTTTGGTTATTAGATGAAAGGTTAAGGGTATTTTTGTCATTCTAAAAAAAATAAAAAATAAAAAAATAAAAAAATTCTAAAAAATTCTAAATTATATAACAATCAAAAAGTTCTAAAGAACTATAATCAAATTCCTTTGAAATTTTATTTTAAATAAGAAATAACGAAATTAGGGGTGTTACAGATGATGTCCTCTTGATGTGGGCTATGCTAAACCACAAAGAGATAAACTGGGTTCAACTAGTCAAGTTCCACATGCGCCACACCAAAGACCAACAAAAGCTTCCATACGCCATTTTACTCACCAAAATATTCAAACACTGTAGAGTAGACTTGGCTGGAGAACTATCGGAGAAGGTGCCTCCAAAGGATAAGACACTGATATCAAGATGGTGCTTAATTATCTGGTATTATCTCCAAAGGCATATATTCTTAAAGATAGGGGGAGATTTAGTTGTTTAAAGAGATAATGTTGTAAGGGATAACACTTAAGAGATAACTTGTTGATCCGGTCTCAATACCGGTATCCGATATGCAAGACATATTTCAACGTCTTTGTCAAGACATCAACGTGTAACCGGTGTCATCGGTATACATCCGGACTGTAATTCCGTATCAGGCGTTCTCCCTATACCGGTTGTTCAGGATAACACCATGACACCGGACAACACACACGTCACTGTGCTAAAGACAAAGATCATTGCTACAGGGATCGATCAATAATTCCCTGCACTACGAGCCAAATTCTGCTCACGGGGATGGTCAACTTGTTCCCTAATCCTAGTCTATATTCTCCATGCTCAATATAAAATAGCCACTTGACCCAATCATGCTGGTAAGTGCGCAATAAAATAATGCTAATGGGAGTTAGTGGTTCCCCACTAATGAATCCTCGTAAAACGAGCCAATCAGGTATATGAACTCATTTCATTAATGGAGTGAGGGATCTTCAACTGGATCGATGAACAATTACTCTCTAAAATACATTCCTTACTTGGAATATTATCACTGACTTGAGCGTCGGAGAATCTTTGCAGGTGACACCACCATTCGCCCACTTCAACGCGTTAGGTCGGTGTGAAGGATCTCCAGAACGCCCAATCCGCTCTCCTCATTCAAGGACAACGGATATTTATACCGGATACTCATACATCCGGTCTTCTGCACAGTATTTGCATACTATTTGTGATTGACTTGAGTCCGGATCTCTAGACCCCGGTTCAGGACAGATCATTGGCACGCCCAGTGGGACGCGATAAAGTTATTCCCATATCATTTGAAAGAGCAAGTAATCCACAATGGAAGGCGAAGTACAAGATTTTGTGGAGAATCAGCCTGAAGGCAGAACCAACCCCAATGTCTTCAGGAAGCTCAACTTTGATTCTCATGGGGGCAGCTCAAGGAAGATAGTAACAGTGTCTAATCCTGATCCTCGTGATGAGTTGATCAGCCAACTTCAGAGGGAACTCGCTGAATTGCGAAGAGAAAGAAGGCAAAGCGAGGATAAAGAATCATCTCGCACACGAAATACTCCCCACATAACAGATGGTAAAAAGTCCACCACTCTCCAATACTCAAATATCCCTACGTTTGAGGGGGGAGAACAGACTTGTGATTCCGAAGATGAAGCTTCCCGAAGGAAGAGAGAGTCAACGACAGCACCCCCAGTGTCTTACAAGCTAAAAGTTCCTTTTTCAAGGAGACTTATGAGCATCCACATCCCCAAGCACCTTCAAACTACTCAGCCACTCTCCATCGGAAAATACAATGGTGAAACTGATCCTACTAAGCACCTTGATGCTTACGTATTTGAAGCCATGTACTTGGGGGCTGATGAAGATGTGATGTGTCGAATGTTCCCTCGAACATTATCTGAGGAGGCCCTCGGATGGTTTAAAGGTTTACCTTCTGGATCCATAGATTCTTGGGCTGAAATGGCAGCTACTTTTGAGACTCACTTTGTCATCTCTAGAGATGTGCCCAGGACATCTCATACCTTGGTTCAGATTAAGCAAGGTGAAAACGAAGGCTTAAAAGATTTCTTGAAGAGGTTCTACAAGGAAGCAGCCCTGGTTCTTAACCTCACAGAGTCTATTAAGCTGCATATTGTTATTGAGGCGTTGCAGCCAGGATCAGCTTTTGCTCTTTCATTAGCAAAAAGCCCTCCAGTAACTTTCGAGGAGTTCAGGAAAAAAGCCTCAAAATACGTGAGTATAGAGATGCACTTGGAGGCGATAGCTACAAAGAAAAAGCCATCAACACCACCTTCCCAAACCCAGAAGGGTAAGGAGAAAGCGAGGTCAGAACGCATGGAGAGGCTATTCACCAATCCCAAAGTTAATAACCACTCTCCTCGACCTCAAGAAAGGCATGTTAATTCCTTCAGCCATTATGCACAACTATCTGCCAGGCCATCTCAGATTTTGAGAGAGGTCGGATGGCCAGCTTTCAGCATATATGGCATCAGAAGACCAGCCCCTATGAAAAGACCAGGAAATCCCCGTAAGTATTGTGATTTTCATGAACAGAATGGTCATTCCACTGATGAATGCCAAGCTCTAAAGAACGCAGTTGAGACGCTAATTAGAGAAGGCAAATTAAAGCAATACCTGTTCAAAGAGAAATCCTTTGACAGAGTAGAGCGGAATGAGAAAAGAGAAAGGGATCCAGACGACGGGGATGACAATAACCATAATCCGGTCAGAAAATTCTCTGCTTCGGAGAAACAAAAGGGTGTGATGACTGATGAAATAACACACAAAGATAGCATGCCTCAGCAACAGCGTCAAGGCCGGCGTGAAGTCATTGACATGATTGCTGGAGGATTCGCTGGAGGAGGAGCTTCAATTACAGCTCGTAAGAATCATCATAGGATGATTCTATCTGTGCAAGGGAAAGTCAAAGACAATCGCCCTTACAGAGGTGGGATTGAGGCTTCAACAATCTCTTTCTCCGACGAGGATTTTGGCCCAACCATTCCTGGTGGTGACGATGCTGTGGTCATCACTGCTGTGATTGCCAACAAGGACGTCCGAAGAATCCTTGTTGACCAGGGAAGTTCCTGCGATGTTATTTTCTATAATTGCTTTGAAAGAATGGGTTTTAAAGACTCAGACTTACAGCCTTATACGCAGGAACTAACAGCTTTCAATGGAGCAAAGCAATCGACTAAAGGGTATCTTGATACCCTTATTTCGTTTGAAGGCGAACCAGGGGCCAGAACGGTTAAATCCCGAGTACTGGTGATTGATGTCAAATCACCATTTAATGGCATCATAGGCCGCCCCACACTAAATGCAATGGAGGCAGTTGTATCAACCCCACATCTCCTTATCAAGTTCATTGACAAGGATAATGCTGTTTCATCTATCCGGGGTGATCAAGAGATGGCTAGGTACTGCTACAACCTAAGCCTCAACATGACAAAGCTGGACGCCTCCAATAAGAAGAGGAAACTCAATGATGCTGGAGCAGCCGCTGGATCTGTAAGCCTTGTCGACCTGGACCCTAGGGCGGATTTGAACATTGATCCGTCCAACCCATTAAAGCCCACACCGGATGGAAGTTCCAGGGACATCGTCTTGGGAGATTCTCCAGAAAAGATCACCCATATTAATGACAAGCTAGATACAGAAATGGAACAGCGACTACTGACGCTCCTGCAAGAATTTAAAGACCTCTTTGCATGGACTGCAGCCGATATGCCTGGCATAGACCCTGCTTTCTGCTGTCATAAATTATCCGTCTATCCAGAGACGAGACCGGTTGCCCAAAAGAAAAGGAGATTGGGCCCAGAGAAACAAAAGGCAGCTTGCCAGCAAACTGAGGAATTGCTGAAGGCCGGATTTATCAAAGAAATCCGTTATTCCTCTTGGCTCTCGAATGTGGTGATGGTCCGTAAGTCCAATGGTAAATGGAGAATGTGCATTGATTATGTGGACCTCAACCGCTGCTGTCCAAAGGATCCTTATCCTCTTCCTAATATAGATCGGATGGTAGATGATTCCTCTGGTTATCAATACCTGAGCTTCATGGATGCTTATTCAGGTTACAACCAGATTCCGATGTGTGAAGAGGATCAAGAAAAGACAGCTTTTATAAATGATCGTGGTGTCTTTTGCTATACAGTTATGCCCTTTGGCCTGAAAAATGCTGGGGCAACATATCAGCGCATGATCAACAAGGTTTTTGAAGGTATGCATACCAAGCTTGTTGAAGTATACATTGATGATATAATAGCCAAGACACCGGTTGGAGGTGATCATATTGAAGACCTACGCCAAGTATTCACCCGTTTGAGAGAATTTAACATGAGGCTAAACCCGATGAAATGCACTTTCGCTGTCCCTGCTGGGAAATTCTTGGGTTTCATGTTAACTTAACGTGGTATTGAAGCCAATCCAGGGAAGTGCCAAACGATTCTAGACATGCAGAGTCCAAAGAATCTCAGAGAAGTCCAATCCCTGAATGGCAAAGTAGCAGCTTTGGCACGGTTCATGCCTAAAATGGCTCACAGATCACTCCCTCTATACAAAATACTGAAAAAGTCCAAGAAGTTCGAGTGGGGACAGGAACAAGAGAAAGCATTCCAAGAGCTTAAGGAGGTGTTGTCCAAACCTCCCATTCTCACAAAGCCTGACCCCGAGGATACACTCATCCTATACTTGGCTATTTCAGATGAAGCTTTGGGCGTTGCCTTGATAAAAGAAACTCCCGATGGACAGAGACCGGTCTATTTCACTAGCAAAACCTTACAAGGTGCTGAGATCCGGTATCAAAAAATCGAAAAGGCCGCCCTCGCTGTTGTTTGGGCCTCTCGACGACTACGTCCGTACTTTCACGCCTATCCAATCATAGTGAGAACGGATTTACCACTCCGCTCTATTTTAATCAAGCCCGATCTCGCTGGGAGGATGATTAAATGGTCTATTGAACTCTCTGAGTTTGATATATCCTATGAGCCCCGAAGCGCTATTAAAGCTCAAGTCCTGGCTGATTTTATTGTGGAAATGACAGGGACTGATCCAGATTCCCCTCGTGTCCATTGGACCATTTACGTTGATGGTTCATCGAACCAAAGAGGCTCTGGAGCAGGTGTAGTTCTAGAAAGTGATGACGGAGTACACCTGGAAATCTCCCTTCGCTTTAATTTCAAAACATCCAACAACTAAGCTGAGTACGAAGCTTGTTTGGCCGGACTGAGAGCTGCAATTGACATCGAGCTTCTGAGGCGACGCTCTGCAGCGATTCACAACTGGTGATTTCACAAATCTTAGGAGATTATCAGGCTCGCGAACCTCAACTCCAATTATACTTGAACTGTGTCAAGGAGTTGAGAGAGAAATTCTCGAAAATGGAATTCAAACATGTTCCACGCGAAGAGAATACTAGAGCGGATATACTCTCCAGATTAGCAAGCACCAAACGACCAGGTAGCACCACTACGCTGGTTCAAAGCACACTAACGTCGCCCAGCATTCCTCTTTTCCCTTCTCTAAATGCCATAATGACAAACTCCCTTTATGGAGACACATGGATGGCCCCCTACATCCGTTATTTGGCCGATGGACAGCTACCTACGGATGAGAAGGAAAAAATGAGGATAAGGAGGGAATTACCATACTTCACTATGATCGATGGTAATCTTTACAGAAGGGCACTCTCCGTGCCCTATTTGATTTGTCTCAAAGAGAATGAGGTGCAAGACGTAATGGAGGAAGTACATGAAGGACAATGTGGACACCACGCCGGAGGAAGAAGCTTAATGCGAAAAATCCTCAGGGCTGGATACTGGTGGCCCACGATGAAGCAAGACTCCATTGACTTCGTTAAAAAATGCGACGCTTGCCAAAAATTCTCTAATCTTCACCACACACCGGCGGAAGAACTCTTCACATCCGCTGTTCTATGGCCCTTCTACCAATGGGGATTGGATATTCTGGGCCCCTTTCCAACTGCTCCTGGGGGCATCAAATATCTCATTGTAGGGGTCAATTATTTCACTAAGTGGATAGAAGCAGAGCCGGTGGTACATATTACTTCAGCCCGAACTCGTCGTTTCATGTTGAAAACATTATAACACGATTCGGGGTCCCAGCACGGGTTGTCACAGATAATGGCACCCAATTCACGGATAGAAAATTCACAGATTTACTCGAAGGGTTAGGAATAACCCAAATATTCTCATCCCTCGAACATCCCCAAACTAACGGCCAAGCTGAGGTGGCCAACAGGGAGGTGCTGAAAGGACTAAAGAAACGCCTTGGTGAAGCCAAGGGCGGATGGACAGACCAATTGTGTCATGTCCTGTGGGCATATTGGACAACGCCTCATTCTTCTACCAACGAATCTCCATATCGCCTGACATACGGGGCAGAGGCAATGATACCCGTGGAATTGCAAATTGCTTCCACTAGGGTCAAATACTTCTCTGAAGAAAACAATAACGCTAACTTGGCATCAGAAATGGATGTCATACAAGAACTCAGAGAAGATGTATTCATCAGAGATCAAGCTATCAAAGCCAAAGTTGCTCTCCGATACAACAAACGAGTTCAATCAAGGACTTTCAACCTCGGAGATTTGGTTTTGAGGAAAGCAAGTGTAGGGAACAAATTCGCTCATCAAGGTAAACTAGCCCCAAACTGGGAAGGCCCATACAGGGTATCCGGGGTTGCTGGCAAAGGCTCTTACCGCCTTGAAAACCTTGATGGCACTCCAATCCGAAATAAGTGGAACACCCAAAACTTGCGCATCTACTATAGCTAGCTGTTGGAGCAATACATATTCTCCTATCCTTATTTTGGATTGAATACTGGAGAAATTATTTTCCCAGCTACACTCTCATTGTAATTCTTATTTTTGATTTAATAAGAATCTCTCACAACAATTTAACTCTTTCAAGTTTTTCTTATGCTGTGATTTTCAGTTTATCCGGCGTACAGAAGCATATTCAGGACGGATGATCTCAACTACTTATTCTATAGTTGACGATGTAACTCCTCGAATATGTGCAGTGTACAAGAGCATACTCAGGATGGATGATCTCAATTACCCATTCTGTAATTGACGATGTAACTCCTCGAGTGTGTCTAAGAGATAGAAGGCCCGGATTGTAGGATTAAACCAAACTCTGGGTACGGTAAGTAAGTTTGGCTGAACACCGGTGAAGACCTGAGCTGTAGGATTAAACCGAACCTCAGGAAATGGGTTGTAGGATTGAACCAAACCCCATTCCAAGAACGGTAAAAGGGTAAAACCCAACACCGTATTGAAGGCTTGGGCGCAGTAAGCTGGTTCTTCTTCAAGACCACGCTGAACCCCAAGTAACGGGCGCAGTAAGTTCAGGATTAGCCCTGATCTGAACCCCGTGTTGAAGGCTCAGATTATAGGATTAAACCAAACTCTGAGTACGGCTAGTAGGATTGACCGAACGTCAGTGAAGAATCGTCAATGGGAAAAGCCAAAGACCGATTAAAAGAATGGATTGTAGGGTTAAACCGAACTCCAACTACAAGTAAGTTATACTGAACTCCAAATTAATACTCTCTTTCAAAGTCCCTTATTTGGAAGTTTTATAGCTTTAAATTCTGAGTCATCAACTCTTCAGATTGAAACTTGACTCATGAACTCCGACCCAATAATAATTCGTTCGGGTACGCCACAATCTGAGGCATATTCACCCGAAATCTTTCAGTCGGAAATATTTATATTTGCAATCATCAAATAGAGGAATTTCTACTCGAAATCCTCACTCTTAAAAACTCTCACGTGAAAGCATCACTCAGAGTTTCCTCAAAGTACTGATCACCCAATAATACTAGGGGACAATATCAACAATTTAACGAATATCTTGAGGAATGAACTCTTGATGAAACGTTCTCACAATCATTCCCCCTCAAGATTAGCATTACAAGCCGTTCTCATGACAATGACATGTTTACCCACAACGGCTGTTCTTATTATGATATTTATGACCAAAAGGCCTGATCTTCAAAAAACAAGATACGATTTCTACCAGGCTTTTATATATCAAATTACTCATACTTGATAAAAAGATACTCTATCTTTCCTGTCAAATCAAGTCTTTGGCTATCAAAACGCCTATACATGAAAAACGATAGTTATATACTCCTATCCGTTCTTCATCTCACATGTACAAGTCCGGAATGAAGATTTTATATTATTATCCGATCTTCATTACTTAAGTCCGGAATGATTCAATACACATGCAATCCCTCTATTAAAGTTGTTTTCCACTAAACAAGCATATAAAGGCAAATGATTCTTTTATTGATCAAGCGGGAATTACATGGAGAAATTCGTTTAATAATCCGGAGCTGATCCCGGAACACAGCGAATTTGAATCAATAAAAAAGAAAAGAAACATGGAAGACACTAGTTCTTCCGACTTGTATCTCCTTTTTTCCCTTTGCCTTTATCCCCGGTCTTGCCTTCGTTAACGCTAGAGCTTGTTCCTGTACTTCTGAGCTTCAGGAGAGAAGGTCCCATTGATTGGCCTTCAGGTAAAGGAGCAAACTTGTATGGCACGTCAGGCGGACTCTCATGACGGTTTTCAACAATGGCCACCAGTTTCCCTTGGTGAAATTCATAGAACGGATCAATACCATTCAAATTAAATGTCACCTTGGGATTCCGGTATTGAACCTGACGAACTGCCAACCCGAAAGACTCCTTGACTGCTTGATCACACATATCTACAGCTTCACCCAAGTCTGCTTTCAGGGCTTTGACTTCGTCAGTTGAATCCGCCAACCTTAAGAGCAGCTCCTTCTCCTTACGCGACCAATCTTCTACTCCTTGAGAGTGGACAATCTTAGCTTCTTTCAGGTCCTCTCCTAGCTTCGAAGAACGTTCCTTCTCCGTACAAAGGCTGGCATGGAGGTCGGAATTGATTTTCTTCTGATCAAGGACTTGGACCTCCAACTCCTTGGCAAGATACTTCAGTCTGGCAATTTCTTCATCCTTCTTATGTCCTTCCTCTTTGGAAGCTTCTAATCTACTTTCTAAATGGAGGATGTTTGCCTTATCCTTAGCAGCAGCAACGCTAAGATCGTTAACCTTGCCAACCAACAAGCTGAGCCTCTCATTCTCTTCTGAAAGCTCGCGAACCGATCTCAAAAGACCGGATAATTCTGCCAGGTGCTTCTGTCCGACATCGCAAGCTTTGGTTACTTCTTCACTCTTCAATGAAGGCTTCAGCTTGTACGGAGTTTCAGGGACGCCCTCAGGAACGGAACCCTCGTATACCAGGTATTGAGCAAGACCGGAGCTACTTTCAAGAGGGCGAGGAACTTTGGGTGCAAAATAAGTCGTTATTGGCTTTGCACCATAAGTGATCGCGTCGCCTGGGGCATCCGGAGTGGGCCCTTCCACTTTCTTTCCCTTAGAAAGCTCCGGATCAGCAGCCCCTCTTGAAGTTTTGGGTTTCTTGGGAGAAGGTTGACGGTCCGAGGTCTTGGAGGAATCACGTTTTGTCCTTTTCTTTTTCTCTCCGACCTTCACAACCGCAACCTCAGAGGCCGGTTTCTCGGATCCGCCCTCAAGCAAGGGGATATCATCACCAGCAGATGAAGTCAAAATTATAGTCTCAGCTGTAGCTTTCTTCGAATTCCGTTTTGCTTGGATGTCATTCTCAGCTACTACGGAATTCACTCCAGCTTTGAGTCCTTTCAGCTTTTCCATCTCTGGTGACACAGTTTTAATTTCAACTGTAAAATCAAATAACACGGTTAGAGATCAAAGATTTCAAGGCATGATACAATAAAGCATGAAAAATGGCAGGAAAATTACGCAAATACTCCTCGCGGGTGGACCACGATCCTAATAAACGCCTGCAAGAGAAAAATTGGTGCGAGGCGGTGTAGGATTGAAGGGCTGAAAGAACAGAAACTGAAGATGGGCTCAGTTCATCCTCCTCAGTGTAGTACGCCTGGGAGGGCAATAAGAAATGCTCATGCGTCCAAGCTACTGGGAATTTCGGAATCCCATCTTCAGTCAACCAAAAAATTGGTTCGTCAGGACGGACGCTGATCTTTGTGAAGTAAGACTTGAAAGAATGACCATCAACTTTGGCTGAGTCGGTATACGCCTCAAAGTTGATAATCTTGGAGAGAGTCCGAAGCGATATCAAACTCACTCCCCCCTTCTCCTTATTTGCACGACGGATTACTTGGGAAAAATAAAACAACATAGCTACCGTCGGTTGGAAGTTGAAGTGCTCCCCAAGCACTTCAAGAGAACGGATCAACCCCCATCCGTTGGGGTGAAGCTGCGAAGGAGCACAATCCAGAAATCTTAAAACCCCCATCTGAAAATCGGTGAGGGGAAAGCGCACGCCAAGATTCAAAAATAGAAAGTCATACATATACAAGGACCTCTCGTCCGGCGTATGACATATCCGTTCTGACAGAAGCGGAGCGAGCACCATAAACTAAAACCTGTCCTCATCCTTCTTGAAGACCGTAAAACGTGGTTCCAGCTCCGCTCCGTCCTCTCGAGCGTGGACAGATGTTGTTTCGCGAAATTCCTCAGCCACCCAGCTGAATGGGCGCTTCCGTTGGAATTTCACCCAGTCGATCCAGTGTGCAACTACATTGCACAGTCCGGAAGCTGTCTTCATTATATATTGCTGAGAGGGTGTTTCCCCACCAGATGACCTTCCCCCAGTTGTTTTCTTCACCGCCATTGTGAAAGCTTTTACGCTGCGGTAAAAATCCACATCGTCAGAGAGATACAAATCACCACTCTCGACACTTTCACTAGAGGAGGATTCTGAGGAGGGTATTATCACCCTTCGCCTTTGATACGGCGACGCCTCCCTCTATGGGTATTGTGGCTTCGATTAGAAGATCACTGGGATCCTCCCACCACGAACTGTAGGGTTTCGAGTTAACGCCCTTCCTCCTCTTCCTCTAGGGCTAACACCACTGAAGCTAAACCTTTCCTAGACATTTACAAATACTGAAACAAGACACAAAAAATGGAAGGAGAATGGTTACCTAAGGATGAAGAAGGATAGTGAATTAAAATTCACAGAGGCAAACACGAAAATCTTCTTGAAACTTTCGCAGAGGTTCGTCGAGGGAGCAAGAAGAAGTGATTACTAGAATTGCCAAATATGTCTTTTTCAGGGCATGTAAATTCTCAAATACCAATTCAAGCAACCTGTCGTTTATTTTCAAACGACTCTCCGTTTAGTGGATCAAAATTGTCGTTTTGAACCCAAAGACGCGAAAATGCCATCGTTTCGTCACAAGAGCCTTCTAAATGGGCCTATTAAACCCAAATTCTAGGCCCACCAAGTTCCTATGTGACGGTTATTAAGACATGCGCATTTAACACAATAATGGCTCGTCCACGTGATTACAGGCATTAAATGTCCAATCATGAGAAACGTGGCCACCATTACTCGAATACCAAGGGTTGCAAAATTCGATAAACTTTTGAGATTCTCATTGTTCTAATCCGCCCTCAAGCGTTTCATCACAACGGAACCTTGTTCCCAGAGCGGATACTTACACACCGGTACAATTCCGAAATGCAGACGTACTACGATCAATATAGCTCATATGAGCAAGTCTACTGATTCCTCACATCAGCTAGGGGGCTAGTAGAGGTACTACTGAACTCTGATTTCGGATACGAAAATTGCTCAATCTGCACTCCTACCATTGGAAAAACTTCACCAGGACGGATGATCTCAATCACCTATTCTGTGATTCGATGATGTAACTCCTGGTACGAATAATTCCAATCATCTCCCCAGGACGGATGATCTCAATCACCTATTCTGTGATTCGATGATGTAACTCCTGGTACGAACAATTCCCATCATCATACTTATGATGGAAGCTTTTGAAAATTGAGAAGCATTCACACAATCCGTACTCCTACGATTGAAAAAATGTCTCTAGGACGGATTATCTCAATCACTTAATCTGTGATCTGACGATGTAACTCTTGGCATTGTGTACTTTTCCAGAACGGATAATCTCAATCACTCATTATGTGATCTGACGATGTAACTCCTGACGCTGTGTACTTGTCCAGGACGGATGATCTCAATCACCTATTCTGTGATCTGACGATGTAACTCCTGGCGCCGTACACATCCCAGGACGGATGATCTCAATCACCTATTCTGTGATCTGACGATGTAACTCCTGGTGCCATACACATCCCCAGGATGGACGATCTCAATCACCTATAAAGTGATTCGATGATGTAACTCCTGATACAAACAATCCCCATCATCATTCTTATGATGGAAGATTTTGAAAGTTAATCCGCACTTTCGCTCTCAAGTGGTATTCTCCCAGGACGGATACTCTTTATCACCTATTCTGTGGTACAATAACGTAACTCCTGGCATAGACAAACTCCCATCATCATCCTTATGATGGAAGGCTCAAACACCACTTTCTTACACCTGTGCAGTTCCCCAAACTTGGAACAATATTCTTACAATGGACGACATTGTTTTCTCCAGTGAGAATAACATGAATAAAGAACAGTCATCCGTCCTATTACACTATTTTACTAAACAACGGATCGACTCCTCTTTTCCCCAAAAGAATTAAGGATCATGCCCCAAAGACAGGCACCTTCTTCTTAACACGCACTTGGGGACATGTATATATTTATCCGTTCTAAATTCATTTGTTGTTTAATCTTCCGAGGCAATGATTTTAATTCGACCTCAAGGTTAATCATACACAACGGATTAACAACGACTTAAATATACACGAAATGTTGAAGACAAAATTCTTAAATGAATTTTATTCATAAAGGACGAAATTACACAATCGTTCAAAACCGGAGTTGATCCCGGTACACAACTTTACATATAAATGAAAACAAGACTACGGGGGAGGAATCTGATCTTCAGCTTTCTGTGCCTCCTCAGCACCAGGCTCTTGTTTCCCTTCCTTTGGGACTTCCTCAGGAATATCCCCTCCAGGAGCCTCAGTTCCTTCCGCAGATGAAGGAACCTCAGACGTAGGAAAGACGAAATCCGGTCCCATACTTTGACCCTCAGGAAGAGGAGGCAAACCGTATAAGGACGTCGGAGGATCTTCATGACGACCATCAACCACTGCGACTAACTTTCCTCCATGAAATTCATAGAACGGATCCATTCCATAGAGGCTAAGTTTTGCAGTGGGGTTGCGGTAGAAGACTTGGCGTATAGCTAGGCCGAAAGATTCTTCAACAGCCTGGCTGCATATATCAACAGCTTCTTGCTTCTCAGCTTTCGCTATAGCCAATTCTTCCCGCAACTTCGACAGCTCCCCATTCGATCCTTCAGACTCCGCTCTCCCAGCCTTCAGTCCTTCGATCTCAAGAAGGAGCTTCTTCTCCCTTTGGGACCACTCCTCAGCAGCAGCTTTGCTTTTATCCTGGCTGCTGCGGAGTTCTTCCTTTGCTTTGTTGAGGACTTCCTCCTTCTCTACCAGCTTGCCTTCCAAGTCTTTGAAGTCACCTTTAAGCTTAAGATTCTCTCTGTTCATGATATCTCCGAACTCCTTAGACTTGGCAAGACGATCTTCCATTAGCTTGATGGTGGCTTTGTCTTTCCCCGATAAAAGGTTGAGTTGTTCCAATTTGTCACTCAGTTCATCAACCTTATCGACGTTGTCAGCCAACTCGCTGAATGAATAAAGCATTCCAGCAAGTTTGGCTAACTGCCACCTTCCGGCCTCACATGCTTCTTTAATTTCTTTAGTGCTGAGCGTAGGCCGGAGTTCGTACATCGGCTGTGGAAGAGTAGCTGGAGTAGATCCCCGGTATGAGAGGAAGGGGGTGAGAAACGAGGTGGTTGGGTAGGAGGTCGGCTTCGACCCAGAAACCCCGGCAACAATTCCTTTATTAAGTCCGGAGGAAGCACCAGCTGCTTCCAAGGTTTTAACAGGTTTATCCTCTGAAGTTCTACGCTTCTTGGACGGACCCCCCACAGAGTCATTCTTAATTTTTTTCCTTCTCTCAGTGACTGAGGGCTGACCCGTGGCTGCGCCAACATCGGAGGAACCGCCCTCAACCAGCGGAATGTCCCCTTCAGCATCCGAGGTCAGGATGATTAACTCAGGACGATCCTTGGTGGAGGGCTTAGGCTTGATTTCATTTTCGCGGGCAACGGATTTACCCGCCGTCTTAAATCCCTTCAACTTATTCATTTCTGGAGTTTCTTGTTCTATTTCACCTGCATGAACAAACACAAGAGATTAGCAACTACAAAATATTCGATCTATTTGACAAAGGAGAAAAAGTGAAATAAAATTAGTATTACGTAGATATTCATCCCGGACTCCGCTTGAACTACTTAAAAGACGCCTACACGAAAATACGTTACGACGTGTAGTGTGTGCTTCAAGCGCGAACAACACTTTTGACGACTCGGGAGATAGCTCGGATTGATCAGCGTAATACGCGTGGGAGCTCAAGAGAAAATGCTTATGGGTCCAACTCAGAGGAAATTTGTTGACACCCTCTTCATCCTTCCAAAAGATCGGTTTGCTCTTCTTAATGGAGATCCGGGTGAAATAGGTCTTAAACGACTTCCCATCAACCTTGGCCGAATCAGTGTAAGACTCAAAGTTTACAAAAGAACAGAGAGTCCGGAGCGTCACTAGGCCAACACCGCCCTGCTTGTTAGCCCTCCGAACTACCTGAGTGTAATAAAACAGCATCGCTACTGTGGGCGTGAAGTTGAAATGTTCACCCAAAACTTCCAGAGCTCGTATGAGGCCCCAACCATTGGGATGAAGTTGAGAGGGAGCACAGTTTAAAAACCTCAACACTCCCGTCTGAAGCTCGGTTAGAGGGAAACGAACTCCCAAGTAATGAAAGATAAAATCATACATATACACAGAACGGTCGTTTGGTACGACGTGGCATATCCATTCTGTTGGGAGTGGTGCATATACCCTATACCACTTTTTCGTTTCTTCTTCCGCATTGAGCATGAACCTTGGCTGAATCCGGGATCCTTCCTCGTCTGCATGACGGGAAGCCAAGTCCTTGAATTCGCTGGACACCCAACAGAAAGGCCATTTGGCCTGAAGCTCTTCCCAATTCAGCCTGGAAACAGCAACGCTGTAAAGACCTTCTGTTGTCTTCACAATGGGATTATCTCCGGAAGTTCCTTCTCCAGTAGGCATTTGGATTGTCTAGACCAAATTCTTTAATCTACGATAAAAAATTATGTCGTCAGAAAGTTGATAATCATTACTCACTTCATCTTTTACAAAGCGACTACAATCAGAGGACGACTCTGAGAAGGGAAAAGTCACTTTCCACAGTGAGTAAGATCCCCTTTCTGAGCAACATGACTCAGCCCTAGAAAGAATCACAAGGATTCTTCCCCATGACTATTAGGGTTGTGAGAAATTATTCTCCCCCTAAATGAACCATATTCTCTTCAAGCAAGAATAACAGACCCAAAATAAGACGAGGTTTACAGGGGAAGAAGAAATAATTACCTCAGGTAATGATGATGAAGATGAAGAATGAAAAAGGTCTCGTAGGGCAAGCGACGAACTTCCTTGTGAAATTTTTGCAGAATCTTGCTAAGAAATCAGAAACAAGTGGAACCCAGAATCCACTAAGTGTTTCTTTTATAAGAAACGAAGAGGTTCGGTTACCCACTCTGGAAGTTGTGTCGTTCTCGATTAAACGCATTGGTTCACAAGCGAAACGACACAACCGTTCCAAATTCATGGGCGCCAAAACAATAGCAATTCGACGAAGGGCCTATCCACTAGGCTCAAAAGTTTCGAAAACTTCAGGCCCATTAAGCCCAAAACGACGGTTAATGAGATTTCCATCTCAGACGCAATAATTGCTTGCCCACGTGATTAAAAGCATTAATGTCTAATCATGCAACGCAATTCGCGCTTTACAGCCGTTACACGAACTTCAAGAGCTTTCAATTCCAATAAACTCTTGAAATTCTCGTACAACGAATCTTTGTCTGAATCCGTTGTGACGACACCAACAGACCACATCTCTTAATTTGAGAACGGTTCTTTACGAATAAATGCTAAGGAACTATTTTACGCGTAAGTTCACCGGTATTCAGACCTCTCGCAAGTTGAGTAGCTTATGTGAACAACCACTCAGTCCCTCACACAAGCTAGGGGACATATGATCCGGTCTCAATACCGGTATCCGATATGCAAGACATATTTCAACGTCTTTGTCAAGACATCAACGTGTAACCGGTGTCATCGGTATACATCCGGACTGTAATTCCGTATCAGGCGTTCTCCCTATACCGGTTGTTCAGGATAACACCATGACACCGGACAACACACACGTCACTGTGCTAAAGACAAGGATCATTGCTACAGGGATCGATCAATAATTCCCTACACTACGAGCCAAATTCTGCTCACGGGGATGGTCAACTTGTTCCCTAATCCTAGTCTATATTCTCCATGCTCAATATAAAATAGCCACTTGACCCAATCATGCTGGTAAGTGCGCAATAAAATAATGCTAATGGGAGTTAGTGGTTCCCCACTAACGAATCCTCGTAAAACGAGCCAATCAGGTATATGAACTCATTTCATTAATGGAGTGAGGGATCTTCAACTGGATCGATGAACGATTACTCTCTAAAATACATTCCTTACTTAGAATATTATCACTGACTTGAGCGTCGGAGAATCTTTGCAGGTGACACCACCATTCGCCCACTTCAACGCGTTAGGTCGGTGTGAAGGATCTCCAGAACGCCCAATCCGCTCTCCTCATTCAAGGACAACGGATATTTATACCGGATACTCATACATCCGGTCTTCTGCACAGTATTTGCATACTATTTGTGATTGACTTGAGTCCGGATCTCTAGACCCCGGTTCAGGACAGATCACTTGTAATCTAATTAGATGATTCATTTAAAGGATAAGGCAGACTCTGAAAATCTGATTAAGAGATAAGATATTATGCAGAATTCAAATGTTTTTGCACAAATAAAATTAGAGATAAAAATTGTTGTTTAAACTAACAATCCTCAAGAGATGAACATTGTTGTCATCATCAAAAAGGGGGAGAATGTGTTTTGAATGTGATTACAGGTTCAAGGATTTTGATAATGACAAAGCACTCTTGAAGAATTCCTTGCAAAAACAAAGATATGGAATCAGACCCAGAAAAACTACACAGCTAATCGATTAGGGAGTCTCAGCTAATCGATTAGGCAGCTTCTATTTTGGAACTACTGCATCAGGACAATAAGCTAATCGATTACAACATTTTAGACAATCGATTACAGAGCTACTGGAACTACAATAATCGATTACATACATAGTTTAATCGATTACCAAAACCAAAAATGGCATTAAAGGTATCAGGTATAAAAGCTAATCGATTAAGAGAATTCAGCCAATCGATTAGAAGGCTACTGGAATTAATCTAATCGATTACTAAGACTATATAATCGATTATGAAGCTGCGAAGCTAAATTAAATGCATCAGGTATCATTGCTAATCGATTACAAGGCAAAGTTCAATCGATTACCAAGCTTCTGACTTAAATCTAATCGATTAGGCAATGGGAACTAATCGATTACATAGCGAACAGAGATGAAAAATTCAAAGTATAATCGATTACAGCTTAAGGCATAATCGATTACGATAGTGGGAAAACACATATTAGTGGGAAACCATCACATTTCTCCACCATTCCTTCAGACACCCACTACATGCAACAGCTAGGAAGACCAAGGCACTCACCAAGCTCTGAAATGACTCTATAAATGCAAGAGTAACTCAAGCACAAAACATACAACAAGAAGCTATCAATCTTTACTTACTCTTGTGCTTAGTAAGCCCTTATTCTTGTATTTTCTGAGATTTCATTTGCATATTCTTTCTTCTTGAGAGTTATAGATTTGAGAGAACTTTCACTTGCATATCTACTCTATTGAGAGAGTTACTTGCTTGTAAACACTACATCAAAACACCAAAGTTCACTCTAGGTTGAGTGGTTACAAAGGTTGGGGTTCAACCTTTGGGATATTGTGAGATTGAGAGATTGGGTGGGGTTCCCTTATACTTGTAAGGATTGGGTTCTTGAGTGTGGGACACTAGGAAGCCGCAATTGCTCAAAGTTGTATCTCTAGTCTACAATAGTGGAAATCCTCTAAGTGGGATGCTTAGAGGCGAGACATACACCGGATTGGTGGAACTCGTTAAATCGGTTTGCAAGCTCTTCTCCCTTACTCTTTTACTTTCATATATTGTACTTAATTGGCTTGTGTTAATTGATTGTGGCTTGTATACTTGAACTTGTTTAAATTGGTAAATCTTGAATACTGCACACCAAGTGTTTGTTTAATTGTCTCAGCTATATTTACCTTTGTTTTGCATTGCATATTTCACTAAGCTTGATTTCACTTGCATAATCTTGTAAATTTGTATATAAGAATCAAGTTCAAAGGTATTCCAACTAAAAGTTTTAAAAACTCAATTCACCCCCCCTCTTGAGTATTGAGGCCACTTGAATAACACATTTCTATGCCCACGTATTTCGAAGCTTTTCTCTGAAACTCCTCCAACGTTGTCGGAGGACTCTTTGCCAAAGACAAAGCAAAGGCGGATCCAGGCTGTAAGGCTTCGACAATGATGTGAAGCTGAATAGCCTCTGTGAGGTTAGGCACCAAAGCAGTCTCCTTGTAAAATCTCTTCAAAAACTCCTTGAGAGTTTCACGTTCCCCCTGCCTGATATGAGCCAAAGTATGGGAAGTCCTTGGGATGTCCCTAGAGATGATGAAATGGCTCTCAAATGAAGTCGCCATTTCTTCCCAAGAATCTATTGACTACGAGGGTAAACTTTTGAACCAACCGAGAGCCTCCTCCGTTAAGGTTCGTGGGAACATCCTGCACATCACGTCTTCATCAGCTCCCAAGTACATGGCCTCATACGTGTAAGCATCAAGGTGCTTAATGGGGTCAGTTTCTCCATTATACTTTCCGATGGAAAGTGGTTGGGTCGTTTGCAAGTGCTTGGGGATGAGTATACTCATGAGCCTCCTTGAGAAAGAGACGTTGAATCGGAATGGCCCAGAAGCCATCGCTGTCTGCCCCCTCTTCCTTGCACTGTTTCTGTCCCCAAAATCTTGAGTTTGTTCTCTCTTCTCAAAGGTAGGGATCTTAGAATACTGGAGAGTTGTGGATCTTTCTCTCGCAGATGTATGGCGAGTATCCTCTGCCTGAGAAATCACTCTGTCCCCAATTCCTCCTTTTTCCCTTCGTAACTCCCTCAACTCCTCCCTGAGTTGCCTGATAACTTCATCTCGAGGATCAGGGGTTGCCACTGGTACCATTCTCCTTGAATGGGTTGCTAGTGATTCAAAGACGAATCTCCCCTCAGCTTGTTGATGGGTCACATCTTCCACATGACCATCCACAAAGTCGCGTCCATCTCTTTCCATTGTCGACTACTAACTTCTGCAGAAAGTGGGAATAACTTTATCGGGTCCCACCGGGTGTGCCAATGATCTGTCCTGAACCGGGGTCTAGGATCCGGTGTCGGGACAGCCTCAGGAGTAGAAGATTGAATGGAATTGAAGACCGGCTGTGTGTATCCGATCTCTATGATCTGGCCTCTATGTGTGTGGAGGTCGGTCTTGTTGTCCAGGACATCCTTCACACCGACCTCTCGCGTTGGTGTGGGCGACAGGTGGTGTCACCTGTGAAGATTCTCCGACGCTCAAGTTAGAAGTTGCTCAAACAGTATAATAGCAAGAGAGAGAGCAAGGACAACGTCACCTGGAACATGTATTGTAACATGTTACTTATAGTCGAGCGTGGAAATGAATCGTTAGGTGTTAGTGGGCCCACTAGTTCTGATAACGTGTATAAAGAGTTAATCCGAGTGGGCCAGCATTCAGAGTGTGTCAGGAGGGTAGGTGAATTATCAATGTACTTTTCTGTCACATGGGTAAAAAGGTAATCACTTTTTCCATAAATCACGCTGGTGATTGTACCTACTCTTGTCGGTGGATGAAAGGGACATACTCCACTGTGTAGAATGCCTTCTTCATTATGATATTGGAGCGGATAGACCACCCGGTATCTTGGATGTCACCTCGGATGACCGTATAAGTGCAGTTTGCCTAGTGTGTTGTAGACCGGATCAATATCTTTGACACCGGTTGAACTCTAGGACGGCTATAAAGACTTTACTTTAGGTGAGATCGGATCAGCATGTTCACCGACTGAATCATTATCCTGGGATACCGGTTGACTTCTAGGAAGGCTGAGTCGGCCTTTTGTCCTTAAAACCGGTATCCAGATCGGATAACCTTGGGGCCGGTATCCAGACCGGATCAGCATCTATCCCTTAAGTTGATTGTTTTTCAATCTGATTCAAACATTTGTTCCAACAAGATAAAGATTATGTACATAAGAATAGAAAATGATCCACTAGCTCCCCCTCTTTCAAGCCAAGCCTACAAAAAAAATTAATTTGTAGCTAAAACTCCATATTTTCACAACTTAGTTGTCACGAGAATCCTTTTCAAAACCACTTGCCAAGAAGAAGCCACAACTTTCTTTGGCACTAACCTATTCCATATCATGTCAAAGAGTTTATCCTACATAGAGTTAGACTGTCCTGTACCAAAAAGCCATACATGTCTCTTACTGAAACTTCCACTCCATTTTCACCTCTTCACCCCCTTCAATCATCATTCCCCTCCACTAAAGAGGTTCCTACAAGATCTACTTTTAATTCCCTAACAAAACAGCTCTCATTTAAACCCCCCTCCATATTTTTTTCAAACCACCCCACATCCACATCAGACATCACACAACTTTTACATCATTATCCAAAGCAACAAAGAATAACCTCAGATATCTCTCACATAAACGTTCATCACCCTATTACCAAATATCATTCCAAAAGTACATCCCCCATCTATCCCTTACTTCTCGGCTCACTAACTTCTTCCACTAACCTTTTCTCAAATCACCCTCACGCTATTAAAAGGTGATAAACACATAGAGAAAATAAAATTCAGGTCTTAGTCAGGGTGAATTAGTTTTTAGTTGTTAGTTTTTGTTAGAATTATGTAAATATAGTAAGATATATTTTAGGAATATATCAATCGTATCTTTAATTATATATTCTGTATTTATGTACAAATCCCTATAAATACAATAGCTACGGGTGATCACAAAAACACACAGAATTCACATGCTCTCGTTTTTCCTCATTTAACATGGTATTAGAGCCAGAGCATTCTTTTCGATTCTTATAGGCCAAGAGTTGCCCTTTCATTGTGGGTCAAAAGTTATCCTTTGCCTGGTCCGGCAAGCTTCGTTGGAGGGGGCATGTTGGAAGTCTCACATTGCCTACCTCATCATATTTCGCATGGTTTAAATACCTGTTGGGAAACTCTAACCATTGCCAATTGGTTTTGGGATGAAACCTTTAACAGCACCAGTGACAAATAACACATTATCAACTGAAAGAGAATGGAGGGATAGACAATACCAATACCCTATGACTGTGTTTGGGAATCATTGACCATAATAACAGAGGGTAAGTAACCAGTGGTAGATATAGAAGAGAAAAGAGATTTATTACCAGTAATATAGTTGGTGGCCCTTGAATCAAGTACCCAAGGACCCAAAGAATAAGAGATGCCAGTGAAAGAATTACCAGTGTGTACAACAACAGCAGTAGAACCGTAGGCCTGACGTTCTTCACACCACTTCAGGAAGTCATTGTAGGAGGGCAATGGAGACGGATCTGGCAGCAACGGAGGAGCAAAAGATGGTGTAGGAGGGAACTATAAGCAACCTGAGCAGTGTGAGAAAGGCGACCATCAAGTTTCCAGCGCTTATCAATGGTGTGGCCTATCTTATGATAGTGGTAACAATGAGGACGTGAATGTTAACCCGTAAGACCCTTTTCGAGGTGCAGAGTCGTTGTTGCAGAAAAACAAAGCGGAAGAATCAAGAAGAGAAACAACCAGAGCAGCGGAAGGAGAGACAAGGCCATGAATGTTAACCCCTAGGATAATGGCCAAGGCACTATCTAGAGTAACCTCTATGGGACAACCCAAAATCTGATTAATTAGGTGTTGTTTCAGTCAAATTCTCACTTAAGCGAGCTAATTTTCACTCAAGCGAGAATTGTTTCTGTTTTTACTTCCTTCATAAAAGTTGTAGGTAATTTTATCGCAGTTATTTTTCCGCTGGAATCGCGTTAATCGGAGGTCGGTAGCCTGAGTTATATCCAAAATACTACAGGGTATTCAGGCTGAAGATTTCAACTAGGCTGTTTCTACAATTTGTGAATTAGGTAGTCTTAGGGGCTTAATTGGCCCCTGACTTCTGCATAGCAATTATAGGTATTTATATTGTGGAGGTGTACTAATTGGATTCATCTCGATTGGAGTTGTGTAATTCTAATTTGACACAAATTACCAAGCAATGCACAGGTAGTAAACATGATTTGAAAATTTTTTCTTTAAACTTTTCCTCACCCAGGTCTCAATTTTTGATATCTATTACATTATTTAAAGTAAATTTAAGCTAAATTGAGTTTAATCACATGGTTTAAACTCTAATAAATAGGCAGATTGTTATAGAATGGATTGAAATTGTGGATTGAATATGTGTGATTAAACGAATATGAAAATCAATGAGTTAAGTTAAAGTCCTGGTTGGGTCCGTGATGTAATTGTTAAAGAAATGGAAGTGGATGGAAACGGTAAGGGTGTTGATGTGTGATGGCATATGCGAGTATGTGTATATTGATTTGAAAATACCCTATGAAAGTGTTGTTATATAGTTTGATGGATATGTGTGTGTAATGTTGGTATGATGATTGAGAATATTGAAAACAAGAAGCATGTTAAGACTTTAATTGTCAGTAAAGAGAGTTAATGATAATTAGGCTAGAGATTAATTAAATAGGAAATTATGGTATGGTATTTTCTTAAGTTATAAAGGATAAATTGTTTTATACTAATAAGTAATATTTAAAAGGATATTCAAATTGAATTTCTAAATTAACTAATCTAGGTTTTCCTAATAAAAGTATGAAAATTTAAAGTTTCAGGAAGATAATTTTATAAGAAAAGAGTTTTGGGTAAATTTTACCCTTGAAATTTAAAAAGAAGTATTTTAAAATAAATAATTTCAGAAGAAGTATTTCAAAGTATAAATAAATTCAAAAGCTTTAATCTTTAGAACTGAGGAATAAAGTTTCATAGTAACAAATGCTACGGGACAACATTCACTATAGCGGTCTAAGGATAAAATAATAAGTTTCAACATCTCTAGATCTCAAACCCTAGCTTCGAGTAGCATGCACTCCCAATGAAGAGTGGGGACTTGAGACTGAGTATGTATGTATGTCGAAGAATTAGTTTTATAATAAACAATAGTTAAATAAGAGTTACTTTTCCTTTTATAAATTATTTTGAAAAAGACCTCAATAACCTTAATTCCAGGAACAATTTTAAGTACACACACACAAAGATACATATATATATATATGTATGTATATATCTTATCCATAAAGGTTAAGACAATAGTGATATTGAGTTAGTTAGGTATGAGTAAATATGTCAGAGGGATATATGTAGGCGTGAAAGGTTATCTATAGAAGACTACTTTGTGGGACTTTTAATTTAGCATTAAGGACAAAAGACTTAGCGAGGTAGGACCCTTCTCGGTGACGATGATATAGATTAGTAAAGGTTGAAAGAGAATAAATGTACATCATGCTTGCATTATTTGTATTGTGGTTGTGATGATATACTAGAACATACAGTGAAAGGTACACTAGAGGCCATGTTTATTTCGATCTGTATGCTGGTATCTTGGGAGTATGACTAGGTCGGGTACCCAATGGTTTGAAGTCGCGCCTAGAGCTAGGAAACCCGTGGCAAGCCTGGTTTACTTCGACTAGGATGATTGTCATTAAGGCCGTTAGAGAACCAATTTTGGTTGTATAGTGATCATGATTGGTAGTGATGGATTCATATTATGTTTGGGATGTTGTGTGCCCCTTACCTTTTTCTGTTGTGAAGAATTGGTGAACTCTAGTCGCTCTAGTATAGAAGCGTTGTGTCCAGTATTCACACTGTGGCAGAATAACTGATGAGAATGATGTGATGTGTAACGCCCTCTATTACACCTTAATAAATACTAGAAAAATTCATAATTTTTTTTACTAAAGATATGATTGTTAAAAAGAAACTATTGCAATAAATTACATACATCATTTCTGAAATACCTCATAAATATTATTAAAACTTTATAAAGTAATTTTACATTCATCCGAAGAAAATAAATATTAAATATTATAAGAAAGAGAGGAAACTCTATGGCCCAGAAGCAGTTACTTAATAACTTTATTTATTCATTGGACCACGGTATTCATACCGAGCTCCATTTCTAGAACGTGCTATATTTACTGCCGAGATTCTTCGATCCTTTCCTCTGAACCATCAATTTAAAATATATGAAACAAAAACACGGAGAAATGAGTGAGAAACAGAATATAATATTCCCAAATGGGGCATAAGCAATAAAGGGTTTTCACAAACTAATATATAATAATATCAATCACAATCACATACAAAATCAATTATGAATGCATGAATGTTATGCAATATCCTCATCATAACTTACCTATATATGTGGGCCCTTAAATTTTAATTTGCATTGGGCCAACCAGGAGTTTACACTGTTCCATAAGTCCGAATAATAATAATATGAACAGCTCAACTGACATGGAAACACTTAGAGACTAGTCAGATTGGGAAAGTTTGTATTGTGAAAGTGCCCGACACTAGGGAGCTACCCCAGGTCCCCTGAAGCACCCTTTCACACCCTTTCATCCTAAGACTCGTAATTAAGCCTCCTCTAATGTATCTTCGGTTTCTATAATACGTCCCCAGACAATATCATTTTGTTTCACTTTAATGATTTATGATGCATGAACTACTCACGTCTTTAGTTGGTTAAGGCTTTTAGAAACTCAATTATTAAATACCTTAAAGGTTTACAACATCATTTCAATAAACTGTACATTTTCTCAATTCTCTAAATTTCTGTCCCACACAAATAAATTTGGTACAATTTTCAAATCTCACTAATATCTCAAAACTTTCTCACATAAAACTTTACATAATCTTTCTCAATTTGAATCTTAACAAGATCGAATTTAGAAATCTCAATTATTTCCAAATATATTTAGTTATTAAGTTGGAAAAAGAAAATAATTTTCTTTTGAAAATTTTATTTTATTAAAAGAGAATAATCTTTAAGTCATTAACCAAAAGTACTTAAAATTTTAAAATTTTTCTTTAATTCAAGATTTAATTATCTCAACCTTTTTTATAAATTAATTTTCATAAAATGACTTCTTTTTAAATAAATACTAAATTTTTTATTCTAAATATTAAAAGTAAAATTAATAAAAATATTCTCTAAGAAGAAATAAAAGATAATAAAAATTTAAAGAGTAAGGTAAGAAAATTCTTACTGACTTTTAGCTTTTCGTCATGCTTGCTATATGCTCAACTTCATATCACAAGATCATCAATCATAATCAAATATTATCAATCACAATATCACCAATCACAATCAAAAAATGTCAATCACAATCAAATAATATCAATCAAAATTAAATATCATCAATAATAATCAAATACTAATAATTATAATCAAATCAATTGAATATAATTCAAATTTTAATGGTTATTTAAATTATCAAAATTGATTTTGAGTCCTTATCGCCCATTCCTTGCATAGGTCTATGTAAGTCCATATAATCCAGTCCTTGCATAGGTATAGTTCAGTCCATATAGGTCAAACTAGTCCAAGTTCTTGCATAGGTTCAGTCCAGGTCGTATAGGTTATGAAAGTCCAAGTCCTTGCATAGGTATGTCAGAGTTAGTTACATCATATATTTAATTTAAAATTTATTATAAATTTTAAGTTGAGAAGTTAATATTTTAAAATAATAATATTATTAAATTTAAAAGGAGTAAGGGACTCCTCCCATTATTCTTATGTCTTTTATATTATATTCTTATCTCACTCCTCCTTACCTCTTGTATCTTGGTTCATTATAGAAAGTCTGTGCGCGCCTCGTCTTCGAGTTCTAAAATATACCAATTTCACTTTAATATAGTTATAAGATGAAAATTAAGATTTCTACTTAAAACAGAAATGGTAAATTTTGAATAGTGAATAGTGAATAGTGAATGGTAAATAGTAAATCATGAATAGTAACAGTAAATAGTAAAATGTAAATAGTAACAATAAATAGTAATTTACTATTTGAATAGTAATTTACTATTCGTAACAGTAATTTACTATTTAAATAGTAATTTACTATTCAGAATAGTATTTTATTGCTGACATAGTGATTTACTATTCAGAATAGTAACTTAAAATAATATTATATCCAGTATAATAATAGATTTCTAAAACGATATGAAAATAACCCTAAAAAATATAAAAGAGAGGTATTCTTACCTTAGAATTTTAGCAGAACCTTCTTCCAAAAAATTTATTCCTCTCTCTTACTTCATCCACTATCTCTCTAGCACTACTATATTAAGAAAATTTAATCTAAAATTGTGAATTCTAACGAAGAATTCATTCAGTATTTATAAGTAGAAAAGTTACTGTGCATTTCATTATTTTATTATAAAAGTACTGTGCAATTTCTAAAATTTTTATTTCTGGTTACTGTGCAAGTTTGAAAATTTCAAATATGCACAGTGTTTTACATAGTAAATGTCGGATGAATTATTAAGCCAAATAGTAACCTTTCACTCGGTATATTTTAAATATTCAAAATCAGTCCTTTTTGAAATTTAGCGATATTATATCAGTCTTCACTAATTTTATAATAAGTAACATAATGTTTAAATGTTAAAAATCTAAAATTTTCTGTTAATAAAAATTTATTAGTACGTTTTCAATTTTTTTACGATTGGAAAAAATCAAAATTTTTCTCAAACCGATCATTTTTAGATAAGTCTACTTGAAATGGATTTTAGAATTTTTTTTATAATTTAACTTCACTTTCTTATAAATATTTTTAATTTTAAGTCACTTTATATGAATTTAAAATTATTTAAAATATATTATTTTATTAAAATATTTTCAAATTTTTAAAAAATTCTAGAAAATCATAAATAACACGTAGATTAAAAAGTTCTAAAGAACCATAATCTAATTCTTTCAAAATTTTAATATAAATATAAAAATAGGGTTGTTACATGATGTAATGAGAAAGATATTGTAAGGGCCCTCATTCGTATTCATGAAATACTTAGATAATCATAAAACACCTGACTAATGCATAACATCTTGAATGACTAACCATATTGTGATATTGGTTGTGCACTATGATGGTGAATATGTCTGTGTTGATTAATATAATCTTAGGTTGTGCTACTGTTGCGATAATGATTGATACCTAATTGATGTACTGTGGATAGTAAGAGTAGATTAAATGCTAGCTCAATCGATTAGAGAACCTTAGATAATATAAGGATAGAATGCTAGAATGAACATAGTAGGGTTATGATTAACTATTGAATGATTTGTGCTAGTGTATGTTGAGGATAATTAAACAATGGTTAGGTAACTGATATTATAAACATCTAAGTAGTAAGTGGATTATTATTATAGAATGATAAATAATTAGTAGCTCATTTAAAGAGATATGTTAAAGTAATAAAATGGTATGTAGCTGTGGTAGGTGTGACTTGTTTGGTGATTTGATTATTTATGAAATCTGTCAAGCACGACGGTGCATGTTTGCATGTTTTTCCAATAAGACTAGAGTGAGATAAACCCACCCCTCTTGTTTTATGGTTTTCATTGTGTATATTTATATATGCACTCTAGGCTAGTAAGGTACAGAGTAGAAGAGAAGATCGTCAACAGAGTTACGTAGTGGAAGCCTGATGTCCTTAGAGAACCATTGTAAGGAAAGTAAGGAGACAGTATTGACCAATGAAGACAACTGTACCATCTTTCCAAGATTAGATCTAAGATTTTATTTCAAGTTTGTGTGTTATAAGAGCCTGCGTGCCCCTGTTAATTTAGAGTATGTAACACTATTGAGACCATGATACATGTGAAAAGATATTAAGGTTCTTGATCTACCATTGTTTTCTTGTAAAAAAAAATCTTCCAAAATCTTGCAAACTCATGACATTTCAGTTAAGTAAGATGATTCAGTGGAAGGAATTGCCCTAATTAACTAAGGGATGTCACACATTCAATCAAAAGTGTGAGACAGTTATGATCTTCCTAGAAAAATTGAACAAAATCTAAGGGAATTATGATGACACCACTTCTTGAAGTTCCACACTTTTTGGATCCACTATCCTTTGCGATCCCCATTCCTCAGTTTCTTTCAAGCTCAACATCTTTTAGAGTCACCACTCTAACTTTCTTCTATGTCTCCATCTTATTGTCTTGGTCTGATCAAAATTACAAAATATATAGAAACTTATTTAACATACGAGTGAAGGGTTGAGAAGCGAGGTATAACAAAATAGAGAAAAGACAGAGTATGCAAGCTATATTTAAATTAGTTTAAAATTCTAAGACCATAATTATTCACCATGCAACATGTTAATTAATTACATTTAAAATAAAACAAATCTTAACAAAATAATTAAACACATCGGGTCGTAAAACATACTACGCATATTAATATAGGGTTTCTGTTATCTGGTCAACAAATGATGGTTTCAGTTAGGGGTAGGCCACCCCTTTCAAGACATTGGGTAGCATTTTGACCTAAAAATTTAGTATTATAATCAGGTTAATTCCTAGGAAAAAGATGTGAGTTTGAAATGAATGCTTGAGTACCAAATCTTTCCTAGCCAGATTGTCCTATTGACCATTAACAACTCAACATTTTTTGTTAGAATTTCAAAGAATTTAAAGTCCTATTTCTAGTTTTAATTCTTGAATTCTAGATTTTTGGAACAGTCAATATCTAACTTTTAAACCTTATCTCTAGAGTTCCAACAACCATCCCACCTTTTCAGAAATGGTCGTTCAATTAACTTTTAAACCTTATCTCTAGAGTCCAATACATTTTATTTTGAATCCTATTACATTTGATAGAGATCTTATATTTGATTTGTAACTTTTGCAAATCCTATCAAATTTGTTAAGGTTAAATGTTTGATTTTAAAAATTATTAAATTTAATAAAAATTTTATCTTCTATTTGTAAGCACTACAAATCATATTAATTTTAACAAAGATGAATTAATTTGCAACTCTTAGAAATTCTATTAAATATAAAATATTTCACAAATCATACTAATCTTAACAAGATTACATATGATCCAAATCCTATTAAAATGACTAACAATGAATTATTTAAATTTGTAACTCTTACAAACTTTAAATTTAATAAACATTTTAAATGTGATTTATAAATTTTACAAATCAAATTAAATACTAATTGAAATCAAGTAGTTTATTTATAATATTTACAAATAAATAAAATATTATGATGGGTAGTTTTCAACTAATGAATAAGTTTTATGAAGGTTCGGATCTAACTTATAAACCTCTACCATATTCTCTAACATCAATCTCTCATGTCACATAAAAAATAACATAAACACAAATTATTTATAAAATTACATTTTAATTTAATTAAATGAACATGTATAAAATAACATGTTTAAAATTAAAGAACGTATATAAAACAATCATCATTACAACATTAACATGTTCATTCAAATAAACATAAATTAGGAGATGAAAAAAAAAGAAAACTGAAACTAATATGCCAAATGGATAAAAGAAGAAAAAATTCACATAAAATAAGAGATTAGTCTTCCAAAGAAGCAAATGAGGCTCTGATGGAGGTAAAAAAAGCCTCCACGTATATTCCGTTATAACTTGAAAGTTTTTCTTAATTTCTTTAATGCAAATTGTCCTTAAATAAGATTTTAATATTACATATGTGTATCAAAATGTTGCCTTTTGCCTCCGTCCTTGATGACGACATCCTCAACCATGTTCTACGATAAATTGGTAATTTTTTTTATCCAAGTATGAACCTATAAATGGTTAAATTTTCCTATTGAACGTTAGTGCATCTAGGATAGGCAAGGTTTTGCAAATAAAAGAAAAGTTTAAAAAACTGAGATGAAAATAAGTTACAGTAATGGGAAGACCCGTTTGGTTTTCAGTTGAGAAACGAGATTGGATAAATAGAGAAATCTAAGAGTTGTCTTTCATATTATTCGAAACAATCAAAACTCTGTTTGATCGTAATATTTATTTTTAGGGTTAGTGAATCCTTAATATCCAACCAGAAACGAAGAGCATGTTTGGAGAAGACTTCAAACGGAGCTTTTCTCCGTTAAGTAGAAGCAAGTTTTTGATCCTACGGGTCAACGGAGTTTTGATTGTCTCGAACGGCATGAAGAATTAATATCAACCTTTAAATTTTTCACTTTAACTCAACTCCGTTTTCCCAACTACAAACTAAACACCCTCGAAGTTACTTTCTTAGTAGGAAGAGGGAAGTGATGAACGTTGAAAGTACACCAAAATTGTAACATAGAATGAGGTGAAGAAAAAGCTTGACAGGGCACATGCACATGGCGGGAAAGAATGCACAGAAAATGGTACGACATAACGACCTTTACAGTTTGCCCTAATCAGCGCATGTGTTTGGACTTTCCAATACACACTTAAAATAATACGCACAATTATATATCTTGTTTCAAAACTAATATTCACTTTATTTTAAATTTAATTTTCACTATAGCTTTTAAAACAAGGGTAATATTAACTGTAATTGAATTAAACCTAAAAAAAATTACTCTAATTTTCATTTTTTAATATAACTTTTAAAGTAATATGACTTTTAAATATAAGTAATTTTTAGTAAAATTTTTTAGTCTCTTAATATAAGAAAAACTATACTTTCTCAATATCGTTTACTAAATAAATCTTATATGTATTTCTAAGGCCACTAATTCTTTAGCTAATAAATTATATTAATGATATTTAAGAAATCAAATCAAAAGTTGTATGTGAGAATATTACTACAAATAACTACTTTCAACTACTATTCTTAAAATATGTAAAATTAATTAAATTCCTTAAAAGTGGAGGCGATGTAGCAGTGTTATAAAATTTAGGATCTAGAGAAGGACATTACAGTCTAACTATGAATTAACTTTTAATTCATTTAATGGTATAGCTGTGTTTGGCAGTTTAACCAACCCCAAAAATAAATTCTATGGTCAAACGAAGTTTTAACTGTCTCGAACGGCGTGAAAGATCAATATCAACCCTTAAATTTCTCCATTTTCTTAACTGTAAACCAAACGTACAAATAAGCTATGAACTCGTCAACCTAAATCGAATTTAATGATTATGCATGAAATACCAAAACGTCTTAAAATAAGAATTAATTAAATTTTGACTGAAGCTCATCTCTTTGATGTATTTATTTATTTTCATATTAAAATTAATTTGATAATTTTGTTCATAAATTATTCCATTCTATTCTTAATCAAAGGTCCGTTTGATTTGCAGTTGGTGAAACGGAGTTGGAAAAATGAAAAAATTTAAGGTTAATATTGATCATTCACGCCTTCGATACAGTCAAAACTCCTGTAGGATCTATTTTTAGAGTTAATCAAACCAAAGTTGATATCCAAACAAGCTCTTAATTTAAGTACAGAAAGGGAGAGAGTGAAAGTAAGTAATATAGGATTACTCGAAATTAAATTAGTTATTGATTTCCATGTAAAGGAAAGGGAAAAAAGAAGAGTAGAAGACAAATAAATAAAACAAAATTCCAAAGTGGCATGATATCTAACGCCAAATGGAGGCGTCGTGCGCGTACAACTACAAAACCACACCCTTCTGAGCTGTTTGTTACGTGATCTCTGAAAATGCAATGATGCCAATTTTTATTCCATACTCATGTGAAAATTTATCATCACCTAATTAATTTTCATTATCAACACCTGTTACCTTTGCCTCTCAACTCTCATGAATCCTTCCCTTTAGATATTGCTGCTATAAAGTTCTTTTTTTTTTCCTTTTTAGGTTACATGCGAAATTTCCCATATAAAGTTAAGATTAAGCTATATTTCTTTATTAAGATCTACAATTTTATTTTTTCGTTCTTCAATAGATAAAATAATCATTAGTATACACAAGTCTGACTTAATTTGTCCAACTTTTTTGTGACTAGGAAAAAAAACTAATACAATACTCCATTTGAGTTACATTATTTCACATTCATTAATAAATTTAGTAATATTAGATAAATGTGTTAAATTTGTTGTTCATTTTTACTATACTTCCTAACTTGCTTTTCATATTAATGAAGAGATAGAATGAATTTTCTACATTTCATTAGTATCAAAATAGATAATATATAATTAATAAGATTATGTGTTAAAAAAGATAAATACACATTATAAATTAAAAGTAATCTTATAAAAACATCAAGAAATACTTAAAAAATAAATTCATCTTATAAAAAGGAGTAATAAGCCAAGCTTACCAGCATCTAAGATTTGGCTGTAAACTTAGATTTAAATTATAATGCGCTTATATGCTTTGTTAGAGATAAAAGAAAAATGGGAGAATATAATATATATATATATATATATATATATATATATATATATATATATATTGTGATGTGATAAAAATATAAACCAAAAGAATCTAATTAAAACGATTTCCATTGTTAATTAATCATAGATTGACATATCATGATAAATGATTGACTATTATCAACATTGAAAGTCTTATTTTTAATTATGTATTTTAACTTGTTAATGATGTAATAATTTTTATAAAAATAATATATCAAAATTAACCCCATGAAAAAATATGTAAAAGAAAGATGAAAAATATATTGATATGGAATCATAAGTAAACCGTCCTATATCATGGACTCATAGTCATATTGCTGAGCTATTACCAACTACTTTGCATGAATAAAAATATCGAAAATGTAAAGAATTGATTTCCAACGTTGTCCTTGAGTTCATTTTTCCGGGGTTTGCTTTCTTAATTTCCCTTGTAATGAGTACATTATTTATGGTACTTAACTGTTTAATTCAATTTAATTCACTTTCTTGATGTGACAATTAATTCGCTTTTGTTATAAAATATTGGGACAAAATAATAAAGAGGAATGAATTCTTAAAAGAAGAGGAGATGAAGTTAAGAGAGTAAGAGAAGTAAGAGAGAGTAGTAAAATTGAAGAGAAGAAGTTGTTTTGTATTAATGAGTGAAGGGGGTATTTATAGGAGGTGAGAGGGGGACATGTATAAATATCAAAACTTTAGGGGGGACATCCATAATTATTCATAATACTCCCCCTTGGATGTCCATATTTAGAATGTGCCTCGTTAAAACCTTACTAGGAAAAACCCAGTGGGATAAAAACCTAGTGAAGGAAAAAGAGTACAACATTCTTTACAAAGTATATCCGTAAAAATAATTAAATTACAAATATTTAATTCTCCCCCTCATCAGAACACTTATGTAAGCATCGAAGACCAATCTTTTGTACTAGTTGCTCGAAGACTTTGGTTGGTAATGATTTTGTAAAGATATCTGCTAGATTCTCGCATGATCGGACTTGCTCGACATTTATTTCACCATTCTTTATAAGATCATGAGTAAAGAAAAATTTTGGTGAAATATGTTTTGTCCTATCTCCTTTAATATAGCCCTCCTTTAACTGAGAAATACAAGCTGTATTATCTTCATATAAAATTGTTGGTGGTAGTTTTCCAGCATGCAAGCCACAAGTTTCTTGAATATGTTGAATCATAAACCTCAACCAAACACATTCTCGACTTGCTTCATGTAATGCTAAGATTTCAGCATGATTAGATGATGTTGCTGTGATTGTTTGTTTTATGGATCTCCATGAAATTGCTGTACCACCACATGTAAACAAATAACCTGTTTGTGATCGACCATTATGAGGATCAGACAAATACCCCGCATCTGCATAACCAATTAGGTTTGCCTTAGATACATATGGAAAAAATAAACCCATGTCCATTGTACCTCTAAGGTAGCGGAATATGTGTTTAATCCCATTCCAATGTCTTTTCGTGGGTAAAGAACTATGTCTTGCTAACAGATTAACTGAAAATGATATATCTGGTCTTGTATGACTAGCAAGATACATTAGTGCACCAATTGCACTAAGATATGGTACTTCAGGACCAAGTAGTTCTTCATTTTTGTCTTGAGGTCGAAAAGGATCTTTGCTCACTTCAAGTGACCTTACAACCATTGGACTGCTCAATGGGTGTGATTTGTCCATATAAAACCGCTTTAGCACCTTTTCTGTATAAGTCTTTTGGTGCATTAGAATTCCTTCCTTCAAATATTCTAATTGTAATCCAAGACAAAACTTTGTTTTTCCCAAGTCTTTCATCTCGAATTCCTTTTTTAAGCAATTTACAGCCTTTGAGAGCTCTTCAGGAGTCCCGATGATGTTTAAATCATCCACATAAATTGCAATTATAACAAACTCTTTTCCCAATCTTTTCGTAAAAACACATGGACAAATCGGGTCATTTTTATATCCTTCTTTCAACAGATATTCACTGAGGCAATTATACCACATACGTCCAGATTGTTTCAGTCCGTAAAGAGATTTATTCAATTTAATTGAATAATTTTCTCGAGGATTTGTCTTGTATGCTTCAGGCAAATTAAATCCTTCAGGGAGTTTCATATATATGTCATTTTCAAGTGAGCCATATAAATATGCTGCAACAACATCCATGAGGCGTAAATCAAGTTTTTCACGAATCGCCAAACTTATTAAGTATCGAAAAGTTGTTGCATCCATCACTGGTGAATATGTTTCTTCAAAATCAATACCAGGTCTTTGTGAGAATCCTTGTGCAACAAGTCTTGCTTTGTATCGCACAATTTCACCGTTTTCATTTCTTTTTCTCGTAAAGACCCATTTGTACCCAACTGGTTTTACACCTTTGGGTGTTTGGACTACAGGCCCAAAAACTTTACGTTTTGCAAGTGAGTTTAACTCTTCTTGCATTGCATCTTTCCACTTTGGCCAATCATTTCTCTGTGCACATTCTTTAACAGATTTTGGCTCATGATTTTTATCATCATTTATAATATCAAGAGCTACTTTGAATGCAAAAATTTCATCAACATCGACTTCAGGTCGATTCCATTGTATACCATCCTTGACATAATTTATCGAGATCTCTTTGTTTGTATCAATTTCAGGTACCTTAGTTTCTTCTGGATTTGAAACTTTGATTATGTCAGGAGACTCTACTGGAGTCTTTATATCCTCAATTCGACCATCCTCTTTATTTACTTTTTTCGAGGATTTTTATCTTTAGAACCAACAGGTCTGCCACGTTTTATTTTAGCTTCAGACTCATTTGCAAATTTAGATTGTCCTTCAGGGATATCAATCTTGATTGGAGTATTAACAGCTGGTATGTATGACTTAGTCACTCTTTTTGGATCAGCAAATGCATTAGGTAATTGGTTTGCTAAATTTTGCAAACTAATTATTTTCTGAACTTCTAGTTCAGATTGCTTTGTTCGAGGATCAAGATGTGAGAGAGATATTTCATTCCAGCTATTCCTTTTATCCAACTGTTTATTTTCTCCCCCTAATTGTGGGAAAACAGATTCATCAAAATGACAATCAGCAAAACGAGCTGTAAATAAATCACCTGTTAAAGGTTCAAGATATTTTATTATGGATGGACTTTCATATCCAACATATATTCCCAACCTTCTTTGAGGTCCCATCTTAGTGCGTTGTGGAGGAGAAATAGGAACATATACCGCACTTCCAAAAGTTCTTAGATGGGAAATATTTGGTTCTTTACCATGAACCAATTGTAAAGGGGAATATTCATGATTACTTGTAGGCCTGATGCGAACAAGTGCTGCCGCATGCAAGATTGCATGTCCCCAAGTTGAAATTGGGAGTTTTGATCTCATTAACAATGGTCTTGCTATCAATTTCAAACGTTTAATCAATGATTCAGCAAGTCCATTTTGTGTATGAACATGTGCTACAGGATGTTCAACATCAATTCCAATGGACATACAATAATCATTAAATGATTGAGATGTAAATTCACCAGCGTTATCAAGGCGTATTTTCTTAATTGGATAATCAGGAAAATGAGCTCCTAAACGAATTAATTGAGCTAGTAATCTCGCAAATGCCTGGTTGCGAGTTGATAATAAGCAAACATGTGACCATCTAGTTGATGCATCAATTAAAACCATAAAATATCTAAATGGTCCACATGAAGGGTGTATTGGTCCACAAATATCACCTTGTATACGCTCTAAAAATATGAGTGATTCATTCCCAATTTTCATTGGTGATGGCCGAATGATCAATTTTCCTTGAGAACAAGCAGCACATGAGAAATTCTTAGTTTGTATAATTTGTCTGCTGGACAAACAATGACCATTTGAATTCTCAACTATTTTTCTCATCATAATTGATCCAGGATGGCCTAATCTTTCATGCCAGATAACGAAGTCATTCTTATTTGTAAACTTCTGGTTTACAATGACATTTGTTTCAACTGTACTAATATAAGTATAGTACAAACCGGAGGAAAATGAAGGTAATTTTTCCAATATACATTTCTTATCAGAAATTAAGTTTGTGATGTAAAGATATTCATCTTTTCCTTCATTTGTGGTCTCAATATGATATCCATTTCTGCGGATATCCTTAAAACTCAACAAATTTCTTTGAGACTTCTTAGAATATAATGCACTTTCAATGTGCAATTTTGTTCCTCCAGGTAACAAAATACTGGCTCTGCCGGAGCCTTCAATTATATTTATACTACCAGATATAGTATTAACATTGGCTTCTTGTTTTTCTATATGGTAGAAAAATTTCTCATTCTTGAGAATTGTATGAGTTGTTGCACTGTCTGCGAGACATATATCTTCATTATTCACGTGAGCATTCATTCTTCATTGAATAAATAAAAATAAATCATAAGTAAAAATATAATTAACAATAATATTTAACAAAATTTTATTGATAAAGATAGAATTTACAACAAAATAAATTACATGAAACATTAAAATAATTTATTTAGGGGCATTCCCTTCTCCAACCGAGTGGTCAATGTCTTCTTCAGGAAGAGTAAAAAAATCATCAACACTAAAATCAGAGAAATCATCATCTATACCAGTAAAATTTGTCTCTATTATTTTCCCTTTATTTTTAAGGGATTTTTGGTATAGATCTACGAGATGCTTTGGTGTGCGACAAACTCGAGACCAGTGTCCTTTGCTACCACAACGATAACAGATATTTTTAGTTTGTTCGTTATTTTGAGCATCTGTCCCTTTTTTCACATGTTCTTTATTTTTCCATGTGAATGATGATCTCTTATCATTTCGACCATGACCACGGCCATAACCATATCCACGACCAATACCATGTCCCCGAGCATTACCTCGTCCACGACCTCGGCTACGGCCACGACCACGACCATTAGTATTATGATCGTGTGTTGCTACATTCACTTCTGGGAATGGAGCAGTTCCAGTTGGACGAGATTCATGATTTTGCATAAGCAATTCATTATTTTGCTCAGCCACAAGGAGACAAGTAATTAATTCAGAATATTTTGTAAAGCCCTTTTGGCGATATTGCTGCTGCAGGAGCATACTGGATGCATGAAAAGTGGAGAATGTTTTCTCTAACATATCACTTTCAGTGATCTTTTCTCCGCATAACTCCAATTTTGAAGTAATTCTAAATAGCGCAGAATTATATTCATTTACAGTTTTAAAATCTTGAAAGCGCAAATGCATCCATTCATAACGGGCTTTTGGAAGAATTATATCCTTTTGATGGTCATATCTCTCTTTTAGATTATTCCACAAAACGAGAGGGTCTTTAACTGTTAAATACTCATTTTTTAACCCTTCATGGATATGGTGGCGTAAAAAGATCATGGCTTTAGCTTTATTTTGATCAGATGCATTATTTCCATTTTTAATCGTGTCTCCGAGACCTTTTGCATCTAAATGTATCTCGGCATCTAGTATCCATGATAGATAATTTTTTCCACTGATGTCAAGAGCCACGAACTCAAGGTTGGTAATATTTGACATATTTATTTCTATACAAGAAATTTTAAATAAGTTAGATAATACTCATTATATTATCTATAATTATCTAATAATGATGGTAATAACAAGTCAATAATAATTATAAATATGTTTTATTTTTATTTAATTATAAGAGTAATATTAATTTTTTTTAAAAATAGATAGAGTAATTTAAATGATCCGGTAATAAAGATTTACAATTTTTTTTTATAAAATGCCATTTAGATACTAGTGGCCTAATGGTAAAGTGATAACTTATCATGTTATAAGTCTTTGGTTCAAATCCTTATTAATACTATTTTATATATTAATTATAAAGACCAATTATAATAATGAATTGTAATTCCTAAAATAGTAATTATTAATAAACAAATGTAGTAAAATGAACAAATGAATTATATAACAGGTAATGATCTAAGTGGAAAGCAATAAATCAATAATACAATAATAAAAATAATATGCAAGTGCAGGTGTAGTAACTCATAAGGTGCAGTAAAATAATAAGTAAGGAAAGCGCAATTGATTGGAAAAGCAAAGCAATCAGTAGTAATGAGTTAAACAGTGGCAAATTATTAACAATTAATTCTTTTATAAAATATATTATTATAATAATGAAATAACAATTATGAATGCAGTAGTTAGTAGATTGACAAATTCAAAGCAGGTAGCAGTAGCAAATAATGATATAAAGCAAAAAAAAGAAGAAAGCACCAGCATTATATAACAATATATAATGATATATATATATATATATATATATATATATATATAAAAACACTAGCTATTAGCTATTCACGTGACAAGCTTGTCTTATATTGAAAAACATGGAAATGTAGTGATAAGCCATATAATATAAAATAATGTAATGTAGGTGGGATGTATAATAATATGCATGAAAATGTTCCAGGACATAGCAACGGAAAGGTAGTAAATAATACACGAACTAGCAATACCATAGTAATGAGATAAAATAAATTAGCAATGCAAAAGGTAATGATTAAATGTAAAGATTTTTTTTTTATTTCTTAGATTGTTATAGTTCTTCAGGAACTATTAATAAATATTTTCAAGAATTCTTCAGGAATTCTTTTAAATCCCATAGGGATGTTCGAAATATAAGTTCTGCAGGAACTTATTAATATTTTATACATCCCAGGATGTGTGGAATATAAGTTCTTCGGGAACTTATTATAATATATATATAATATAAACTGAAATAAAATTATGAAAAGAAATTAAAATTCTATGTTACCTTAAATTTCAGTTGGTCAGAACCTCGTGCTGATAACGTGTTATAAAATATTGGGACAAAATAATAAAGAGGAATGAATTCTTAAAAGAAGAGGAGATGAAGTTAAGAGAGTAAGAGAAGTAAGAGAGAGTAGTAAAATTGAAGAGAAGAAGTTGTTTTGTATTAATGAGTGAAGGGGGTATTTATAGGAGGTGAGAGGGGGACATGTATAAATATCAAAACTTTAGAGGGGACATCCATAATTATTCATAATAGCTTTCATGATTTTGTAAAAACATTTCACTCGCATGGAAATCACAAAATTCAGGAAAAAAACACAAACCTCCGAGTCTAACCTATATCATTAGACCAAAACAAAGAAAAGAGTGCATCATGAATGATGAGCTTTAATTTTGTTCTATAGCACATGATATGACTGGCAGCAAATTTATCAAACAAAAAAAAGAAAAAGAAAATAAGAGAATGATTAACCAATAAACTAAATAGCAGAGAGGGAACCATCCCTTTCATTCATTCATTCATTTCCAGCAATGGAATTAGAGGACTTGTTCCCTTTTGCTGCACCAAGAATATAGTAGCTTTTTCCTTTGTCATCATCATCATTAACTCATTATCATTTACTTTTTCGATTTAGTTCCACCTTCTCCTCTCTTTCTTTCTTAACACAAAAATCCCAGTTCAGAATTTTCCACTTTGTCATGACACTCCCTCCACCCGGGATTTGCTACTTTTGTTCCACCCTTTTCAATTTTTACATCAAGTTTGAAGCTTTGATGCTTTTCAAGCACCCCCGTCTTCTTATCTTTTTTTTTTTTTTATAACTTGTGAATTGATTCATAGCTCTGAAGTTTCACTCGGTTAAAAAGGTGTTTGTTCTGGTTCTGCTCATTGGTATGCACATGTTGATACAATATGTTCTTTCTCTGCGTTTCCATTTCATTCTAACCTTGCATTTAGTTTTTGGTGAATGAACCATTTTGTTCTTTACCATGTTATATATGGTTCTCAATGAAAAATGGGCCAATATTTTGTAAAGCTATTTTATTAACAGTAAGCTCTAAAAAGTAACAACTGGTGCCAAGATTTTGAGGCTCAAACTTCAGAGTTTTGGTGCTTCTTGTTTTTCCCTGCATTTTCAGAGAAACCTGCTCTTGGGTTTTCTCTTGACTCTGATTAGCATTTTCATGAATGAACTCTGAAATTGATTTATGGGGTGCTTAGTACTTGGAAGGCCAAGCTTCATCTTTCTCTTCTGGGTTGGCATGAATGAAAGTCTAAGTTACCTGATTTTTCTAATTGGACTACATATATCAATCTTCACACCACTTTTTTATCATTTTAAGACATTGAAAAACATTGGTGAGCTTTGTTTTTATTTATTAGATTTATGCATTTTGTTCTACATGGTATTTACTACATAATAAAAGATTGTCTTTATAAAATTGCTCTAGTTTGAAGCAAATGATTGGTTATTTCTATCACATTTTCTGTAAAAGATTGGTCAGTTGATGGCTGCAAATGAAATTTGGATCTTATAACTTAAAAGAATTTATCTATATTTTAGAATTTCTGACTTTTCTTTTATAAAATGCTCTTCAAATGTAACGTTGTAACTTGTGGCCATTCAGGGTGTGAAAAAGGAAGACTCCTGGTGCATTTAATATCTTATAAAGGGAAGGGAAAGATCTTGAAATTTTGATTACTTGAGATAAGATCCCTGAAATTGACAACATGAGAGAATTTTAGTGGAAACTTTGACTGTATGGGAAACTTATAGTACATTTTCGAGTTCAATCAAGGGAGGATGGCCAAGAAAGTACAAGCCCATAAGAAAAGTAATTGTGGTAAGTGTTGTTTTATACATTGAAGAGAATTAACTATTGCTACGGATGGACCTTTTTGGGTTAGACAACCTTTTCAGGAAGCTAAATGATCATTTGTTCGATAGTTTCTAGTAATTCCTTTTAGAAAGTGAAAAGCTTCAAGTGATTTTCAGCTTAACTTTTGTATTAGTTAATGTTTTAGGTTTATGTTAATAAGTACCCTAATAATGTTATTTCAGAAATCGAAAGTAGAGTGTTTTTATAAAAAATTTTTTGTAGGAAATTATGTTGGATTGAGGATGGACAAACATTAACTATGATTTTAAATGAAAATTTCTTATGTTTATTCTTCAACCAGTGTCTTTGGAGTAATTGTTAGCATTTTCAAATAATTCAATGGTTTTTGATTGTGTTAAATTACTCTAAACAGTCTAAATATCCGAGCAATTAGGTTGTTGCATCTTGGAAGAAATCTTGCTGAGATTATTTTCCCCTAAAGATTCTCTTTGTTCCTCTGCTAGATTGATTTTGTTAGGCTAATTCTGATTTGTTCTCATACTGTGTGTCTTGCAGGCTTGCAAACTATTCAAAATAGTGTGGAGTTTCAAGTAGAAACATCTCAGCCCCACTGTTCAAAAGGAGAATTACCAGTAAGTTTCTGTTCACACCCGTTTATATGTCAAGTGTTTCAAGACAGCACCATCATTTCTCTCACCACGCTTATGATAACACATTCCATTTACCACAATCATAAAATGTTTCAATTAGCATGCCCATATAAAATGTTTCTCATACCATTGTTAAATGAACGTGCTCTGATGAATTTTCAGTACCCTTATCAAGTAGAAGATGGCTGCCCAAAGAGTAGTAATTACTCAAATTTGGCTTCATTGAAAAAACTTAACAATGGGGGCTTTCACAAACAATCAAGCACAAGAAACAATGCACCAAGCCTTGTGGCAAGGTTGATGGGGATAGACACAATGCCATTAGACACTAAACCTGTTGTTGTTCCATCAGTTGAAAGAAAGATTGAAAATATGGAGATGGAGTTTGCAAAGAAGGGAATGAAAGGAAGAGACTTTGATTCATTTTATAAAGACATTGATGATGATGAATGGGGACAGAATTTTGTAAAACCAAAGCCAAGGGAACATCCTCAGGAAGTGGAACTTCAGAAGTTCAAGAAAGAATTTGAGGCATATCAAGCAGAAAGGTCTAAAGAGTGTTCAATGGTGCAACACATTGCATGTTCAAAGACTGATGGCAACACATTTCCTTCAAGAAGTAAAACACTAAGTATAGACTTCGAGGAGTCTCTGATTATGAAATGTAGAAGCAGATTAAACATATGTGCTTCTCCCACTCAGATAGTTATTTTGAAGCCTGCTTGTGATGGGATTTACAATTGCAACCATGAAGAGAAATGCATTAATTTATCAGGAACTTTGCAAGGGAGAAAAAGTATAGAAGATTTTCTTGAGGAAGTGAGAGAGAGGTTGAAATGTGAGCTGCAAGGGAACACAACCAAAAAGGGTTTCGTTAATAGAGCTAATGGAATTGAGACACCTAACCATGAAATACCATCTGAATCTGACCCTACTAACAAAGCTCATATCCTAAATTTACTACGCACAGAATCAGCCAGATCATACAAAAGTGAAACTCGGTTCAACGGTCCAAGCTCCCCTGAATCTTTCATGATGGATACAAGGAAATTCTTGTCTGAGAGGGTAAGAAATGACATGAAAAACGTAGTGCATTTTGACATTCCTGAAGTGGGTTGTGGTAACTCGAAGTCATACATGTTAGACTATGACAGAGTTAGACAAATGAACTGTAATGACATGATGAAGAGGGGAATTTTGAAAGAGAAATTTGAAACACCAACTGGTTCTTATAGGCATATACCACATGACAATTTATTGGACCATAGAGAGTTGTCCCCTAGGAACCTTGTAAGATCCTTATCTGCTCCGGCATCAGGAGCATCATTTGAAAAGCTTCTTCTAGAGGATCGTCACGTCTTAACAGGCGCCCTTATTCGGAGGAAGCTTGAAGCTGTTGAAGCAGTGCCCGTGGATGCCAAAAAACTTAAAAAGGACAGATTTAATATCAAAGAAAAAATTTTGCGTTTGAAATATTCTCTTGGTTTAAGAGGGAAGTTGTTTGGCAAAAGGGTTCAGTCAATAGTAGAGTCACATAGCAATGAAAATGGTCCCATTTTGAGAGATATCAGGAGTGGACCAACTGTTCTAATGAAATATGGTGAGAGACATGTAAGTTTCCTATAAGAATTTTCAGCATTCTCCTCTATGACATTTGTTTTTAATTATTTTTCTTTTATCTTTGTTATCTAATCACCAAATTTTCTGCCATGTAATCTTCAGGAAAATTCCACTGAAGTACCTCCTAGTCCTGCATCTATGTGTAGCAGTGCTTTTGAAGAACGTTGGAAACAGACTGAACATTCAACTCCAATCTCAACTCCAGATGTATCTTCTTTAGATGATATTGTTGTGCCCAAGGCTTTTAGAGATATCAGCTCTGGTTTGAATGGTGAGAGATAACTTTTAAGCTTTGTGAAATGATATCAGTGTCAGTTCAAGAAGAGGATGTCATTGTCACTTCATTGTTCTGTTTTACTGCCTATGCATATGTAGTTAAATCTACAAACAACATTTAGTCTTTTCTTTTCTACCATGATTTCAAGATATTTTCATGTTAGTTCACTTCAGATTTTATCTTCAGATAACTTGTTTCAAGGGCTACACAATTTTTGTCACAGCAACTGCATAGAAACTTGGGTTATGGTGTTAATATATTTTCATTTTCCCTTTCATTATCTTATTAAACTTATGACATGCAGTCTTTATGTTTCAATCAGTTTTGATATAGCCACTGAAATCTCATTAAACTTACTAATTGTAGATACTTGGTATTCATTAAGTTGACATTTTACAATATGAAATTAACTATAGAAAAATGCAGATTGCTTGCTACTTTAGCTTGCTGATAAATTAGCCTTGTAAAGTGTTCAAATTAATTGTATGGCCGGATTTGTTTCTCATATAAAACTAGCATGCTCATGAGATACACTCACATATATATATAGAAAGACTCATGAGAAAGGTTTACTAATATGAAAAAGAAAGGATTAAAAATGAGTATGGTTAGCAAGATACTTGATGCAATACAACTTTTTTATAAACTTACATGACTTGTGTACTTTTGATTTGACCATTTATCATAGGATCTAAAGATTAGTATTTAATCATTTCACTCTCACGTAAGAATCCCGTAAAAGGCTTCCTCTCTCTTTCTCTGTATATAGTTATATACACATATAATTGTGTTTTTATGTCTAACTATTGCTGAGTTCTTTTTGCTTGTTCATTTGGCAGAGCTAAGGAGGCAACTGAGTCAACTTGATTCTGATGGCCATGAGGACTTGACAATTAAGCAGAAGCTTTTTGAGTCTGAATTAATTCAATTGGATGATCCAGCAGAGTCATATGTGAGAGATCTGCTTGTTGCCTCTGGTTTGTATTTTGGTTCATGGAATAAATCTTTATTAAGAGGGGACTCATTTGCCAAGGCTATTGGCAACTCAGTTTTTGAAGAAGTAGAAGAGTCTCATAAAAAAATGGTCAAAGAGAATGAAAGATCCATAAGGGATCAGAATAAGAATAACAAGTTAGAGCACAAGGTTTTACACGATTTGTTAAATGAGGCACTTTCCGTTGTTCTTAGGCCACCTTTGACATTGTCTGGATTCAGAAGGAAACCATGCAATTCATCCATGCAGCACCATCTACCATGTGGAAAGGAACTACTCAAGTTAGTATGGGACATTGTTTGTGTTTCCTTATACCCTGAACCTAAAACATCACCTTATTCACTTGATAGTTTGGTGGCAGAACATCTAGGATCTGTCTCCTGGTTTGGATTAATAAATGATGAGATCGATATTTTGGAAAGTGAGACAGCATTTCTTGTCACTGATGATTTGGTTGAAGAACTCACAAGAGACATAATGCTCTGTTAGGGGTGTGTGTAGTATGATTTTGCCCATTTGTTAAGATGTATTCAATCTTCACATTGGAGCAAGGCATGTACATGATTACCCTATAGTAACAAAAATGAAAGATAACTTATTATTAAAATAGTTGTGGTTCTGATAATGGAATGTTTTATGAATATGTATATATACGTTGGTGTGAGTGTGTATGATACAAGGTGAGTAATTACTACTTAGTGTACACAAGCGGTAAGATGAATAATAACTACTTAATGTACACAAGCAGTATGCATATTATTTTTTCTATAAAAAGGAGGTTTTGTGATGAATTGTGTGTCTAAGACGAGTGAATTTATATTGATATATAAAGGGATTACAATCAAGAGGATCAAATACAATCATGGGAAATAAAGGAATTAGTCTACCTATCAATTACATAATTAAGGAGTGATTAGATTACATATTTACATTCTAATACCCTCTCAAGCTGGAGCATACATGTCATATGTGCCTAGCTTGTTACACATGTAATCCAAGCAACGTCCATGAAAAGATTTTGAGCATGTCAGCTAATTGGTCATTGGACGCGACAAGTTTGGTATGGATTTCACTGAAAAAGCACATTTTCTCTTGCAAAGTTACAATCAACTTCTGTATGCTTTATCCATTCATGAAAAACCCCGTTAGACGCTATGTGAAGGGTTGCTTGATTATCACATATAAGCTTCCAATTACGAAGACCACAAAAATGTAACAACTAAAGAAGTTGACGAAGCTATATGATTTCTTAAGTATAGCTACCACCATTGCTCTATATTTTGATTGAGAACTAGATCTGATCATTACATGTTGCTTCTTGCTCCACCATGAGATCAAGTTTCCTTCAACGAGGACACAATACTCAATAGTGGATCGTCTATCTGCCGATCCTGCATAGTCAAAATCAGAATACCAAGTGAGTTAGGTTTTACCTTTGTCTTTGTATATCTATCCATGAACAGGTGATTTCTTGATATAACGAGGGATATGAGTCACAACATCCAAATGATTGTCACAAGGAGTATTCATGAAATGGCTCACTGATAAGCCTTGAAAAGGCTTAATTATTCAGTCTATTTTAGATAGTATTTTCTTAATTAACTGCTCATTTTTATTAATTTAGAAGCATAATTTTCAAATATTAAGTAAGTTTGGAAATTTATTCATTTTATAAATTATTTGTATTTTTAGTTAGTAATTTCATGATTTTTAGTGTAATAGTGTAATTATTTAAAATGCGATAATCTAACCCCAGCGTAACTACGTTTGAGCCAACGTAGGCACGTTGGATGTTGTGTGTTGTGACTTGATCAAGTGCCAAAGGAAGCATGCACATGTTGGGGAGCAAAGCAAGCACGCTGAGCACGCTGGCTAGCGTATGCTCATGCTGGTCTATGTGCAAGCATCTCACACTAACGCAAGAGCCAAGGATGACCCACGCGTGGCCACGCTTCCTAGCGTGAGCCTACCCTGGGTGTATATGTGTTTCATTGTGTCATAGCCACACGTTTAAAACCAGGTCACGCCCCAACCTACGTTCAAGCATCAGCATCACTCTACACCTTGGGCATGCATACGCCCAGGCTTACACCAGGATCATGCGCCATTCTAGAACTTCAGCATATGCACGCCCACATCATGCTACGACCTACGCCAAGCACCGGTATTAGTCTAGAAACCACACGTTTGTACACCCATACCACTCCATATTCTACGCCACAATTTAGTATCACTCCAGTAGTTGGGTGTTGCTATGTCCAACATTCACATTCCTACGCCCATGATTTGTGTCATCCATACTTGCCAAGCCAAGGCCTCCACGTCTATACGTCACAACCCAATGTGCATACGCTTACTCCCTAGACCAAGGTTAATTGCCAGCGTCTACTTACTCCTGCATAGCATTGATACGTTCTATGTTGGAACATCACTCATGCATATTTTTAGGTCTTAGTACTTTGTACCTCTAGTAACTTAAGTGAACTTATTTATGTGTACATATTCATTAATGGTATTATTGTAATTATTTAGTTAGGTAGTTAGTTTAAACTAGTATCTATACATGTAAGGTAACTTAACCTGCATGAAAGTTGTAACTAAATTAATATAAAATTAACTCATTTTCAGATTCTTATTCTCTCTATAATATTTCTCTTTAGATTCTCTCATCTTCTACACTTTCATTCTTTGTATTCCACTTCTCTATCTTCCATGTGTACTTAAATCCCTAGGATTGAGATTGATCAAAGTTGTAATAAATTTGAGATTCAAGTAATTGAAGCAGAGGATGTAATTGAAGTGAGTTCTGAACACAATAAGTGTTGGATTACACTTCTTGGATTGGGAAAGTCAAGGCTCATTTAGAAGAAATCATTAGAGAGGAATCATGATGAGAGTTTTAGGTTTACACTTGCTAACCTAGTTACAGCATAAAGAATTAGGTGAATGAGTAGGATTCCCTTGAATTTCATAATTAGATTTAGTATGAACTGATACCTAACAGATTAGGATTATTTTGTGCTGAATTAGTGATAATTACCTAAGGAATTAGGAATTATTCATCTGTGAAATTGAATTTTGCTTTGATTAATTATGATGTTACAGTTATGTGAATTTAAGTGAAGTTGTATTGCTGAGATCAATTCCAATCCGCTATTAAAATATATTTTCCTATTACTTAATTGTGACATAACTGTTAGAAAACCATAAAAATACAATAAAATTTAGAAAAACCTAAAGACAGTATTACTTTCTTGGTGAGGTTCAGATAGTGATTTCACGGGTTTGTGGTACTTAACACAATCCCCATGAGAACAATATTAATTACTACTTTTTAATGATTGGTGCGCTTGCCAGAAGATTTATCACCTGATAAATCTGCATCACTCACCATACTAGTAACAACAGAAATGTTAGGTCGCATCAATATGAGGTAGTTCAATCTCCTAACTAGGCAATATCTTTTTGGGTCTTTCAATGGCTCCTCTTGACCCAGAAAGAGTTTGACATTAGGATCCATAGAAGTATCACTATACCAACAATTAATCATCCTAGACTCAGTCAAAATGTCAATAGTATATTTGCGTTAAGTAATTATAACATCAAAAGAAGATTGAGCAACCTCAATACCCAAGAAGTAGTTAAGAGGATCTAAGTATTTTATGTGGTACTGCTAAGAGAGATACTTCTTAAGATGTTAAATATTAGAATCATCATTGTTAATAATTAATGACAATATTATCCACATATACAACTAGGTAGATACAATGACTAGAGGAAAGAAAAGAGAAGACTAAATGATAAGCTTCACATCTATTCATGCCGTACTAAAAGAATGTAGTGCTAAAATGATCAAACTAAACACAAGGAGATTATTTCAAAACATACAAGGAGTGGTGTAGGTAGTAAACTAGACTAGGGCCACCAATAATGATGAAGTATGTGGCCAATACATATAATCTTCCTCTAGTAATTTGTCGTATAAGAATGCATTGTTGATAACCAACTAGTGAAGGGGCCAATAATGACTTGGAACCACGACCAGAAAGAGGTGGATTGTGATGCTCCCTCGGTCAAATAAGACAATCCTTACACTTGGTTGCCTTAGTTAGCTAAAAGTGTCTGATAAAAGTTATAAAAATTAGAAAGTTTTTTTATACATAAGAAGCATGAAACATAAAAGATGGTGGATCATTATCTCATTAATCATATCAGTTCATACACGATTCAATATTTCTTTACATACTCGAAATGAAATCAGGGGCACACATGCTCCTATAACAAAATAAAGTACAACTTAACTATCTAATACAAAAAGACAACCTAATCATCCTAGAGACGTTCTTAAAATCTAGGCCTAGTCAAGGTCTATCCGGAGAATGGATCCCACTACTATTGTTTACCTCGGTGTTGATCTATCTCATACAGGAATCCTAATTCAGAGTACATCACTCCGAATTAGAATCCTTACCAAAAGAGGGAAGAAATAGCCTCATGATAGACCAAATCTCTACGAGTTTATCCTTACTGTAGATGTCCCAAGCTCTCCAGGTACCACCGGGTAATGGTGCGTACTCCGGTAGAGGAGATCATAGAGAAGGTGAAGCTGCTGTGGGATACTCCTAACGCTCATCGTCCACAACTTGCTGGAAGGAGGTTGAGCCACGAAGATAAGGTAACTCTTCTTACCTCTAAACTGTACTCTCGATCACTCCCGCACCTATGTTGGGAAGAGATAATTCCATAGCTTGTGCGTCCAACTCAACCGGAAGTTCTTCAGGGATCAAAGGCAATCTACCACTCGTATGACGTCTCTTTGATAGCCCACTAACCATGCTAATAGTTTATGTGTAACATCCCTGATGTTTTAATGAGAATTATAAAAATGGAAAATGTTAGTAAATGTTTTAGAAATTTTATTTAGTATTTGTTCTGTCTGAGCCGGAGTCGGGAAATTCGGTGTCGGGATCGGTCTCAGAAGCGCGGGCAGACGGGGTTGAAGATCAGATGTACAAGGGAGAACGGACAGAGAGGTACGGTCTTGGACTAACCGGTGTGAGGAGAGCGCCTCACTCGAAGCTATAACCCGGATCAACCTCTTATAATGACTGAAACAATGGGTGTACACAACCAAGAGGCGAGAGCGGATGAGAGATCCGGCCTCTCAAGCAGTAGCTCGGATTTCCGAGGTGTGGGCACTATGTTGGAATGCCGGTTGGCCGGTATTCAGACTGGGCCTATACTCTTGCGAAGTATTAGAGAATTGTAGATAATTAAACGTTGTGGGAATAAATAAGTGTAGTTGATTTGATAACTATAAAAGAGTTCAGTGTGGTGAAGTTGATTAAAATTTAATAAGAATGCAAATAAAATAAGGGAAAAGGCGATCTTGCCCCTGAGCTTTATATATAAAGGAAATTCCTTCTCTCCCCTCTTCATTATTTACGAACTTCTTCTTTTGATCTGTTCCCTCTTCTTCATTTTCTCATCTCTTGTCGCTGAGTTGCATGCGCTGAAAGAGGACTTCATTCGTGTCTGAACTTCAATCGAACCCCATTCCTGTGATCGAGGCTTCAAGGTGAGTCCACTGATCCATTTTATTTGTGACCCCTTATCCCTTTCGTTCTCGGGCGGTCAAGGGCCATGCATGGCTGTATTCGAGTCCGTTCTCCACTCCTTTGGTGAGTGTGAGCCCAAATACGGTCTATGAACTAAGGGCGTTGAAGTAACGGGCTTCACCTTCTGATCCGTAGGTAGTAGGTTAAGCAACGGAAGACTGCGTGACAGAACTGAGACTGCGAACCCAGTGCTCAGAGGAAGGAATCGACACAGGGAGCAGATTATCGAAGCGTGGAACCAAGGTAAGGGGGGTGTTCAGGTTATAATTAATTAGAATAGGACTTACTTCTTATCCGGGCCGTTGAGTGGTGTAAACAGGTTAAGAAAATGTTACTGAACATAGTTGTGTGTTTGCGCTTGTACATATGTTACTGTGTATACCGATCAGTTGAGGATCGGGTGTGTGGTTGAGTTTATCATGTTATGACTTTGAAATATTTAATGTCGAAATGATCGGTGTTAAGTGAATTTGGGTTGGCAAGAAGGTCACCCGAGTGATGAGAAGTTGTTGATGATAATATGTTAAATGTGAATTGTTGAATGACTATGTGGTGTGGGATGGCCGACGGTATATGATAGCCCCTCATTTCCGGCTCCCGTGGTTTTTGTGCCCAGTTGAGCTACCCAGTGGTCAAGTAGGACCCAGTGGTCGAGGTGGAGAGTCAAGCAGGACTCGGTGAACCAAGCAGGGTTCACGGGGTGTCAAGTAGGACCCCTAGCTGAAGGCCAATCCTTTAGTATCCGGATACTAGGAGTCAGATTGTATGAGAGTCAGTGGTGATTGTGATGAATGTGATGTAATTGCTTAGTTTGGGTTAATATGTTTATCGTATGTAATGAGCTATGTTTTCAAGTACGATTTGATAGATCTCCGAGTGAAAAGTTGACATATTTAATAAGTATGAATTGACTCCTTGATGATTGTAAATAATATAATTGTTGAGTAAACTGTTATGATTTTCGAATGATGCTTAATGTATATATATATGTTAAATTCCATTCTATATTAATTACAATGCCAAACACTCACTCTTGCTGTTGTTTCAATTTAGTAACCAGTGACAGGGAGGAGGGAGGAGCCATGGAGTCGCGCCAAGGGGGAGATCGATGCCAGGGCCCGAGTGACTTTGAGTGATTCAGTAGAGTTATATGTGTGTATGAGTAATTTTCGAATGTTATTATTAGCTGTGTGTTAACTAAGACTGAATCGGATATGAATCTGCATTTTAAAATACATTACTGTCTATTTATATGCTCTCATGGTTGCTATGGCAACTCGTTAGCTAACAGAATCCCCGAATGAGGAGTAATCAAGCGAGTCAAATGAGGAATGTCCGAGTGAATGGAAGTGGTGTGTTTTCTAAGTGAAACCCATTTGCCGAGTAAACCATTTTTCCGGGTGAAATCTCTCGGGAGTCAGTTAGTGTGTATTATTCGCTCAGATTTCATGAAGGTATTCGCCCAAGCGAGTCGACGCTCGCTTAAGCGACTCTCGAGTCGTTTAGGTACCTTGGGGTTCGCTCACGCGAGTGATCCCTGTTTTTCTCCTTTTTCCCCTCTGTCTTCTTTTCCTTCCTCCGCTCTTCTTCTCCCGTCGCTCCTAATTCTGCTTGGTCAAATGAGGTATCTCCAATCGGATATTACCTTGCGTTCGCTTCATTAGTATTTCAAGGGTAATTAACGCCATTGTGTATTAGGAGCGGGTGAAGCAGTTTCTGATCGGTTGTCAGTTTCATTGGGTTAAGAGAAGTAAATGTTATTTTTCATTAAGACTTAAATATTTATTTAAAGTGAAAAATTTATTGTGAAAATTAATTAATTAAATATAAATAAATGCAAATTTGGATTAGGATGTTACATTATGGATTTGAACCAAAACACTTGAAAGTATATGGATTAGATATCATAATAGTTTAGAAACCAATCAACCTTTGTTTAACAAGTCTAGGGGGTTTGTTGTCATTAAAACATTTTGAGGGGATTTTCTCGAAACTCTCCAATTTTTTTGATGATGATAAACTCATCATAATCAAAGGTTGATTTCTTAAGATAAGAACAAGCATAGAAAAGGGAGACTCCCCCTAAATATAAACATATAATCAGGGATTTTTGCCTTTCTGGCGTAGAAGAAAAAAATGTTTTATAAAATGGGGTGGGAACAAAAATATGTGTGTTTCGGGTAAAAATTGTCATTTCAATACTTACATTACGTATTTTCAAATGACAAAATAACATTTCGTATTATGGAAAGACATAATCTGACTATTACGTATTTTCAAAATACAAAATTTTGATTTCGTATGCTAGAGAAACGTAATGTCAGTTGGGCATGCAATTATTCTCAGCGGTTGAAAACTTAAACTGCGGACAATAGGGTGCCCACGAGAATCTGGACTACTACCACCTATTGTCAGCGGTTAATAATTATAATAACCGCTGAGAGTTAGTTTCATAAGTTTCTAAACATTTACTTTTTAATTATATATATTAAATAAATTTTAAAAATATAATTAAAAAGTAAATGTTTGGAAACTTATGAAACTAACTGTTAGCGGTTATAATTATTAAACGCTGACAACAGGGTGGTAGTAGTCCTAATTCTCGTGGGTACCCTATTGTCCATGGTTTAAGTTTTCAATTGCTGAGAATAATTGTCTGCCCAATTGACATTACGTTTCTCCTGTATACGAAATCAAAATTTCATATTTCAAAAATACGTAATGGTCAGATTACGTCTTTCCATAATACGAAATGTTATTTTGTCATTTGAATATACGTAATATAAGTATTGAAGTTACAATTTTTACCCCAGACACACAAATATTTTTGTTCCCACCCCATTTTATAAAATATTTTTTTCTTCTACGCCAGAAAGGCTAAAATCCCCATATAATCTGAAGAGAATATTTATTCATATAAGCAAATACATATAATATAGAGTTGATCCATAACACAACTCGGAACATTGAACATAGTCAAGGGAACGATGTTTAGAACATAGAAATTCATTCCAAAAGAAGAAGCTAAATGTACATAAGCCATTGATTCAGGCACCAAGGCGGGATTGAAAATAGAAATAACTAAAAAGACAAAGTATTAAAAATATAGACAAAAAATAGTGTTCTTAACTATACGACATGTCTACACTAGATGTCATTCAACAAGATAATGAAATTAAAAGTTATGCAATAAGCATCAAAAGACATTGTTGATTTCAGAAATGAATTTCATCCATATCGATCTTCCTTTTCTTCTTTATATCATTCTTTCCCCATTTGGCATCAATAAAAAATGATGCAGGGGAGCCCTTTCAACAAAAGAAGGATTAATTATGAGTCTTATCAGGGGTGGACTAATTAGAGGAAAATGGACTATTAGACAGTGTGAATGAGCTAGCAAGAAACCTTTCCATAAGCCGGGCTTTTGGCCAAAATAGGCCCTTTTTAAAAATATTTGTGTTTTTGGGGTAGTAAAAAAAATATTTAGTGGTCTGGGGTAACTACGGAGGCAAGTGCTTCATTAATGTAATCAAGGAATGCTATAATGTCTATATCATATATATATATATATATATATATATATTATTAAAAATTACATACAACAAATGTTGAATCTAGAACACTTTAAGCATAACAAATACTAATAACCACAGAGACAACTACCTCCTTATACAATTAAGGAATGTTATAATATCTATATTATTTATATATTAAATATAAATTAATGTATAAAATATAAATAATTTATATATTAAAAATTATAAAATTTATTAAAGTACAAAATATATATAATTTATATTTAAAACCATTAAAATAATTTATAATATATATATAAATCACGTTAATATAATTTATAAATTATAATTTATAATGTACAAAATATAAAGAATTTATATATATAACACGTAAATATATAGAAAATACGTTAATAATATATATTATAATTTATAATATATAATTTATATATTAAAACCATTAAAATAATTTATAATTTATAAATATATACTATTAACGTTAAATTATAAATTATAATTTAAATTAACGTTAAATTTATTAACGTTATAAATTATAATTTATAATGGTTTTAAAATATAAATTATATACATTTTATACATTAATATATTTTATAATTTTTAATATATAAATGATATAGATATTATAACATCCTTAATTATATCCATGAAGTAGTTGCCTCTGTGGTTATTAATGCTTGTTCACTTGAAGGGTTCCAAGTTCAACCTCCGCTGCAATGAAGCACTTGCCTTAATGGTTACCATGACTTTTTGCGCTTAATGGGTTCCAGATTTGAATAGGCTCAGCATAAGACTATACTAAGAAATGCATATTGATGACATGGAAAAATAGATTTTGTGGTATCACACAAATTTTATAGCTTGGTTTACTTGAAATAGTGGATGGAATTGATTGTTAATGGTTTTGGTAAAAACCCTAAGTTTTGGTAGATGTTGGGTTTTAATAAAATTTGAGGAAATGTGTTTTATTGCCTTAGGAGTGATTTATGAGTATGGAAATGAGTTTTGGAATGATTGGAATGAGTTATTAGTGATGATAAATTATGGAATCATGATAAAGTGTTGGTGCCTTAAGTTATTAAATGTGGTGGAAGATATTTTCTTGATAAGAATGGTGTGAACCATTATAATGAGGTGCTTTGGAACATTGGTAAACACTATGGAAAATGAGTGAAGAGAATAATGTTAGTATTCGTATGGTGACGTTGGGTGTAACCATTTAAAGGATAGAAAATCTTAATTAAGGGAAATGAAATTTTAAAACTTAATAAAATGAAAAATTAATGCCTATAAAATATTTAGAATATGATCAGAATCATGAACATAATTACTTATGTACTTAAGATTGTAAATGTTGCTTGAACTAGTAATTAATTGTATATGTATATGTATTAAGTGTAGGGCAAAATCCAGAATGTGAGGTGGGACCGCCAAATCACCTGAATTTCTTTTCTTGAGGTAGGAGAGAAGTTTTATATTCTTAAATGCATGAATTGAATAACTTGATGGTTGTTGTATAGTATGATAAATCATATTTACCTTGCCATGAATTTTGTGACTTGTTGTAATGATTGACTTTGTTATTGATGTCTCTTGTTGGCAAATATGTGATATGCATTTAGAATATATGTGGCGTGCCTCTTGTGGTGATTGATGAATGTTATGGAAATTTGGGTGAATATGTGCCTTTGTGTTGTTGTAAAAAATGCATGTTCACCACTGGTATTGAATAATGATTATTGATGATGAGATTGAAATAAATGTTGTGTTGCACACCTATGAGTGGTGATAAAGAATTGATAAATATTGTTGATGCCATTGTGATTTATAGAAGATGTAAGCTTATGATGAATGTTGAAAGTAAAATTGACACGAGAGGATGTAAATGCCATAATTAAATATTGAAACAATGGTAAGATTTATGAAAATTAAAATCCACTAAGAGAATATGGTGATAATAACCATGATAATGATGATGAATGATTGATGAGTGACATGGTGGGATGCATTAATGTGAGAATGCATATGATAGGCATTTGCATTGCATCCATGACATATATATTTAGCTGCCCGGTTTGGAATTTTAGGGGTTCCACGGGTTGGCCTAGTGGGAGGGTGGCTCAGTGTATGAGCTTAGTTGTTACCCTAGTGATTACGTGGTTGAATCATGAAGTTACCCGTGCATCACAGAGGATTGTATGTGGTTGACCCAGTGGGGTGGATCTTTGAGGAATGGAATTTCCCTGGTGGTTTTGTTGAATCACAGCTGCCATGGTGAGAAATCATGGTTGGCTTGCAACACTATATTGATAGCATCTAGTATGTTGCTTGCCGCCATCATAATGAAATGACCGATGTTGTATTTTGGCCGATGCGGTTTGGTACTAGTAAAAATATTGATATATATATATATATATATATATATGTGTGTGTGTGTGTGTACACATTATTATTGAGATGATACTATAGTATAAACCCACATAATTTTCCCATAGTCAGATCCGCGATTGATGAATATGATTTCTTATGCATATGCATTAGCCTAAGAGCATTTGTGTATAGCCTAGTGATATGTTGGAATGAGATTGAGACTTTCAAGGGTGATGGATGAATTTGGGGGTTGAAACCCCATAAACTAACGAAGTAAATTATTATGATAAATAATATGATAAACTTGTGAAAATGTTTGTGATGTCCCATTAGATTGAAGGGCAATGGATTATGTTTGTGTATATGCTTGCTATGAACTTGGTTATGATCATGATACATGTCCACTGTGATAAAAATGATGATTTGATAATGTTGGCACTTATGGTTCAAAGCATAAGTGATTTATATGCATGTACACATAATTATAAGTGTTTAAATTTGTCATTTTGAATGTAATACTCACTCTCTTAAGTTGTCTCGTTTTAGTATTGTGATGTAGGACTTTGCATGGGTGAAATGAACTTCATTTTGAGAAATGGATGCTTTGTTTTGGAAGGTAAAATAGTAGTAATAGAATGTCTTAGACGGTAATATAAATGACTCATAATGGTGTTAATAATATTGTTGATGATATCCTCAATTACTTTTTAAATGAATCCCTTATTATTTTGATGTGGAAAAAGGCCAATTCTTTTGTATATGACAATGAATGATATTTGGACATGTGAATTTGATTGCCAATGTGATGACAAAGATATTTATGTTGATGAACAATGCATGAATCGCTAAGGCTTGGAACGCCATGTTTGTGAATTCATTGATGAATCCAAGTAGGACTCTTTTACTTACGCATGTGATTGTGATCCATTATTTAGGAAATGATGTAATAGTTTAAATGGTGTATGAATTGTGATATTGTACCATGAATTAGGTGATCTTTGTGTGCCAAAAAGGTCCCTAGAAGTGTAAGGGTTAGGGTTCTCAAATACATGAAAATTTGATGGCAAAAACATGTTTTGAAAAGAGAGAACCACAACCATGGTTAAAACCACGACATGGCCGTGGAACTCTCTTTCTAGTGGCAATTTTTATATCTGTTTTTACCTGGAAGACAATGGGAACCATAGCCATGGTTTGAACCATGGCCTGGCGGTAGATCACTGCCAAATGCTTAAAAAAATTTTGTTTCGCATTATTTACTTGTCCAATTGCATCCCTTTTGATTAGTAATTACATCCCTTTGCTTCTCGGCTCAAAAACATAATTTAATGCGCACATTTCCATTAAATTTTGGCATGATTCTTGTGTCTCTTTAGCTAGGGATTCCAACCTTACAATTCATGGGTGGATTGCATACCCTAGTTAGCTTTTCATGTGTAACTCCTTACATGAGTCTCATTTGCCTTTGGATTTCTTCTCATATCTTCACATATAGGAAGAGATGGATGCCTTGTATACACATTTCTTATTCCGCTATTTTTGTTTATCTTTATGTATACGTTGAGGGTTCTTGATTATCGATTTGTCTCTTATCGTTTTATTTTAATCGTAGCATCTGGTTTTTCGTGGTTCGGATCTTGTGCGAGTGGTCGACTTATGAAACGTAATTTATTCGTATTTTTATTAATTATTTATGCTTGAATCGAGATTCAGATCTGTGGAATCAGGGTGCCATAAGATCTAGAATATTCAGAGATATGCTTGACATACGTGGTATGATTGATTTGGGGATGGTTGAAGGTAGTTTCACCTGGTTTCGAAAAGAGTGAAGGGTGAAATCGCCTACTAAAAGAATGGAAAATGCTGAATGGGAGAACCTTTTTTAAGGAAACTTGGGTAGAGAGTATATGCCCTGTGACTCAGATTATATACTTATCCTCCTTTTCTCAGTAAGAAAAGCTTCTAGGAGATGTGATAGACCTTTCAGGTCTTTGGCTAGTTGGGTGCAACATCTGGAATATGGTGGTGTGGTTCAGGGTGCTTGGTGGAACACAAGCCCATAATTTCATAATCATCTTGATAAAGTTCATGATGAATCCATTCATTTTAATATGGAAGTGTCCGAGGATATTATTAGAAGAAAGCATTGAGTAGAGAACAAATTGAGAGGGATACAAGATAATCTTGATAATACACCTTTTGAAGCATTAATTGGATTCGAAGCTGACCTTGAAAGAGAGTACAAGGAAATTCTAAAGCAAGGGGAAACTTTACGGTTTCAAAAATCATGAGAAAAGTGGGTTAAACTAGGCGATCGAAACAATAAGTTCTTTCATGCTTAAACCATTATTTGAAGGCGTCGAAATCATATCCATGGCTTACATGTTAGTGGTAATATTTGGGTGCACTGATAAGGAAAGAATAAGACTTCCAAGTTCTTTAAAGAGATCTTTGCTCCCAACGGTGTGCTAAATGAGGGTGAAGTCCCGCAAGGTTCAACCCCTCATTTATCTACTCAGGTAAAGGAGATGTTGGTCGCCCCCGTCTCTCTTCAAGAGGTGAAACATGCTATCACAGTGATGAAGTCTTTCGAAACACCTGGTTTTAACAGATTTCAATCGTTCCTTTTCAAAAAAATATTAGGAAGTGGTGAGAGTTGCATTCTCCTATGGATATCCAAGCATTGTAGAAATTCTTGTGGTTTCAATTCCAACGTTGATCATCCTGTCAATCTTAAGGAATTTAGGCTAATAAGCTTATGTAATTTTATGTGTAAGGTAATTATGAAAGTATTGGTGAATTATCTCTGCCTCTTCTTTAATGAAGTAGGGCCTTTCCAAGGAAGTTGCATCCCGTAAAGGGAAACATCAAACAATGTTATTCTAGCACAAAAAGTACTTCATTATATACATCAAAGGAAAAGGAAGCAAGGAGTTATGGCTTTTAAAATGGACCTAGAAAAAGCTTATGACAAGGTTAACTAGAATTTTCTAGAGTCTAGTCTGAGAGCCTTTGACTTTCCCTCGATGACTATAAGGCTCATAATGTGGTGTGTTAAATCGTCTTCGCTACCTATTCTTTGGAATGGATCAAAATTAGATCCTATCATACCTATACGAGGCCTCTGGCAAGTGATCCCATGTCATCCTATCTTTTTATTCTTTGCATGGAAATTCTCACGAGTGGCATACAATGCTGAGTGGAAAATGGGTCTTTGGAAACCCATCTTGATGTCTAAGAATGGACATCCCATTTCTCATTTGTTATTCATTGATGATATGCTCCTTTTTACATCAGTATTGTAACTCAGGTTAGGGTTATCTTGGAAACCTTGAAGGAATTCTGTGAGATTTCTGGATTGTCAATCAATTTGAATAAATCTAAGGCGATGTGTTCCAAAAATGTAACCTGTAGAAGAAGGGAGGTGCTCAAAGTGGAGTCTTCAATTGCTATAGTATCAGATCTCAGAAGCTATTTAGGTTTTAAATTATTCTAAGGACGTGTAAAGAAATTTGATTTATAATCCTTGATAGAAGGAGTGAATAGGAGAATGGCGAATTGGAAGTCAAGACTTCGTAATAGAGCAGGGGGAATATGTCTTGCTAAGATAGTGGTGAGTCAATACTTGTCTACATAATGTAGAATATCTTAATTCCTAGGGCTATATGTTACATGGTGAATAGGAAAATCCGTAATTTTATCTAGGCCGATGACAAAGACAAGCGGAGGTGGAACTTTGTTCTTTGGAGTATGGTCAGATAGCCAAAGAAGAATGATGGCCTGGCCCTGCGGAATTCTTGTGTTATGAACACTACTACGCTAGGAAAATTAGTTTGGACAATGTTTCATCAACTTGTTAAGCTATGAGTGAGAGTTTTAAGTTATAAATACTTGGCAGGGAAGCACCTTTCTGAATGCTCTAGTACGAACAATGCTTCACATGTTTTGAGAAGCTTACTGTTTGCAATGGACGAGTTGATGGAAGGGTATAAATTCTTAGTGGGACCAGGTAATTCTAGTGTATGACTACTAGTCGAGGAGAGGTAGACTTGGTGATCTTATTCCATATGTACATATGATAGACACACAACTCTGGATGGAGGATGTCATCATAGAGGGTACGTGGGACACTTCCATTTTGTATACTCGAATGAATGACTTGGCTTTCTTTTGCTTCACTAATGTAGATCCAAAAATTAATATTCAAGGGTATGAAGGTTGGGTTTGGATTACATTAATATCAGGCGAATACAAAGTGGAAAATGGGTAGGGTTGGTTGCTAACGAAGAAACACAATGAACATAATGGATATGGGTATGACGTTTAAGTATATTTTAGAGAAATCCAGAGTCTTGATATGGCTTCTCCTCCACCAATTCCTGTTGGTAAATAGTTATAGGCTGAAGTGTGGTTTGACTACATCCCCACTATGCTCTAGATGTTCGGGTGGTGAAGATGTTTTCCATATGTTAAGGGGTTGTGCTCACATGCTGGAGGTTTGGGGAAGTTTGATCTTTCATTATATACTAGGTTTTAATGCAACACCTTTTATGGGTGAATAGGATGGTAAGTACTCGTAAGGCAACTCTATTTTTGACAACGTTATGGTGGATATGGTGTTGGTGGAACAATAACTAGACTCGGTCCTGTGCAAGATCGTAGGCAACAACGATGAATTTTTGAGATATATAGGACCTGAAGGTTTAACGAACCCAACGGATACTTGCCTACCAAGATGGGTGGCACCTGCGTAGAGTGAATTCAAGATGAAGATGGATGGAAGTTGTAACCCAAACGCGAGTGGGATGGGATTTGTTGGTTTCCCAAGGAAGGGGGATGCGGTGCATGTGGAGTTACTAGCGATCTTGAATAGGCTAAAGCTAGCCTGGGAGTGGAATATGAGAAGGTTTACAATTGAATCAGATGCTATGAAAGTTATGGAAGTTGTTAATCATGGTGCAATTCCAACAATTTTCATTCACCTGGACATACTTCTTCAAGTTTAGGAGCTACTTCAAACGAATTGGGTTGTACAGGTGAATCATGTGGTGAGAGAATGTAACCAAGTTGTAAATTCTTTGGCCTTCTATGGCAGGGAACATTAATAGATTTAGTTACTTGGGATGTCTCTCCCCTAACTATGGCCACTATGATCTTGTTAGAGAGTAGTTAGTTATTTCTAGTTTTCTTTATTTCTTCACATGCCACCTAAAAAAAGTATTTTATTAAGATAAATGAAATTTACTTTTTCAAAAAGTTATTCAAAATAACTTCTATAAATAACCACATATATAATGTTTTTTAGATGTAATTTTTTCAAAAGTTCAAATAAATACTTTTAAAATGTTAAACATGATTTTAATAACTAATTAAATTTTATTTAAAAATTAAAACCAACGGGTTGATCGTGTGAAGCACAAGAATCAGTTTAGTTATAATCTACCAACCCGTGCACTAGCATAATAACTTCTGATAAGCAAAGTTTCCATACCCTTATGAATTCTTTTTTCTTTTATTGTAGCCCAACTTGGTTAATTCACAAATTAATATTGCATACACCTAAAAAGTTGATCTTCATTTTCTTTATTTTGTATTTTGAAGATGATACCAAAATAACTCAAGACAAAATTCAAGTCCAATAAATATCTAACATGATCTTATGTACCGATTCAAGAAGTGTCTGTGTATTTATTCATACATACATACATAGAATGAGCACTCCCATATGTGTGTGTGTGAAATTTTTTGTATTAGTAGCAAATTCCCAATTCCAAACACTACTAAAGGGACTTTAAAGCTAGAGGTCTTCAAGGGAATTGATGACATAATAATGTCATTGAAGAATCCATTTTCCTTTCTTTATGCTTGGAGAGAAATCTTTAGAGGTTTAACTATATTTTTATAAGAAATAAAAAGATAAAATCATCAAAACTAATATTAAGATTAATTAGGTTAGATGTTTAACTTTTTTTCTTCAAGAATACACTTAAACTACATATTATTTAAGGTGTATTAATGCTTAATTTTCTCTTATATCCCTATTTATTGTGAAGAGTGCAAAAGTTACATCTCTAATTAGTCAATACCTTTTTTATAAAAAATAAATTTAGTATAATATTTTAACAAAATTATTTTATTCTCCCATGTAAAGCACGAGAAATGTGAAAAATAAAATAAAATAACCCGTTTAAATGCATGGATCACTTACTAGTTTACTTGGTAAGAGATAACCCAGTTTCCTTTTTTCCATACAAGAAATAATCTAATTTAAAGTATGATTAGATACCATGTGTGAATTCCATTGTTAAGATATTCAAACTCATTACTTTTGTGGTAAATTAATGACCAAAATACATCTTTTACCAATTTAGTCTTTTGAATTTATTTTTTAAAAAATAGAATCATTTTTTAGGGATAAAAATTAGACCTAGATCCAATAGGCACCCATAAAAATTACCTGTATGGTATTTACTTATTTAATGGGTAAGGCTTCAAATTTACTCATCTTTTACTTTATGTGAATCTCTTAATTAATTTTTCACCATTTAAAGTTAATTTAATGGTTATGATGAGAAAACTTTGTTATTATGAGAAATAAGAAGAATAATAAAAGCTCATCGGGTTTTATTTGATAATCCATATGCGCTATATGGTCCATGCATAGGCTCTAATATCTAGGTTAGGAGTATCCCATTGGACACTATACAGGCATGCTATAGACAAAGATCACATGTATTAGATAGTGTTGCTAATGCATGGGACCTCTGTCTATAGCATGTCTGTGGAGTGCTTGATGGGATATCGTTGCCCTAGTGACATAGAAGCCTATGCATATGTAGCTAGAAGTGGTCCTCTAACCAATATTCTTACAATATGCTCAATTTGTTAAGATTCAACCCGTAACCTATACTAGCAGCCTAAATATCAAGTAGATAGGGTGTGGAACGTTATCTACACTCGTATTCCCTAAAAAGTAACCCTACCGAAAGTCATATATGAAAGATACTTGGGATCAGATCTCTAAAGGTAATACCCTTTGATATCCTTACTTGATAGACTACGTTTTAATCAATAAGTTAGTCCATACATAACCAAAATCAAACTTCTCTAGTGAACGAGAGCATTGAGGTATCCCTCAGTTAGCACACTCTTTGTGTCTTGAAACCCATATCCACATTGAAGTAGGATAATGTAGTGTTAAAGTTTTTGTTCAGTAGCCTGTATGAAACCATAACCCTCCCCTTAGAATTAGAGGCAACCTTACTAAAGAAACAACTCCAATAAGCGCTTCAAGTAATAAGCCTTCTCTCTAACGATAACCATATTTTGTCATCCAAATGTTTGTAGTAGGGCTTGGATTTTATTGCACATGCCCAACTAAGTAAGATCCTACTGATGTAGAAACTATGTAGGCTAAATGAAAAATTTCTAGATCCTCTAAAACCACTATACTTGTTTTCTCATAGCATGAATCCTATATATTGGTTGTGATCCTCTTCAAAATCACTACATTGGCAATCTAGTCTTTTTATGCATCTACACTCAAAATGGGCAAAATAGAAAATTGTTAGTATAAGAACGGGCCATGCTCAGGTGAGCATAAGTTGTGTTTAACCCAAAAAAGAAGAGAATTCAAAATTCATCAAGCACAAGTTTGCTTCATCAATCATGATCGATGTTCAATATTGTACATTAAGCATGGGTCGTGCTTTTCCAAGCATGACCCGTGTTCATATTTGTTCATCGAATACAACCCTTGCTTTATTAACCATGTCATGTGCCTAAATGAGAGATCACCACAACTAGCCTCATTCACATGACTCTCAATCAAACACATATTCTAATTAATCCAAAGTGATCTAAATCATCAAATAAGCAAAAGAAACAATAACCTTATATTTAATCCTAATTCATAAATCAATCAAACCAATCAAAACCATAAGCTTCTCAAAATAGAACAATCTTGAAAACTCTAAACAAAAGAGTAATGAACCACATACCTTATGTTTGATGAATGAAACAAGTGATGAAATTTGTCATAAAATTAATAGAAATAGAAATTTTGGCTCAAGGGGTGAATTAAAGGAAATTGGAAGTTATGGTAATGCATTCTCTTTGACTTGATTATGATTTTAAACCTTGAAAATGAATTTTTGGATAATGAAAAGGTTAGATCTTGGTACTGGTCAAATGGTGCATGATGTGTAGATGCATTACATGCTATAAAATCTCATCTTATTTTGGCTTGCATTTGATTTTTGTTGGCACTAAAATATGGATCCTTCTTTGCATGTATGAAGCTTGATTTTTGGTGATTTTGTGAGGTTGAACCCGTGGCTTTGTGCTTGGTTTTGGTGAAGCTTTGATTTTATAAATTGTATATGATTGTGCTTGAAATTGTGGCTTAGGTGATATTAACTTATTGCATGAAGTAAATCCTAAATTTTGAGCTTGTGGTTAAATATGTTTTGAGGCTGTTCCGGAATTTTTTTATGGCTGTTTTGATGATGAGAAAATTGGTATAAGTAGCTGTTTGAAAAGAATTATGAGAAACCACGAGTGTCGGGTCCTCAGCTGAAAATGTGCAAAAATATGTATTTACGGGGGTACACGGGAGGATGGGCACGCTGCCTTTACCTTGTAATTTTATTGCACTGTTTGATATGAAATTTTAATCTATGAGTACTGCCAAAGAGGAGAAGAGATAGATGGTGGCAACATTACGCAATGCTTGTTCTTAATCGCGCTATATGGTATTTTAAAATGAGGAAAATTTTACAATTTTGATGATTTCATGAAAATCTAAATTCTAGAAAGAATTGAAGTAATATTTTATTTTATAAATAAAGTACTTTAAAAATTAATAACTTTTGGCTTTGGAATCACTCGAATTGGAGTTTTCTGGCAAAAATACGATAAAAATGAAGTTTCTAACAAAATCGACAAAAAAGAAGTATTTATGCCTATTTTATTTGATTTTGAGTAAGAGACACTATTTCACTTAGTTGAGAAGTATTTTCTTATCTTAACAAAATAAAACTCAAAGGTGATTTCGTTCTAAGCTCGAAAGAATAAAGTTCCATGGCAATTTAGTACGACGGGATAATGTTCGCTAAACGATCCGATAAAATCTATTCGACATATCCAAGTTTTTCCTAAGTATTTAGTTACAAGAAAATTTTATGAGTTACCTTAGTATTTCAATCTTAAAATGCCAAAAGAAATAGAGTTTGGAATCGAATCATACAATGAGACGACGTTTTCCACTAAATCGGTAAAATAAGCATTTTTCTACTATTTTCGATACACGATAAGTTTGGGGTATATCTAACTTAAGTAACACAAAATGTTGATAGTTATTGGGATTTTGAAAGGTTCCTTAAAAATTTAATTTTTAGTCAAGCCTTAGTCTCAGTACTCCTAAAATAATGCACTAGATAATAACTAAGACTAGACATATAATTTGAAATACGAGATTCTTTAGAATTGTAATAATTGATTCTTGACGCATTAAGAACAAGGACATCAGACGTAGGAGTTCTGCCTGACACTCGATTAATAAATAATAAAAGATTAAATGAGGAAAATGCATGCTGCATACAATACATGAGATTGAACGATGAGTTGGATTGTGGAACCTAGAGCAATAGTGATGGGTACACTGGAGGGCATGTGTGTTCCGATCCCATGGAAGGATCTTAGGAGTACAACTGGGTCGGGCATCCAATGGTTCAGAGTCGAGCTCGATGTCGGACAGTCCGTGGCAAACCTGGTGTGCTTCGACTAGGACGAGTGTCACTAGAACTTTCTAGTGCTAGTTTTGCTTGATTGTGATTATGATGAGTATGTGATGGATCCATGTTGAATGGGACAAAGGTGTCCTTACCCCCTGTTGGTTGCGAGAACTTGGCAATAGTGAAATCAGCTTCATGACCCTCTTTGGCCACTTTAAAATTTGGGATCTATATACTGTTATCCTTGATTGCATACTTGGAGAGCACACCTAACAGTTCAGCATGAACCCAAAAATATTGGTACTTAGCGTTCTTTGTAGTCTAGTTTATTATAGGATTCTTGGTGACAACATTTTGAGGACTCACTTTGGAATGACCTTCGGACGCCATGAAAATTATTTTGTGTTGAAAAATGGAATATTGCTATAAAAATTCACATGGTCAGCATGGTACAACTTAGCACACGAATTGGTACCGCAGTCAGACGATAGAATTATGGGTGAGTTTGGCCTTTTCTTATTCAATGAGTCAGATGAAAATAACTTAACCAAATACTGGGCCAATGCCTCCCTAGTCAACTATTCAGATTGGATGAGGTAGGCCTTAATATCTCAAGTTTATAAAAGCCAACATAATTTTGCTTATGTCACCTACAGCTTTCATTGGGATGACACAAATGGCTATGATTGTGGCTTTGACAATACTTTTACTAGCTCACCGGTTATGTGGCCATCCCCTATATCCTGATTTTACATAGATAAAAAGACAAGTGTTAAAGAATCTTAAAAGGAGGGAAATGAAGGGGGATACCTTCAGAGATGACCCTTATTGTTCTCTTGGTACGCGCTAGGGAGACAGTTTGAAACACATAAATTTTTATGACATTAGTTGATTTATGTCAAAGTAGAACAATAACAAGAATGACAATGAGAAATTAGTTAAAATGAACCCTTATTTATAGCCGAGGGCAGGGGGTGAAGGTGCTCAAAACTGTTCTGCGCAATGATAACAATGCCTTTTCATATTGTGAATGACAATTGTCTGGAACTGAAATGTCATAGACATTCAACTAGTGACACGTGTCATTGACAACCCTCAACCGTAGAAAAATAACCATTTCAATGCAAGAGAAGCACACTGACACTAGGAGTCTATAAATGAAATATGAGAACAACTACCTTAATAAGAAATTTTCAAAAGTAACCGTAGTAGCCTATTGAAGCAACCCCTAACTCACTTCAACAAGCTAGGGGCAAATGATTTGAGCCTGATACTAGCCCAAATCTAGAAGACTATTCCAATATATAACCCAAACATGGTCTGGTATTCCCCAATGGAAGGCACCACGTGAAGCCCATACTGAGGTCAACTTGATCTGGTATAAAGCAAAGGCTATGTGGCAACAAGGGGCATACCGGCTTAAAATACCTGCAATGGTGTCAAAAATATCTATGCTTGTGTTAGTTTTCCTATATCTTTACGAAAAAGTATTGAAAAATAATATGGATAAAACCTTCCATAGATGTAATGTTCTTAGGGATGTTTGTGAAGCAATGGCCTAAGTTATACACAACGAAGAAGGTAAATGGAAGATGTATATGTAATTGTTAGTGAAGAAATGGTGCGTTGAAACCCAGTAAGAATTGTGACAGTTGAAGATAGTTTCGGTTACTCAAAGTGTTCTAATTTTCTTTTTTGTAATGGGGCTCCTGGTTATGATGATGAAAGTGTAATGGGATCCTGGTTCTTAGTTTGTAATGGTTTTTCAATATGAGCATATGCTTGTAATGAGGCTCCTAGTTCTTATTTTGTAGTCCATATGTTTATAGTCCTTTCATAGTGAGTATGTGTTTGTAATCCTGTTCTTGATTTATAAAATGCAAAAATTAAGTTTGTATTTCCATTTTGTTCCAAACCATTTTTTCTAACCCATTTAAGAGCACAGATTTATAGTCCCAGTATGATCACCATTATATTCCTTTTGATTTATATGTTTGGCATATTATTATAATGAGTGTAAGATGCATAGATTATAGGATCAAACTGAATCTCTTATAGGAATAATTACCTATTGAATAATGGATGTAACATGCACCAAGCCTATAAGATCAATCATTAAAAATATAATGATAGCATTAATATAATGTTAGTCTAATATGTATCAGAATTATAACATACCATGAAATAATGTCAACAACTTCAATAATGTTAGTATTTCAAATATAATGATAACATTGTCATACATTACATGATATGATAGCATTGCCATACATTACAGGACATAAAATAAGTTACTACATAAGAGCTTGTTTAAAATAGGGATATAATCGTCTCTTTAATCTAAGGTTTTCCATGAAAACCATGTGTTTTGGATAGGCAACTTCCTCCTTAGATGGTATTGGTTGTTGGGTGGTGAAGTTGTGGCATTTGGCTGAGCAGGTTGTGGAGATATGGCAGGAGCTGCCAACCTTAGAATCCTCCTAACAGGGGTAGTGGATTCTGTTTGAGACATTGGCTGTGAGTAAATAACATCAAGTACATTCTGGGTCTACTGAGGTGTGGGGTTGGTAGGATTGGCTACATCAACCTGAACCCTTCTATTGTCTTTAGCAACTAGACATGAGAGCTTCCTGTGTTCGACCTCACCATACTCACCATATTTTCCTGTTATAGCTCCCTTTTCATTTTCTTTTTAGGGTTGTTTACCCTATTATTATTTTTATCCTTTTTAGTTTACTCCTGGTTATTCCGACCTGCTTTCCTTCTCTGCTTTTTGGGCCTCGCAATAATAAAGTTTATCTTCTCCCAAAACTCTAATCGAAGGGACTGATTCGATGTAGCGTTGATAAGTTGCCTCCCAAGCTGCCATCGTGAGCCCAACATGGCAATGATCCTCTACTTTGTGAGCTATGGCTGCATAAGCATCTTTGTATGGTATTCCTGCAATGAACATAGAACCATCAATTAATAATATATACTGAACTTATAAAATTAAACACTAAGAACAGAAAATACTTGTCAGTTGCCATACTCTACATGTGCATTATTGTATTCCCAAATTAATAAAAACCTTCTCTGGAAAATAACTAACCTTATACTTTTCAATTCTGCTATCACCTTGTTAGGAATTATGATAAGCTAGGCACTTTACATGAAGAAAAAACAATTACTTGGGAAAACAATATAAGATACCTGTCCACACTATAGCCAATTGTTACTTGTAGACTTATGGTTCTCCAACCTACTCTGCTGAATTAGGGTAACTTTCCAGAATGCCCTGTTAACTTCAGTTTATGGTTGCCTATGGTGATCATTATATATATATAGGTCCTGACCTCTTTGAGCATTGTCACAATGGGCTTGCACCTGACATGCATAAGCTTAGAGTTGAGCACCTCACAATTGTTGTTTGTGATGTTGTTTACCTTGTAGTTTTCATCAAAGAAGGCCTTGCTTCAAGCCTTCTTTGGAAACTTAGACAAATAAGTCCAAGCCTTCTCATTCACTATCCTTATCTTAACCATATTTTTTTAAAACTCATTTGCAGTTGTTAACCTGGCTACCTGCCACAAAAGTTCCCTAAGCTCTTTCCCCCTCCATTGTTTTGAGAAGTTCTACCATAGGTGCCACACACAGAATCTGTGTGGCACACCAGGCATGACTTTTTGAAGTGCAGGTATCAAATCCTATAAGAAACACAAAAAAGTGATCATTAGTTATCAGGAGGTATTGGGTTTGAAAACCACTAAGTAAGGGGTTAATGTTTATACCTTCTACATGTCACTCATAAAGGTAAACATCCTTTCCTTATAGTCACTAACATCTGCATATAGCAGCTCCAAAAACCATTTTCAATTTTCTTTGTTCTCAACCTGGCACAAACCATAAGCAATGGGCCATATGTGGTTATTTACATCTTGCCTCACAACAGTCAAGAGTTTCCCCCTGTAGTATCCTTTCAAGAAAACACCCATCAAGGCCTACCAATGGTCTTCTACATTCTATGAATCCATCTTTGCACCCCTTTAAACAAATGTATAACCTATGGAACACTAGTGGACCTTCAGGTTGTGGTTAACACTCCATCTTCACTGTGGACCCAGGGTTCCTCTTTAAGATTTCCCCACAGTAGTTCCACAGCATGGCAAACTGCTGTTTCTCACTCTCTTCAATCACTTCTCTTAACCTCTTCATTGACCTGTAGATCATCTTGTCCTCCAACTTTACTTTGTACCTTTCTCTAAATAGCTCATACACCCTTAAATGTGTAATATTATGGTGCCTTCTTATATACTTCACTAATTTTCCTATAACTGACTATTGGTCATATGCTGAATTTTTGAACACCCTTACACACGAGTGATGATCATTGAAATTCTTGATCTGATATGATTGCCTAACTGGGTTCAGACTACAAAAAATTTCTCATCCATAATTCTTGTCTTTGCACCTTGCTCTTGCTTTAACTTTATCATTTTTAACTCATTTAATCTCCCTACCTAAATGTACATTGTAATCTTTCATAATATGTTTAAATACTGCAAGTGTAAAAAACTCCTTCTCACACTTTAGCACTACATGCCCAAAAGTAGTTGTTTCATTGTACTGAGGATACACCTCTTTGGACTCACCCTTATCCTCTAAACCTTGAGGAGATTTTAGCTCTTCTGAAACCCACGAGTTTTCAGAACCTTCATCAATGCCTTCACCACATAACCCATCTCCAACTTCATCTTTATTCTTAATATCATTGTCAAATATGGTAGGAATAGCTAACCTCTTATTCTCGTGTGCCTTCCTTATGCTTTGTACATTTTATTTCTACTTTTTGTTACTACATGTGTCTCTGCTTTTCCCCATCCTCTTTCTGCTACAATCCTGGCTTCCTTCTTTATCTTTAGTCTCATCACTGCCTTCTACTTCTTCATCACTGGTCTCAGAAGTGCCTGCTACATCTTTATCACTGATCTTAAAAATGCCCCTACATCTTCATCACTGATCCTAGAAATGCCCCCAACATCTTGTTCTGTGGTCCTAGAACTACCTCCAATATCTTCTTCCATGGCCTTAAGACTACCACCCTCATCACCCACAGTGCCAACTTTATCACTCACAACTCCTACAGTGTCATCATCCACCCTAACCAACACCTTCACTTTATCAGCTTCAACATGGTTCCCCTATCCATATCCATCACTACTGTCTCATCATTTGGATGTTGAAAATACACATCCATTTACCCCTGATTATCCTTAGAACATCTAACAATATCCAATATATCAGTGTCTTCCTTCAATAGGTTTAACCCCTCATTTAGATCAAACCTGGGGTCATACCAAAAGATCTTCTATATCCTACATTACCCACGGTTCTCAACAAATCTAATGAAAGAAAAAAGTATAGATAATTAAGGTTTAACTCCTCCTACTCTTCAACTTTACCCTATTTGTATACTTTTTTGCCATAACCATCAGCCACAAACCTACCTTTGATATGAAGCCTAATCCGAATATCCTACCCATATTACATAACAACATAATCAAAAGTTGATTGGGCAAGAAAAAAAACATATTTCAAGTTTATTACACACACATACATATACTACCAATTTCTAGATGAGTACTAAAAAGATTACATGGAAATCTGTGATCTTAGTCTTAAGTTGTTACAAGGTTAAATGTCGCTTGGAGGAATCACATAAACAAATTCTAAAGCAAGGTTATTTCCAGAGGCTATGTCTATCTTATGTAAGCAAGGTTCTAAAGCAAGTTAAACTCAGTCCAATGAGGATCTTTCAATTTCTCTTGTAGGCTCAAAACTTCACACATTCACATTTGAGGAGTTGAGGGAATCAAAACATAATTTTTCATGGAGTAACATACTTGGTGAATATGGGTTTGGACCTGTGTACAAGGGTTTCTTTGATGAGAAACTTAGGCCTGGTTTGAAAGCTCAAACTGTTGTTGTGAAAAGATTGGACTTGGATGGCTTGCAAGGTCACAAAGAATGGCTGGTTAGATTAATTTCTCAAAAACCTTTTTTAACATAACATGTTTGTTATTTCCTTAACAATATGAGTAACTAATGAATGGAACACTATCTAAAAAATTGTTGTTTTCATACCATAACAAAAAACATAGCAAAAAGAATAATTAATGCAACACCCTAAACCATAACAGAGAACATAACAACTCAAAACATGTTTAAAAATCCTAAACCAGAGAATACCATAACAGATAACTCTATTAAACTAGAGAATATAATAACAAAGAACATAACAACTCAAAATATGTTTGAAAACCCTAAACCAAAGAATACCATAATAGAGAACTCCATTAAACCAAAGAATACGATAATAGAGAATATAACTGATCCAGTCTTGAGACTGACCCCTGAACTTAAAGGTAATTTGACTAAAATCCATCCTCTAGAACCAGTATGATGTGACGACCGGTGTGAGTTATTCCCTCAACATCAGCGTATCACATAATGAAATGATTGAACACCGAAATTTGTTATCACGCGAAAGGTCCCTAAACTAACCTCGTTGTGAGTTATTCACTCGATACCAGAGGGTCAAAGTTGACCTATGCCCTAGCGTGTTAAACAAATAGCCTGCAAAGTGACTGATGGGTAGGTAGAGCCGCTGCGAAACATCTTTGTCATAAGTCAGCTTTCCTACAGAAGAGTTGAGTAAGTACTAACACCATGTCCGGAAGACTTGGAAAGCAAGAAGTCTTTTCCACTCCCTCCAGGTATAAACACCCATGCATCAACGTAACATGGTAAGAATATTCTCTCTAACTTTATGCTTGAGCTTTGAAAACTTTCATTGACTTGAGCATCGAAGTGTCCTTACAGGTGACATCCCTTTTCACCCGATAACATGTAAGGCTGGTGTTGTTGGTATGAAGAATCACTCCAAGACCTCTATTCCCCACTGGAATAGTGGATATAATAAAAGATCCCTACTTGACCGGTGTAATATTAGAGAGTGAACGTAAGAATTAAGGACTGTCGTAAAGCCAGACATTGTACCACAGCCTAGACCAGTTCATTGGCACCCCCAAGTGGTACCTGTAAATTTCAAGTCCCATTTTCATTTCTTAAGTTATGAAGTCATGGAGAACCGTGAGCCTGACGGTCATGATAAAGATATGATATTCTTAGAGCCAAGACACTTAGTTTTTGACAGTGTAGGCGCATCTGTGAGGAAGGTAGTCCTAGTGATCACCCTTGACCTTAGGGATGAGATTATCAAACAACTTAGGGAGGAGATAGCTGAGTTAAGATGTGAATGATCTGCTTATACAGAGAGGGTGAGCCTAAACAAGTCTCAACAGTAACAACCTAAAGTTTCCAAGCATGAGATGTCACGTACATTGTCTTACTCTAGGATCCCTATATATGAGGAGGAGCAGGAGACTCAATCCCATACAAATCAACCAAATCCTAGGCGCAATGGTGTTATTTCTAGTTCTTCTTCGTCTGGATAAAAGCTAATTATCTTTTTTCTAAGGAACTTATGAGTATGCTTATCCCTAGACACCTTTAAACCACTCAGCCTCTTTCTATCGGTAAATATATGGGTGAGACAGACCCATGCAAGCATCTTAATGCTTATGTTTATGAAGCAATGTTTCTAGGGGTTGAAGCTGATGTCATGTATCGTATGTTCTCACGTACATTAATAGGTGAAACCCTAGCTTGGTTCAAGGGTTTACCTTCAAGGTCTATAGACTCGTGGGAAGAGATGGTTGAGGTGTTCGCTGTAACACCCCTAATTTCATTATTTCTTATTTAAAATAAAATTTCAAAGGAATTTGATTATAGTTCTTTAGAACTTTTTGATTGTTATATAATTTAAAATTTTTTAGAATTTTCTTATTTTTTTATTTTTTTTTATTTTTTATTATTATTTATTTTTTTGAGAATGACAAAAATACCCTTAACCTTTCATCTAATAACCAAAATGCCATTACTGACATCATCGCTTACATCATCGCTTACATCATGAATAGTAAAATAAATAATTAAATAATCTTAAATAGTAAAATTTTCTTCCTATAAATAGATGGCTCATTTACAACATTTCCACACCAAAAATTAGAGAGAGAATCTAGAGAGATAGTGCGTAAGAAATTAGTGGGGAGTAAATTCTTTTGGTAAAAAGAAGTTCTGCTGGAGGTGTAAGGTAATAACTTTCTTCTATATTCTTTTTATAATTTTAGTTTATTTTTTTTAGCACTCTTAAACCATTGATATACTAGTACTATTATGAATAAGTTACTATAGTAAAAATAATTTACCACTGTGTTATTTTTACTATTTACCGTTACTATTTAAAATTTACTATTTACCATTACTATTCAAAATTTACTATTCACTGTTATTGTTCATGATTTACCATTTACCACTACTATTCAAAAAGTTACTATTCATAATTTACTATTACTATTCAAAAATTACTATTTACCATTACTATTAATGACTTACCATTTACCGTTACTATTTATTATTACTATACATATTTACTATTTATCATTCTGATAGCAATCTTAATTTTCATCTTAAGCTTATACTGAAATAAGTTAGTATTAATATTTTGTTAGAACTTGGAGGCGCAGAGCGAATTCACTTTTGGTAGCAAATCAAGGTAAGGGGGGGTGAGATTAAGGATATAATATGAAAATACATAAGAATATTGGGAGGAGTCCCCTACTCCTTTTAAACATAACAATATTATTATTTTAAAATAATAACTTTTAACTTAAAATTTATAATAATTGTTATTAATAAATTAAGCATCTTGTGTAACTTAATATCTAAAATATTTAAGAACTTGAACTATTATGACCTATGCGGACTGGATTGAACCCATGCAAGGACTTGAACTATTACGAGCTTGACTGAACCTATGCAAGGACTTGGACTATTTATGACCTATATGGACTGAACTAGACCTATGCAAGGACTGGACTATATTGGATTTACATAGACCTGTGCGAGGAATTGACCATAGAACTTAAAACAAACTTTATTAATTTAAATAACCATTGAATTTTAAAATTATCATATTTATAACTGATGCTTAATTATTTGATTTGATTATGATTGTTAATATTTATTTATGTTTTATGATGTTTGATTGTGATTGACAATGTTTGATTATGATTGATAATCTTGTACTGTGGAGTTTGAGCATATAGCAAGCATGACGGAAAGCTAAAATTCAGTAAGAATTTACTTATCTCCTACTTCTTTATTTACTTTTTCATATTTATTCAAATTACTTTTAAGAAATTTCTTAGATTTCAATAAAACTACATAAGTTTTTAGAAATCTCTTTTTATCTTTTAATATATATGTATATATCTTTACTAAAATTTAGATTTTTAGTTAGTTTATCAGAAAGAAAAAGAAAGAGAAATTATTTTATAAAAATAATTTTTATATATATATATACGTATTATTTAAATGTATAAAAATATTATACAAAATTTTCAAGTACTAAGGTTTTAAAGATTGATAATTCCAAATTTAAGTTTTTAGAAATTAATTTTGAATTGACAGGTTGTGAAATATATTTAAGGCTTTGAAACTCAAATTTATAAGGAGATTTGATTTGTGATTTGAAAAGGAACTGTACTAAAATTCTATGTGCGTATTTGAGAAGTTGAAAAAGTACAGTTTATTGGGGTGGCTATGTCGCGATTCGTAGGCCCTGATAATATAATTGAGTTTCTAAAAGCCTTAACCAACTAAATACGCGAGTAGTTCATGCATCATGAATCATTGAAGAGAAACAAAATGATATTGTCTGGGGACGGATTATAGAAACCGAGGATACATTAGAGGAGGCTTAATTGTGAGCCTTGGGATGAGAGGGTGTGAAAGGGTGCTTCAGGGGACCTGGGGTAGCTCCCTAGTGTCGGGTACTTTCACAATAAAAACCTTTTCAATCTGACTACTCTCTAAGTGTTTCCATGCCAGTTGAGTTGTTCATGTTATTATTATCCGGAATTATGGAACAGTGTAAACTCTTGGTTGACCCAGTGTAAATTAAAATTTAAGGGGCCCACATATATAGATAAGTTATGATGAAGATATGGCATATCATTCATACATTCATAAATTGATTGTGCTTGTGATTGTGATTGATATTATTATACTAGTTTGTGAAAACCCTTTATTGCTTATGTCCCATTTGGGAATATTATATTCTATTTCTCACTCCTTTCTCTATGTTTTTGTTTCATATGTTTTAAATTAATGGTTCGTACAGAGGGAAGGATCGAAGAACATTGACAGTATATATAGCACATTCTAGAAAGGGAGCTCGGTATGAATACCGTGGTCCAATGAATAAATAATGTCACTAGGCAACTGCTCTTGGGCCATGGAGTTTCCTCTCTTTCTTATAATGTTTAATGTTTATTTTCTTCGGATGAATGTACAAATACTTTATAAAGTTTTAATAATATTGAGGTATTTCAGAAATAATGTATATAATTTATTCTGATAGTTTCTTTTTAACAAACATATCTTTAGTAAAAAAAAATTTATTACGAATTTTTCTAGAATTTATTAAGGTGTAACAGAGGGTGTTACAAAGTGGTATCAGAGCCTAGCCTCTCCTAGTACGGTATGGTTCGGGGACGAACCAGGCGGAAGCTGGTGGGCATGTGACATCCCGGCGCTGTTGAGGGCGGGGAGTGATCGCCGGTGCATGGGCACGGACAAGGAGCGGCTCCTGGCAGGCTTCCAGTGGGAGGGACACATGAACGAACTGAATACATACCAGAATGAGAGGGATCTAAAGACTGTATAGGTATGGGACTATACAGTCGAGGATAGCTTAAAGGAATGAATTCGTACTACCTATACCAACAAATACATTAGCCTTTTCGGTGGCCTATCACTTAAGAACTCCAAAGTTAAGCGTGCTTAACTTGGAGTAATTCTGGGATGGGTGACCTCCTGGGAAGTTCTCGGGAAGTGTGTGAGTGAGGACAAAAGCACATTGGAAAGGTCTCGTGTTGGTCTGTGGGGCAAGTCGTTCATTCCTGAAAAGCGGCCAGGGCGTTACAGTGGTATCAGAACAGTTAATCCAATAGGCCTGGGGAAAAGGTCTATCTTGCTTTGTTTGTAAACTCTGTATAGGTGATAGAGAATAGAATATCCGGCTTGGTAGTAACTATGATTGATGTGACAAATCTCAGTTACTGTGAAACAGGAAACTAATGGCTGGAAACGATCTTGCTGGAGTTGTAGAACGCTTAATCAATGCAATGGGAGCACGTGAAGGTCAAGGTAACGATGCCTTGAGAAGACTGGACCTATTCGAAAAGCGCAATCCACCTCGTTTTAAGGGAGGATATAACCCTGATGGAGCACAAATCTGGATTCGAGAGATAGAGAAGATCTTTCGAGCATTGCAATGTAATGAAGCTGATAAGGTAGTCTTCGCTACTTATGCCTTATCTGAGGATGCCGAACATTGGTGGGATAGCACACGTAGACAATTCGAAGTCAACGACGTGGAGATCACTTGGGATTATTTCAAGGATATGTTTTTGGAGAAATACTTTCCAGCTGATGTTAAAGAGAAAAAACAATTCGAATTTCTGTCGCTGACCCAAGGAAATATGACCGTTGGAGAGTACGCATCCAGGTTTGAAGAGCTATCTCGTTTTCATTCTCATTATAGTGATGCTACTAATGAAAGAGATCGGTGTGCAAAGTTTGTAAATGGATTACGGCCAGAAATTAAGGAAGCTATACGAATGCAGGAAATCCGTGAATTTTCTGTATTGGTAAATCGCTGCAGGATCTTTGAAGAAGATCATAAGGATAGAATGACCAAAAGTCGTGACCCATTCACAAGGCAGGAGAAATGAGAAGTGGAGGACCTCACAACCACCAAAGAAGAGACTTCAGGAGAAATAAGCCTTACTAAGCGCCATTTCGCTGGTTTGGAGCAGCATCTGTTCCTAACAGACCCCAAGCTTCAACTGGAAGCTATTACCCAACATCTGCACCAAATTTTAAATGTTTTGTCTGTGGAGGACCCCATTTGAAAAGGGATTGTCCTAAAAACACTTATGTTTGCTTTAAGTGTAACAAACCAGGTCATCACATCAAGGATTGTCCAGAGATGAAGAGGGAAAACCCTGAAGGTGCAAGTACAAGCATAAATACTCAAGGAGGCGCGCACAGTGCAGTCGGAAGGCAGAAGGCAAAAGGAAAGGTTTTTGCAATCACTGGAGAAGAAGCATCTCATTTTGATTCCATGGTGGAAGGTAAGTGTATCATTAATAAGATTCCTTTAACTGTTATGTATGACTCAGGTGCATCACATTCCTTTATTGCCAATGACTGTGTAGAAAAACTAAAGTTACCTGTGATAGAACTGCCATTTGACTTATCTATACATACTCCTGGAAACAATCCCATTGTCACTTCTAAAGCCTGTTGGAAATGCCCTATTGTCATAAATGGTAGGGACTTTAAGGCCAATCTTTTCTGTTTACCCCTTTCTGGCTTAGAAGTTATTATTGGGCTAGATTGGTTGTCTGACAATCATGTTCTAATAGATTGTCATAATAAAACCATAATGTTTAAAGAACCAATGAATTTGAATCCTGAGGATTCGAGATTTCTAACCGCCAACCAAGTGAGTGCCTCTTTAAAAGGAGGGGCTCAAGGATTCATGCTATTGCTTTCAATGAAAGGAGAGCAAGAATCAAAAATCAAAAATCTGCCGGTTGTGTGTGAATTTCCTGACGTTTTTCCTGAAGATATCCCTGGTTTACCCCCAGAAAGAGATGTGGAATTTGCCATTGATCTAGTACCTGGAGTGGGACCCATTTCAATTGCACCATACCGAATGTCACCTCTAGAATTAGCAGAGTTAAAGAAACAACTTGAAGAGATGATAGAGAAGCAGTTTATACGACCCAGTGTATCCCCCTGGGAGCACCAGTGTTGTTGGTTAAGAAAAAGGATGGTAGCATGAGGTTGTGTGTAGATTATCGGCAACTGAACAAGGTGACGATCAAGAACAAATATCCTCTGCCAAGAATTGATGACTTGATGGATCAGCTGCGTGGTGCCACAGTGTTCTCCAAAATTGATTTAAGGTCTGGATACCATCAGATAAGGGTGAAGAAAGAAGATGTACCAAAAACTGCTTTTAGAACACGTTATGGCCATTACGAATATCTAGTAATGCCTTTTGGTGTAACTAATGCACCAGCCGTATTCATGGATTACATGAATAGGATTTTTCATCCATATCTAGATAAATTTGTAGTGGTGTTCATTGATGATATATTAGTGTACTCTAAAAGCAAAGAAGAACATGTTGAACACTTGAAGGTTGTGTTGGAAATCCTAAAAAAGAAACAACTGTATGCAAAGCTGTCGAAGTGTGAATTCTGGTTGGAAGAAGTGAACTTTTTAGGACATGTAATTAGTCAAGGAGGAATAGCTGTAGACCCTTCCAAGGTGGAGGCAGTTTTAAAATGGGAGAGACCAACCACGATCACTGAGATTAGAAGTTTCTTGGGCTTGGCTGGATACTATAGGAGATTCATTGAAGGATTTTCAAAGCTAGGATACCCATTGACCAAGTTAACACGGAAAGGACAACCTTTTGTGTGGACGACACAATGCGAAAATAGTTTTCAAGAGCTGAAAGATCGACTTACTTCTGCGCCGGTGTTAGTACTCCCCGATCCACATCGAAGTTTTGAAGTTTACTGTGATGCGTCTAAACAAGGACTAGGAAGTGTACTCATGCAAGACAAGAAGGTTGTAGCCTATGCGTCGCGCCAATTAAGGCAACATGAGATTAACTACCCTACCCATGACTTAGAATTAGCCGTTGTAGTCTTTGCCTTAAAGATTTGGAGGCATTATCTATATGGTGCAACATTCGATGTGTTTAGCGATCATAAGAGTCTCAAGTATTTATTCGACCAAAAGGAGTTAAACATGAGGCAACGGAGATGGATGGAGTTCTTAAAGGATTACGACTTTGAGTTACAGTACCATCCTGGAAAAGCGAACGTAGTAGCTGATGCTTTAAGTCGAAAGTCTCTGCATGCATCCACAATGATGATTAAAGAGCTGGAATTGATAGAAAACTTCAGAGATCTTAATCTAGCAGTAAAGGTTAATGCTAACAGCTACAGATTAGGAGCGTTGCAAGTGACAAGTGAATTCCTGAGGCAAGTTTTAGAGGCTCAAAGAGATGATGAATTCCTGCAAGAAAAGAAAGAACTCTTGAAACAAGGAAAAGAAGTCGAGTTCAATGTAAGAAGTGACCAATTGCTGAGGTATAAGGATCGAGTGTGTATCCCTAATCAAGAGGAGTTGAGGAAAGCAATTCTGGAAGAAGGCCATAAAAGTTATATGAGCATTCATCCCGGAGCTACTAAAATGTATCAAGATTTGAAGAAGTTATTTTGGTGGCCTGGAATGAAGAAAGCAGTGGCAGAGTACGTAGCTGCATGTCTAATTTGCCAGAAGGTTAAAGTGGAACATCAAAAACCCCCTGGAATGCTACAATCAATGGAAATACCAGAATGGAAATGGGATAACATTACCATGGATTTTGTGACTTCTCTACCTAAAACTCCATTAGGACATGATTCAATATGGGTAATAGTTGATAGACTAACAAAGTCTTCCCACTTTATTCCCATCAATATTCGTTACTCTATGGAGAAGCTGGCAAAATTATATATCGAGGAGATTGTGAGATTGCATGGAATTCCTTCAAGTATCATTTCTGATCGGGACCCTCGTTTTACATCACAATTCTGGAAGAGCTTGCACAAGGCTTTGGGAACAAGACTACGTCTAAGTTCAGCATATCATCCTCAGACGGATGGACAATCAGAAAGAACAATCCAATCTCTAGAGGACTTGTTACGAGCTTGTGTGTTAGAGCATAAAGGAAGTTGGAATCAATTCTTACCATATGTGGAGTTTACTTACAACAACAGTTTCCATGCTAGCATTGGCATGGCACCTTTTGAAGCATTATATGGAAGAAAATGTAGGACCCCGCTATGTTGGTTTGAGACTGGTGAAAACTTGATGCTAGGACCAGAGTTGGTACAACAAACCACGGATAAAATCAAAATAGTTCAGGAAAAGATGAAGGCAACACAGAGCAGGCAGAAAAGTTACTATGACAAAAGAAGAAAGCCGCTCGAATTTCAAGAAGGCGATCATGTATTCTTGAAAGTCACACCTATGACTGGGGTCGGTCGGGCAATGAAATCTCGAAAACTAACTCCTAGATTTATTGGTCCATATCAAATAATTCATAAAGTTAGTCCTCTTGCCTACCAAATAGCATTACCACCTTTTCTTTCTAATATCCATAATGTTTTTCATGTGTCAAACTTATGAAAGTATATATTTGATCCTACACATGTTATTGAATTGAACCTGATGTCATACAAGTTAAAGATAATCTTACATATGATGCACCACCTATCAGAATAGCTGACAGAAGAATAAAGAAGCTAAGAGACAAGGAAATTCCACTTGTGAAGGTCATTTGGAGTGAAACGAGAGGGGAAGATGCTACATGGGAACTAGAAAATGAGATAAAAGAGTCTCATCCCCAATTGTTTTACTAAAAAAAAGTGTAAATTTCGAGGACGAAATTTTTTTTAGGGGAGTAGAGTTGTAACACCCCTAATTTCGTTATTTCTTATTTAAAATAAAATTTCAAAGGAATTTGATTATAGTTCTTTAGAACTTTTTGATTGTTATATAATTTATAATTTTTTAGAATTTTCTTATTTTTTTATTTTTTTATTATTTTTTATTATTATTTATTTTTTTGAGAATGACAAAAATACCCTTAACCTTTCATCTAATAACCAAAATGTCATTACTGACATCATCGCTTACATCATCGCTTACATCATGAATAGTGAAATAAATAATTAAATAATCTTAAATAGTAAAATTTTCTTCCTATAAATAGATGGCTCATTTACAACATTTCCACATCAAAAATTAGAGAGAGAATCTAGAGAGATAGTGCGTAAGAAATTAGTGGAGAGTAAATTCTTTTGGTAAAAAGAAGTTCTGCTGGAGGTGTAAGGTAATAACTTTCTTCTATATTCTTTTTATAATTTTAGTTTATTTTTTTAGCACTCTTAAACCATTGATATACTAGTACTATTATGAATAAGTTACTATAGTAAAAATAATTTACCACTGTATTATTTTTACTATTTACCGTTACTATTCAAAATTTACTATTTACTATTACTATTCAAAATTTACTATTCACTGTTATTGTTCATGATTTACCATTTACCACTACTATTCAAAAAGTTACTATTCACAATTTACTATTACTATTCAAAAATTACTATTTACCATTACTATTAATGACTTACCATTTACCGTTACTATTTATTATTACTATACATATTTACTATTTATCATTCTGATAGCAATCTTAATTTTCATCTTAAGCTTATACTGAAATAAGTTAGTATTAATATTTTGTTAGAACTTGGAGGCGCAGAGCGAATTCACTTTTGGTAGCAAATCAAGGTAAGGGGGGGTGAGATTAAGGATATAATATGAAAATACATAAGAATATTGGGAGGAGTCCCCTACTCCTTTTAAACATAACAATATTATTATTTTAAAATAATAACTTTTAACTTAAAATTTATAATAATTGTTATTAATAAATTAAGCATCTTGTGTAACTTAATATCTAAAATATTTAAGAACTTGAACTATTATGACCTATGCGGACTGGATTGAACCCATGCAAGGACTTGAACTATTACGAGCTTGACTGAACCTATGCAAGGACTTGGACTATTTATGACCTATATGGACTGAACTAGACCTATGCAAGGACTGGACTATATTGGATTTACATAGACCTGTGCGAGGAATTGACCATAGAACTTAAAACAAACTTTATTAATTTAAATAACCATTGAATTTTAAAATTATCATATTTATAACTGATGCTTAATTATTTGATTTGATTATGATTGTTAATATTTATTTATGTTTTATGATGTTTGATTGTGATTGACAATGTTTGATTATGATTGATAATCTTGTACTGTGGAGTTTGAGCATATAGCAAGCATGACGGAAAGCTAAAATTCAGTAAGAATTTACTTATCTCCTACTTCTTTATTTACTTTTTCATATTTATTCAAATTACTTTTAAAAAATTTCTTAGATTTCAATAAAACTACATAAGTTTTTAGAAATCTCTTTTTATCTTTTAATATATATGTATATATCTTTACTAAAATTTAGATTTTTAGTTAGTTTATCAGAAAGAAAAAGAAAGAGAAATTATTTTATAAAAATAATTTTTTTATATATATATACGTATTATTTAAATGTATAAAAATATTATACAAAATTTTCAAGTACTAAGGTTTTAAAGATTGATAATTCCAAATTTAAGTTTTTAGAAATTAATTTTGAATTGACAGGTTGTGAAATATATTTAAGGCTTTGAAACTCAAATTTATAAGGAGATTTGATTTGTGATTTGAAAAGGAACTGTACTAAAATTCTATGTGCGTATTTGAGAAGTTGAAAAAGTACAGTTTACTGGGGTGGCTATGTCGCGATTCGTAGGCCCTGATAATATAATTGAGTTTCTAAAAGCCTTAACCAACTAAATACGCGAGTAGTTCATGCATCATGAATCATTGAAGAGAAACAAAATGATATTGTCTGGGGACGGATTATAGAAACCGAGGATACATTAGAGGAGGCTTAATTGTGAGCCTTGGGATGAGAGGGTGTGAAAGGGTGCTTCAGGGGACCTGGGGTAGCTCCCTAGTGTCGGGTACTTTCACAATAAAAACCTTTTCAATCTGACTACTCTCTAAGTGTTTCCATGCCAGTTGAGCTGTTCATGTTATTATTATCCGGAATTATGGAACAGTGTAAACTCCTAGTTGGCCCAGTGCAAATTAAAATTTAAGGGGCCCACATATATAGATAAGTTATGATGAAGATATGGCATATCATTCATACATTCATAAATTGATTGTGCTTGTGATTGTGATTGATATTATTATACTAGTTTGTGAAAACCCTTTATTGCTTATGTCTCATTTGGGAATATTATATTCTGTTTCTCACTCCTTTCTCTATGTTTTTGTTTCATATGTTTTAAATTAATGGTTCGTACAGAGGGAAGGATCGAAGAACATTGACAGTATATATAGCACATTCTAGAAAGGGAGCTCGGTATGAATACCGTGGTCCAATGAATAAATAATGTCACTAGGCAACTGCTCTTGGGCCATGGAGTTTCCTCTCTTTCTTATAATGTTTAATGTGTATTTTCTTCGGATGAATGTACAAATACTTTATAAAGTTTTAATAATATTGAGGTATTTCAGAAATAATGTATATAATTTATTCCGATAGCTTCTTTTTAACAAACATATCTTTAGTAAAAAAAAAATTTATTACGAATTTTTCTAGAATTTATTAAGGTGTAACAGAGGGTGTTACATTCGCACAGTATTTTGTCATCTCTAGATATGTACCCAGGTCATCTCATATCATGGCTCAGATCAAGTAAGGTGAAACGTAGTCTCTTAAGGATTTTTTGAAGAGGTTTTACAAGGAGGCAGTCATGGTTCCAGATCTGACAGAAGCTATTCAGCTTCATATCATCATTAAGGCTTTACAGTCTAAGTCTCTATTTGCTATGTCTTTAGCAAAATGACCACCCGCCATCCTGGAGAAGTTTAGACACAAGGTGTCTAAATACGTGGGCATTAAGATGAACCTTAAGGCCACAACGGCTAGGAGTAAACCACCAATCCCTACACCACGCGTGGGAAAGGAGAAAGAAAGGCCCAAGTTTGAAAAGACACCCCAAAAAGATTGGGGTGGGGTTCAGCAGCCAAGGCAGCAGGAGAAGCGCGTTGCTATATTTTCTCATTATGCTTCTCTCAACGCCAACCCGTCCTAGATCTTGAGGGGGTGGGTAGGCCTTTTTTTAGTGTGTATCAGGTAAGGTAACCCGCGCCTGTCAAGAGACCTGGAAACCCTAGGAAGTACTATGACTTCCATGAGTAGACAAGGGATTCCACCGATGAGTGTAGGCACCTAAAGGATACCATCGAGGTCTTGATTTGAGAAGGCAAGCTGAAGTAGTATCTCTTCAGGCTGAAGTCTTTGGATGAGCCTAATCAAATGGAGAAAAGGCATAGAGACCGCTCTCCTAATCCTGATGATAATCGGGGTCTCAAGTGGTTCACCGCGACAAAGAAGCAGAAGGGTCCTATAATGGAAGCAGTATAAGAGGAAAGGCAGATGTCATCTCCACCTCAACATGGCAGGCGTAAAGTAGGGGTTTTACTGGATGAGGTACCTCAATTATGGCGCAAAAAAACCACCATTATATGGTCTTCTCTGTTTAGGGTAAGAAGCAAGATAATCGCCCTTGCAGGGATGATGTACAAACCCCACCAATTTCTTTCTCTGATGATGATTTTGGTCCTACCATCCTCGAAGGTGATAATGCGGTGGTGATTATTGTCGTCATTGCTAACATGGACGTCAAGAGAATTTTGGTGGACCAAGGTAGTTTTTGCAATGTAATTTTCTATGACTGTTTCAAAAGAATGGTCCTTACTAACACTGACTTGCAGCCGTACACACAAGATCTCACTACCTTTAATGGGGCTAAGCAGCCCACAAACGAGTATTTGGTTACTCGTATTACCTTTGATAAGGAACTAGGAGCTTGAACAGTGAATACCAGAATTTTGGTCATTGACCTGCAGTCACCTTACAATGGCATCATAGGTCGTTCTTTGCTAAATGCAATGGAGGCTATTGTCTCAACCCCACATCTCCTTATCAAGTTTATTGATAAAGACAATAGGGTATCCTCCGTAAGGGGTGACCAAGAAATGGCTAGGTATTGTTACAACCTTAGCCTCAACATGGTGAAGTTGGATGCTACTAGCAAGAAGCGGAAGCTAAATGATGAAGGCATAATGTCAGCATCTGTTATTTTGGTTGACTTGGACCCCAAAGCTGAATTGAAGATAGACCCCCTTAACCCCTCTAAGCCAACCCTAGATGAAGGTTCAAAGGCGATTGTTTTAGGCGATACTCCAAATAGTGTGACTCAAATTAATGAAAAACTTGAGCCCAACATGGAGCGGAGTCTAATTGCACCATTGAGGGTGTTTAAGGAGTTGTTTACTTGGACAACTGTCGATAAGCTAGGAATGGATCTAAATTTTTACTGCCACAAGTTAGCTGTCTACCTAGAGACAAGGCCAATGATATAGAAAAAAAGTGATTGGGTCTTCAAAAGTAGAAAGCTGCCTGTGAGTAGACTGAGGAGCTGTTGAAGGCTAGTTTCATTAAGGAAGTACGATATTCCTCTTGGTTGTCTAATGTAGTCAAAGTACAAAAATCTAATGGCAAGTGGCGTATGTGCTCAAACTATATAGACCTGAATAAGTGTTGTCCCAAGGACCCCTACCCCCTCCCTAACATTGATCGCATGATGGATGATTCTTCTGGGTACCAGTTCTTATCCTTTATGTATGCTTATTCTAGGTATAATCATATTCCCATATAGCAAAAGGACCAAGAGAATACTGCTTTTGTTGATGATAAGGGTATATTTTGTTACACCGTCATGCCTTTCGATCTGAAGAATATAGGAGCCACTTATCAATGTATGATCAACAAGGTGTTCGAGGGCATGCACACGAAGTTGGTTGAAGTGTACATTGATGATATTATTGCCAAGACACCAGTAAAGGGTGATCACATTGAAGACCTTCATAAAATTTTCCAACGGTTGTGCTAGTACAACATGCGCCTAAACCCACTAAAGTGTACCTTCGCTGTTCTAGGTAGAAGATTTTTAGGTTTTATGTTAACCTAGCGCGGTATTGAGCCGAACCCGGACAAGTGCAAGGTGATTTAGGAGTTGCCAAGTCCTAAAAACTTACGAGAGGTGTAGTCTTTGAATGGCAAAATAGTGGCCTTAGCCCGTTTCATGCCAAAGATGGCCCATAGATCTTTGCCACTCTACAAGATTCTTAAAAAGAGTAAGAAATTTGAGTGAGGACTCAAGCAAGATGCAACTTTCCAAGATCTAAAGGAAGCTTTATCCAAACCTTTTATTTTGGTTAAGCTTAACCATGGTAAGCGATTAATCCTTTATCTTTCTATTTTAGATAAAGCTTTGGGAATTGCCTTGGTCAAAGAGACGCTGGAGGGGCAAAGGTTGGTATACTTCACTGGTAAAACGTTATAGGGAGCAGAGCTCCGGTATCAGAAGATTGAAAAGGCCGCCCTCGTTGTCATTTAGGCTTCGTGACGTCTGAGGTCGTATTTACACGCTCACCCAATAGTGGTGCGCATAGATCTCCCACTTTAGATAATTCTTTTCAAACCTGACCTAGCAAATAGAAGATTAAATGGGCTATCGACTTGTCTAAGTTCGACATCACTTATGAGCGAATCAATGCCATCAAGGCCCAGGCTTTGGCAAACTTCACAATTCAGCTCCCAGGGTCAAATCTAGAGGCATCCTGTTCCCATTGGATGGTATGTGTGGATGGATCCTCTAATAGCAAAGGTTATGGAGCTGGTATTGTTATGGAAAGTGATGATGGGGTGCTCCTTAAAATTTCCCTTCATTTTAACTTCACTACCTTCAACAATTAAGTAGAGTATGAATCATGCCTCGTAGGCTTGAGTGTGGCTGTTGATATTGGAGCCAAGACCGTCACTTTTTGTAGCGACTTGCAGTTAGTCATATCACAAATTCTTAGTGAATACCAGGCGAAGAAACCCCTACTTCAACAATACTTGGCTTATGTTCATGAGCTAAAAGAACGGTTTCAGTCTATTACCTTCAAGCATGTCCCAAGAGAAAAGAATATTAGGGTCGACATCTTTTCACGAGTAGCTAGTATGAAAAAGGCAAGGAATACTACATTAGTAATGCAAAACACCCTGTGAAGCCCAGTATCGCCAATAACTCTTCCGTTAATGTTATTCGGTTGATTGGATTTTCTGAAGACTCTTGGAAGGCACCTTATGTTTGATATATGGTGAATGGTCAACTCCCTATAGATAAGACTGAATGAAGAAAAATAAAAAATAAGCTACCATTTTTCACTATGGTAGATGGAAAGCTATTTCAGTGAGGCTTCTCTGTCCCCTATCTCTTATGCTTACATGAGAATGATGTTCATATGATGATGGCTGAAGTACATGAATGGCAGTGTAGGAACCACTCTGGTTCAAGAAATCTTATGAAGAAAATCCTCTGAGCCGGTTTTGGTGGCCCACCATGAGAAAAGATACAACGGAGTATGTTTAAAAGTGTGATCCTTGTCAAAGGTTTACAAATTTACACCACACCCTTGTAGAGGAGTTATCAACATCCGCGGTCCCTTGCCCCTTTCATCAATGGGGTTATAATATCTTAGGTTCATTCCCTACAGCCCCGGGAGGCATCAAGTATCTAATTGTAGGGGTGGATCATTTTACCAAATGATTGAAGTCGACCAGTGGTTCACATTACCTCTGCCAGAACTAGACGTTTTGTTTATGAGAACATAATTGCTTGTTTTGGCGTATCAGGGCAAATTGTCATAGATAATGGCACTCAATTTACAAATCACAAGTTCACCAAGTTACTTGAGAAGTTAAGCATTATGCAAATGTTTTCATCTATTGAGCATCCCCAAACCAATAGACAAGTGGAATATTTAGAATTTACGTATTTATTATACCTAACTAGATTATATGGTGTATACTCTCTTTTCCTAACTTAAGGTTTTTCCCACAGGGTTTTCCTTAAGAAGGTTTTAACGACATGCCCCAATATAGCTTCGATGTATATTTAGTAGATCAATAAAATGTTTGTCAAGCTTTCAACCTCACTTTTTCTCTCTATAAAATTTATTATTTTGCCCTGAAAAGTGACAAGGATTTAACCTCGAATGAGGCCATACCGGACCCCCAACGAGCGGCACCCCAGTCCCTTAAACAAGGACTAGCTACTTGGCCACAATGAATGGTGAGGATCAGACCTCTTAAGGCCATATTAGACCTTGACGAGTACTGCAAGTAGAACTTTTTGCCCCAACGAGTAGTGAGGATCAAACCTCACTGAGGCCGTACCGGACCCCTTATGAGCGGTACCCTAAATTCTAAATGGAATTGGTTACTTGACCCCGATGAGTGGCAAAGATCGGTTAATATCAATCGTACTGTGCCCTAAGGAGTGGTGCAAGTAAAACTTGGTTCAGTTCAAGATAAGTTACCACAGCTTTAACTTAAGAATTATGGTGGCTTTTGAGTTCTATAAATTGTTTACGATGGATGAAAGTCATTCTGATGATATCATTTCTCACTAAAAGAACTTACAATAAAGTATAAATGAATCTATAGAATTTTCTCAATTTTCACAAGTTATGAAGGCAATAACAGAAACCCATAACTCAAAGAGTAAGGAAATGTTTATTCATACTTCAAAGCAAGAGTTGCAAAGTTCAAAACCTAGAGCCAATCCTGGGACAAGGCTATAACGTTCTACAAAAATAAATTAATAAAGGACCAAGGGAGGAATCTATCAAGGCCGAAGGTAGTCACAGAGGTGGAGTAATTTTTTGGCCAACTCCAGAAGCATTATCAGAAGTACCTCTGGCACTTTCTTGTTGGGAAGCAGTTTCTTTCGGAGTCATTGATTGGTTGGGTGGTAGAGGGGTAAGCTCAAATGGGACATCGTCAGGCTCCTAGTGTCCATTGTTGGCTATGGCCACCAGCTTCCCTTCATGAAATTGGAAATATAGGTTGATGCTATTCAGATTAAGAACCACACTGGGGTTTCGATGCTTGACTTGGCAGATGGCGGCATTGAACGTTTCGAGCGCCACTATCCTATAAAGCTTCACAACCTGTGCCACTATCCCCAGATTTACCCTCACTTCTTCCCATAGCCTGTCATTTCCTTCACTAAGGGTAGCCGTGTCTTCAATCTTTTTGTTCAAAGAAGCAATTTTAGCTTCATACTACTTTTAATCTCTATGCTCTCACCACTTCATTGTTGGTAGTTAGGAGTTCATCTCGTGCCTTTTTCACAGCATCCTTAGAGTTACGCAAATTTTTGTTTTCCTCCTTCAGCTTCTGGTTTTCCTCTTGACGTTGCTCTGCCTCCATCTTTTTAGCTTTTAACTGCTCCATCTCTTTCAAACCGGCAACAAGAGAAATTTTCTTTTCATCTACAGCCTTATCTTTGGCCTTGACTACCTCCACCAATAGGGACCTTTCTTTGATGGCATCCCAGAGCTTGATGTTCTAGGCTTGGATCCGGTCATAATAGGATAACTTTTCTCAGCATGATCTACAAGACCCTTGAAAGATCCAAGTATCCCTTCTACATCTTGTAGATGCCACCTCCTAGCATTTATAGCTGCCTTCACTTCGTTTAAGTCCAAGTCATTGCGACCTCTAATTGTCCTCGGTCCTCTTTATTTCCACGCCAAGACAAATAGGCATCCAATCCTTGCCCGGAGAAGGAGCATGTAACTACTCCGACGTCGTTATTCTTGGTGGGAATGCCTTTGTTTCTTATTCAGTGGCTGAAGGTGACAAGTCAATGGTGTTTTTAGACATCTCTTTCTTCAACCGCTTCTTTATTCATTGCCTTCTTGGCAATGGGCGACGACTCCTCCTTCTGGCGTTGTTTTTGTCTCTTTCGCTTTGACTTGCCATCGTTATTCTTCTTGCTACACTTCTCTAACAAGGCGTATTTAATACCTTTGGTACCAACCTCGATGCAAGGAATCGTTTTAGCATTACTAGAAACTTTATAGAAGGTTGAGGTTCCTTAGGAATATTCCTTTAGGCTTGAACCTGGGGTTTCTATTTGAGCTGTCGCCAGGTCTTCTTGGAGTTTGACTAGAGCCTCCATGGGTTCAAATCGTGCTATTTCACCTAAAACCATAAAATAACACAGCATCAGCGAACTATAACCTAAGCCTAATAAAGGAAAAATTGTTAGGCAGTAAAGCCAAGTAGCCTCTTACAGGAGAATTTCCCATGTGCAGCGCTGAAAGCTTGTAGGGCCTTGAAGACTTTAATAGACACCGGGGAAAGCTCAATCTCGGTGCATTTGAAGGTGGCTCCAGTTAGAAGAAAATGTTCATGGGTCCACGATACCAGAAACAACTAGATCTTGTCTATGATCATCCAGAACACCAATTTATTGGCCTTGGTTTGTACTTTGAAGAAGCATTTCTTGAAAGAAACGCCCTTAGATTTAGCAGACTCTGTAAGTGCTTCAAAATTTACTACTTTTGAGTCACATCGAAGTCTGACGAAGTTGAGACCGCCGTCAGTGTTAGCCCAGTGTACCACACGACAGTAGTAGAAGAAGAATGCCACCCTGGGTTTGAAGTGAAAGTACTGTCCAAGCACCTCAAGCTACACACCAACCCCCACCCATTGGGATGTAGTTGGGTAGGGGCTAGGGATGGAAATAGGCCAGGCCAGGTCAAGCTTTGAAAGGCCTGAGCTTGGCCTATTAGCCTGTCATAGGCTTTTTTTAAGGCCTGACCCGTTTAAAGGCCTGTTTAAAAGACTTGTTTATAATGAGACTTTTAAAAGGCCAAGAACCACTTAAAAAGCCTATCAAATTATATAGGCTGGCGGGCCTATCACTGTAAACAGGCTTATCTTTATAAACGGGCCTATAACTATTAATATAAATGAATCAAATGCACTTATAACTTCTCATACTAACAAAGTAACAATTAATCCAAACAATAGTCACCATTTATAAAATCTATAATATCATGAGTTCCATAATCTTAACTTAGCTAAAATTATCCAAAAATTAAAAATACTCAAATCCATAACAAGTAATCCCTACATTTAGAATCAAATCATGAAAATAAAATAGAACATGTAACAAATCATCAAATTGGTTCAAATCTCCAAATAAATGTCTTCCTGTTCATGGTCATGCACCTTTAAAACAAAAAAAAGAAAAGAAAATCTCATTAGAACATATAACAATTTAACAACTTTAAATAGAAAAAGTTAAGTAGACAGTGTTTGAACCTTATCTTTTCTTTTAATAGAATACTTGTGTCGAAGTCAATCCCCACCACATATTAGTGCCTCAATAGATTCATCACTTAACCTTGAACGATATTCATCAATCACTCTTCCGCCAGCATTAAACGTGGGCTCCGATGCAACTGTAGAGATTAGAATCGCTAGTACATCTGCATCCATCTTTAATAAGATTTTATACTTCATACTATTAACCTTCTACCAGTCTAAGGCACTAAAGGAGTTGTCCCTATCATCACTGTCAAGTATAAATAGACCCTTATCCAGATAAGCATCTAATTTTGATTTCATTTGCAGAAGTGCTTCCTTTTCACACACAATGCTCATGAAACGTGTAAATCCAGTGGGAATGGATGGCTTATGCACTTATGAAGATGAGGTAGTTTGACCACTATTATTTGCTTTATTAGAGTTAGAGGACGAGTCTTCCATATGCACGGTAACATATTCATCATATAGTTGTTACAAGAAAGTCTACACCTTATTCACATTCTCTATGGAAACTTTTTTAGGTTTATATATCAAAGGAAAAAATATATTAACCATGTGAAATTCGCACCTCAAATCCAAAATGCTTACAATAACCATTAGTAAGTTACATTGCTCCCCAATACTTGTCAAATTTTCTTTTCATTAGAGCTGTCATTTGTCTCAAAAAGATATCTTCATCCTCAGCTGCCATATTAATTACTTCTTTCACCCTTGAAACTTCAACAAGATATAAATTTGATGTGGGATACTCATTACCTAAAAATACATAAGTAACAAGGTTAAAAAATTTATTAAACAAAAATAATGATATAAGTTGCAAGGTTAAAAACTTCAAGAAGTTTGAGTACCTGAAATTATATGAGTTGCAAGGTTAAACACTTTAAGAAGTTTGCAAACTTTTCCTATTTTTTCCCAATCCTTATGTGAAGGTGCATAATCATAATGTGGCTCTGTTTCTTTGTAAGATGCAAAGACAATCCTAAACCTTAAAGCACAGGACAACATCTCAAAGGTTGAATTCCACCTAGTAGGACAATTAATGATGAGCTTCCTATCTTTTAAGTGCTTCTGCTCAACCAAGTCACAAAAATACTTTAACCTTGAATCATTATGTGTAACATACTTTAAACTTTCACAAATATTGTGAATAACATCCTTCATTTGAGTAAGACCATCTTGAACCAATAAGTTCAATATATGAGCATAACACCGAACATGAAATAAAGCACCATCAAGGAATAGTTTTGTGCTAAGTGACAAGTTATCCTTCAAATTCCTAATGTAAGAGTCATTGTAGGAAGCATTATCAACCAACACTGAATAAATTTTATTTTCAATTCCTCATGCTTTCAAAAACTTGAAAATTGCATCTGCAACGTTGACTCCACACCTTAGAGCAGGGACTCTTACAAAGCTTAAAACTCTCTTTTGAAGTGTCCACCCTACATCAATAAAGTGAGCAGTAAGGACCATAAATTTAGTAACTTGATGATTTGATCTCCACATATCTGTAGTTAAACTAATATTGCTCAAATTCTTGAGTAATGTCTTTAACTTTTTCTTCTCGGACTCATAAATAGCTAGACCATCACTTCTTATTGTTTTAATAGACACCTTCTAAAATTTTGGTGTTCCATAATTAAAAGCCCACATTAGAACTTGATAATTAGCAATGTTAAATGGCATTTCATGTACCATGACAGCAGTGGCAATTATTTCTCTCATCTTTTCATTAGAGTATCTTTCACCGAGAATGATGAAAGGATTAGCCAAGATAGGTCAAAATGGAATGGCATTTTTTTTGTTTTGTTCCTCTCATTTGCAACCTTCGTTGAAAGTAATTATTTGCATGCCTCCTTAGATAAGTAGTACTAGACCCCTTTCCACCTGTAGATAACTTTTGCTTACAATACATGCATTCAGCTTTCCTTGCTCCCCCAACTTCAACTTCATTAAAATCATTCCAAACTGCAGAAGTTTTTTGTCTTTTTTTCTTAATCACATAATTGTCTTCTTCTAGTTGACTTGAATTTGTTGGTACATTTTGATTGGTGTCCGGAGTTTGACTTGTTGGTATAATTTGATTAACCTCATTAACTTGTAAAACAAAAGTTTAATTTGTACCATCCATGTTGAGTTGCTGAAACATTGACAAAATAATTAATAATTGATAATGTTGAACATTGACAAAAGAATTAATAATTGGTAATGTTGTTGAAAAAATAATTAATAATTGATAATGCTATTGACAGAATAATTAATAATTGATAATGTTAACAAAATAATTAATAATTATCTTTCATTGCACCTTTAAGCATACCTAATGTGCTGTTACTTTAAAGTTATCAAAAATACCATACTCTATATTAAATGGGAACAACCATAATCTGAACAATAAGACAGAGTTGGAAACATCAACCACTATTGTTTTATTCCTCTTGATGTGTTTCTAAAACTGTAATAATGACCAAAGACAACGAATAATAATGGACAATTATGAAGAAAAATCTAGTCTGACATAGTTTTTGAAGCCAAAATACATGTAAACTTGTGTTTTCCCTTTTTCCCTTGCATAATTAATTTCTGATTATTCTTTTGCCCCAAGTAACATGGGAAACATTAGATTGGACTAAATATGTATATCCAAGCATCTAGCGGTTTATTCCTTTGGTTTGATTATACTAAAATATAAATAAGTGGTGGTAGGTTTACCACTTATCAGACAAGTCACTTCATTTAATATGTCATCAACAATAAGATATTAATTAACTCGTACCATATTTTTATTCAACCATGGCTCTGTTCCTCACTCATACCTTATAGACCTTTCAAATTTTAACTTGTTATTGCATACTTAGTTTTGATAACATACTAATTAAATATCAGTTAGTAACTGATATTGAATTAGTATGCTATCAAGTTTTGTACCTTCCACTCTTTCTGAGTTTTATTCAGACACCACACACAAAAATAGTCATTCTGCCTTTTTGGATTTTTATAGGAAAAAGATAGTACCAAGCCCTTATTTTTTTGTCCTCAAAATATAACCATCTATAATCTGTTTCAATACTATAATTTGATCATTATTACTCACTAAATCCACTCAAAGGTTATACTTAATTGCCATTTCTAACCAAGGCAAGGAAAGGAAAGAGTGAGATCCACATCTAAACTAAAATTCTAATTGAAAACAAATATGCAACTAAATCTGTAATTGCTAGTTTGGTTTTGAAACAATCCCCCTTGACCTTATTTCAATTCTTCACCTATCACCTTTTTTATTTATTATTTCACTAAGTATTAATTACTTTCAATAACCCTAAGCTATTGTTACATTTCAATAATCTACATGTATGTATGGGCTTTTTCTATAATCTATTTCAATTATTATTACTATGATCTGATCATTATTACTTATTAAATCCACTCAGAGGTTCATACTTAATTGTCATTTCTCACTAAGGCAAGGAAAGGAATGAGTGAGATCCATATCTAAACTGAAATTCTAATTGAAAACAAATCTGCAACTAAATTTGTAATTGCTAGTTCAGTTTTGATACTATCCTTTGCAACTAGACACATGTATACGCATAAAATAATAATGAAGGGTAACAATGAAGATTAAAGGGTAATAATTAGACCGAGTATAGAAAATGGTAACAATGAAGATTAAAGGGTATACACATTTTTGACCCTTATTTATCAATTAGACACATATATAAAAATAAAAAAATGAAATTGAACATGAATCTGAACCACTCAAATTTAATAAGTAAACTCACCATAAAATAAAGAAATGGAAAGAGAGATGATATAGGCAGTGTTGTACAAGTCAAAATAAAGAGGTGTCAAAAAAGTATGAAGTAGTTGCAACTGATTCAAAAATACACAAAATTTCACACCTAGTGGTAAATAAAATCAAACTCTGATTTCAACTTCAGAATATTTGGAAATCCCACAAAAAAATTAACTTTAATCCTCCCATACAACTCATATAGGATTACAAGGAATTACATTTTTTATCTAAGGAACAAAATCTTATACACTCAAGATCAAGATGAAATTATCAAATACAACATATCCTTTGACAAACCTTAATGAGATGAAAGTGAGGTGAGAGACAGAGACAACCTTACTAAGAGTGAGTCAAGGAAGTGAGGACAGTGTGCTGAATCGGTGATGAGAGATCGAAAATGATGAGTGAGTCGAGTGGGTGAGTTGTTGGTGAGGGTAAACGGTGGTTCGTGACGTGAATCATGAGAGAGGGAAACAAGAGTTGTGTTTTGTTTGTGTGCACAAAGGGAGTGACACAGTGACTTAAACGACAAAATTAGAAACCCTAAAGAAAATTCTCCTGCCTCCTAACTTTTTTAATTATAAATTTGTAATATTAATTTTTTTAATTTATTTTATTATAAATATTATATATATAACTAATTAATAATAATAATTAACATAATTAAACAGGTCGGCCTGTTAGGCTTCAAAGGCTTTTTAGAAAGCCTATGGCCTGACCTGTTTAGTTAAAAAGGCCTTTTTAAAAGCCTAAGCCTAGTCTATGTAGGCTTTAAACGGGTCAGGCCACGGCCCTTGACAGACGACCTGACCTATATCTATCCCTAATAGAGGCACACTCTAGATATCAGAGAACATTCATCTAGAATTTGTTAAAGGGGAATCTCACCCTAATCTTGGTCATTAGGAATTCGTATGGTAAAATATACACATGGTCCCTTACGTTTATCTAAAGTCAGTCCTATATTTTTTTTGGTCTCAATTTGGTCCTATATGTTTATAAAACATATCAAACTTTTTCCTCTGTTAACACCGTTAGAAATTTAGATGGAATGGATGATGTGGCACTATTGAGTGACACGTGTCACAATTTCATTGGTGGCATGTGTCATAAACTAATAGGCTGAGTGGTTAGCTTGAAAATTAAAAACATTTTGGCTTCTATGGAACTTAAACTTGTCACCTTTAAATATGCTAAGTTCAAGTCCCATGGAAGCCAAAACATTTTTAATTTTCAAGTTAACCGTTCAGCCTCTCAGTTTATGACTCGTGTCACCAATCAAATTGCAACATGTGTCACTCAACAGTGTCACATTACCCATTCCGTCCAAATTTCTAACTGTTTTAACAGAGGGGAAAAGTTTGATATGTTTTTATAAACATATGGGACCAAACTGTGACTTTAAATAAACATAAAAGACCATGTGTATATTTTACACGAATTCATATGGGAATGTAAAGGACAGGTAATATTCATTTGCCTACCAACTGATCTGGCATACAGGGAAACCATCTCGCGAATTTCCCCTTGAACCAAAACAGAGGGGTTTTCTTTCAGCAACTCAACCTAGTCTATTTCGTGAGCAATCACCGTTGAGCACCTCAGTTGTGTCATCACCACTTCTTCTTCTACACCTTCAGTCACCATCCTTCCCACCACTTGTGTCAACCTACCTATAGATTTGTAAAAGTTGACATCGTCAAACGTGTAGCAGTCAAAGCTATCTTTATCCGATAAGGGGTCCTTCCCGTGCAAAAACTCATGCCTTGGCACTCGATGTCCTCGCCTTGAGCTTTCTGGCCTTTAATACCTTACGGAGATTCGCCCCCCATGGTGTGTTGAAGAACTTACTCTAGCCTTCTTTTTTTCAACACTTATAACACAACAAAGAACAAGCAACGGGGTAAATGAAATGAAACAGAAAAAGGGTTGGGGATGCTACTTGAGTTTTCGAAAAGCTTAAAGATTCTTGAAGCAACTATGAACACTCCTTCCTCTCGTAGATTTTCTAGGGTTTGAGTCTCTCAAAATTTTAGCAGAGTTTCAGTAATGCAAATGCAAAGGTGATTTTTCAAGTGCCTGAGAGTTCCCTCTTATAGACGTGGCTAGGGGCAACCAGTATGGCATCATTTCGCATATTTCACATATTTCAATTTTTTGGGCCGAGTCGTTTCGATTCCCAAGGCCCATTGTCTAAAAAAGTAATCGCCAAAATCAAGTAAAGAGGGGTAACAATTACACATGATTAGAAATTAAAGTCGCATGATTAGTGCAACCCATTACGCATGTAACATTACATTTTACAAGAATAATAAATGTGATACAATTGTGAGTATAGAGCAAGTAAGCAAAAATTTTCTAAGTTACAAACGGCCTCAACGTTACCCACATCCATAGAAGGTACCTCGGTTAAGAGTTTGTAGCTCATTGAAGCAACTGGCATGATCACTTTAACAAGCTAGGGGGAAAATGATCCGGTCCTGAGACCGGTTCCTGGACTTAAATGTAATTTGACTAAAATCCATCCTCTGAAATTAGTATGACGTGACGACTGGTGTAAACTATTCTCTCAACGCTGGTGTTTCACGTAATTAAATGATTGAACGCCAGAATCTATTATCACGTGAAAGGTCCTTAAATTGACCCCGTTACGAGTTGTTCACTCAATACCGGAGGGTCAGAGTTGATCTATGTTGATCTATGCCCTAGCATGTTAAACAAGTAGCTTGCAAAGTGACTGATGGGTAGGTAGAGCCACTGTGAAATGTCTCTATCACAAGTCAGCTTTCCTGCAGAAAAGCAGAGTAAGTACTGAAACCATGTATGAAAAACTTGGAAAGCAAGAAGGCTCTTCCTCTCCCTCCAAGTATGAACACTCATGCATCAACATAACATGGTAAGACATTCTCTCTAACTTTATGCTTGAGCTTTGAAATTCCTCCGAACTTTCACTGACTTGAGCGTCGGAGTGTCCTTATGGGTGACACCATTTGTCGCCCTACAACATGTAAGGCTAGTGTTGTTGGTACGAATAATCACTCCAAGACCTCTATTCCCCACTGAAATAGAAGATATAATACTAGATCCTCATTGGACCGGTGTAAATATTAGAGAGTGAACGTGAGAATTAAGGACTGTTGCAAGGCCGAACATTGTACCCCAGCCTAGACCAGTTCAATAACAACTCAAAACATGTTTGAAAACCCTAAACCAGAGAACACCATAACAGATAACTCCATTAAACTAGAGAATACGATAATAAAGAACATAACAACTTAAAACATGTTTGAAAACCCTAAACCAGAGAATACGATAACAGAGAACATAACAACTAATGTAAGGGTTTAGGGTTTACTAACCTCAACGGGATCTTCCATCATTGACGACATTGTCTAGCACATTGAAAAATTAGGGGTTTAGAGTTTCGCTCTACCAGAACTTGCTATTCTCTGTTACAGTCGCAACTCGCACGTCGGGGACGCCACAGAATTGAAGGTTTAGGGTTTTGTTATACGTGAGAGAAAGCTATGTGTCGTTGGGTTTCTATGTGTCGTTTGATGAAAGAAAGCTAAACGACGTCGTTTGATGCATATGTGGCATCGTAGATGGCACTTAATGACACACGTCACCTACCTCTGACAGACGTTTGATGTCTGTTAACGGTAGGGACCATGTGTCTAACAATGATAGACATGGGAGACTAACGCGGTTAACTTACCAAACCGAGGACCTAAGTGTCAACGCTACTAGAGACAAGGACTAATTAGGGTGTTTTGTCGATAAATAAGTATGGATTGAATCATAAGTTAGCTCGGTGGTTCATTGCAGTGTAATGATTTCTTGGGTAGTATATACATCCGCATCATAAATAAATTCATATGAATGTTTTCTCTTAAAATTATTCACAAAAGGTCGTTATTTTAAGAAGAAAACAACCTAACGTAACGATGAATTTTTTAACTTAATCTTCATTCATTACAATTTTCCTCTCGGCACCAAACTTCTCGCAGACTTGACAAAGCAGCTAAAACGTTGTCATTTGACACGGGTTGACAAAAAAAATAAAAATGAAAAGAAGAGGTTACTTGAAAACATAAGGACAAGCTAATTGGTGTTTTTGTTGGATTTGAGTTCACCATTCCCATCCATCACCAATTGAAATTCTTCCACTTTCACACTTTTTTCTTAAAACTAAAATAAAATAAATTATTATTATTATTATTATTATTATTATTATTATTATTATTATTATTATTATTATTATTATTATTATTATTATTATTATTATATAAAAAGAAAGATCCTGAGCTGAGGGGTTTCTACATGCCTTGGATTTTTCTTCCTCACCATCACAGCCTCTTCTTCTCTCTCTTTGAAAACCCTAATCCTGGATCTTCCTTTACCCTTCTTTCTCTATCTTCCTCAACACGATCAGGTACGCATAGACCTCCTTCATCCTCAATGATCTCAATTATCTTTTGATCTTTGTTTTGTTTTGGTTTTTGAATTTGTATCATAGGGTATGAAAATTCCAATTGATTTTGCATGATTCTTCTGAATCCAGATTTGGGATGTTTTTTCCTTTTGTTCATGATTCATTGTTCCGTTTATTGATTTGAATTGTTTCGAGAATTAGGGTGTTGAACAAACCCTGTCTTTTGCTGCATGGGTGGCTAGAATTCAGGTTCCTTGATCTTATGTTATGTTGCTGAATTATGCTTCTTTGATGAATTTTTGGGGTTGCCATGAATAGTTGGGATTGATGATGTTTGAGAATTGAGGTTTGCTGCTATTGTTTTTTTTTTTTCATCTCATAATCTTGTTCTGATGAACAGAATCGTTTGCTGTGCATTTAATTTTGAGCTTGATTTTGTGTTTTTGTGTCTTTCTATTTAGGAATCAAAGTGGTGGAATGGAAGAATTTGAGGTCGGGTATGGGTCAGATTTCTTGTTCTCATGGAGGGTTCTTAACAACAGAAACTGGTACCAGCTTGGATAGTGTTTGAATTGATCTAAGTTTTATGTAGGGTTTGTTAAGGATATTGTAGGTTTTTTAATAATTAAAATCATGAGGATGTGGGATTGGGAAAGGTTTGATCATTGTCCCAATTGTATGATTATCAATGGAGTGGCAATTTAATTTATGTCAAGATTTATTCATCGTATTTTGAGTATTAAGTTTGAATTTTCCGGGTAGAGCATGGAGAATGCGTGTGATGTCAATCAGTTGGATGCTGATGTTCTCTTGCCGCCTCGGAAACGTCTTCTGGCTGGATTGAAGAAACAGGGTTCAGATAGTGATGCTACTCCCTCTCCTTCTCCAGTTGCCGCTTCTTGTGTTACTGATGTTGCTTCGCCATCATCCTCTTCCTTTTCAAGTGAATTTGAAGCTCGATTGAAGCGTTTGTTAAGTTGCCATTCAAATAACCCTAACCTTACACCTGAGGAGGTTGTTGAGGCCTCAGAAGCAGCAGCAATCCGTGCTATTAAGGCTGCACAGGCTGCAAGAGCAGCAGCCGAAGAGAAAGCTGCAAAAGCAGCAAAGGCGGTGGCTGCAGCCAAGAGTGCTTTAGACTTGGTTGCATCTTTCTCTGAGGAGGCAGCCAGCAAGGAAAGAAATCTGAAGAAGAACAAGTCAAAGAAGCACCTCCCGGTTCAGTTGTTGTACAAAAAAAACCAACCAATTGAAAATTGTAGGACAGATGAAGAATTAGCTCGTAAGTTACATCGAGCAATGAATAGTTCTCCAAGAATCTCTAAGAACTCTCCAAATTCAGACTCAAAAGGTAGTAAACGTAAGAAGCCTAGAGGCTCTTCAAGTGTTGAAATAACTGAGGGCTCAGAATCTGGTGTGGCAGTTGGACAAGATTGCTTATCTTTGAACAACGGGCATGTACTAACAGGTAAGATTGATTCTGAAGGATCAATCCAAGAGGTATGCTCAAGTAAGAAAGATAAGAAGGGGGTTAGATATGATAGATCTAGCCAATTAGAGATTGATAATGGGGAAGCAGAGTCAAGCCAGTCAAAAGGGAAAAACTGTGAAGATTCATCTCCCATAGGTAAGAAGAGAGGAAGGGTGAAGCTGAAGAAGTTGCCCTTGAGCATTTGCACCTCGAAAGACAGGGCGCAACCAAAGGAAGAAATAAGAGGCGGAAATTCTTCAGTGACTGGAATAAATGCAGGCAATAATCCTGTTAATAGTATTCCTTTGTTTACAGTGGAGTCATCCCCTGACAGAGTGATGCCTATTGAGGCTACATCAATGTGGAAATGCCAGGATTTCAAGGCACCGGCGTGTATCAAACAAAATAAAGCTGTGCAATCATAAACTTCACATGTTACATTGGGATCATAATGTGATACTGTCATAGATGTTGATAGCTGAGGTAGGAATCATGTTTGCTTCTTTCTTTACAATATGGAATTTATCTTTTTGTTCATCTTTGGTCTTGTAATGGATTTGCACTGATTAAATGTAAATTTAGATTTTTAGCTGCTTGCAATACTTCTTTCAGATTAAAGTTCTGTTACTTCAATTGATAGGAAAGCTTCAGTTTTTACATAGGAGGATGCAATGAATTAACAGCTTTTTCGTTTTGCTTCTCGTTTCTACTTATTTGTATTGTGAAAAAAATTATATACAAAACCGTTTGGTTTTTTATTTATACCTTTTGCTATGCTGTTTATTTTGCCAATACTCAAATGTATGTGTGAATGCTGACGGTTTCCCACTTGCTTCTTTAATTAATATTGAATGCGGATTCTCTAAGCATTAAAAATTTATCAAAATATTCAAATTAATTGAAAAAGTGAGCTATTACTTTGTTGGCATTAAATAGGTGAGTTATGACTTGTTTGTACACTCCTCCGTTTGGTACTATTGGGTGTTACTTGATTGATACTAACAATTATTTGTTTGAATAATCAAGTATTATATGTTTAATTTGTTCTAAGTAAAATCTTGAATTCAATTTTTGTGGATAAAAATTAATGTTAGTAGAGGAGTTGTTTTATCACGAAGGGAATATTTACAATTTGGATATAATTGTATTAAAAAAAGAATATATGTGATTTAAAATAAAATTTGTTTGTATATATGTTAAAAAGATATTGAGTAAACTGATTATTATGATATTACAGTCTTCTTTTCACATACTTTGAAACAAAACAAAATATGCAATAATTTGGTAAATTGAAATGAAGGGAGTAAAAGTATTAGCAGGATCATTGGAATTTTGCATTGATGGTCAAGTCATTTACATTTTTAATAATTAATAGCCCGGAGATTTATTTAACCATGTGTTGGCATGGAATACAGAGCAAGCTAATGGCAATTTTCATTTTAATTGGTAATGCTTTCATTGAACATCATTTAAATAAATAAATGAACGTAAATAGAAGTTTTTAAATAAAGTTAAAGTTGTATGATTTTTTTCAAATTTTAACAAAAAGATAATAATTTTTAGATTTAGGTATTTAAATAAGTGAATGAGTTGAGCAGAATCTTAGAAGTATTAGAAAGCTAGTGTTTTTAACTTCTAATTAGAAGTTACTTTTAAAATTTCCTTCATAAGAAAAATTACTTTTTTAAAGGGCTTTTTGGAAAATTTATTTGGTCCAAATATCTCATTTTAATAAAAAGAGAAACCAAAAACATGACCATCAAGAAAAATAACTTTTTTAAAAAAAAAAGAACTTTTATGAAAACATATTTGATACAATTTCTCAAATATAAGGAAAAAGAGAAACAAAACCATCAAACAGGTAGATCAGCAGACAATCACTGCTTCAACTTAACATGTATCACGTTCAAGTATCAAACAATATAACTCCGTTAAATCTTTGTAGAGAGGGTTTTCTCGTTTATAATAGTTCTGTTAAACTTGAAATGTAGTAAAGTATATGAAAAACAAAAAAATAAGTAGTCAAATCGAACACTGCCAACAATTTAATTTCGAAGCAATATATGCTATTAGCATTTAAGTTATAAAAAATATTATTATAATTCTTTCAATAATCAAACAATCATAACTATTTTAGTTATTGACATTATCAAACCATTATTATTTTAATCTCTAAAATTATATAATTTAATTTAATTTTTCATGCTACACATTGTTTAACATTATTTAATCTCACGGAATTCTTAGTATACTACATAGAAAATATTCATACCAAAGTCTTCAAAAATAGCATTAACTAATTACATCTATGTAAAACAAATATCAAAGCATTAATTAATATTCATACCAAATTCTTCATATCAGACTTTAGGTATAGCTACCGACTATTTCAATTCTTATCTCTTACACGGTTTAGTGGAGATCCAATATTATATCTTTAAGTCCAATAGGGATTTTAAGGCCTTGTCGTGTGATCTTGTCCAACAACTATCAATATCTTGTGTTGTGGGGTGAAATAGGGTGTTGCCTACAAAAAGACTCTGATGTTCAAGTCAGTATCGAATAATTAATATCGAAGCTCGAGCGATGAATTGGTGAATGTACCTCATACTATAGTAAATGAATGATATTTATAGAGTTGAGTGGTGGTTGTGTCCTAGTCCCCTATATCAGTTCCTTTTCGTAAAGAGTGGGGAAAGTTGACATAAGTACAAACATTCCTAACACTCTTGTAGGTTTTGTTTGGTATACCCCTAGTGAATCCCTTAATCTCCGTCCGATATCGGCTCATTATGTGACATCAGTTATCAAGGTTTATGTGGGCTAGACACTTGGGGAGTCACATTAATTATCGATATAAGCTTTTAGAAGTTACTTGAATGAGCTGATGTATGTTGCCCATGACGGTTCTTGTGAAAACCAATGTGCTTAAAAATTTCTTATGTTATTTTCATCGACATGACCGTTGTTGATATAAGGATGAGACCTCTATATGGAGTGAAAGACTTATGGATGTTTGATAAGTTTCTAATAGACTTATTTATTAAGCATGATTTAAGCTAAATCGTTATTAATTGTTAAAGTAATTAGTTTATTAAAATTGATAATTATGGATAAAGTAAGATTATTATGAATATTGCATGTTTGACAATATTTTGTTAATAATTATACTTTTAGTAATAAATTAATAATTTTTTGTTGTAAATAACTTAAGACACAAGAAAGAGGAGAAGGAAAAATCAAAGGGTCTAGGCGTACCGAATTGGGCATACCTGTGCCAAATCAAGAAAAAAAGAAGATAGTTGCTCTGCCAATGGGTATTGCTACGTTGGGAACTAGCACATACATGTTAGATCTCACTAGCTGGAATTTTAAGGATGTGTAAAAGCACGCCAAAGCAACTCTGGTACAACCTGATGCATGAAGAGCCATGCGTAGGGACGCCATCATGGGCGTAGGTACGCTGGCTTTACAAATAAAACCCCTTTGTCTTTTGTCAATAAACGTAAGCACGTTAAGGAGCAACGCTACTACACCTAATTAATGTATTCTTGATTTCTTTTGCATATTAGTATGCTCATAATGGGCATGTCTACGTCAGGATTCATGCCTTTGTTTATTTGAATTGTAACCATTTGGGCATAGACACACCACTTAGTTACATTACCATGCTAGTTTTTTAACCTTTGTCTATAAATAGGTGTAACTATTGTAATTTAAGGGTTTGATTTGCATAATCGTATCATTCTAATAAAATTCCAGATTCAATTACTTTTTTTTCTCTTAATTTTCTCATCCCACATTGTGACATCTTTATCTATTTGTTACCACACTTTTATTCTCACCATGCTTGGCTAATCTTCCAAGGTTGAGAGAAAGATGAACTCTTAGGTGCTGCATGGGGAATTATGATATGTGATTGAAATACATTAAGATTTGGCAAGTGATTAGATTTCTTTCCTCCTAATTTTGTTCTTGGCTTGAATCGTCAAGGATTGATCAAGCAATTGGTCCCATATTGAGGGATTATGGTTTCCAATTTTAAACTAAGAGATACAACCTAATTAGGAGTAAACCAAAGGATTAGGAACTTCCGATCTTGAGGTCTACGTAAATTCACACATCAAATTAGGTCATGTTCACAAGGGCTTACGGTTCATGATTTGGCAATCTAGGTATTCTGACCTAAGGAATTAGGCGTTGTTATCTATGTGAATTCAATTTTCAATTACAAAATTGAAATATATTCAATCTTGATCTCATATTCATCCAAGCTAACTAAATAGTGATTCCTACTCTTAACCTACTATTTTATTTCTTTTATCCTCAATTTCACTTATGCATTAGACAATTACTAAAATTCCATAAACAAGTATTTTACATTTGTTGTTACAAATTAAATTTATGATATTTGATGTTCAAAAAGTATGAATCCAAGATTGTGGTACTTTGAGACTCAATCCATGCGGGAACGACATTGATTATATTTCAATTAAATGATTGGTGCACTTTCCATTACCATTATAAAAATCTTGCATCAATGTCACATGACAATCCTTAAATGGTTGTGTCATTTGGATTTCAGTGTTGTACTATTTGAAATGTGAAATGGTGCGCATGTTGGAGAAATTATTGTGTTCTAATGGTTCCTGCCTTTTCCCCCTTAAGCCTTCTCTATAAAAGGAGGAACTTATCCCAATCATTGTGTACCTTGCCTCATTAAAATCTTTGCTATTCTGATATTGTGTTGGTACACCAATTTCCTTGGCTCGTACAAGGCGAATTGCTCATGTCGTCCACCTAGTTATCCTTCTTATCTCGACTTTGTAAAGTTTTGTTCAAAGCATATTTTTTTCTTGAAACTGGGATTTGGGGGATAGCCACACGAGTGATGAGTCAATTGGAATACTCTCTGAACCACCATTGTGACCATAAGTGAGATTCTAGTACAAGTTTCAAATGTCATAAACAGACATACGTAGGTTCTTAAGTATGGCTATAAGAAAGGCTATAGCACCCTTGCCTAAGCCTTCTTCCTCTAGGATAAAAGGGCATGCAAGAGAGACATTACATCGATATTTTGATGAGCTATTATCCTAATTTGACTCTTCTACCGAACCATCCTCTACATCTTAGGCTTCATATTCTAGTTTTTCATACTACCATTCTAACAAGACCCTCTTCTACCAATGCATTCCTTTTCTACAACATATCATCATAGTGATGGCCTCTGAAGGATCTCACCACTTTAATACTTCTAGCAAACAAATAATTGTTCCCAATCTTGTAAATACAAATGTCATAACAGATCATATTGACTGGATTGGTAAAAAAGCTAAGGAGTAGTACTTCCGAGTGCATTGGGAGACAATGTCAACCAAGTCTCGATATGTTAAGGAACAAGATGGGATAGAGTTAGAAGAAGTCCGTATCCATTCCTCTAAAGAAAATAAAGACGATTTTGCTATAGTCACTCTATTAAATAAGTGATCGGATCGATCATTAACTGGGGTCACGTTTTCTGTACATGTACAAAATATGCCTCACTAAGGTAAGAGTGAAGTTTTCGCTAAATGAGTTTAAGATGAGGTGCTAAAAATTTTAAAGGTTTCCCTTAGTCAACTTCATCCACATGGTTGAGGTTTAGTGGTTTCCTAAAGGTGTTAGGGGAAGTACGCACTTTGAACTAACCATGGCGATGTTCTTCTGGTATGCTCGCATACTAAGGTAGGGAAACCCAGACGGTGGGTTAAGTTTTGTCAACCTACGTTGCTAGAGCAACATGGTGAATTTTAAATCTTTTCCTGAGTTTGCCAAGACTACGAGCCAGTCCTTCAAACATTCTTTCTACAAGGTCATCGCCAAATAAGGAAAACTAGTATTCTAGGAGAATATTGATAGATCCCGAAAATTTTATACAAACTAGACACATAAGCACTTTCTTTTAAAGAATATGGCTTATGTTGTGGATAAAGGTCAACTATCTCTAGGATTGAAGCTGGTGTGGATGCCTTTTCTGAGGCCAACAAGTTTGCACCAATTAAATACCAGAATCTACTGGAGTATATATAGATAGGATGAATAGCTGAAATCCCTTGTTTAATTTCTGAATTTTCTCTTCGTATCAATGCATGTATGTGTATTTTTGACTGGTATTCTAACTCTCTTTTATGTACGCTATGCAGGAACCATGGGGATCAATTCCTTAACTTTTCTTTAGAAGCAAATGGAGATGACTAATGCCGATGTTGGGAGCACATAAAATATGATTCAGCTGAAAATGAAAAAGGCCAAGACTATGAACCTTCCCACTGAAAGGTGGTATATATCTAAAACACATTATTTTAGGTTGTATTTTGTAGACATTTTTAGAATAAATTGTATAAAATCCCCTTAAATCCCTATCATATTTGCTCCTTTCCCGCTTATGCTACTTGGTTTGCTAGTTTTGCAGAAATTACAAGTTTATAGGCCTTTTTAGGACTATTTATGGACTAAACATGGAAAGTAATGCATAACAAAGGCAACTGTGTGCCAAAATAATTGGAAAACGAAGAAAAACAAAGCTCCGGACAGTGTACTTCACGGTCAGGCCCTGGTGGGAACCATGGCCATCACTACAACAAAACTGGTATTTAGTGGTGGTTATTTTAGAATTTTACAGCGGATTAAACCGCCCTAAATGATGCTTACTGCGGTTCGAAAACCGCCGCTAAATGCTCCACCACTAGGAAATTAGCGGCAGTTATTTTCAACCGCTGGAATAACCACCGTAATATGTTATGACCGTAGGAAAAACCGCCGCAAAAAACAAAAGCGATTTAAACGCAGCTGGAACCGCTGCTAAATGTAACATCCTAAAACTTAAATTTCTAAAAAATAAACTTAGGGGGGTTGAGAACTTAATTAATTACTCCACTTGGATTTAAATTTAACTAATTTTAATAGAACTACTTTATATTCTAAAATTTCTAAGTTCTTTTATTTTATTTTCCAATCCTAAATTCTTTTTTTTCTTACTCCCTTTCTTATTTTTCTTACTACCTTTCTTATTTTTCTTTTTGCATTTTACTTAGGTCTTTTTCAACCATAGCTTCCTCTCCTTTTACTGTGCATGTGCCTTCTTCTTTTTCTTCTCTTTTAATACACCTTCTCCCCACGGTGCCATTCCTCCCTAGCATTTCATCAACTTCGTCACCCATAGTCAATGGTATGTGCATGCATTTCAAGCTCTTTCTTTCTTTCTTATTCTATTTTCGGAACCTCTTAGCCAAACTAAAACCATGACTTCCCTCTTTTTCAGCTTGACCATGACTGTCATTTGAGGCTTGTGAAGTGTTAGGGTTTCATGTATAGAGCTTCAAGAAGGTTGGATACTATTTCCTTTTCTCGTTTGTTATCTAAGGCGATGAATTAGTAGATACCCATCTTGTATAGAAGCTAAGTTCTACATGATTATTGCTGTACAGCGACTGAATATTTCATTTTGAAGTAAGTCTAAGAGGTGCCGTGAGTATTTAAGCCATTCGGAGGTCGTAAGGTAAGCGGGGTTCTTCGTTTCCTTAATTTTCAGCAACTAGAACTTGCCCTGTTGTATGTGGGTTCTAAATTTTTATGTATTTAGTGAAGGACGGCATTTATGGATTTATTTCAAAGGCAATTAGTCATTGTTTGGCGTATCAAAAAACAATTGGAGTAGGAATTAGCATGTTTACTTGATTCTAGTAAGTTCTGGTAATTCATAACCATGCCTAGTAATTTTTATAAATTGTGCTATTAGCGTTTAGAAGCTTCAAAATATATTTAAAATATCGGTATGTAATTTTAGGACTTTCAAAATTACCGGATAATCAATCTGAAGTGGGATTAACGTATCAAGTCGCTTTCAGGTACGTTTTATACGTACGAAGAGTTTGCAATTTAAGGGATAAACAGGAATTTAAGATTTAGAATTTTATTTACTTTGTTTAGAAGTTGTATACAAATGGAATTATGCTTGTGGTGATGAATTATCTAGAGATACTGGCTTCTAATAATTATGATGGTTATATGCTTGTGTCGTTAGTTGTTGCTGTGTTGAAATCCATGTCTTGTTGATAAATTTCACTTGATATTGTTATTTGTATGGTACTTTGAGGATGAGATATGTGGTATTGCGCTTTGGTTCATATTTTTAAACCATGGATTGTCATTTCATACCATCATATGTATTTCCAACACTATGGTCTCTCAAGTTATAGTGCTATGATTCACTGTGTAGTCTGTAGCATGTTATTAGATAATAAATTACTGCTTATTACTTGAATTGTACTCACCCTATCAATGCGTGGAATTTTACAGTGAATGTCTAAAGGGATGAATTTATCCCATGATCCAGTTGTGGAAAAAGAATCGCAATGCCATAGTAGATCCCAAATTTATAGATACATGTATATAAAATGTTTAGTCGTATTTAGTGTGTTATGAATATTTTGCTACTTGGCCCCGATGTGATCCTTTTAAATTTTATTTTGATGGGTATGGTTAGTATATGATATTAATATATGATCTTAATTTTTTTGACTTAAACCGTGTGAATTTGATTGAGATGTCATTAGGATGGCTGGTTATAATGAGTTTGTAAGGATGAAATATATATCATGTATTTATGGAGAATGGGTATGAAGCCATCATTGTGAACGAATATAATATATTGAGATTGATGTGTATTGCACCGTATGGATTATGATTGGCTAAATTCAGGCATAGAACCTTATATGTTGGTTCAACATGTATATTAATACATATGAAACTTTGACACACAAACAAGTGGAATTATCCGTTTAGAAACATATAGGTAATGTTATGGACTGCAACGATTAAGAATTTATATTGAGAATATTATAAGATCACTGTAAATCTGAAGCTTTATAATGAATTGATTATGCCATGGTTATGTGTGATATAATGGTCCTTTTATTGATGGATTATCTCTTGCTAAAATATTAGAACTGAGTGGCTGTGATATGTGGATGTGGATTTAATTGTATGGACAGGTTTGGCAATTGCGTGATTTGCCTTATTTGTATATGTTGAGTCTAATAACACATGATTGAAAGATACCCTAAATATGGAATTGGACATACTAAATTGCATCGCTGTAGGAACTGCATTTCCTCGGTTGATTTTTCTTGTTAAATTAGGCACATTTAAGTTATATGTAGGTTCATATTTGAGTTTGAAATGCATAAAACTATTTTGGTTTTTTAACTAATGTTTAAGTAAAAAGAATGCATTGTGTTGTGTAACTTGCTCAAATGGTCGGATTTTGGACGAACCGACTTTGCCAACAATTTTGAAATATAAAAAACATAGGATCTATAAGGTTTCATAAAAATCAGACCACTAATGAAGATTTTAGATACCCAAGAAGTTGACAAATGTTATGCAGGGACCAAAACACCAAAATTGTAAAGATCAAGTTCTGATGTAGGCGTTAACACGCTCATGGGAGCGTACCCATGCTGCTGGGTGTAACACCCTTAGTTAACTATGACAATCCCTTTCACTGGATTATCCAAGTTAACTGAGAGGTACTGGTTTTAGAAAAATGTGGAAGTTTTTTTTGTACAAGAAAACTTGGTAGAACCGATACATCTCATATATAACATAGTTATATATAATACATGGTTGTTTAATAAAGAGGCACACAGCTCCCATAAAAGAAAAGAAAATAATATATCCTAATTTTCCTCGGTCCAAGGTGAGTCTGGTTCGATACGAAGTCTGCTCGATCTCCACGGTGTTAAGTATATAGTCCATTCAGAGGTCTGGAAAAGTAGCGTAAGGGTGAGTCTCCACTTCTACAATAATCAGAGAGTTGTCATCACTGACATCCCTCCTACACATTTTAAATAGGCACATATACCATATTTATCTTTCTTATCAGGGTCCCTAATTAGTTCGTTCTAAGTTGTTTATCCCTACTTAGTCTCACCCAATCGCCCCTAAATAATTATCTACTCTCCCCCTCACCATTAACTGTTACATATTCAATTACTAGTTCAATCACAATGATTTCAATCCATACAGATAAGTGCAATGCATGAATTCATTTCATTTAATTCAATATTTTTCTTAGCTGTCATGATGCATATGGGCCCATCTCCTTCTCATGGATCTCACTCAATCAATATCAATTGTGCACATCAATCACACCTTATCCCCTTACCCACTAGAACGACTAGAGCTCGTCTCGTCTGGTTTTCACAGAAAGGTAAGGACACACAGCCTTATCATCATCAATGGATCCAAACACGTCTCATCAGAATGGGCACTCCATGGTCACGGTAACACTCGCTCTGAGTCAAAGTATACCAGAGTTTTCACGGGCTATCCAGTCTTGGACACAACTCTGAACCATTGGACGTTCGTTCCGGTATACTCCCGAGACCTCCCGCATGGATGGAACGTCATCATTCCCCAGTGTACCCCATCACTGTGTGCTCTAAGGGATCACTTAACCATCCGCCCTTATACTCCACGTATGATGTATGTAACACACAATTTCATTTTCACTAGTCATCGGTAGGGTCCTTTCAATGACTCTATTTCATTCTTAACATCGGGTTCCTTTCATAAAGTCTTTGATTAAACATTTTTCTTTATTCATGATTCTCTTCGCATTTACTCAAGTCATAACACAGCTTACCCGATAATTCGGAATGAAATGAGTTCTGAACAGTTACAAAACCTCGGGGTAATATTGGCATCGCAGCACCCATCATCACATCAGATCTGATTTCTATTATCACATTATTTTCATAAATAAGTCACCTCAAGATCCCTACCGAGACATTTTCTCATTTTTCTTTCCTTGCTTTATTTGACTGATCCATCATAATATAATTCTTATTCAATGCATCATGCAAATCCCATTTTATTTATCATACTATTCATTTCATCAATTCATGATATTATTTATCACAACACATTCCATACGCATGTCATCATACCACACTCATCACGTATTTCATCACATATGTTTATCATATAATTAACTCATACACATCTATGTACACAATCACATAGCAATTACCACACATAACATTCATTATACAAGCATCACATAACAATCATTATACATGTTATCCTAGTAAAGGAATCATACATTCTAATACAAACACATTCATGAATATGGCTTTGTAAGTGACTAAGTATAAATACTTATTTTACAAACACATACACTGACTATTTATCTTGATTTCCTTCTTGGTTATTCTCCTATTGATAGAAAATTTGTACCCCTAATATACTTTTTCATAATTATAATTATTTCTAGATTATTAATATCCTTATCTATCTATCAAATTCACCATCCAGGAGAACTATTCAAATACACCTTAGCCACTTATCTTTTAAATACTATCGTACAATCATACTTGTTCTAAAAGTATACCCTAAGTTCATTCAAGATACCAATAGCTCATGTCGTCGTTACTTATTTACTATGGGTTAAGTCATCCTAAGTTATTATTTTTTTGTTTGTATACTAACTAGGTTGGCATTATTTTTACTGGACCTCACTGATTAATTTCAACATAAATATTCCTCCTCTTTTTTTATTTCTTATTCGTAGTAACTTTCTTTTCCACTCATTAAACTTCATTAGATTTATAATAACTTACCACTTACATGTGACATTACCATTTCCTCCTCCATAGACCCTAATGCCCTTAATGTACATATCTACTCTTACTCTCTTTTGATATATAGTCACCCTATTTAGTCCATTATAATATACTTTTCCCTATAGTTTTTCCAAAAACACTATCTCTGTAATATTTTATCAAAATCTCCTATTTCTTTCTTTATCAACCATTCCTTTCTAATCTTTAGTATGCAAATGCTAATTTTTTTTCCAAACGCTATTTAATAATCAATTGAAACATTTTTCTATAAAAATCCCTTTTTAAAGATTATGTCTAATTCATTTTTTCTATAAACATTTTTCTTAAAAATTCATCTAATATTTACGAACGTTTCTCTACAATCTTCTTAAAAATTATTATTCTAGTTTATTTCCATCTCTGACTTATTTAAAGACTATGTCTAATTCATTTTATTTGTTATTGGAAAAAACCCTTGATTTGATGAGACTTGGAATACTAGGGTTGGGACCTATGGTTGATGCATTATTTAGACATGGTTTTAATGAACAATTTGATGAATTAATTGGGATACAAAATAGCCTTGATGAATTTATGATGTTTCCTATGTTTTTATACCCTAAATTGAGTGATTTTTATGTGCAAAAATGACCCCAAGAAGTGCATGAGGCAAGGTATAACACCCTGGATTTTATGTATTCGAATCCCGATGTGATCGTCATAATTAATAAAATTGCGAATAAATTTTTCGCGTTTGAAAACATTTCCAATACACCATCATGACCACATCAAGACCCAACGTATAGTTTAATAAAATAAAGCTGGATCGATATCTAAATGGCCCATAACGGTATACAAAAATAATAGAGTTACAGCGGAAGAATATGTATACCGGGCACACGCCTAGTCCCATATATGAAGATATGAGAAAAGGCTAGGCAAGCATGCAATGGCCTATTATAAGCCTAAAAGACAACCATCATCATTTTACATAATTACATGAGCATGCAAAGTCTAACATATAATTATATGTATACGTAAATACATTCCTATACATTCAGGAATCTTCTCCCGACTATCACAATCACTAATAAACGTCACTCAATTTCAATCCTTCTAATATACATCAAATCATCTCTTACATACTATATTTACATCTCTAAATTCATAATTCCAAAGGATTATTCCATACATATTCCATTTCATTAAAACATCTATGTCATCATAAACAATTTATACATTATACAAAAACCTATAAATGATGCCGACCAAGGCACTTCCTCTACCACTATTTACCTTCATCCAAGCTTTAATTAAAATCCGAACTCATCCCATGGCAACCTGCATCACAAGGCTAAAAAGGAGACCACATGGGAGAGTGAGTTATACATTCAAAATGACGAATAACATATATATATTGTGATCATGTGTATATGCATACAAACTTCATGTATGCTTTGCTATCAAAACATCAAATTATCATTCATTCATTATCTCATTATCACAATAGGCATACAAGCCTCATGAATCGCAATTCATATCATAAATAAGCACAACATATACACAATCACAAACACCATCACTTTGCCACTTATCAACAAGGGCATTCATAATCATTACCATCATTAATTCATTAAGGTTTCACTCAAATACCTCCTCGCAAGGGGTTTCTCATCACTCGTGGTCATCCCATTTCAAATGCCATGGTCTTAAAGCTAATGCATATGTCAACTGTTTAATGCATATGCAACGGATCTGATTTCATATCACGGGTGATCGCAACCACCATAATCAATCATTCATAATCATTGGTTTCCCGTCTCGCAAGGGGTACTCCCTATAGCAGCCTCGCAAGGTGCATCTCGTGATCGCAACCACGTTTCAATAATTCATATAGGTTTCCCGCCTCGCAGGGGTACTCCCGCCTCATGATCGCAACCATGGGCATCATAGGTGCTCGCAAGCCCTTTTTCATATCAAATACCAAGTGATCGCAACCACTGGCTCATCATCATACAATGGTCCCCGCAGGGCCTTTCATTTTTCACAATCAGGTGATCGCAACCACCATTACAATATCATATCATCATCAGGTTGGTTTCCTGCCTCGCAAGGGGTACTCGCTTCATAGAATCCCGCAGGATCTTTCATCACTGTGATCGCAACCACGTAATACCAATGCTATGCCATGCCATGAATGCAAGATGCAATAATGCATATGCTCAACAACCTTGCAAGGATATCTCACCCTCTCAATTAGGGATATAATTTAATCTGGCATTTTCAAGAATCATATAATTATTTACAAGCCCCTCAAGGCATATCATTCATATAATTGGCATTCAATTGCCACAAACATCATTCATAGTAATCCACACATGGCAATCATAGCATATCAATCATCATAACATTTATCCATGCATGGAAGCCAACAAGTTATTTCAAAACATACATTCAGCAATCATCATTGCATCTCATACGTACAAGTCAATACTTGCATTAATCATATTAGCACTACACTCATCCAAAATAGCAAACACTGCTTATTCAAGGGCATGTTCAACAACAACGTCCCTTTTCATTCAACAATATCATTTATCATTCAATATATGTGGTATCCTTAACTTTTAATCATCATCGATACTATTTCAAATCCATTGACTTATACCCTCATTGCCATTCAATTTCCCTCTCATTAATTTCTTCATTACACAAGGTGTGTCATGTAACATTATCACTTACTGTCCATCATGATTCATAATATATCCATAGTGGTGAAGCATACATGTATTCATAACATATCATAGGCATACACATACCTCGCCAAGGCCTTAAGTCATTCCTCAATCACCACTAAGACACACCACACATGTACCCCTAGTGAATTCGTTCGTTTTTACATACTGAACGGGGTTTTGGGCAATCATGAACCCATGATAAATTTCAATGTTAAGGCATGAGAAAAGCTTAATTTTAGTCTTAAAAATAGTGGGACATATCACAAATATCACCTATTAGTCCCAATTTGATAACCATAAAAAGTTGGGTTCAAAACCCTCTTAAATTTGAATTTTATGACGCAGTAAGTCTGGTGTTTTATGTCTAATGAGAGTTAGAAAACTCCAATTAATGTGAGACCAATTCTCACACCTCCGCAACATAATTATCTACAACTTTTATGAAGAACCCGGAGGCTAAAAATGTCATTAAGGTGCCCAAACGGGCCAAAAACAGAAAAGAAAACAGACCAGTTGGAAAAACAGCACAACAGTGGCCATAACAGGGCTCTGAATCGATTCAGACTCATGTGAATCGATTCAAGCGTCCTAAAATCTCAAAATTTGACAAACAGAGGGCCTTGAATCGATTCAAACTCGTATGAATCGATTCAAGCATCCCAAAATCTCAAAATTTGACAAACAGAGGGCTCTGAATTGATTCAAACTCGTATGAATCGATTCAAACGCCCCTGGAGCCCAAAACAATGAAAACAGCACCTCTTGAATCGATTCAAAGGGTCTCGAATCGATTCAAGACAACCCTGCTGCTGTTTTTATGCAGAACCTCAAGATTTTTCAACTTCTAACCCTCCTAACTTTCTCGTATGAACTTCAAATGCTACGAAATTTTAACCACAACAAATACACATCATTTGTGACGCGTGGCCACCGGCCTCACTCGAAAATTCCCAAAAATGAGGGACTTATACGTATAAGTGCATTTAGAATATTTCAAGATGTTTTTATGCAACTCAAGGGTCTATTCTCATTAAAATTTGCCCATTCCAATTCCTACAAGTCATAAACTACATATATGGGCTATTGGGACTAACCCAAGCCATCAAAATCACATAAAACTCTATTTGACTCTATGAGTTCCTCAATTATGCATAAACCTCAAACTTATCACCAATACCATCACAATGGCCATCACATTCAATGCCAATCATCCACATAAATTCTCAATTCACAAAACATATACTTCATCCTCTCAAGGATGGTTCATTAACATGTACATATTTCAACCCCTCATGGGTTATTCATCATCATATATACACATATATTATCATCAATAGCCAACAATTTGCCATTCATAACATTTCACTATAAACATGGCAAGGCAAGCATGAGTATCAAGCCATACAATAATCATCAATTATATAACTCATGCAATTTGAATGTAAACTCCTCTCCTACCTCGAGGGAAGAGCCGAAATCCGAATGCATGCTCCGAAAGCTCCGCCACATAGTCCGGAACACAATCTACACAACATACATATGCATTCATGCAATTAATAAGCCATCTCAAGGCATTCCTCTTAATTCTAAACATTTGCTAGCTTATCATAAAGCTCAACATCAAGTCCTAAACTTGCTAAACACCAATTCATACCATTGTGTTAGGCTTTGGGAATTCCTTTCCCAAAACCAAGGTTCTCTAGATCTCAAAGGGCCAACTACGTCCAACGACATCAATATCACTCTCATCATTTATAATGTGTTCCTTATTACTCAAACTATCCATTTCCCATTCAAGTTCATCATGAGCCACTTGGCTCCTATCAAACCATTATCCATCAACAATCCCATATGGCACACCAGTGGTCTAAGACCTCCTTAAGACACATGCTTATCTCACTAACCCCTCACATTGAACATCATATATTCATTTTCAAAATCAATTCCTTTACTCAACCATATACACATGTTCATATCTTCCAAACCTCAAGATTGGGTCCTCATTAAAATCTACTTAATTCAATCATCCTACCAAACATTTCCAAACATTATCTCCATCCACAAAACCATCCTCATAACAACCCCATCATTAATTTCACCCTCTATGCTTAAAGCCCAAATCACCAACACTTAGGGTTTCACTAAAACTCAATGACCATTATCAATATTCATCAACCATCATCAATGGCCATTCTCCCACATCAATATCACTCACTATCATCATTAAATATATTTCTCATTCATATTTCATATTTTCCCCAAATTCCTAAAGTTAGGGTTTCCATAAAAATTCAATAACACCATGTATCATCATCATTTTTCCACCATTCAAATCACTAATTTCGTGTACCCCACTAAAGGCTCATAAAACTTGCATTTAAAACCACCCCACCTTAGGGTTTTCCATAATAATAGCTTCTACCAATAACCCACATACATAAACCACTCTCCCAACACCCAAAACCCAAAACCTATGGCATAAGCTCATAAAAGATGATGAGGAGCTTACCTCAACCAAGGGACATCCATGAGCTTCCAAGGAAGAGAGAGATCCACACGAAAAATGAGGGAGAGGAGGAAGAAAAGACTTTAAGCTTCCATGAAATGAAAATGGTGGGGGAGATAGATTCCACTCTTGTCTAGGTTTTTAGAAAGAAAAATATGAGGAGGGAGATGAAGAGGAAGAAGAAAAGAGGAAGAGTGAATGAAGAGTGAAGAAGGCAAGTGTGTTTGCCTTAGAGAATCCCCCGACGTGAAAAGGAGAAGGGAAATGGGGGGTTTGGTTTAAAATTTTATCTTCTCATTAGTGATTTCATCGTTTTTCCACCAACAGGCTCTCAGTCCGGGCTCAATACTATATCTAAAAATTATTCCGAAGACATATTCGGATTCCCAATAATATTCTTAATAGCCCTGACCAATGGCATCTCAATCGGAGATACTTGGTCCGACACCCATATCCTAATCGGGTAAAATTTTATCTCACTTAAACTCAATAAATTATAAATATCCATAATAAATCCCAATTTCATTATTCTAATATTTTTGGGACACAAATCCACTCATATACAATTATTTATTATTCATTCTTCTCAATTTTTTTCATTTTTATAAAATTCGGGATGTTACACAAGGTACCCGAAAGCATGGAAAAATGGTGCAATTGTGTGGTTCTAACAGAGAGAACCACAACCCAGCCATGAAACTCTCTGTTCCTGATGGAAAAATTTCATTTCTTTCCTCCTGACAACAGTGGGAATCACGACCCTGGTGAGAACCACGTCTAGGTCGTGGATCACACTACCTGGAGCCTAAAATTTTTTATGTGTTCATGCTTTTGCTTGGTCCTTTGCATCTCTTTGGGTAGCGTATTTAATCCTTTTGCTTTATGGCTTAAATACGTAACCTAATGAGTACGTTTTCATTAAACGTTGGCTTTTATCTTGTGTTTTCTTTGGATCTCTCTTCATATCCTCATATATGGGAAAGGATGGATGCTCGATATACACTTAACTCTTTCGTTGTTTTAAATATCGTTGTGTATACGTTGTGGGCTTTTGCTTTATGATCCACTTCTTGTTATTTCTTTTAAAATGTGGCCTCTAGTTTTACATGGTTTGGATCTTGATGTATGTAGTTTGTTGTGGAGTTTTAAATGTGAAAAATTTATTCATACTTTCATTAAATAGTTGTGTTTGCATCGGGATTCGGGTCCAGGAAATCGGGGTGCCATAAATACGTAACTTGCACAAAAGGGTAGCGATTCTTCATAATCACAGAGAACCCTCAGTTCCTCAATACCTTACGACCCAGGGAAAGATCCCATGGGAGAACTCAGAAAATAAGAGAAATGGTGGAAGGATGATAGTGTCCTTAGACTAGGGTTTCACATGCTCTCTGCTCTGCCTAGATGACTATTATGTTCTACTCTGAGTATTTGTTCTTCTTGAATGTCATTATTGAGTTAGGGTGGGTTACTTTCATATGTAAAAACCTCTTAAAACAGTTTGGGTCTGGGTTGCTAACATGTCTAAGCACGGATCATGCTTATCTAAGCATTGGTCATGCTCGGTTTAACATGTAACTTCCTTCAAATTTGAGCATGAGTCATGCTCATTTGAGCACCAACTATGCTCAACTTTGTGAATTGGTTCTTAAATTTCTTTGAGCCACCTTTTTGGGCCTCTTTGCTCGTTCCTTTTTGAAAATCTTGGATTTTATAGTTACTTATGCAAAATAATGCATTTATCAAACCTTTTGGATAGTAATGTACTGCATTCTCACAAAAAATCATATGAAAATATGCTAGATAAAATGGTCAGCTAGTAGTTTATCAATATCTCAAACTTAAGCATTGCTTGTCCCCCAAACAATAAAAACAAGTGAGAATACAGACAATTAAAATCTGAAAACTAGCAAATAAGCAAGTAGTAAAGATATACAACTTTTACAGTGATCTCAATTACACCAAGACCTAATATGACTTAGAAATTCATAAAAAAAATCTCTAAATGAAAGGGAATTAAGCGTTTAGTAAGGTAAGAGAAAATCACCCAACCTCTTCATGAAAAAGACACTACCTTAGGCTTGCTCATAAACCTCAAGTCTCTATTAATAGACTATAGTGTACTTAGGAATCATATGGTCTTTCTTCAGATTTTAATATAGCCAAAGGAGGTACATCCAAACGAATAGAAAAATGAATAAAAGAATCACAAAGAGCTTAAAATATATCAATAATCACAATAAACACCCTAAGAAAATCAACCTACTTCATAGGAACACACATTACTCATTCAAATTAGACCACACTTTCTTTTCTTTTCTTTTTTTTATTTTTTTATTTTTATTTAGTTTCTTAAAAGAGAACATATTGCTTCCCTCCTTAAACTTAGTCTATTTCTATTAGTTTGATATTCTAATAACACATATGTGATTAGAATTAATTACGTGGATACCAAAAAAAATCAACTATGCAATTAGACTCAAAAAAGACAACTAAAGGCCTATCAAAATTCCTAATTTACCTTAATGACACTTCCTGATTAAACTATTCATATTTTGCCTTAACAAGATTATAGAGCAATCCAATTATGAAAGCACTCAAAAATAAATAGTAAGTATTAATTATAAGATTGTATATCTAGTGATTGGAATTCCTTAAAAAAGTAATGATTGGTATCAAGAATCTGTCATTGAAAAGTATTGGATTGAAAAGTATCAAAGGTGCTACAAATTTGGGATCTATATATCAAATTACCATGTTGCCCCAGTGAATTGTAAAATTTAATAAGTATTAATTTATTGGGTTAAATAGTATTTGATTTTTTATCCCTATTTTTTGATTCACCTTAACTTTTGGAGAAAATAACTAGAGATGTCATATAATTCATTTCAATATGAATCAATTTGAATGATTTTTTTACCTACTTTATACAATCAATTACTCCTTGTGTTTATATTAAACTATTCTCAGCAAAAAAAATTACATATTAAACAATGTAATAAATATTAATAATTTTATTAACAATTAATTATTTTCTTATTTTAGTATTATCTCTCTTATTTATTAATCTTAAAATTTTTTTAATTTTAATATTATTAAAGTTATTTTTTGAAGAAGAGCGATTTATGTTCTCTTTAAATTTAGGTGAACAGTTAAATAAAAACAAACAATTTCTCCTTAAATAAACAATTAAATAAAAATAGAGGGAATATAGTAATTTAATTATCTTTAATACAACCATATTTTCATAATATAAGATACAACTAACCAAATAGTCAAGAAAGAAACATTTATTTTAGTTGACATATAATGAATTTAATTATTTTTCAATTATACACTCAATATTAAATGATTGTATCATAAATTTAAGTTATAATAAATAATAAGTTTAAAAGAATTGTTGACTTAATACACCATAAAATCAATTTATTCAAAATTTTTAACCTAAAATGGAGGTCGTAAACTTTCATTATATCTGTAATGGTTGTGTACGGATGTTTTATTTTATTTTATTTTATTTTTACCAAACAAAATTCACAACTCACCACACCACCTTTTTTTGCAACTCATCAATGTTCATTATTAGCATTTTCCGTTGGCATTTCTGCATGCATATATGCATGTAGTTGTTGCTTCTTCTACCACCATCAACCTCCCCTTGATCATTTACCCATCCCAATGGGGTTTCATCTTCACAACGCAAAGACTCCCCGTGGTGAAGACATGCCCTTTCTCACAAACACCGTAGCCCCTCCTCTCTCCTCCACGTCCAAGACCTTCGCTAACATTTTCATATCCATTGTGGGTGCTGGTGTCCTTGGCCTCCCTTACAGCTTCAAGAAAACGGGTTGGCTCATGGGCTTGCTCATGCTCTTCCTCGTCGCATTCCTCACATACTATTGCATGATGCTTCTTATCCACACGCGCCGCAAGCTCGAATCTTCTCTTGTGGGTTCCCCTAAAATCAACTCTTTTGGTGATCTGGGGTGTGTCGTTTGCGGCCCTATTGGTAAATCCTGCGTAGATGCCATGATTGTGCTTTCCCAATGTGGATTTTGCGTTAGCTACCTAATTTTCATTTCCACTACCTTAGCTTATCTGGTGGGTGATACGTCATCATCAACATTGTTATTCTTGGGTTTTGCGCCCAAGGTTTTCTTTTTGTGGGGTTGTTTTCCCTTTCAGTTGGGGTTGAATGCTATTCCAACTCTGACCCATTTGGCTCCTTTGAGCATTTTTGCTGATATCGTGGATGTTGCGGCTAAGAGTGTTGTAATGGTTGACGACCTGTTTGTGTTTCTGAAGAATAGGCCACCAACATTGAAGGCTTTTGGAGGTTGGTCTTTCTTTTTCTACGGTTTGGGTGTGGCTGTATACGCGTTTGAAGGAATAGGAATGGTTTTGCCGTTGGAATCAGAAGCCAAGGATAAGAAGAAATTCGGTTGGGTTTTGGGGGTGGGAATGATGGTCATTTCTGTGTTGTATGCTGCTTTTGGTGCTCTTGGTTACTTTGCTTTTGGGGAAGAAACTCAGGGGATCATCACTATCAATTTAGGACAAGGAATGGTGAGTGCTTTGGTGCAGTTTGGCCTTTGCATAAACTTGTTCATTACCTTTCCGTTGATGATGAATCCTGTTTATGAGGTTGTTGAGAGACGGTTGTGTGATTCCAAGTATTGTTTGTGGCTGAGGTGGTTGTTGGTGTTGGAGGTGAGTTTGGTGGCACTTTTGGTGCCTAATTTTGCAGATTTTTTGTCACTGGTGGGGAGTAGCGTTTGTGTTATTCTTAGCTTTGTGTTGCCTGCTTTGTTTCACTATTTGGTGTTCAAAGAGGAGTTAGGTTGGTGGTCTATGGTGTGGGATGGTGTAGTTGTGGTTTGTGGGTTGGTTATTGCAGTTTCAGGAACATGGTCATCCTTAATGGATATTTTTGCACCCAAGGCTTGATCAAATTGAGGGGTTTTTTGGTTTTTGTGCATTAATTGGAGGTTTTTGGGCTTATGAATACAGAATTGCAGTTGGCAAAACTTAGTAACATGAGGTCTGGTTGATTGGGCCGGATATTTTCACTTGGGTTTTACAATATTGTTGTTTTGCTGATGATCCGTAGTAATTTGTTGCATGTTATTTTTGTAACAACTGCAACTTCACTTTCGTAGTATTGGAGATAAAGAAGTGTATAAAGGAAAATGTAGTTACACGATGAACTTCAATGATTGAGAAATGTTATTTCACTTAATTGGTCACTTTGCTTTTATTTGTCCATTTCTTCAATATATAATTATCACACTGTATCTGCATTTGGGATCATACGCAAACTCGTCAAGGTGTTTAACTCTTTTCCATGCCGTGGACAATTTCTTTTGTCCTGTTATGCCATGATTTGATGTAGGGGTTGCTTGGTTGAAACCTTTACTTCCCAAGAGCCAAGTGAAAGAAAAAATCAATTCTCAAATCATGGCTCATGCAAGGGGCAATTACCTACTAGGAAGACACTTGTCAATCCGTAACCATGGCCCTTTCTAGTGTTTGGCTAACAACTTAGGAAGGACAAAGAGTCTAAATTTTCTTACCCATTTTACATTTCAATCATGTCTTAAGTCTTATCAACTATTAAATCTTATGGCTGTTATTATGGGTAGAAACAAGTATGATGGGATGAATAAAGCATACAATAGTCTATAACTATTTTCTATATTCTTATAATTTTATTAGTTTTAAAATAATCTTTATATTTTAAAAAGTTATATGCCTTATTCACTAATACCCCCTCTAATTTTTATTCTTTGAGATTTTAGAAATTTTCATTTCTATATCCTGACTTTGTGAAATCAAAAGGTACAGTTAGTTCTTGTTTACAATTTACTCTCACAAATTTAACTATATCCTTATGTCATTTACATTTTATATATGGTATCGTGAGTTGCTAGTTCTATTTCCAATCTAACGGGTGTATATATGCTTCCAATCCTCTTCTAATTCCTTGATGTATAGCTATTTTCAATTACATTTTACCAAAGTAGAAAAGAAGAAGAAGAAGAAAAATTAACAAGTTAATTAAATAAATAAGAAGTTATCGTTTTATATTAAATGAAGGGATGTACAACAGAAATTTGGGTAATAAATATTTATGAAATTTAGAATTCCAATAATTTGTCTTAATTTCATTGTATAAGCTAAAGTGTCAAAGAAAAAAAAAGGAATAATTGATAAGATTCTTTTTTATCTATAAAAATTTATTTAAAAATATGAATAAACCATATAGATATTGATAAATGGCATGAGTAAATATGTTATATTTAACAAAACATAATATCCATTAGTTATTATAAAAAATCCATTACTAAAAAAGGAATTATTTAAAAGATTTTAGAAATATGAAGATGTCGAAATAAATGTTATGAACCAAATGTAATTAAAATATTAAGTTAATGTTTGAAAATTGGACCATAGATCCGTATTGTTTATAGTGGTTTTATTTGTTTTGAAACTAAACAAGGTATATTAAAAATTATTAGTTGTGTGTGTGGTTAATTTGGATAAGTAATTATAATATATATATATATATATAATATTATATAATACAGTATTATGTAATAATTAGAGAAAAATTAAAATTAAAAAAATCAAACACATCAATTCAATGGGATGCTTGGTACCCGTTTTCAACTAAATTTGCCAAGTTTTGTTTTTAGACCAAAAAAAATTTAATTAAATCGTTCAAATGAGTAATTGGATGTGGTCTCTAACAACTGAATATATGCAAAATAACATAACCATAAAAAAGAAAATAATAAAAAGGAACAAACACAAGTCATTAAATGTGATATAAAGCATCCTACAATTTAAAAACCTAACAGTAATACCAAATTAAATGCAACGAACGAGTTTATGTTATTACTATGAGGCTACATTCTTTACCAACACCTCTTGGTATTAAGTATTAACTAAAGCCAATGTTTCTAAAAGCTTGAAGAATGCGGTTGTTGTATAACTTAAAAAACTGCATTTGGAAATTAATAATCAACCCAAACAGTTATTTGCTTTTTCTTTTCGTAAAATACTCAAATGAATACTTCTTATATCAAAACTCTTTTAGTATCAAATTTATTTCTAATCTTAATTTAAACACATTTTTCAAATATTAATAATTGTAACTCAGTTGGCAAGATAAATTAAAATTATAAAAAAAAATCCTTAGTTTAATCTTTTACTAAATATAATTATGAAAAAGTATATAGACTTAACTAAAATTAACATAAAAAATACTTCTCAATTATATTAAATATTTTTAAAATTACTTTTTATCAAAATTACCCCTTTAAATTATAGTTGAATCAACATGACAAATTATAAAAAAATAAATAAATGCTAGTTGTTATGATGTAAAATTTTTGCTTCTTTCATGTATAGAAAAGAATGGCTTCTTCCCAATGATATTTGACATTAAAATAATGCTGAACCACTAGGATCATAAGGTTACTTAAACTAAAAACAAACTAACCCTGAATAAAACTGTTGTATGTATGTAGAGCACATGGTAAGAAAGGAGTGTGAAGGAAAAAGAAAAAGGAAAGAAAAGAGGGAAAAGTATAAAGGTAGGAAGGAAGCAGATGGGTGACGCAGGAAAGGGCAGCAACTCACGACCCTTTTTCAGTACCGTGATTAAACCTCTTCACCTCCCTCAAATTTCTCATTTCCCAAAATGCCCATCACAGCAATCATACAAATATGAGAAGCCAAAGGGCACAAAAATTAAAATAAGATGTGAGTTACACGCGATCCAGCTTTTTGGGTTGAGGATCGGTACTGTATTAAATCAATGGCCTATTTTTCAATAAGATTTTCTATATATATATATATATATATATATAATCTTTTATTAAAAGTCTTTGGTAAACAAAATTAAGTCACCTACATTGGATCAATCCACAGTAGTAATTATATATTCTTTAGGCATAACATACTTATATTAGTTAGTTTGATAAAAAAAATGAAGTTGATTTTTTAAAAATTAACCAACTGAATAGTTTATGTTTGGAGAAGAATGTATTGCTAGTATTTATCGAAAATAAAGATAAAAGGAAGAAACAAAAGACCCGTGTAAAAAATGCAAGACCCCCAACACCCTGATTACAAAGAAGTAAAAGAGAAAACAGAGAGAAAAAAGGGGAGGATTGCTGAAGAGATTACACACACACCACAAGTCTTGTAAACTCTCCCTCCCATCTCCGAAACAAAAGCTTCAAATTTTGGTCACAATTTCCCCACTGCAAAGAGAGAAAAGGGGGGATTTATTTAAAAACTAAAACAAAAACAAGGGGGTAGAGCAAAACACACACACAGAGAGAGAGAGAGAAGCGAGGAATAATCGTTACCCAGTTGGTGAAAGGAAGAAAAGGTGAAGTTTTTAACAGATCAGAGGATGATGTCGTGTTCTTCTTCATCTGGGTCTGAAGAAGAAGATGAGGGATTCGATTCTTACCGGAAAGGAGGGTACCACGCCGTTAGGGTCGGCGATCAGTTCGCCGGCGGCAGGTACATAGCGCAGAGGAAACTCGGTTGGGGTCAATTTTCCACCGTTTGGCTTGCCTATGATACTACAACATCTGTATCTTTCATCCCTCACTCTCCTCTATCTTCTTTTTCTATTCATTCTTCTTTGTTCTGATATATATATATATATATATATATATATATATATATAGGTATATATATATAGGTATATATATTCTGAGTTACCCCCTCCTTTTATTTCTTGTGTGATTTGTGATTTGGTGTGAAAATTTGTTGAACTTTTTTTGTTTTTATTGTTTTACTATGATCGTTATAGCAATTCCTTGAAGGCCTAGTCGGGTTGTTAGATTCTGTACTTGTTTTGTGTTTTGAGTTTGTCTGCTTTGAATGATGTAGGGAGTTACGAGGTTTTTCCTTTTGTTGATTCATACAGTGTTCCGGAATGCATATGCAAGTTTAGTTTAATATTTTTTTTTAATAATAGTTTGGTTAGTTTAATATATTTAATTTAATGCTTTGTGTAATGTGTTTTTCTTTATGCGGGTTCTTTTCTTTCGCCTATGTGTTGGTTTTCCGTTATTTGTACAATAGTAAATATGGTTTTTTAGTAGTACTATCTTATGTGTGTGCTTATGTTGTCGGTTTCTGTCTTAAGGGTATCGGTTTCTGTGTTTTGGGTATCGTTTCATTGAATGGATCAAATTGTGTGTGTCTGAAGAATTTTTTGTTCCGAAGCTAGAACCACTTCTTCAGCATGTCAGAAAGCATGTTGAAATTGAAAACATGGTCAATGATCATCATAAAATGTGACCACCTGTTATACATAGATTTGGCTGTTTGCATAGAGGCAATAAATGTGTGTCTGCCGCTCTTTGTTTTTATTATGTTTATGCTGATTTGGTAAATGTGTGTTATTCTCCTTTCGGTGTGTCTTTTGTGTGTGTATTAATTTTATTGGACGGTTTATGGTGAGCTGCATATGGAAAAACTGTCATTCGGAATTTCAGTTCTGTAGAGCTGAATGTTCAGACTCAGGACAGATTTGACTCTTCCAATGTGTTGAAACCTTAGAGAGTGGAGTGTGAATTGTAATCATTAATGGAAAAATTAATGGAGTAGATTTTTACAACTGCATAATTAGTTATACTTGTGCACCCCTTACTTTAGAGGAGCTAATCTAAGATAAACTTGAGAGTCTTTCAAAGGTAGATATTCTCATCTCCATGGATCCAGAACTTCTGCTACCATTAAATCATTCATTTATATTAGGATATCTTAAATGCTTAAATTTAGAGAAGAAAAAAGAAAAACACAAATAGAAGAAGCTTAGTGTGTATGCATAGCATGCATACTGTCCTTATATCCTGGTCGGTTGGTTCCACAGGGACACAATCCCTCAGAGTACTTGCAATGAACTAGGTCCAAATATTATCCTTTCCTCATATAATTCTTTTCATGAATCTATGTTTTATTCAAAACAATTCTACAAGGGTCTGCTTTGTTCTAAATAATTTTGCTACCAATTAGTGGTAACTTCTCTCATCATTTTTGTAGAACAGCACATTTTTAAATAATATTCTAATTTTAAATATTGATTTTCAGGCATATGTTGCTCTGAAGATCCAGAAAAGTGCAGCCCAGTTTGTTCAAGCTGCCCTTCATGAAATTGATGTTCTTTCATGCCTTGCTGACGGTGCCGATAAGAATTGTGTTGTCAAATTGATTGACCACTTTAAGCACATAGGTCCTAATGGTCAGCACCTTTGCATGGTACTTGAATTTCTTGGAGATAGCTTGCTTCGTCTAGTCAAATATAGCCGGTACAAAGGCGTCCCACTGAATAAGGTTAGGGAGATATGCAAGTGCATTTTGATTGGATTGGATTACTTGCATAGAGAACATTCTATCATCCACACAGACCTCAAACCGGAGAATGTTCTTCTGGTTTCTACCATTGATCCTGCCAAAGACCCTATTAAATCTGGTTTGAGTCCAATATTAGAGAGGCCTGAAGGAAGCGTAAATGGTGGAGTTACAAGTCTTATTGAGAAAAAGTTGAAAAGAAGAGCAAGGAGGGCAGTTGCTAAAATATCTGGAAGAAGCAGTTCAATAGGAGGAACAGAAAGTCTAAAGACTGATAGAAATTTGGACGGCATTGATGTGAGATGCAAGGTGGTAGATTTTGGAAATGCATGTTGGGCTGATAAGCAATTTGCAGAAGAAATTCAGACGAGGCAGTATAGAGCTCCTGAAGTAATACTGCAGGCTGGCTATTCATTCTCTGTTGACATGTGGTCTTTTGCTTGCATGGCTTTTGAGCTTGCCACTGGTGATATGTTGTTTACTCCCAAGGTTGGACAAGGTTTTAGTGAGGATGAGGTATGACGCTTTCGCTTGTACAGTATTTTGATTTAAATCCTTATCTTATATGATAATTGTTGGATTATGATTTTTACCTTAGGGGTCGTTTGGATTGTGAAAACGTTTCCTGTTTTTATTTCTTGTTTTCAAAAATTTGTACCGAAAAAAGTGTTAACTAGAAATGACGGGGTTGTTTAGTTAGGAGTTGGGGTTGGTCAAACCTCAGTTTGAAGGATCAATATATTAACCTTTAGATTTTTCTATTTTCATGACAGTTTTGTAATTAAAATTGAAAACAGGAAATGAAAACAGGAAACGTTTTCAAAATCCAAACGGCCCTTTATATTTGTTGTCATTACTACAGGATATAAGTGTGTATTACATATTATATTGTTTAATTATTTAATGATTTGGATTATGCTTGAGAATTCATAGAAAATAATATGCTCATATGTTCATATAAAAGGAAAAGCATTTTGAAGTATTTAAAATGCTTATCCATGGTTTCCAAACGAGAGGAAATTTACGGTAATACTTTGCTTGAAATGATATGATATTAATTATTTGATCACTATTATTTAAAAAAAAACTAAGGTTGACTGGTTAATTTTTATCTTTAATATTTCTAAATCTCATAAATGCATTTACAATTGTCCATTTGATGTCAAGTTGACCCCTGCACACACTTCTACATGTAAAGCATTCTTCAATATGATTTCAGAAGATAGTTTTGATTGGAATTTGTATAATATTTTATCTCAAATCCTATGACTATTTTGTATTCCTTCTGCTGCTGGTTCTTTTGAGTTATGACTGAAAGCAACATGAATTATGAGATGTGTGATCCATGGACCACTGGATGATCTCATATTACTCGATCAATCTATAAGTTAACATTTTCTGTTTATTCATATCCTTTGATGACCCTGGTAAGAGAAGAACTAAAATATGTGCTCTGGATGATTCTTAGATGGGTATTTTCTTTTCAAATAATGAGTTTCTGGTTGGTATTGGATGAAATTATGAGTATCATGCTTATATGTCACTGGTTTATTATTATTTTGAAAATTTGAAATAATTGTAAGATAACCCATCAAGCAGTAGTTCACAGCATGAATTCTATTATTTCATTCTTTTATTGTCTTAGTAAGCTCCCTATAACTGAAACTGCTGATGTTGAAATTATTCTTTTATTCAGCCAAAAATTTGTAAAAAAGTTATTCTTCTGTTATTCCTGACTCGTGATATTGGTTAAGGATACATTAGCTGTGATTGCTTTGACTTGGTGAACACAAATACACAAATTCCTGTCTCAGATTGCATGTTAGAATAATAAAACTCTATGCTTTTTGTTTCAGGATCACCTTGCTCTGATGATGGAACTCCTTGGAAAGATGCCTCGAAAGGTTGAATAGTCTCACTGTCTCTGCATATTATTTAAATGGGTTCCCTTAATTAGTATCTTAACTTTAGGGCATTAATTAAAAAAAAATAGAAAGTTTTTATAAATTGTTGTGTTGGGACAACATTAGAAATTGCCGAGAGTCAGGATTAATGATGATTTCAAATGATGTAATGGGTGTTTTTAGGACACTAATTAGCATTTTCTTGTTTAAATAACTATTATGGCCGATTAATTAATACATGCATCTTGCAGATTGCTATTGGCGGAGCAAAATCCAAGGATTTCTTTGATAGACATGGGGATCTCAAGAGGATTCGGAGACTCAAGTTTTGGCCACTTAACAAGTTGTTGGTTGAAAGATATAAATTTTCAGAGAGTGATGCTCATGAGTTTTCGGAGTTTCTTCAACCACTTTTCGAATTTGCACCCGAGAAGCGGCCTTCTGCGCAGCAATGCCTGCAACACCCTTGGCTCAAGGGCATGGAGTCTACACCAAATGAAATGAAGAATGAATCTAGTGTGGAAAAGGTGGGTGTTGGAATGAGCAACCTTAAAATCAAGGTGGGAAAGTGAAAAGGAGAAAGGTATTTGAATTTTGCAGTCACTCCCAGGACCCCCTTCTTCCACATGAATGACTATTGATTGTGATTTATTTTTGGTATGATAAACATAAATAAGATTTATTTTTTTATTGGATTAACTACTACAGAGATGTAAATTAGTAACGAATTTTGTTTATCCAGAGATATCTGACACAAAATTGGCGTGTATATTTACCACATAATCTAATGTGATGATGCTGTTCATCCAAGTTAAGCCCAATATTTTACTTCCTAATTAAGTGCTTAAAAGATAGCCTTTGTTCTGCTTTAAAGCACTTGTATTTAACCATATATTTATTATTTTTGGAACTAGATGTTACAATTTCAATTTTGAATGAAATTGAGCTTGGAGGAAAGTGCATTCCTCTTCTGGAAAATTACGTGGTGAGCAGATGCAAAAGAACTCAATAACCCGATCAAGAGCGTTCTTTGTAAACATGTCAGAGGGTTCAAATTCTGAGTGAGTATTAAAAAAACTTGTCCAGAAAAAGAACAAAAATGAGTCAATTGAACCAAAACTTTAAACTAGATAAGAACTAACCAGGAAACTAGTTTAAACTTGTCTATTTTGTGAAATTTGTCTTAAAATCTGTAACTAATGTTTTGTTTGGAGAGACTTTTAAAGGAGAGGGGAGAAGAGGGAGGAGTTTAAAAAATGTTTTTGGAAGGTGTTATGGTTAATATCAATGATCCCTAACAATATTAATTCATTTTTAACAATATTCACTCACTCCCTAGACCCTAAACCCTAAACCAAAACTTTAAACTAGATAAGAACGAAACCAGGAAACTAGTTTAAACTTGTCTATTTTGTAAAAGTTGTCTTAAAAACTGTAACTAATGTTTTGTTTGGAGGGGCTTTTAAAGGAGAGGGGAGAAGAGCGAAGAGTTTCAGAAAATGTTTTTGGAAGGTGTTATGGTTAATATCAATGATCCCTAACAATATTAGTTCACTCTCAACAATAATCACTCATTCCCTAGACCTTTAATACTATTCCCGATGCTCACTTCAGACCCGTCTTATTCCTAAAGGTTGTCATGCTGGTCCAGGGTCTAGGGTGTGAAGTCAGGGTCATCTTCTTCCTCCCCTTCTTCTTCTTCCATGGACCCTATAGCTACGTCTGGTGTTTCCTCGGGATCTTCTTCAGGCTCTTTCTCACTAGTTCCTTCCATAACCATTTCTCCCTCATCTTGCCCCTGTGTTTCCTCATCCAGAGGCACATGCTCAGGAGTAGGGGAACGGATCCTTACTCTTGGCATGGGGGGTTCTGGTTCAGGGTGGAGGCTCAGTCCTTCGGACGAAGGTACATCTTCTATCACATGAGGCAGGTCTCTGTAGTACTTTATAGTACCCTCTACCACTTTAATATCCTTATCGAATAAAGGTGACTCTATTGTTGTATTGTGAAGATGGATCTCTTCTTCCTTGTAATATAACTCAAAATTACTAGGGGTTTCTTTTATAAGGACTGGTATTCTTCTTCCAAGCGTTGTGGTTGTTCTGCCTAGACGAGGTCTCCATAAATACTCTTCGACCAAGTGTTTCCCTCTTGGATCCATCTGAACTATATACATAATAATAACAACAACCATAAACAAGACGAGTGTATTTATCTCACTCCAGTCTTATTGGAAACACATATAAGGATGTACCATCGTATTGGGTGGGTTTCACACAATGTCATTCAATCAAGTCATACCAATCACCAATACACACACACACCATAATCGCTCCTAACAATTATCCCATAACGATTAGCCTAAGGTCTCCAGTCACACATCCTTGCACACTTATTTATTATCAAGATTATTACTTTTTTAACATTTTCCTAATCATCATCTCATTATCCCCAATCCAATTCATTCATGATGGTTTAGTGTCTAACTTAGAAGGGGGTTGAATAAGTCACAGACTCTTTTTGCGGAATAATAAACCAATGAAAATAGGTAATCAATCTATGCACAACAGACTTTAAAAAGGAAGGAAAGGAAAACAACACAAAGAGTTTATACTGGTTCATTTCTAGCATATAAGCTACGTTCAATCCTTTCTAACTTGAAGGATTTTTACTATTGTAAATTCTCCTTTACACAGCACTAGACCTATGTCATAAGTATTCTTAACTTCAGCCATTTCTGACTTAAACCCAAGTATTCTTTTTCAACAAGTCACTCCTGGCTTAACAAGTCAAGTTTTCTTTCAAAAGCCTCTTCAGGCCAACAGTGTTTCCCATACTCATTAAGGTTGGCAACACACCAGACTTTTACATATTATATGTAAGAAATGAAAGGTATCTCACAGAACTTAGTGTATGAAAGATATATAATTAAGAGATTGTACATTAAGTTATAAGTGACACGAGACTAAGGTATGACTTGTTTCTCACTTCTTTTAGATTTAATCTTCTTCAAAATAAATCGGTGCTGGAATATGACCGTTGCTGAGTCTTGAAAGGAGATATACACGTTAAAAATCCTGTGAATGAGTTTTCCTTGTGCTTTAGGTACCATACTTTCGATAATAGAGAGAATGCTTAAAAGTTTGGTGGTTGGGTTCTTCTGTCCTTGCATGAGAATAGTCTCTTATGCATCTTCAACAAATAAAGTTATTTATTTACTTCATTTGATTGATAAAGAGAGCAGAAGTCAATGTTGTAATCCTCTGAATTTGAGCTGGCACATATGCTAACTTGGTTTAGCTTTTTCTGATTCTACGGGGAATCAGGTATGTTGACTTTGGCTGGTTAGCTTTGTTTTGTCTCTTGTACCTTTTGATGATAAGCACACATATTTGATAAGATCAAGAGTCCCAAGGCATCACTTAAAAAGATTTCAGAACGTTTCAATTCAGCTTCTGATATAACGTTCATCTTTTAGATGTCAATAAGTCTGAAGTCTGATTGAGTAAGACAAGGTTCTTCGAACAGACTTTTGGGCATCATCCAATACTGTGATTCAAATTCTAATTTCATGGACTCCCTTAATGTCTTATAACTTGTGCATTTTAAATCTTGAAACACTTAAATACACATATTAGTTTCTACACGTACAGACTTCATTTATCAACGGATTCTTGATGTATGTTATTGACAAAACCAGGGTTTGAAGTTAACACGTGAACTGGGGTTTAGTTCAGTAATATTCCAAAGCACTCTTTATAGGTGCAAATGTTTCAGAAAAGTCTATACCTTCTTGTTGGTTGTAGCCTTGAGCTACAAGTATGGCTTTGTTTCTGATAACTTTTCCATCTTCATCAAGCTTATTTCTGAAGACCCATTTAGTTCCAATAATGCTCTTATTTTTGGGTCTTGGAACAAGGCTCCAAACTTTGATTCTCTCAAACTGGTTTAACTCCTCTTGCATGGCAATGATCTAATCAGTGTCATCTAATGCTTCTACAACATTCTTTGGTTCCAATTCTGAAACTAGAGCAATTAAGGATTGGTTATGAAGTCTGGATCTAGTTTTAACCCTAGTTGTCTGATCTCCAATTATGAGTTCTGAAGGATGACAATCCTTGAATTTCTAATCTCTTTATTTTTCTGATTCAGTACTTAATTGAGTCTGTTCAGGCTCTCTATCTTCATGTTTAGTTTATTCTGATTGGTCAGGGTCTATTCCTTGCTTTTCCTGTTCAGCCTCTTGTTGTAATGTACCCGCATCATCAGAATCTAGATTTGTCAATTTCCTGTTAGTCTTTTGAAGCTCATCAAATCTTACATGCATTGATTCTTCAATAGTCTGAATTTCAGTATTGAAGATTCTATAAGATTTTGATGCGGTTGAGTATCCCATGAATATTCCTTTGTCACACTTAGAATCAAATTTTTCAAGATGATCCTTAGTATTAAGAATGTAACAGATACAACCAAATGGATGAAAGTGTGAGATGTTGGGTCTTTTTCCTTTTATAGTTCATAAGAAGTCTTATTCAGTATAGATCTGACAAAAGTTCTATTTTGAATATAACAAGAAGTGCTCATAGCCTCTGCCCAGAAGTATTTTGAAAGACTGTTTTCACAAAGCATTGTTCTGGCTATTTCCTACAAAGACCTATTTTTCCTTTCCATAACACCATTTTGTTGGGGTGTTCTTGGAGAAGAAAAACTGTGAGTTATACCAGATTCATTGTAAAATTTTTTAAAAACTTCATTTTCAAATTCTCTATCATGATCACTTCTTATTGTACCAATACAGAAGTCTTTTTCATTCTGGATTTTCTTATAGAAAATCTTGAATACCTTTACAGACTTATCCTTGTGAGTTAGGAAGTATACCCATGTCATTCTTATGTAGTCATCAATAATGACAAATTCATACTTCTTTCCCGCCAAAATTTGCACTTGAGATGGACCAAACAAATCTAAATTAATAGTTCCAGGGGTCTGGGAGTGGAAACAACATTCTTGTTTGTAAATGAGGTTTTGTGTTGTTTCCCTTTTTGGCATGCTTCACAAGACAGGGAGCTATTAAAAGAAACTTTTGGCAATCCCTTAACAAGGCTTTTTCTATGAAGTTTTGAAATATGTTTTAAACTTACATGCTCAAGATTTTTATGCTAGATTCATCTCTCTTCAGAGATTGAAAACAAACATGTTACATTTTGATCATTCAGTTTATTCAAGTTAACCTTGTATAGGTTGTGATGTCTGTTGGCATTAAAGAGTGTGGTTCCATCATGATTGATGACAGTACACTTGTCTTTGTCAAAGGAGACTTTGTACCCACTGTCACAAAAATTGACTAATGCTCAATAAGTTATGTCTCAGACCTTTAACTAGAAATACATTTTCAATAACAGGTGAAGGAATTTTACCCACTCTACCAGACCCAATGATTCTTCTAGTCTGGTTTCCTTCAAAGGTGATAGTTGCACCTTTAAACTGCTCCAGGTCTAGGAACATAAACCTTCTTCCTATCAAATGATGCGAGCATCCACTATCCAGATACCAGTGCAGAGGCTTTGTCCTTATTTTTAAGTACATCTGCAATAAGAATAATTAATGATTTTGGTACCCATATCTTTTTGGGTCCTGAATTGTTAGCAAATTTCTCATTTCTTCTTTTTCTTTTTCCATAATCATTAATTAAATGACCATGTTTTTTACAGTAATTACATTTGACATGTTTCTGACCCTTTGAAACAAATGCAGTGTTAGGGAATCCCTAATACATGAGCAGCGAAAATACAAGGATTCTCATAGGATTTGCAAATCGCCGTATTTCAAATCATAAGACAAACCACAAAAAAATTATTACGTTTTTAGGATTACCTCTTAAAGAATATCGAAACAGTCGTAGCCTCGTCCTTTAGGAGTCCACACGAGCACTCCCACCAGAATCGCTACACCTGCCAACTGCTAGTTTAATGGTGTGTAGCTCTTGCAACTTTTGTGTATTTGTGTCTCTTTAGGGTGAATGGCCTATGAGCATCTTATGCTCTATTTATAGACTTAGGTTTGACCTAATTTATTCTCTCTAAAGAGTGGGCTCCTTACTCATTCTGAATGAGTTAGGCCCAATAACTTTATTTTAGTCCAACTAAAATAAAACAAAACATTTTCTGATGGGCTTACTCTATGTGTGTGACCCTATAGGTAAAATACTCGGTCATATTAATAATAAATTATTTTATTATTAATATAAAATAAGAGCAGCATCTAGTAATGTATCATTATGTCCGAATATTATTTAATATGAACATAACCCATAAGTGATAATTATTTTATATGTTTGTTCCTTTTGTCACGATATCCTAATTAGGCCCAAGGCATGGTCGCGTCATCCTTGTATGACCCAATTTATTTTACATGATACCGGAGTAGACTTGATCTGAATAAATATCTAATATTTATTCTTTCTAGCATGGTCATGCATTTCCTTAGTCTCACTCTATCAAGTGGCCTACAGATATCACTCCTGTCACATTGGAGAGACAAATCTCATCTACATCACTCACATCTCTCTACATAATTTGTTCATTGACTAATCATAACCTTTATAGTCCTCTTATTACAGAAGACATTTGATTGTATTAAAACAACAAACTCCCCGTGTAGGAATCGCAGTGACTTCAGGTCGAAGGACTACATATACTATTATCACATTGAGAATCGTTTATGACATTCATGTAACAATCCATGCAACGTTCTCATGGTGGGTATGTCCAGTACATCATTACTCTTAATGTGTACCCGTGTGAAGACTTGATATCATCTATATTTATGATCTGTGAGATCAGGTCATCAGTATACTCACACACTAGTCTTAATGTATTTACATGTCCTCACGTAAATACTTGACTAGGGACATTTTAGGAATAACTTTCATATGACCTATAACTCCAAGGATAAATACGTTTTAAAACAATTTTAAACTAAAATACTTATTTTATTGATAAGCAGAAAAATGATACAAATGAAAAAGCATAAAAGCTCATAGTGCATACACCAACATGCAGGAGGTGAAGGATGCTTGAATCATTTTCTTCTATATATCCTAGACCTGGCCTTTTATGATTACCATGGGATTTTCCTAAAAGTATGTTCAAGTTTTCAGTACTTTTTACAAACTTGCTTAGATCTGAGGTAAGAGAGTTAACTTGCTTTTGCAACTTAATGATTTCTTCACTTTAAGAGTTGCAACAAACTTTGGTACTTTCAAAATTTGTTTTCAAAACATTGTTTTCCTTTTTGAGTCTGCTTAACTCCTCAAGATGCATCTTCTCATTCTCTTCCATTTCTTTCAAAGAGTTTTTGTCAGTATTTTCCCTTTTTAATTTTGAAATTTGATTTTCAAAATCAGTGACCATGTCAACATGCTTTACTTTAGTTTTTTAAACATTTTCAAGAGTTTAGAAAAATCATTGAACAATAAATCATAATTTTGTTTGAGTTCAACATAACTTACATTATTTGAATCTGAGTCACTTGAGCTTTCTTCAGAATCTGGTTCCTTATTTGCCATGAGGCAAATTTGTGCAAACTTTGTCTCTTTTTCAGATTCTTGAAAACTTATTGATTCTTCATCATCGTAAGTGATTAATCCTTTCCGTTTCTTAGGAAACTTTCTTGTATCCTTTCCATCCTTCTTATATTTCTTCAGAATAGGACATTCTGCTTTCATATGTCCTGGTTTTCTACAATTAAAATACTCTAGAGCAGACTTATTAGTTTTAAACTTAAATTGATTTTTACCTTTGTAATCCTTCTTTTGAAATTTGTCAGGTCTAAACTTCTTATTCTTTAATAATCTGCGAAATCTCTTGGTCACAAAGGCCAATTCATCATCAGTATCAGCTTCTGATTCATCTAAGACTGGGTCAGAACTTATGGATTCTTCAGCTTTCAATGATTTGGATTTCCAGCCTGGTTCTTCAAACTTTAGTGCAATGCTCTTGTATGGGGAGGGTTTGTTGACTTCTTTCTGCTTCAGCTTCAATTCATGTACTCTAAGTACACCAAGCAATTTATCCAAGGAGAATGTGCTTAGGTCCTTAGCTTCTTCAAGGGCTGGGCATTTTGCATCAAACCTTTCTGGCAGACTTGCAAGAAGTTTTACATTGATATCATTTGTGGAAGATGTGGTTCCAAGAGCTTTGAGCTCATTTAACAGAGTCTGAAACCTTCCAAACATCTGATCTACAGTTTTATGCTCCTTCATCTTGAAGGTATCATATTATTTGGTTAAAAGTATCTTCTTGGATCTTTTGACATCAGAGGTACCTTCATAATTACGTTGAAGAGCATTCTAGACTTCTTTGGTTGACTTATAACTGAATACTTTATTGTACTCAGATTTGATGAGAGCACAAGTAAGTAAGAATCTGTCTTTGGAATTTATCTCCATCCTTTTGATTTCCATAGTACTTCATTCTTCTTCAGACTTAGGCTTTTCATTGCCATCAACAGGTGCCTCATAATCTCCATTTATGATAACTATCCACAGATTGTACTGGGTGGATTTTTTGAACATTTCCATTTTATCTTTCCAGTATAGATAGTCTTCTCTAAAGAAGGCTGAAGGTCTGTTGATTAAAGATTCCTCTACAATTAGTTGATTACTCGGAGAAGCTACCATAGATCTTTATCATTTTCCCTCTGGGCAGTGATCAACCCAAAGGACAAACTCTAATACCAATTGATAGTTCAGAGTCTAACTTAGAAGGAAGGGTTAAATAAGTCATAAACTCTTTTTGTAGAATAATGAACTAATAAAAACAGGTAATCAATCTATACACAACAGATTTTAAAAAGGAAAGAAAGGAAAGCAACACAGAGAGTTTATACTAGTTCACTTCCAACACAGAAGCTACGTCCAGTCCCTTCTAACTTGAAGGATTCCCACTATTGTAAATTCTCCTTTACAATAACAACACTAGACCTGTGCCATAAGTATTCTTGACTTTAGCTACTTCTGGCTTAAACCCAAGTATTCTTTTTCAACAAGTCACTCCTGGCTTAACAAGCCAAGTATTCTTTCAAAAGCCTCTTTAGGCCAAAATGTTTCCCATACTCACTAAGGCTAACAACACACCAAACTTTTACAGATTGTATATAAGAAAGGGAAGGTATCTCACGGAACTTAGTGTATGAAAGATATAAAATTAAGAGATTATACACTAAGTTATAACTGACACGAGACCAAGGTATGCTAGAGACAGAACAAACAAGAAAGGTCTTTGTTTAAAAAAGAAAGATTGAATACAAACAAGGATTGAAGTTTCTTGAAAGTTCTCTCTGTGACTTGTTTCTCACTTCTTTTAGATTCAATCTTCTTCAAAATAAATAGGTGTTGGAATATGACTGTTGTTGAGTCTTGAAAAGAGACATAAATGTTTGATATCCTGTGAAGAAGTTTTCCTTATGCTTTAAGTACCAGACTTTGGATAACAGAGAAGAATGCTTAAGAGTCTGGTGGCTGGGTTCTTTTGTTCTTGCATGAGAATAGTCTCTTATGCATCTTCAACAAATAAAGTTATTTATTTGCTTTATTTTATTGATAAAAAAAGCAGAAGTCAATGTTGTAATCCTCTGAATTTGAGTTGGTACACATGCTGACTTAGTTCAGCTTTTTTTTATTCTACGGGGAATCAGGTATGCTGACTTTGGCTAGTTAGCTTTGTTTTATCTCTTGTACCTTTTGATGATAAGCACACATATTTGATAAGATCAAGAGTCCCAAGGCATCACTTAAATAGATTTCAAAATGTTGCAATTCAGCTTCTGATATAACGTTCATCTTTTAGATGTCAATAAGTCTAAAGTCTGATTGAGTAAGATAAGGTTTTTCGAACAGACTTTTGGGTATCATCCAATACTGTGATTCAGATTCTAATTTCATAGACTCCCCCTATGTCATATAACTTGTGTATTTTTAATCCTGAAACACTTAAATACACATATTAGTTTCTACACATACAGACTTCATTTATCAATGGATTCTTGATATATGTTATTGACAAATCCAGGGTCTGAAGTTAACACGTGAACTAGAGTCTGGTTCAGTAATATTCCAAAATTTCTTTTTCAACCAAACTTTTTTTTAACAGTTCATGATCCTCATATAAATACAACTATAAACGACAATTTACTAAGCAGGCATCTAATCAGTTCATTACACACATCATATACTAAACTTCCAAAATACCACAAGGATTCTATATTCAGAGCTTAGTCATTTAAGCAAAAATAACGCACATACTTTCACGACCATAATGGGTTAAACACACAAGATGTTATGCATGAATGAGTCCATTTATATTATTTTATCATTAAATTCATCATGATGCGAATATGAGCCCTTAACTCCACAATATCATAATCATCATAACATCAATGGAAAATTATCATTAGAGCGGCTGGAGTACACTAGTTCCTCAAAATCACACTTCACAGGTAATGGACATACATAGTCCTCAATAATATATTCATAATATGAATCCATACATGTTACATCACTGGTGACCAAAATTGGAAACACGTTTTCCATGACCTTAGTGACACCCGCTTGAGTCGAAGTACAACAGGCTTGCCACGAGCTGCCCGATACCGGGTGCTATACCATGTCATCATAGGGGACTGACCCATTCATACTTCCAAGACCCCTAACTCATGGGTCATAGTAAACATGTCCTCCAATGTACCCTGGCATTGTAACTCTAGGATTACACCATAAGTCATACTTCAATGCACATGATGCATGGATATGCAATTTCATCTTCTTTAACCTTTATGGTTATTCAAGTTATAACATTGTCATTGGGTAGGATTCTTCCTCGAATAGTCCTTTGTCCTTAAATTTTCTTTTGTATAGAATAGAATATCCTTCAATAATTAAGTATTTTGTATATAATTAGATAGTCGGATCCCATAAATAGTTATATATATATATATATTCATTTTCAAGCCCTAAATCTTTGTTAGGAAAATATAAGTTCGTAAATACTACAAAAGTTAGGGTTTAAAATCCAAAGGTATTAGGAAATTTATACTTATTATCATTGGGTCGTTACAACGGATGTCATCCTATTGCATTTGTTGCTTCAGAACTAATTCCTCGGTCTTAAATGATTAGGATTGATTGAGAGGTCTTCTAATATTTGAAATCTTTTGAATTGAACCTAACGTTAGATAACGAGAGTAATCTCAACCGTTTAAGGAATTAACTAAAAAAGGGATTTTCATGAATTGATAATGGGTTTAGCTTAGGATTAAACATGGTTCTCCATTAATTAAATACATTAATACATGTCCAAGAGGAAAGTGTTAATTAGCTTAGGAAAACCCGCCTTAAAAGAATTAATTTGATCTTCGTTAACAAGGATAATCAATGTCAAGTTATAGGAGTTACGTTTTGTCCCCCCGGAATCCCAAGAAATACTTGATTCCTACGAAAGTCCTTAGTTTTAAAAAGTCCATTTGCTAATTTAAATTTACTTTGAATTTTTCTACAATTTAAAAACCTTTCTTGGTTGTCTAGATAACACAAAATCTTAAAATATCAGTACTTGGAACACGATCCTCGTGGATACAAATTCTTTTTATTACGCGATAAAACCTACACACTTAAGGATGCTATCAGTAGGGCCGAAGTCGTCATTAGAAAATGAAATAGTGGGGGTTTGGAAACCATCCCTGAAGGGTCGGTTCTCGTGTCTCTTGTTATAGACTGACATAATCATACAAAGATGATTCTTCTTGGCGGTGTTAGATACGCCCTCTCCCATAAAAACTCCTACAATCATATCAATGGTTTTATGCTTGGCTTTAGATGGAGGAGAAAGGACCTTGTCCTATGTCTTGGACTACCTCTACCAACTAGGACTTCTGCTTTTCTACTACAATGAATCTTTTCGGGCTCTGCCCATTATCTCCATCCAAGGATCGATCCCTCCTACGTTTCTCAAATCGATTTGGCTCATCTTGGGATTTGTTCTTTAAGAGGTATTGCTTTAGCTTACCCTCTCAAATGAGAACCTCGATGGTGTTCTTTAACTAATTGCACTCCTCTATGGCATGTTTGGTCTCCTCGTGCAAATCATAATACTTCCTTGGGTTACCGAGTCGTTTTATTAGTGTTGGTTTCTTGATTCCTTATACAGTTAACGATGGCCATTTGACCTCTCGTAGTATCTGAGCTGGTCTAGTACTCAAATGAGAATGATGATCAAAATTGAACACGTTCTTTTCTTGTTTCTGGGATGTCTTCTCCCTACATCTTTCTTTCTGAGGTGTTCGTTCAGGCTTTGGTTTCTCTTTCTCCTTCTCTTGCTGTGTTCGGGTCAGGGTAGATGGGTGTTTAGCTATTGTAGCTTTTAAGTACAACTCAGTACCCACATACTTGGTTTCATTTTTGAGAAACTCTTCAAGGGTTTAAAGGGGCCTTTATGCTAATGACAGGGCAAATACAGATTTCGGCTCAAGTGCCTCAATAACAATGTAGAGCTGAATCACTTTTGTTAGTTCAGGTACCATTGCGGCCTTTTTGTAAAATCTTTTCAAGAACTCCTTTAGGGATTCTTTCTTTTCTTGTTTAATTTGGGCCAACATGTAAGATGTTTTAGTAGCATCTCTAGAAATAACAAAGTTGTCACCATGGGCTTTAGCCATGTTGGTCCAAGAGTCAATGGAAAAAAAAGCCTTTAAACCAGGTGAGGGCCTCACCAGTAAGGGTTTTAGAAAACATCTTACACATGACATCAAATTCAACTCCCAAGAACATGGCCTTATAGGTATATGCATCGAGATGCTTTCTTGGATTGGTCCCCCCTGTGTACTTGTTGATTGACAACAGATTGGTGGTTTGCAAATGTTTTGGAATAGGAATTCACATTAGTCTCTTGAAAAAGGGTACATTCAGCTTGTACCCTGTCGAGGAGGTGAATAGGGGTGTCATTTGCAAGGATGTTCTGACGCTTAAGTTAGTCCAAATGGTCTATAAAAGAGCTCAAGAGTAAGTTTCAGTCTCATACATGTACCTTAATGAGTCATAAATGAGAAGTATTTATAGAGGTAAGTGGCAGTTGAATCTTACATGGCGTTGTGTCAGTATGGATTCATAATTTACGTAGAAAAGTGACACCTACATAGACATGTATGACATTCTTTATGAGTTGGTACCAATGTGCCCTCGGTAGATGACTAGGCTCGTTGAGCACTGGCCTGCAAGGACTTTGGTCATGAAGAGGGGATATCTGCCAAGGCTTTGATATCGTCGTGTGTCTTACACGGGGGCGCACTTTGCTCGTGCTGAAGGTAATTTGATGTGATGGACTGGGGACACTGTACGGACCAAATCACTTGTATTTCTGTTGCGTGACCATTGGGGATTTCCTTACAATTTGAGCTAATTTATGGCTTAAAATTTTGTTGATTAAAATACCTCCCATTCACAATGATGCCTTCTTCTCCTTTCATCTTTGATCCTTAGATGATCAACCCTAATCTAAATTAGATTCTCGAAATCTTCCTTGATGAATGTCATTTTTATCTTATTTTGAAGTGTTATCAATGTGCTAAGATCTATTTAGAAAGTTTAAGGCCGAGTGACAATGAACAAATGTTGAATTTTGAAAACAAAAACACATAACTTTTTCAAATAACATAAAAAGAGTGGCATATGTCTACTAAAAAATTACAAAAAGTATGGAACAGGTATACCTATAAATCAATAAATAGATTAGTTATCGTGATTAATGATTAATACCCTAAATTATATCTACTCCTAAAAATGATAAAAAAAAGTATAAATTTACTATTTTTAATTTTGATTCTATTTCAATAAATTCAAACTCTATCTTATTGTATTTCTATTCATTTTAATTTAAGTGACTATATTTCCGCTCTAATTTCCTCTTATATAAAAACAAAACATTTATGAGTCATGATCCATTTTGGAGAACAGTGAGACAATGCAGTAAGCACCCATAGCGTAGGGCCCATTGGCCATTTGCAAATCATAGGGGAAATGCGGTCAATTTCATATGTTCGCATTTCATTTTCACACTTCAAAACATTCAGTGGGAATAATTATTTGAGGAATTAATTCAATTTATGTTTATTATTAACATTAACTTTTCTCGTGTAACCAAAAACATTAAATTTTATTATCATAACAATTACTTTTGTTTTAAAATACCATCGAAAGTTAATTATTTTCAAACCTTTTAGTTTTTCGCCTATGAAAATGAAATTTATAATAAAAAATTCGTTAACGATAAATTAATTTAAATTCAACAAAAAATGTTATATATTTCTAAATTACTATAGCACTTTGATTTGATTCGTATATAATCAATGTTTTTAAAACTGGACCGATCATTGAACCGGTGAAGACATCCGTTCAAGAAAATCGTAATCAAACTCTGATCCAACCGTAGTTGAACCATTAGTATTAAAGAATTGACCTGAACCGATCATCTAACCAATTCACGGTTCAACCGATCAAACCAGACGGACCGGTTCAATTTTGATAACAATATATATAACACATGGAAAATACATTGAAAACGTGTGGTTAAATTAATTTTAGAAGAATCTAAAAGCTATTTTTATTAATACATTGACAGATGGATCATCTCCCTCCCTCTCTCTGTATATACAAGAGGAGATGCGATTTTATTTTTTCACACAAAAATGTTTTAATAATTTACTTTGTTGAATTTAATCATCTACTATATGCAATTTTCTTCAAATAAGGAACATACATATTCTAATAAGGCTAGCTCTCCTTATGAAATTGTAAAATTTTAATACAAAATCTTCCTTAAACGAAAGTTGAGAAATTTATAATTGGCAAGATGTTATAATAAAATTTGCCCCCTTAATATGTTACTGTTATTTATACATTAATCAATTTGTCCAACTAGTTTTTAACTTTTACCTGTATACCAACGAATGCATGAAATTTAGGGGAAAACATTACAAAACAGTTGAAACAGTTCTCTTGATAAGAGTGTTATTAGGTGTCCCTATGGAATATCTTTTTAGGGTTTATAAGTTTAAAGTGAATAAAAGATTTTTATGTTTATTAAAAAGTAATAAAATTATCTTATAAGAATGCAAGATTCTCAATAATATTTTTTTAAAATATTTTTTGATTCTTTGCAACCTTTTATTATTAGAGTCAAATTTTTAAAACTATCACTTTATATTTTAAATGAGTGTGGTTTTAAAAAATTTTATGTTTTTAAAATATCCTATTTAAACCATATATAAAAATAAAATTATAATCTGAATAGTTTATTCCCAGTAAACATAAATAATAATCAAACATGTTTTTAAAACTTACCAAAAAATTTTATTTCTTTTCATATAACTCACCCGAAACTTTTTTAAAAAATATCACGTATTAAACGTGTCTAACTATTCTTTGAAAGAATTTATGTGAAACTTGTTTTACGGTACTGAAAGTGACTTGTGAATTTTCTCTCCTTTTTTGCATTTGAGTGTTTTTTTTATTTAATTCTGATGTTGGAATTTATTAAGCTTGTAATAAGAACTCTTATGCAACAACGGTAACTTATTTGTGTTTCCCCACATTTACGTCAGATTTTCATAGACAAATCTAATTCAATTCTTGAAGATAACACTTAAAAACCAAATCCAAGTATACAAATTACAAACCAAAAAATACTTAAATCTGGAATTTCTCTCTCTTCTCTGCCCATCGTCTTATTAGATTATAAAATTTGTTATTAAAAAGTGACTTGGGAGAATCATTATCCAATATTTAATGCCTGATTGACACCACTCTCTCTTCCCTCACTCACTACTGTATGAAATTGTCTGTTTTCACATCCAGTGTGTTGAGGGCCGAGAGCTCTGAAGGAACAGAGAAGTGCCTGTGTTACTTGTGAACAGTGGAATTCTCCTATCTTATAATAAGTGAATGAGGACACTGTCTAAGATGTTGATGCCAAAAGAAACAAGAATATCCTCAGGTGAATGAATTTCATTCATTTTTATTCAACATCAGCAACACCATCAGTAACATTTTTCCTTTTAAGATCTACCCTTTTTATTTGTCTTCTTATCCTTTTCTCCACTTCTTCAAAATATCTTAGTTAAACCCATCATGGCCCCTGGTTAAAAGTTTATCTTTTTTTTCTTTGGGGTAGGCACATGTAAAGTTAATATTTTTATTCTCAAATTGAATAAAACACTGTTTTCTGCACCATTTTGCTGCTAAATATAGATATCAGCAGCTTCTTTACATTCATTATTTTGAATAAAGTCCTATTCTTTACGTGCTGTTATTTCCCCTTGCAATTTGATAACTTTTTTGCTTTAATGGGAAGCACTTTATTGCTTTATTTCTTTCACATATTGGTTTTACTTTTGACATGTGTTTTGCTCCTGTTGATATTTTTTTAATTGTGGAGTTTGTGAGCTTTATGCAATCTTGGTTTTGTCTTCATTTTCTTACCTCTGTGCCTGTGTTTTTGTTTTGGGTTACTTGGCCCGGAACTATCTTTAGACTGTTTATGTACCAACCAAGGTCATGATTGAGAAGTAAGAACTCCAGTTTATGCTTGATGTTTCAAAAGTCACAGATTCTGGTATGATTGTTTTTACTTCCAACTTTCTCAATATCCCTTATTTTTATTTTTATTTTCTGAGGATGTTCCAGTGTGATTTGTACTGGCTTTTCAATAGGTAACTGCAACCATGATTAGAGTTTGGCCTGTGGTATTAATGGTTCTCTTCAATGGTGTATCCTCAACTGAAGTTGTATTGGATAATTCCACAATACCTGCTTCTGTAAATATTGGGCTTCTATACTCTTTCAATACCAGTGTTGGTAGAATTGTGAAAGTTGCTGTAGAAGCTGCAGTTGAAGATGTAAATTCTGATCCATCTATTCTTGGTAAAACTAAGTTGAAGGTCTCACTGCAAGAAGATTCTAAATACAGAGGATTTTTGAGCATTGCCGAGGGTATGTCCTTAATAGTATTCTCACTTTTTTTGGGTGTTAAACTTAAAATGCATCTTTTCCAGTTAAACTAATGACTTCATTTTCAGTTAGACAAGTTACTTCAGGTTTGGCAGATTACAATTCTTGTTTTACATAAATTATGTGTAACAGCGTTGCAGCTCATGGCAACACAAACTGTGGCTATAATTGGCCCTCAGACATCCACAACAGCTCATGTCATATCTCATATAGCGAACGAACTCCAAGTTCCTCTGCTATCATTTTCAGCCACTGACCCTACTCTTTCGTCACTTCAGTTCCCTTTCTTTATTAGAACTGCTTTTAGTGACAAATTTCAAATGACTGCAATAGCAGACCTTGTTAACTACTTTGGATGGAGAGAGGTTATTGCAGTTTATGGTGATGACGACCACGGGAGGAATGGAATGGGCACATTAGGGGATAAGCTAGCTGAAAGACGCTGCAAGATCTCATTTAAAGCACCTATGACCCCTGAGGCAACCAGTGAGGAGATTACTGATGTTCTAGTTCAGGTGGCACTTGCAGAATCCCGGGTCATAGTTCTTCATACAAGTACTGCTTGGGGCCCTAAAGTTTTAAGGGTGGCAAAATCTCTTGGAATGATGGAAAATGGGTATGTCTGGATTGCAACTAATTTTCTGACTACTCGGCTGGATATAGATAGTCCCCTATCTCAAGATGCAACGGATGACATTCAAGGAGTCATTACACTTCGTATGTATATACCAGATTCAAAGATCAAAAGATGGTTTGTTTCCAAGTGGAAAAACTTGACTGTGGGAAAGACTGTTAATGGTTCCCTTGGTTTGAGTACTTATGGTATCTTTGCATACGATACTGTTTATGTGCTGGCCCATGCACTTGATACATTTTTCAAACAAGGGAACCAAATTTCATTTTCGCACGATCCAAAGTTATTTGCACTACGTGGAGACAACATGCATCTTGATGCTGTGAAAATCTTCAATGAAGGAAAGTTGTTGCGTAAAAGTATTTATGAGGTTAACATGACTGGTGTATCAGGTCATTTCAAGTATACATCCGATGGAAACCTTGTTAATCCAGCATATGAAGTCATCAATGTGATTGGAACGGGGACTCGGAGGATTGGTTATTGGTCTAATTACTCTGGATTATCAGTTATTCCTCCAGAAGAACTTTATTCAAAACCACCCAATCGTTCCAGTGCAAATCAAAAGCTATTGACTGTGCTTTGGCCAGGAGGAACAGTCCAGAGGCCTCGTGGTTGGGTTTTTCCAAACAATGGAAGGATGTTAAAAATTGGAGTGCCAGGAAGGGTTAGCTACCGTGAATTTGTCTCTCATGTGCAAGGCACTGACATGTACAAGGGGTTCTGCATTGATGTATTTCTTTCTGCAGTAAACTTGTTGTCCTATGCAGTTCCTTATAAATTTATTTCATATGGAGATGGTCAAAGCAATCCTAGTAACACTGAGCTTGTCCGTCTTATCACAGCCGGTGTGAGTATCGTTCCAATATTTTTTGTGGAGTTTGGATGTTTTATGTTACTTTTCTGAAACCTGTTTATTTTCTTACTATACAGGTCTTTGATGCTGCAGTTGGTGATATTACAATTACTACAGAAAGAACAAAGATGGCGGATTTTACTCAGCCATATATTGAGTCTGGTCTGGTGGTAGTAGCATCAGTTAAGAAGACAGATTCTAATGCTTGGGCATTTTTGACGCCATTCACACCAATGATGTGGACTGTCACTGCTATCTTTTTCCTGCTAGTGGGAGCTGTTGTTTGGATATTAGAGCATAGGCTTAATGATGATTTTAGGGGACCTCCCAAAAAACAAATGGTCACAATTTTGTGGTATGGAAATCTGGTTTTTTTCTTTCATTTCTCAAGCTGATATTGAACCAACCTAGTTGCTTCTGCATACAGTACTTGTATCAACATTCCAGTTTTCCTGCTGGATTCACTCATAGCTCTGGATATGTCTGTAACTTCAATCTGTTTGTATTTGACAGGTTTAGTTTTTCAACTATGTTCTTTGCTCACAGTAAGTGCCAGTTCTTTGACTTATGTGTCATCTGTGGCCCATCCATGTGTAAGTGGTTGCTACTTTTGAGTTAATTAACTTGCTCTTTTCTGTGTTGTGTAGGGGAGAATACAGTGAGCACTCTTGGTCGCTTTGTGCTGCTTATATGGTTATTTGTAGTTCTGATAATTAACTCTAGTTACACGGCAAGCTTGACATCAATCCTCACTGTGCAGCAACTTTCTTCACCTATTAAAGGCATTGAAAGTTTAACAAATAGCAAAGAGCCAATTGGCTACTTGCAGGGTTCTTTTACTCGAACTTATTTAATTGAGGAAATTGGTATTGATGAATCTAGACTAGTTCCTATGAAAACACCACAAGAAACCACAAAAGCACTAGAAAAAGGTCCCCAGAAGGGTGGTATTGCTGCATATGTTGATGAGCGTGCGTACATAGAGCTCTTCCTATCAAGCCGGTGTGATTTTTCTATTGTAGGTCAAGAGTTCACCAGAAATGGTTGGGGATTTGTGAGTACCTCCTCACCAATGGTCCAAATTCTCTTAATTGTTTGGTCTTTGCAATGCAATTTGGAACCATGCTTTTCTCTCTCTTATTCATTCCTTTTTTCCTTAGATAAAGTGGAGGCACATTTTTCTCTTGAATTTTCTAATTGAATTGAAGTATTGGGCATGTCCTAAGAAGACTGTTGGAGGTGCATGTAAGGAGGGTTGAGCAAATAATTTGAAACCCTATGAAGAGATGTAGAGAAAGACCAAAAGGACACTTAAAAAAGTTGTTGAAAGTGACCTTTTAGTGAATGGAATCCCTAAGGAGTTGGTGAGGACACAATGGCATTTTATGATCCCTATAGCCGACAACATTTTGTGGGATAAGGCTTTGCTGCAATTTATGATGTCCGTTACAGTAATAGTCAGTCAATGATGGAGCACTTGGGAAAGGGGAGAATGATTTAGCTATATTAAATCGAGAGAAAACTTTACTGCCAAATCATAACTCTCAAACTTGGTCCTAACTCCTAACGTCAAATAGACTCCATTCCTGTGTTCTATCAGAATACAGCACAGCCACGAAGTTTAAAATAGATATCCTACATAATAATGCTTGTTAGTCGTATCTCCAAAGATGTTGCTAATTTTTCAACATTTTCTTCATATTCTTCCTTCCAGCAGTGTTTTGATGTTACACTGAAGCTTTCCTAAGTCAGCCAAAGAATTTGACTGAACAGGTTTTGGTGTGTGTTTAGTTATTAGAAGCCTCTAACCATGAAACAATAAACAGTAGGCATTAGGGGGGGAAATCATAGATTTTACTTGGATTATTTTTGGCCAGAAGACATGAAGAAAAAGTTGGGGGACATTGATTTTCAATTTACATGTTTTGTCAGCATTGTGATTTAGTTCAAGGTTAAATATGCCATGTTTCATTGCTGGTGCCCTATTTTATGTCATCAACTGGTGGTAGTATTTCACTATATCTTGTCCTTCATTTTTCTTCAGGCCTTTCCACGAGACTCGCCATTGGCAGTCGACCTGTCAACTGCTATATTGGAGTTGGCAGAGAATGGAGATCTACAAAGGATCCATGACAAATGGCTTTTGCGAAGTGCTTGCCTCTCACAAGGAGCAAAGCTTGAAGTGGACAGACTCAATCTGAAAAGCTTCTGGGGCCTCTATTTGGTGTGTGGATTGGCATGTGTGCTTGCACTCCTCATCTATCTTTTTCAAACCATGAGGCAGTACTACAAGCACGGGCCGGAGGAGCTTGAGCCGCCATCCGGCCAAGGCTCAAGTTCTTCGCGTCTTCGGACTTTCCTTTCATTTGTAGATGAAAAGGAAGACATAGTTAAGAGCCGCTCCAAGAGAAGGCATATAGAAAGGATACCATACAGAATCACAAGTGAGGTTGGATCATCCATCACCTCCAACAAAGGATATTCTCAGTCATCATCAAACAGAATTGACCCACCTAATGAAGTCTGACTTTTGCAGATCTATTTGCACATCATAATTATGTAGCCTCTGTATCGACTACTTCAACATCACTCTTCACTCTCCATTCCCTGTATGGCAACTACTGGGATCCCAATACCATTTTTTTTTCTTTTTAGTACATATCTCTGTAGGATATAGCCATTTCTTTCTCACAGTAATGTAAAATTGTGAGGGACAAGGTGGTTTTGCAATATTTATTCTTGTGGTTTCTGTAGTATACATAACACTTAATACATAACAATTGTTGACTTCTATTTGTTAGCATAAAAATTCATTAGATAACCTTGGTTATTAGGACTGATATAACTGACATTACTTTATTTTTCCTTCTTCAAACTTTTAAGAATCGTTATATCTCACCTAGAACCCTTAATAATATAGAATGTAGATAATGTATAAGAACCATAGTTTTCAGAGAAATAGCTTTAACTAAATATATACATTTCAACCATAGAGCGTGTAGATTAATTGGTAGTAAGTAGTTTTAACTTAATCAGTAGCTCCAAGTTTGAGCCTAGACTCTTGAGTTGAGAGTGTAATTGTTTAAAACTTAGTAGAAAGGTTTTGTTCATACTAGTTTTATCTAACTCAAATTTAAACAAGATATATATATATATATATATATATATATATATATATATATATATATATATATATATAGTGAGCATTGTTTCATGCAAAGAGAATCATTATCAAAACAAAACTTCAATGTATGTAAATCTAATATAATATAGGATGCTAGCAGTTAGATTGCCAATTAGATGATCAATAATTTTGTTGAAGAGGAAGAAATTTAGGTTTCATTCTGCAACTATTCCCTAGCCTCTTTTTTTTTTTCAATTTTATGGTTTTGTGTTTACCTTTTTTTAGGTTTATGTTATGAATTGTGATATGAAAAGATGTCTCAAAGACTTTTATTATACTCTTTTTTTTACTTAATTGAAATAGACTAATAATGTAAAATGATTTTCAATGTTAACCTATCGTAAATTAACATCATTAAAAAATAAAAACCATTGGGTTAATTATATAAAAAGTCATAACTTCAATATATTTTAGATTTAAATGGTTTTTTATCCTTATAACTAATTTTGATTTTAATCATCTAAAATTATTTTTATTTTTATTTTAGTCATGTTAATGTGACAGATATCCATATATATCATGTCAATAATCATATTGAGATAACTTTTGATGTAACCTATAAAACTGTTATATTATATAGATCATTTTTCTAAGTTTTAATATCTATAAAAAAATAAAACTAGGAAAAGAAACCTAAACTTAAAATAAGTTAGATAATATAAAGACTAAAAATATATTTAACCTTATATTTGAATTGAATTGATTGATAAGGTAGAAAAAATATTCCAATTACATTCTTATAACTTTATATACTTTTGTTTCATTATAGCTTTGTAAGGGGATAGTTATACTAAAATTCGATGAGAAGAATTTTGTTACTTGTAATCATATATATTTCAAACTTAAATAAGGTATGTCAAAAGATTTAAAAAAATATTTTAGACATCTCAATATAGTCTTGCTGAATAAATTTCATTAAAATCTTGAATCCTCAAAGAGAGTTTACATTTAATGAGAAAGTTCATCATAGCATGATTCCAAGTCGTTAATGCTCTTTTATTGAGTTTAAAAAAATCAGATTTGAAAAAATTGATTTTGAACCTTATATAAAAAATATTGATTTCGAACCGTTAAATGTGATTGAAATGTGACTAAATTTAAATAACATTTATATTGAGTCATATCCTTTCACTAAAAAGCAAGTTTTAAAAACTGGACCGATAATCGAACTAGTGAAGGTACTGGTTTAAGATTCATTGGTTTAAAATATAGTTAAACTGTGGTCCAACCGATCATAATAAAATATATATTTTTAATATAATATAATATAATATATTTCTTGATATATTAATAATAAATTATATAAAAATTAAGTTAATTAAAAATCATATTACATGTTTTATAGAATTAAAAAATTATAATAAATAAAAATAATATGTAAATATTATATATAAGTTTTTTATTTATTTAAAAATATTTTTTTAATAAATTTTTTTAAAAAATAACAAACAAACAATTTTAAACTCTAACCGGTTTTGACCGGTTCTAAAACACCCGGTTTTTTCCTTGTTCGGACGGTACCCTTATCAGTTCTCGGTCGAACCGGCCGGTCCGGTCCGGTTCGGTCCGCTTTTTAAAACCATGCTAAAAAGTACAATAATTAGTTTTTTAACTTTAAAAAAAAACTGGGCGTACACATTCTTAGGGGAGAGGTGAATAGTAAAATAATAATAAATAAAATACATAAATTTGAATAATCAGTTGCAACATGCATTATTACATTTGATAAAATATCAACATAACCTGCTTCATGCTGCAACAGATCTTCGCCTTGTGATACGGCTTCAAGCCATCGGAATGATCTAAAGGCTCTAATCGACATGTTTAAAATACCTTTGGAAACATTCTTCCTCCTTGCAATATTGGACTATAACTTTATACACTTCAATCAAGAGTCTGGGGAATCTACTAGCAAAGTAGTCATTGAATCCTTCAGGAACAGATCCTACAAGTTCCTGAAAAGCCAATAAGAAATTAGAAGCAATGCATGAATGGAAAAATCTGTAATGCCCAAACAGTAAAAATGTCCAGTTTATGCACGAGTTATTATCATTCCTCAATTATTTGGCATCACTGAAGTTTATGCTTAGAAGATTATGCATATGTTAACAAAATTGCAAGTTGATACAAATTAAGTATTATAGATATAGAAAACTCAACCATACGAGTCAAGCACATCAAGTAAAAGAACAAATGTAAAGTAATTATTCAATAACTAAATAAACAGAGGCGTGCTTATAGGACCACACTTTCTCACTTCCTAATCATCACACAGAGACACACAGTTAGTCATCATTTGTGATGAAAAAGTGAAATTGTTATCATAGCAAAACCAGTTGATGACCAATATTTGTAACCATTAACTTATCAAATGAATTTAAGGTTGATACATGTTTAGCGTATGTTACAATGCAAAATAAGCTTCATCACAAACAGATAGATTGTTCTATAATTTACAAATAGATACAGTTGTCGCTTATAATATCGCATATAGTTGAACAGCAAAGATGTCTGGTGAATTAACTTCTGCTATATATTGACATAAATCTGTTTGAAATTTTCACAGAAATGAAGTTGAGCAATGAAAGGAGGGAGCCTATTTTATATATTTTTAATTGGGACGGGTATGGAATTTCATTCCCAAGGCCCACAAGGCGGGTAGGCTTGAGCCAGGTATTAATTTAGGGGTGAAGGGTAACCATGTTGAAAAGTTGAGCAAAATCCCACCCGAAGCGCCCATGTTGTCAAGCCTATCCAAGTCCAACCAAAATTAAAATTAAAGAATACATCTATCTAGTGAATGTTAAACCAAGAGAGAACCTGTATTTCTTGCGGCAATTCTCTATAATGATTTAACTTGTTTCTCATAACTCGCAACAAGTCTCGAACACTGTTAAACTTATACCGCCGGTAACGACCAATGTCAGCAATGAAAGCCGGTTCCATCTTTTCATCCCATTTGCAACCCAAGGCCACAATGGCAATGTTTTCTAATGTCATTAAAAGACCAGAACCGGCGTCTCTCTCTTCCAATTCCACCCTATCACTGACATCACGTAAAAAGGAAAGTCTCATCTCAGAACTCCAGAAAAAAGGATGGTGCAATACTTCAATTGCCTTTGGCCTGGCAGCAAAGAAAATAATATCGTAAATGAAATTGCTAGCCTGTAACCAGACAATTACAAATATAAATGCTAGAGTTATAACATCATCTGTGGGCCTAAAAGCCTTTTAGGAGAGTAGTTCTTTTTCAATAAATATATACTTCCAGTCCCTCATATAATAGGAGCTATCAGACGAACCCCCTAATTTCAATTTATGCCAGAGTTCAGAGGTCATAGTGCCTAGTTGTCGAGTTCCCTAAAGTGGCTACCATTACTTCAAATGCATTCCAGTTTTTTCTCAAATTTGTCAACTAGGGGCTTTTGAAAAAGAATAAGCCAACCCGACCTCATTGAATAGGCACAATTAAACATGATTAGATTAGAAAAAAGAATGAAAGGGCACAAAATAACATAGTTGGTGAATACGTCTCCTAATCCTGATATCAGCAGTCCTTCAAAAACTCAAACAAGAAATATACAATATATGGATCGATAGATATTATCAAAAACAGGCTAACTCTCACATCTTGTCATACTATTCAAGGTATGTTGATTTAAACTTTGAGCCTTCTTCATTTTATACCACATACCAATTAAGCCAATCATAGCGAAATGCAAGACCATGGAGGTACAAGAAAATAAATTTCATTTCTCTGAAAATAGCACTGAATGAGAATGATTTACCTTAGAATAGGGTCAGGGTTTAATAAACAACTAATAAGATCCTCGGCTTCAGGAATGAACTCCACTAAGAAAAGATCCTTTTGATTTTTAAGAATATTGATATCACGTTCAATATGTTCTCCAAATGGATGCCTTCCCCCACTCATGCAGAAAAAGAGGACACAACCTAAACTAAATATATCTACAGCTCGTGTTTGCCGTCCATGAACAAGCTGTTCTGGTGCTTGCCAACCTGAACTGCCACCACCTGCAATTAAGCCATTAAACGTTAAGGTGTGAACAATGAACTATTTAAAGTCCTATAGCTTAATTAACATGTAGGATTTGACTAAAGCAGGTTGCCCAAGCTGAAAAAGGAACAAAAAATACGAAAAAGTGAACAGATGAACTTCATAGATCACTATTAAAGTTATGACAATGAACAATATTAGATTAGATTGATATAGAAGCAAATTAGGAAAGAAAACAAAATTAGGAAACAACTCTCAAAATTACTTTCTTGATTAGATCTCTTATTGATTCCAATATCAATTATAATGATTTTTTAAGATTTATCATGCTAGAATCTCCACATCACCCCAAAACCAAAAAGGAGGGAAAATTAAGTTGTAAATCAAAAGGACAAGACAACTAGGAATGTAAGTACAGAATCAAGTCAATCAACTAGTAGGACTGTAGGACGGCTAGTGTCAATCCCTTGAGATTGTGCTTGAAAACCAGGGGCCAAAGTGATTGTAGTAGGAAAATAATTAGATTGAGACATTTGATGATAAGGTTCTTGTTACTAAAGATATGACCGGACACACAAAAGTTACAGACCGAAAGACTATATGAAAGTAATTGAGATAGACTGGGAAAAAAATTAAAGTATCCAAAACAGCTGTGGAACTAGAGGATTTGTCCATTTGGTTTAGAGTAGGGGAAACCGAGTTATGAAAATGGAAAAATCTAAAGGTTATATTGATCATTCACACCGTTCGAGTTTCACCGTAGGATCTTTTTTTTAGGTTGGTCAAACCAGGGTTTGAACTGAGAACCAAACGAGCCCTCACATTACTCAAACCACCTCAGAAAATCTACATAGGCTACTTGAGAAGTTTTAGGTGCATAGGAAGGCTCAACTGCAGCTAGTGGAGCAGCCAAGGCAGTGGCAGAAATTGTTACTCGGAGAGACAAGCACATATAAACAAGTTGCTGGTGGACAGTAGGTCCACAAGGCATGCATGGTTTTGGGATGCCTTAGGTTTTAAATACCATGTTCAAAGAGAGACAAGAGAAGAGTATGCTGAGAAACATGTCTCAACTACACCACAGGCTATATTTATAAAATAGCAATTATAGTACAAAAAAAATTCTTAGTAAATTTATGTAATATATCAAACTCAGACTCTTAAAAGAAACCTAGACATCATGAAACATGCTTCTGTCATACAGTCATACACAACCAAAAGAGCTAGCCAAGGAAAAAACACCACTTCCAAGAAGCACAACTGAAATTTCCTAGCAAGCAACCCAGCAGAGCAAGAATATTGGGCAGACCAAAAAATTAAAGATTGAAATTTGGGTAGTTTATAAATCACAACCATGTAAATTGAGACTAGACTAGTGTGAACTGCAGTAACACAGAATTCATCACCATTATAACTTATTGGTGAGATAGGATAGATCATCATCATTCAGTAAGAAACCAGAATTGAGTAAGTAGAAAACCGATAATATTGATCACCAGAACCAGCTCAGAGAGCTGATACAGAAAGGAAAAGGAGAAGGTCAAGCAGGATGCTCCTCAGCAAAAAAAGATTCTGGCTAAATATCACATGTACAACGGAAAAAATCATAACTGACAATTCTTTTCACCACTCACCCACGTATACTCTTTCCTATCCCAAAATCTATGATGTGGATAGCTAAGGAGTTGTTTGGTTTCAGAAAGTGTTTCTTATTTTCAGTTTTAATCACAAAACTACCACATTGTTTTTTTATTTCCAAAAGCATGTACAAAAAACACTGAAAAATGATTTTTTTTTCTTGTTTTCATTTTTAATTTCCACTATTTCCTATACAAATTTTGGAAAACAAAAACCAAGGTGACAGTTTTGTAATTAAAACTTGAAACAAAAAATAAAAACTGAAAATGCTTTCTAAAACCAAATGGCCCTTAGTTCTCTCAATTTCACATAGTACCCACTAAACTTTGGGACTCAAATTCGGTTTGTCAAGTAAACTTGACAAATCTCGGGCCACTTTGGGTCCAAATCCAGTATCTGTTATGGGCCTACAACACTATCAAATTCACAGTGGGGAGAAGTTACCAATAGCAGTGCACTGCATAGGATTAAAGGGGTGGACAGGTGCCTATGCCATCCAAAACATTGATGGGTATATGCAATATTTTACTAATGGTTTTTTTTTGTATAACAATACTATAATACTACTATTTCTCTTAATATAGGACCTTCTTCAGAAATTGTTTTATCCTTTTTTATAAAACTCTCTTCAAATTTCTATGTCATTAATTATCTTTTAACTAAAATACCCCTATTAATGAATAACTTTTTTTTAAATAAAAACAACAATAACAAGATACATTTATTAGATCATTGAGTTATAGAAGTTACTTCCCATCTCTTTCTTATACACTTTTTATTGAAAAGTAAAATAAAGTCATTAAATCTAGTAGAGAGAGATAAAGTGGAGAGAGTAGAATGATGAATCTCATTAATCATAAGGATAATTTTAAAAAATTACTATAAATTTTAAACAGATTTAATGATTTTACCTAAATTAATCAATTTTCTTAGTAATTATAAATTAGTTAAAAGGTTTTTATATTAAGGGGTGAAGGTAGTAGATGTGAATGACTATAGTTATGTGATCTTAAATTTTGAGTATATCACTTAAATATGTTAGCCTCCCCAAACTATTTAGTCAAGCTCTAGTATTGACCACTAATCAAAATAATCACTATTCACTAACGATCAAGAAAGTTCTCGTCAGAAAGATTGTCTGCAGATAGCCTTGAAATGATCATTACCACGAAGAGATGTCATCACTAGAATAACCATAGGCAAGCAAGCACAGGAGTCCCTCTCCTAGAATTGTTAATAGGCAGAGATATCACCATCAAATGAAACTATTAGAATCTATGAGCATCTCTCTCGTGATATCAACATTCTATCTTATAATAATAGTTGCTTATAAAAAATATATATAATAATCTATAATACATTAGATGATTTCTTTGGATTAGTTTCCCTATTTCCCTGGTTTCCATGTTGCCCTATAGCCTCACTATTTGTTTTCTTATTTAGTTAGCAATATGATATAGTATTAGTAGCAATAGGGTTAGTGCTTTATATTTAGCATCACATTGTAATATATCACATGAAGACAATGTCCCTTAATAACAGGCTCAATTTGCTGTTTCCATAACAGATAATTCTTATATGAGTTTTTCGGTAATTGCATGCGAGAATGCAATCGGTGTCGCCGAAGAAGATGAAGCCGCCATTGCAGATCCAAACGGCAGATATTGATAACAAAGAAGAGATCTCTCTCTGGCACAGCCACCCAAACTATCCAAATAATTGCCTACCCACTCATTTCCCTTCTTCCCTGAAATACACACAACTGTTACCACAATGTTTATACTAGTAAATGTCTCTCTTTTGCCCTTACCCACATAAACATGCCTAACAACAGGGAAAGAGACTATCTTTATCATTCTTGATCTACCCCTCAATGCTACACGCATTTGGATACTAATAAACAATAATAGGGAAAGAAAAAAAAAGGTTTCCAAAAAGGATAAACAAGCAGAGAGAAAACAGAAGTACAAAACAATAGCATGTAGTAGAAAAATGTTTTGTTGACATAAAAAAGTGCATGACTAATGGGAACTGGGAAGGAGAGAATCACAGAACAAAGACATAAGTTCAGGTTTAGGAAACTTGGAAGTAGAACAACAATATGACACTAGTCATAGATGATGATACCACTCAAATACTATGTTAGAACAATGGGGGTTTCAAATTCAAATATTAGGTTAGAACAATGGGGGTTTCAAATTCTCAATAGAGGAGAGAATGAAAGAAATATGACTCGAAATAATCAGCTTGGGTAGAAAAGGTGTAATAATGTGATACGAAATACTTACCTACTGTCTTATTTATACAAACAATTAGATCAAGTAATAGAGTACTACTACTAAACAAGTAAAAGCTGACTAATACCATCCCTAATTAAATAAGGAATCAAATCAAAATAGGAAACAACTCCTTAGATTGTTTCTTACATAAGATTATAAATTGAATCCACTACCACTAAATTATAATGATCTTCTACAACATGTTGAAGATAAGCCAAGCCAAGACATTATAAAACTACTGTGAAGATATTAAGGGAGGTCATCATTCGTCACAAACAGTAATATATGGATACTAATTTCATGCTATACTTAATTGGGAATTTAAACACTAAATGATAGGATTTGTTCTTTGAAGGAGTACTTACCAGTAGCATTGTGACCTAAAGAAGACATATTTTCAAGAAGGCGTTTGCTAATCCCCATATCAGAGAGCTTTGCACATAGGGATCTTTCCTTGATTATTAGAACATTTTGTGGTTTCAAATCTCGATGTATTATTCCCAGTTCATGCAAATGAACAATTCCAGAAACAATATCCCTGTGTTGTAATACAAAGATGAAAGTTAGTTTAATAAAATGGTATAAATATAATATAAACTTGGAAAGTGAACTTCCTCGTATGAGCTTTCTTTAGATGAATCTCAACCTCAGATGAGTTGGAAACTGAGTATGTTTATTCTTGGCCATTCTTTCTTATTAATTACTATGTTTTCCAATCTTTTACTACCATATCTTATTGGCTTCATATTTTTTGTCATCCATGGTACCCATCTCATCCTCTAGGAATCTCCTATTACATTGAAATGCTCAAATTATTCTAGTCAATTTTATCTCATCTTTTACTTACTGAATCTGCGTCAACCTAAAATATTAAATCCAACATCCCCATCTACCACCCATCCTTTTTTAATAATCTTCTTCTCTTAGTTGCAGCAATTGTCCTCTTTCTTAGCCTAAAACCAAACTACACCATAAAATCATTGCTTCCAACCTCAAACTATATTTAATAACTGCTCCCCAAAGTTTGATTGTAAAAAAATTTCAAGAGAAGTTCAAAGATTAAGCACATGCTAGTTCTTAGGAGTCACCACCCCAGTTCTCCTAATGGGAAATACACCATGCCTCCAAGCATCAGGCATCTGACTCGTCAGCAAAATCTGGTACTGGTAGGGTTTCATCAACTATATAATGCCTACTTCACCTAAGAATTTCCTGAATTCCATCCAATCCAATTGTTTTTTGTTAACTTCATTTTTTTCTGTGTTGGATGAGAAAGAAATGTGAACAATCCCTTATCATGTATAAAAAAATTCCATTTTGTTATAGTATATGCCTATTAATAAATCATCAAATCAATATGAAAATATCAACCTCATCAGTTTCAGCAACAGAGGGGATGGATAGCCATTTTCTTTCCAAAGATATTGTGCATCATCCTTACCCATCTCCATTTGGGAATTTAGCAAACATCTGAAACCCTGGTTCTTCCTAAATGCAGGGTTTTCTGATATATCTGAACAAATTTGAATAAAATCATCTAAGTTGCATGTACAACGTTCCAGAGCAAGGTAGACAAAGTCACTATCATACTCCACCCCATGCCATCGGACAATATTCGGATGATGGTCAGACACAATGAGGTTCTCTATTTCTTTATAGGCTATGTTGTGATGAGCCTTGACAAGACGTTTGACAGCAACTGCTCGACCTCCGTATATTCCCTCAAGGACAACGGTACCATTGCTTCCCTTTGCAATCTCTTTGTTAGAAACAAATAATTTACCAATCCTTCGTCCACCAACACCTTCATCATCTTGATTGAAATGCTGCCATACTTCTCTATACATATCCTTTCGTGTTAGCACATCATTATCTTCTGAAGATGGATACCTTTCCTTTTTATCGATAGTGCCATTGCTCTTCCCTGACTTGCGTGTTTTCTTTTTCTTAGCAGGTGAACATTTTAATTCAGACTCGCTGATTTGGTTCTGTGTATCTTGATTCATAGAATAGACACATAAAAAGCCCAGAAGAATGACTACAACAAGTACAAACAATATAGGAGGTAATACAATTGGCCATAGCTGACAGAGCACATCTGCATTATCATTACTGTCATTAGAAGCTGACTTTTAGGTTGCACAGATGGTAAAGTATTAGGCAAAGGCATGGGAAGAATCATATTACCATTGAAAAATCCACCAATATTTGGCTGCGAAGGAAGCATTAGAACTGACTTGGGCATTAGGAACATATAATTTTCATGATAGTCCCCAGGAATTCTTTTATTCATAGAAGGTTCAAACAGAAAATTCTTTCTCAGACGAAAAACTTGTTGTATCTCTTGACATGGGTATGGCATCGTAAAATTGAGGCCCCTGGCAGAAGCATACTCATTCTCTACATCAACTGAAGTATGTTGGCATAACAATACAGCATCAAATTCAGCTACTGTCATAGTCCACAAAACTATACCAGAGCTGGGACCGATAGATTGTAGAGAATAGTCTGTCCTAAAAATCTTGAGCAGCAGCTGTGGTGAATTTAGCGTCACAGGATCAGCAAGATCCTTATTCTTTTTAAGGATATTTGTGGCACTATTCCTGTCATCACTCCAAGGAGCAGAAGCATTACCAATATCAGACATTGCATGGGTTTGAATGATTGATCCAGTTTCAGCATCAACTTCAAACAAGGTGCTTCTTTTGGATCCAAGTGTTACTGCTCCATCATCTGAAAAGGTTGGTGTACGAGCTACATATTCTGCAATAGATTCTGAGATTCTCTGCAATTATGACAATCCAATCAGTGGAACAATTAAGGTCAGTATTCATCAAAAGAATAATAGCACCTAGATAATCATATTCTTGACAACATAATTGGTAATATAATACGGACATTTTTTTAACTGAAAAGAAACAAGAAATGGCCTATGTCATTGATCAATTCGAAGTTTTAATTAGGGTTATAAATAAGCTATGTTAGTACTCAACAATTTGAGCTCGAGTTGATAGGTACTCCATCAAGCTTGCTTGTTTTGATAAACAAACAAGATCAAGCTTGATTTTAGGGTTGTTTATATAAATACGCCAAACTTGAGCTTTATAGACTGTTAAAAGAGAGAAAACGAGAGAACATATGAATTTCGTGTGTTTTGTGATCAGAGCAGAGCTATTGTATTTATAGGAATTTATACATAAATATAGAATATATAGTTTCCTATTTTACATTAGAGATAAGATTAATATATTTAATCCTAAAATATATCGTTACTATATTTTACATAATTCTAACACTCCTCCTCAAGCTGAAGCATATAAATCATATACGAGGCGTTGCCGGCGGGGATGGACCGGTCTTGGAGAGAGGAAGCCGGTCGTGGGGTCGCCGGTTGGAAAAGACAGGCAGAGGTGGCAGCAGCAGCGGGCAGGCACGAAAAATAAGATATTGGGAGGAAAAAAATTACACAGTGAATAGTGGCTCACCGGAGGATCACAGAAAGGAAGGAACTCTTGTTAAGCTCTAGATTATATGTTAAATGAGAGAAAATGAGAGAACATATGAATTCCGTGTGTTTTGTGATCACAGCAGAGCTATTGTATTTATAGGGATTTGTACATAAATATAGAATATACAGTTTCCTATTTTACATTAAAGATAAGATCAATATATTTAATCCTAAAATATACCGTTACTATATTTACATAATTTTAACATAGACTTTGATATTAAAAGCTCATGAATAGTCCATGTGCATATGTAGAACAATTAGAAAATGTTAACTTTATACAGATAAACTTGATAAATTATACATCTAGATTAACAAATTACCCTCACAATTTTTATATTAAAATATACTATTATTGTCTTTACCCTCTTACTTTTATCTCATCTTGTGACATAAAAATGATAAAATTGAATCAAAACTAGAAAAAGAAATGAATATTAATGAACATGCAGGGTAATCGAGAGGCGCTGCTCTCTCCCACTCTTTAAGAGTCCATTCCTTTCACAAATGGCAAGGTATCTCTTCCGATAACCTCCCTTGTTATTTATAGGCAACATGTCTTTTCTCTTCAACCAACAAACTTAACTAACTATTTATGTAATTAACTAACTAGCAAACTAATTAATGGGTATCTATCAGAAAATGTCTATTAAATAATTAATAAACTAAAAGAACACTACAAGAATACAGTTGAAAAAAAAATAGCCAACCTATGACTTAAATAACTCAACCTCAAGCTTTGTATTCTTCTCACAAGTCAACCAAGCTTTAAAGTTGGCTCGTTTAAATAAATGAAATGAGTCAAGCTCGAATACATGTTTTTTCACAAGCTAAGCTTGAGCTTTGATTGCTTGGCTTAACAACCCATTTACAACTTTAATTTCAGTAGGGAAATGCTATATCCTCCTACATCATCCTCCTATAAATCCTCCTACTCACTAATTCAATATAGAATTGAATGCTTTTTATGTTTTCAAGACAATGCATTTCTTTTTTATTTTTTTATTTATTAATTTTTAAAGTCGTAGGAGGATATAACATTTCTCATTTCAGTTTAAGTAATTGTTGATTACACATCATGGCATAAAAATTATAAATAATGAAGAATACCAATAAAATTATCTCTACTTGTGTTCTGTCCAGCTATAGGTATGATACTATAATAAAGAAAAAAACAAAACATTAAATTACATTTAGTGTTGAAAGAATTACAACAACTCTCAAAATCAACATGCCTCAAGAACAACCTTGGAACTCTATTAGACTCCCCTCAAAACCATAAAATGAATTTTCACACATTTCTTGTAAACTTTAACAAAATTCAATCTAAGATATTGAAAGGCTTTTTCAAACCAAGAAATTCTACACAATTAGCAACATTTCTGCCACAAAGCAAGTATTGCTCCTTGATTCACTAATTGGTAAGTTATTCCTTTTGTAAAGGGGGAAAGTTGGGAGACTTAAATATTAACAGTGACAAAGATAATGCATTTTGGTGATATTACATGGATTCAGTCAGTCATAGATTGTCCAAAACCTTCCACTAAAATCAAAACACTTTTACATGATGCAAATGACACTACAATAATAAAGATATCTATCTATACTATTCTTCAAATGAGGTATCTGTCATTGTTAATTGCTGTTAATGCCAATACATATTCACCAATTTTTCATCCACATCCAATCAAGAACAAGGGTAACTTCCAAACAACAGTTAAATTCAGGATATTAGTCCTAAACCACCATCATAATGCATTCACTTGAGAAAAGCATCAGCACAAGAATGAGAAAGCTCAGACATATCATAAGACAAATACCATTTTACCAAAGTGCTTGTCGTGCATGTACAATGACCAGTCATCCCCACATTCGACAAAGCCGCTAATCAGTGGCACAGATGTATTTTCTTTACCATTACCCTTGTTCATATGTGCTGGATACGTTTGGTAGATTGGCGTTCCGGTTGAAAATGACCATATCGCCTTCATGGAACCACTCTCCTGTCTCTCCACCAAATACATAGTCCCATCTAAGGTGGTAATAAGTGCCGTAGTTGCAGGCTTACTGTCAATGAAAACACTTCAAAAAATTAAAAAAGAAAACCAAAAGGCACAATGGCATGATTACCAACAGAAACACAAAATAACACGGTTACAATTTTTAAAACCATGAAATGCCCTGAAATGCATTGGCACAAGACCGAATAAGGATTCAGACAATCATATTGGTAACCCAGTTATCTTAACGGAGTTTGACCAACTGTCCCCTCTAACTCTGTCAGATCAACAGATTAAAAATTTGCTTCCGAATAACCCCAAACAAGCACTTAAGAGATACACACATGACCAGACTATAATCCAAGATATAAAATCAGCATAAAACGCAAGTTTTGAATCAACTAGTCTGAATCAATGTTTTTAAAAGAAGAGTATTAGCATGAGTCACCGCAAACATAACAAAACTCTATAACTTTCAAATTTTTAAGACATTCGGATCTCTATAAGTATGAAAGTTCAAAATAGTAAGAATGTTCAACGTGTCAAAGATGCACAAAAACGTCGTGTTGATTAATTATTGTAAAGTAAGAGATGGATTGGAAAAGGAAAAGGGGGAAACTGACGGTGGAAGAGAGAGAAGGGAGCGTCGTGCAGGAGGGTGGTGGACATCATGATGGTTATGTTTGAGAAGAGAGAGTTGAGAGGTGAAGGTGAAGCAGGAGAGGAACAGCGAAGCCAGAAGAAAGGGAAGAAACTTCATGAGGTTGACAGAGAGGGCGTGTTTGGGTGTTTGAAAGGATTAAAGAGGAGAACACCATCGAAGATTCCAAGCTTCTTCCGATCCTCCTTGTTCCTGTTGGACTTCTATGGAATAAAACTCGTTTTCCCTTCTGTGTGTCAACAAGATTCTTTTATCCGTTTTTCAAGGATTCTTAATAACTAAGGCTCGTGTGATTTAAAAAGTAGTAATAAAAATAACATGTAACACGTGCGGTTCACGGGTGACCGTGCTAATACACCATCGTCTACTGTATTACCTAATACCTATCTACCATTTTTTTCTTTTTTATATTTTATATTTTATATTTTTAATTTCAATTTTAAATTTTAAAATGGTTGTTAAAAAAGTTTCTACAAAACATAATAATTTCTCTGCAAATGGTTATTTATCTGTATTACTTATCATATCAGTTTCTTCTTTCCCGTATTCATTCTTCATTTTTTTAAAATTTTAAGTTTCTCACACTATATATATAATAAGATGGAGGCCATCATGTTAGTTTTTTACTCTTTAGATGTATTATGACAATCAGTAAATGTGTTACCTTTTTTTAATGTTATTATTGTTACTAGTATTTTAATAACTAAAGAGTTATAGTGGCTTGGAATTTACATTAATGATATCAATTGGGTTTGATTTTGTCTTATAGGTTGAAGCTTTCAATTAGGATTGCATGTTTTGAATTTTCTTATAAATATATTGTTTGGAATGCATAAGAACCAAGCATCGATATGTTTGGTAAATTATTATTTTATTTTTTATGGTAAAGGTGATCATTGTAGCATTGATAGATTTATATTTTAGGTTTCTTTTCATAGTTTTTCTACTTTGTTTTGTAAGGTTATTGCACCCTTCACTAGAAAGTTTTCTCCTTGTTTTGAACATTCCAAGCATCTCCATGATTTGGCCTCACTTTTGTTGTATTTGTGTTTTATTGGAAGATAAACCAAAAATAAGGAAGAAAATAAAGAGTGCAAAAGGAAGTCAAAGATCGAAAATTCGCCTAGGCGGGCAAAATGGGAAAAAAAAGTCATTTGCTTAGGTGAAAGTCTACTCGCCTAAGTGAATTAGATAAATTTTAGGCAATTCGCCTAGGCGAATCTGTCGGAGTAGCACCACTCACATGTTAGGCCATATAAAAGACCTAGAAAACAGATTTTCAGACTCGAGGGTGTCAGGCTCCAGCCTGATTTTATTACTAATCATATTAATTTAATCAATATTCCTACATTAATTTAATAATTTCAGAATCATGACGTGCATGATTTATAATTTTAAAGGGAAATTTTTTGCGATTGATTCTTTTTTTGATTTAGTTATGAACCATGTATTTTAAATTTTCCAAAGTGTTACACATCTCTTCCCGAGGAGGCAAAATTTGAAAGTGAGAGACAGGCCCTAGGCGTATGAATGCCCAGGGTGGCGTACAAATGGCCACTCCCTGCCAAGAAAGGAAAAAGCATGAACCAGGGGTATCACACGAGTGTATGGATGCCCTTATGGCAAGTGGACGCACGTAAGGAACATGAAGCCACAAATTTGGAAATGCTCATATGGGAGTGTAAACGCCCCATTCCAGCGATTACACACGTGATAGGTTAAGACCAAGGAAAACAAGGCACAACATTCACACATATACATGTTCTTGTACATCAAGAACCACCTCCCAAACCATAAGCCAACATATATACGCCAGCTTGGCGTGGGATGCACAAGTGTGAGGCAATGGAGCATGAGTGATCACTCAAGGCCCAGCACATACATATGCCCTTGTCAACGTGAGGACGTTTGGCCCAAACATAGGAACTGAACTTTTGAGCATAAGGGGAGACAAGTGTTGGTGTCGTTATGCCTGGTTTCAAGGGGAAAACATGAAACCATAGTGCCTCAGCATACAAACGATGAAGCTAGCGTCCAAATGCGCAATGTCAAAAACAATAAGGATTAAGCACAGACCCACCAGTGTGAACACGCCCCAATGGGCGTATAAATGCCCAACGCAATAATAAATGGCAGAGTCTGGGTGTTGGGACCCCTAGACCAGCGTGGGTACGCCCACATCAGACCTGACTTTTACTGATTTTTGTAAAAAGGTCCTTGCATAAAAATGGCTAACTTCTAGGATACATAAATCACTCATTTTTTTGTCTGACTAATACCAAACTTCATAAACTACATGTTTTCAACATTTCGAATCTGTTGGCGAAGTTTGTTCACCAAAATTTAATCGTATGGGCAAGATATGTGATGAAGTGCGATATGATTACTTTTTAGCACAACGCAAGATCCCATAACAATTTAATGCATTCTATTCTATAACTTGAACCTACTTACAGACTTAGTATGCCTATATTAACATACAGAAATAGATTAGGGAATCCAATTCTCACAAACACTTGATTTGGTACATCAAGTTCCCTCTAAAATGCCTTAATGCTACATAATACCATGCTTGCTGCTACTCAATTGCAAACACTACCATGTTAATCAAGTCATGCATGATTAGAACCTGTCCATGTGTTCAAGATTTCAGAAATAGACATATAAATAACTTAGTACTAAGAATTCATCAAGTCATGATTGATTAAAACTTGTATCCTCTTATTACATTCATCTAACCATAGCCTAATCAATTTCATCACAAGAATCCCTTCACATGGTTCCAAAAAATATACGATGACCTGCCCATCAAATACATCACAATGCAAGCACACTACCTAATCCAATAGTGATCCAAAGAGGTTCAATTGAAAATACAAGATCTGCCCATGATATATATATATATATATATATATATATATATGTGTGTGTGTGTATGTGTGTGTGTGTGTGTGTGTGCGTGTGTGTGTGTGTATGTGTGTGTGTGTGTGTTGCTCATCAAAAGTGTAACTCTTATGTTATCTCTAGCACACCTCTATCTAGAACTACCTATCATAGTAACAATCCAACCAACATTCAGCAAGGTGTAATTCAATCCATAGTTTATCATACCAAAAGGCATATATCAGCACCATAGTCATTAAAATATTCAAACTACACTATACATAACTACACACATATATACATCTACATATAAGTCCATGATAAGTATGCATGTTGGCTTATTCTTTGAGTGTTTTTAGGTGTAGTTTTGAGTCAATTTTGTCTTTGTTTCCTCTTGATTCCCTGGCCATGGTTGGTGATTTAAAGAAAAGAAAGATAAAGGGTATTAGTGAGTGCAAAATAAGAAGTTGATTTCAAATTAAAAAAATGGTGAATGAAATCAATGATGAAAATGAATGAATCATACCCCTTATAGTTTTGAATGCATAAGAGTTATTTGATTGCAGTTTGCCCTGTGATATTAATCTTTTCAGAGAATTAAGCCCTTTGTATTTCCATTTTCTTGGTTTCCATTCCCATATTATGAATCCCCAAGCCACGTTACAACCATTTGAAAGACCTTTAGACCAATGCATGTTTTCTTGATAACTATGGAGAGTGCGGTCAATTGCCAAGCTTATGGTAGTGTCTAGGATGTTATGATATGAGTAGATTGAAACACAAGCACATACACTGAGTAAGAAGTGAGAGTGAGTACCCGTAATCCAATCTTAGTGAGCATGGTCTGATTGTTTCGTTGGGTCCTATTCTGGTAGTCTATGTAATCATTCAAAAATACAAAAATAAATAAATAAACACAAGATTCCTCAAGTTTGTTTGGGTTTGTTATTCTTCATTGTTCGTTTGTATGAATACAGTGATTGTTTGAGGACAAGCAATGTTTTAGTTTGGGGTATTTGATAAGTGTACATGTTTGTTTGTTTTTTGAGTGTTTTTAAGTGTAGTTTTGAGTCAATTTATCTTTATTTCCTCCCGATTCCCTTGATTTTCAATTCCATTCTGCATATATTACTCGGATGTTTCTATTTTTGTTAGGTTATTGATGTTTCAGGTTTATTTTAATGAGAAATGGCAACTTGGATGCAAGTAGAAGTTTCTAGGAACCTTAGTAATGTGATCTCGTAAAGTTGGAACAAACCACTACCAATGGTTGCAACCACTGGCAGTAGTTGGCACTGGAATGAAGAGGATCAAGTGGCAGTGACAACCATTGGCTGTGGTTACCACCACTGGTCGTGGTTGGCAGTATTTTTGTAAGGATTCACTAGTCAATGACCACCAACGGCCGTGGTTGGCATTGTGGCCAATTTAAATGCAAGTCAGAGACAACCACTGGCGGTGGTTGTCATCAGGTACCTTGAAAATAATGCGTTTTGGAACATTTGGACCATCAGACCCCAAACCACTGCCACTGGCCGTGGTTGTCCCTATAAAGCTCAGAATCCTAATTTTTAGGATGCATATTGGGGGCAGTTGAAAGGGTTCTGAAAACACCTTTGTACAGAAAAAAAGGAACCAAAAGAAGATATTTTAAAGAGGGATTTGGCAAGAGAAAACGTAAGGATTATTGGATCAACAACATCGAAGGATTGAGATTTCTAGGGATTTAGAGTGAGAACTCTTCTCAAGTTTCTTGAATCTTTCTTTTCTTTTGTTTATCTCTGATGTTGTGGATGTTTATAGATATGAATTGCGTTGTAATCTTGTTTATGGGTAACTAAATTGTAATCTTGGGATTGGGGAGTAATTATGTGATGTATTGAATCTAGATTCCTGATTTTCTTAATTATGGCATTTTATTTTCTAGTCATTTTCATGAGTTCTTATTTCTTTTAATGATTCAGAGATGAACTTAAATGATCTTAGGCATATCGGATAATCGAGAGATTAGCGATTGTTTGAAAGCATGAAATTGAACCTGCGATTTTAAGTTACGAAAGTAAGTGAAATTGTTTGAGGAATTAATGGATTTTCATTGCGCTTAATGAATTGAATAGCAAATTGAACGGTGTTCATTAGTAATCGAGTGCGTTAGTAAGGTTCCAAGAGGAGATTACTAATTATTCTAGGAAAATACCTCTTAGAATTAGAACATTATAATTAAGAAAGGATAAAATTTGGATAGGTATGTTACATAAGAACACCTTAACTCCCAAGAGTCCCTCACTAATCTTGAAACCCAAAAAGAATTAAAATTCCTTACACGTTTTTGCTGTTATTTAATTTGATGCAAATTTTTCGTTGTTAACGGATTTTTCTAGATAATTGAATCACTGTTAAAACTAGTAATTGGGCACAATCCTCATGGGAACAATCTTATTTATTACTTCAATAAACCGTATACTTGCGGGACGACTATCAATCCACTATGGCCATATAATGCAATCCCGCCTCCGGATCATTGTGCAAACTCGTCACCTTGTACATTCACTGAAACATCCACAATTTAAAGGGGTGAGTACCAATCGAATAATAAATAGCAATTCAATAACAAGGTAATTACTTTAACTTTTCCATCGTTAGATAAACATTGAGACATCATTTCACTTAACACAATAAACATAACATCTATGCAAAATTAAAATAAACCATTTTCAATAATATTAGCACAAAGGCTTTTTAGATCAAATCATGCATCTCCATAATTCCATCCAACGTCCATTGACTATACATAACTATCAGCACCCCCTAATGCAATATATGTATGCCATGGTCTTTGAAATCTTTTATTTCATTTGTGCACAAAAATAATGAAATGCGGATTCGACTTAATAATACAAAGCAAGTGTCAAGACAACCTACTTAGTGAATCTCACCACTATAATTGAGGGGCGTCTGGGTAACTACACAGTGAATCTCAACACTGTAAGCAGTGGTACCCGAGGACTATCAGTGAATCTCAGCACTATAAGCGGTAGCCTTAAAAGAAACAAGCTATATATTGCACAGTGAATCTCAGCACTATTTGTGATAGTCTCTTCAGCAAATCTCAATGTTGGAAATGCATATGATGTTATGAAATACAATCAATGCATGAGATGCGAATCATAGCGCATAAGTAATAACCATACTAACATCATAGCTTACTCCACTAAACCATTCCATAATATGAATTCAACAATCATCATCCATCACAAATTGCCACAAGGCCTGATCAGTATCTCATGACTTTAATTTATAGCATAACAATAATCCATATCACCTATAACACGCCACTAGGGCCATCTTTCATCAGTCTATTGCTTAACATTCCTCCTTTACAATAACAGTGCAGTGTTAAACAAGAAAATTATAGTTCTTCCAACAACACATAACATCACATACACATTTGGCAAACATTATGCATCCACCACATATTTGAACACACATATACATATCATCAAGCATAATTCAACATTAATCGCAAGTCGTTATTAACACGGTTTCAAGCACAAAACAAATTAATCAAGCTAATGCATGAAGGTAACAAGGTTTGGGGGTATGACAAATCTCTTTCATCACTAAAACAGAGATCAGAATAATGTTATCTTACATAAACAAGTAAATACTTGATCAAACCCGTGACCCCGAAATCAAATTCCTACTTATCATTCGACTAGTAATCCCCCTCGTACGTTAAACGTACCTGAAACCGATTCATTTCTTTAATTTCACTTCCAATCCACAATCCGACAATCGCCAAAGTCCTTACATCATATACTGATACTTTAAATACATTCTGAAGCTTATAACGCTTATACCATAATTTATAAAATTTTTAGACATATTTTTGAGTTATCAAAACTTACCGAAATCAAACAACGCATTGATTCTTACTCTGATTACTTTTCGGGCAACAATGTAGCTTAGAAAAAATTCTAAAAACATGAATTAATTATTTTTAACAACCCTCACGTCATTCTTTCCATATTTCGAAACTTAATTCATCAACCCATCATAGTTCTGAGGTAGGACGACTTACCAAAACACGACTTCACACTCCACTGACCCTCCGATATGCTTTTGAAACTCTGAATGTCAACTGTTGGCCTTCGAAATGACTTCACAAGCGCTGGCAACACAATATCCTTGCAAGATTCAACAATCGCATGTAATGGGTATGATCTAAATTGCTGAAATTTGAGGGAAAGTGGAACTTGTTACCTTATAATGTCTCAAAACGAAGACCAAGACTCTTAGGGCTTATGCTAATGGCTACCACAATTGCAAAACTAGAAGAAGAAGAAGATTGAAATTCGGATTAGGTATATGCTGTAACACCCCTATTTTTATTTTTATATTAAAATTTTGAAGGAATTAAATCATGGTTCTTTAGAACTTTTTAATCTACGTATTATTTATGATTTTTTTGGAATTTTTTGGAATTTAGGATTTTTTTAATAAAATAATATTTTTTTAATAATTTTAAATTCATATAAGAGACTTAAATTAAAAATATTTATAAGAAAGTGAATTTAAATTATAAGAAAATTTTCTAAAATCCGTTTCAAGTAGACTTATCTAAAAATTATTGGTTTGAGAAAAATCTTGATTTTTTCTAATCGTTAAAAAATTGGAAACGTATCAATAAATTTTTATTAACAGAAAATTTTAGATTTTTAAAATTTCAGTTTTATATTACTTATTATAAAATTAGTGAGGACTGATATAATATCGCTAAATTTCAAAAAGGACTCATTTTGAATATTTAAAATATACCGAGTGAAAGGTTACTATTTGGCTTAATAATTCTGCTGACAGTTACTATGCAAAACACTATGCATGTATGAAATTTTCAAAAGATACACAATAACCAGGAATAAAAAATTCAAAAATGTATAGTACTTTTATATTAAAATAATAGAATACATAGTAAATTTTTTTCCTATAAATACCGAAGAATTTCTTCTTTAGAATTCACAATTTCAGATTAAGTTTTCTTAATATAGTAGTGCTAGTGAGATAGTGGTGGAAGTGAGAGAGAGAAGTAAATTTTTTTGGGAGAAGGTTCTGCCAAAATCCTAAGGTAAGAATACTTTTCTTTTATATTTTTTGGGTTATTTTCATATCGTTTTAAGAAATCTGTTATTATACTGGAAATAATATTATTTTAAGTTACTATTCTGCATAGTAAAATACTATTTCAATAGTAAATTACTATTTTAATAGTAAATTACTATTTAAATAGTAAATTACTATTTACTGTTACTATTTACCGTTACTATTCACGATTTACTATTTACCGTTACTATTCACGTTTTACTATTTACTGTTACTATTCATGATTTACTATTCACTATTCACTATTCAAAATTTACCATTTCTGTTTTAAGTAGTAATCTTCATCTTCATCTTATGCTTATACTGAAATAAGATTAGTATTAATATTTCTAGAAATCGGAGGCGCAAAACAAATCTCTTTTTGGTAACAACTCAAGGTAAGTGGGAGTGAGATAAGAGTATAATATGAAAAGACATAAGAATAATGGGAGGAGTCCCCTACTCCTTTTAAATTTAATAATATTAATATTTTAAAATATTAACTTTTTAACTTAAAATTTTTAATAAATTTTAAATTAAATATCCGGTTTAACTAACTCTAACATACCTATGCAAGGACTTGGACCATTATGACCTATATGGACTGGACTATACCTATGCAAGGACTTGGACCATTATGACCCATATGGACTGAACAATACCTATGCAAGGACTGAATTATATGGACTTATATATACCTATGCTAGGAATGGACAAAAGGAACTTAAAAAAAATCAACTATATTAATAATCATTAAATTTTGTATTATGATATGTATTTAATGATATTTAATTGATTTGATTATGATTGATTTATGATTGATGATGTTTAACTGTGATTGATAATATTTGATTGATGATATTGTAATGTGGAGTTTGAGCATATAGCGAGCATGATGGAAAGCTAAAACTCAGTAAGAATTTTCTTACCTTACTCTTTAAATTTTTACTTTTAAATCTTCTCTTCTTAGAAATTATTCATATTAACTTTATTTTCAATATTTAGAATTAAAAAAAATAGTATTTATTTTAGAAAGAAAACATTTTATAAAAATTAATAATAAATTGAAATAATTAAATCTTGAGATAAAGAAAAATTTTGTAATTTTAAGTATTTTTGGTTAATAACTTAAAGATTATTCTCTTTTAATAAAATAAAATTTTCAAAAGAAAATTATTTTATTTTTTTCCAACTTAATAACTAAAGATATTTGGAAATAATTGAGATTTCTAAATTTGATTTTGTTAAGATTTAATTTGAGAAAGATTATGTAAAGTTTTATATGAGAAAGTTTTTAGATATTTAAGGCTTAGAAACTCAAATTTCAGTGAGATTCGAAAACTGTACCAAATTTATTTCTGTGGGACAGAAATTCAGAGAATTGAGAAAATGTACAGTTTATTGAAATGATATTGTAAACCTTTAAGGGATTTAATAATTGAGTTTCTAAAAGCCTTAACCAACTAAATACGCGAGTAGTTCATGCATCATGAATCATTAAAGTGAAATAAAATGATATTTTCTGGGGACGGATTATAGAAACCGAGGATACATTAGAGGAGGCTTAATTACGAGCCTTGGGATGAGAGGGTGTGAAAGGGTGCTTCAGGGGACCTGGGGTAGCTCCCTAGTGTCGGGTACTTTCACAATAAAAACTTTCTCAATTTGACTAGTCTCTAAGTGTTTCCATGCCAGTTGAGCTGTTCATATTATTATTATCCGGACTTATAGAACAGTGTAAACTCCTGGTTGGCTCAGTGCAAATTAAAATTTAAGGGCCCACATATATAGGTAAGTTATGATGAAGATATTGCATAACATTCATGCATTCATAATTGATTGTGTATGTGATTGTGATTGATATTATTATGTATTGGTTTGTGAAAACCCTTTGTTGCTTATGTCTTAATCGAGAATATTATATTCTGTTTCTCACTCCTTTCTCCGTGTTTTTGTTTCATATATTCTAAATTGATGGTTCAGAGGGAAGGATCGAAGAATATCGACAGTAACTATAGCACGTTCTAGAAAGGGAGCTCGGTATGAATACCGTGGTCCAATGAATAAATAATGTTAATAAGTAACTGCTTCTGGGCCATGGAGTTTCCTCTCTTTCTTATAATGTTTAATGTTTATTTTCTTCGGATGAATGTACAAATACTTTATAAAGTTTTAATAATATTTATGAGGTATTTCAGAAATAATGTATATAATTTATTCCGATAGTTTCTTTTTAACAATCATATCTTTAGTAAAAAAAATTACGAATTTTTCTAGAATTTATTAAGGTGTAACAGAGGGTGTTATATATGCAATAAAGAAACTCGTAAAATAAAAAAGAGGAAGTGAAATCAACATCACCCGTACATGTACCTTGAAGGTTTTGAAGAAATTGATGAGAGATTGGTGGAGGATAATGGGATGGAGAAGGCATGGTGATGGTGTTACTTAGGGGAAGAAGAAGAAGAATGAGTTTTGTCCCAAGAGTGAAAACATCAAGCATGAGAGCGAGAAGCTAAAAGTGAGGGCATGTGAGAGTGGAAGGATTTAGGAGAAAAGGAATATAAATTAATCAATCAGGATAATAACTAAGGAACAAAAAATAAATTTAGATGTTAGGCATTTAATTATTTAGTGTAATAAACCAATTAGTTTAAATTTGTAGTTATCAAAATTAATTTACTCCCAATTACCTTGAATCGATTAATTAAGATGTTAAGATTTTGGGGTTAGTAAAATTAATTATTTAATTGGATTAGTGTATTTATTTAATTTATTTTAACTAAACACATACCTGTTAATTCAATTAGTATAATTCTAGATATTGTTTGCAAATTGGATTAGATTGGTTTTAAAGGAAAAAATCATCTGAAACCAAAACCACATTCAACCATTTTTATATTATTTAGAATAAAGGTAAAAGTAACAAAGAAAAAGTATGAGGAAAAAAAATAAGTTTCAATATCATGCTTTCAAGACTAAATATCAACAAAATAGCAATGGCAAAATAATTAAAATAAATTTTAATACGAATGCTAATAATAATATAAAATATTATTTTCTTTGTTTTTTATAAATAACACACTTTACTTTAATTTCGTTATATATAAAACACACTTTATTTTAATTTCGTTATATATATATATATATATTCTTAAATTCAAATAACGAATATATCAATTATTTTCTTTTTTAGAATGATGTAAGTTATTTCTCGTAAAAAAAGTCATTTTGTATGGTGAACCTTAATTACTCTTAATATGTGTTTCTTTATAAAATTGATTTTGGTCCTTTTAAAATAATTTTTTCTTTTACATCTATCTTTTTATTTTTAGTTTATTTTAAATTTAAATTTATTACTTATTGATATGAGTATCTAAATTACACGTTAGCTTATTCAGATGGTTTTACCTAGAGTTGTGGATCAACCCGGCCCATACATTTGACCTACCACGGGTTGAAAGTTTCTATAACCCAATCCAACTCAGCTCGGTTTCTAGAGTAAGTCACTTTTCTCAACCCGACTCAACCCACCAACCCACTAGGTAGCTCACGGGTTGACCTACCTTTTTTCAAAAAAATTAAAAATCAAATAAAAAATAGGAAAATACTAGAAAAATTAAAATAGAAAAAATATAAAAATATTTTTTATTTTCCTCACATTTTAATAACAAATTACATATAAATATTATATCATGTAATAATTTCATTATTATGAAAATACTAACACAACATATTTCATTGTAAATTAAATTCATAATCCATAAAACAAAACTAAATACATTTCATAGTTCAACTTTACGATGATACAAATTAAAATATCACACTAAATAAAAGTCCAAAGTACTCATATATAAAGTTTAGCTTAAAGTTTTAACTTAAATACCACTAAGTAAAATTACCAACCTGCGGGCCAACCTAGCTCACTACAGGTCGAGTTCAGTGGGCTGAGTCAGAAAAAGCTTAGCTCAAAAAATGAGTCATTTTTTTTACCCGGTTCACCCAAAACCTACCTCGAGCCGGGTTGTCTCACGGGTTATCATGTTGACGTCTCTAGTTTTAACATGTTCAAATGACGGTTACCACTTGACCTTTGTGGGCTAAAATACAATTTCTAGTCGTTAAAGTTACTTTTAAATTGTCAAAAAATAAAAACTATTAAAGTTATTAATGACTACAAACTATATTTTAAATCGTCTGAGTCGTAATTTGACATTTTAAAACTATATGAAAAAAGGTAACATATATTTTAGTTACTCGTATTAGCAATTAAAGAATTTAAATTCAAAATAAAGACTAAAAATAGAATACTCTATTTAAGATGATGTGAAAGAAAAAGTATTCTAAAGAAGTTAAAATTTTAAAAAAATCTTATTTTATAGAAATTAAAAATATATTTAAACTAAATAGTTTTAATATAGTGAGTCAACCAATTAGTGAATCTATTATTCTGATCAACTAAGAGAAGTTAATTTTTTTGGATCCACCACCAAGATATGTCAAGTTAAGTTAGCTCATTAGTGAATTAAATTAGAGATATCAAAATAGGTTAGGTTTGACGGGTCAGCCTGTTAACCTGTCAAAAAATATTGGAGCGAGTTAGGAAAATTTAGCTTATAACCGACTTCTTTTTTTCACTCAACTAACACACTCACTCATTTTTTATTTTAGCAACATATTACTTTGTTTTGTTTGTATAATTTAATAAATTTTATTTTATTTATTTCTTAAAATTAATAAGCTCATTGATTTTTATTAATTTTAATTATTTTATATTTTTTAGGTGGGTAAATCCATCAACCTACTACTAAAACATTATAAAATAAATCTTTTTTATTTATTTAAGCTTGATGGGTCAACCTGTTAGCAAAGCGAAATGAGTGAAAAATTATAACCTACATTTAGTAAGGTGCCCTGCCCCACATTTGGAGGGGTAGGATGAGTTAGCTCTATTGACAACCTTAAACTAAAGGTTGGCTATATTGGTTTGTTTTAACATTATTACGAAGTTCCTTCTTTGTAAAGAAAATGAAAATGTACACATTTTGAGAAAGGAAGTGGTTTTACCAAAATCAACTCAAGTAACTGAATTATCCAGTAAGGGGAATAACTCTTTTGGTATCATTACGGTTTTACTTCTTTCTTATATGTTATATCAGTCCAGTGGGTAGTATTATCTCTCTTGGTCTATTGGGGAATATGAAGTCTCAACCTCAGTTCTTTGGTAATCACTCCGACCTTCGCGTCACGGGACAAATAGTGATGCTACCTGTAAGGATTTTCAAACACTGAAGTCAGTTCAAGTAATGGAGCTTAAGCATGAGTCTTATGCATACCTTAATAAGTCATAAATGATGAATTTTATAAAGGTAGGTGGCAATTGAGTCTTACATGGTGTTATGTCAGTACAAATCCATAAATTACAGAGAAACGTTGACATCCATATAGACATGTTTGACATACTTTACAAATTGGCACCAGTAGGGGTGGCAAAATGGGCCAACGGGCCAAGGCCCACATAAGCCCGCCCATATACGGGCCGAGCCAAAAAAGGAAAACGGGCCAATGTTTTTGGCCCAACCTGTTTTCTATGTGGCCCACAGGCTAAACGGGTCGGCCCATTTTTTTTCAAATTATTTATTTTTTTATTTTAGTTTTGTACTATTTTTAAGAAAAAAATTAGATATAAAAACTAGATTTTATCTTTTTTAAACTATTTTTTATAATTAACCCAATTTATTTCATTAAAAGTTCAAATAAATTATATTTACATTAAATGAAAACAAAACTTTATTATTTATATTTTATAATATTATACTATCAAATTTATAATAACATATATAAATTAAAAAAATAGGAAAAACATAACCTCTTTAACAATATAAATTATATAGTAATATAAAAATATTTTTTTAGTATTTCAATATTGGCCCAACGGCCCGGCCCAACCCGCATAGGGCTTGTTTTTTACAGGCCAAAACGGGCCAGACTTATATGGGAAAACAGACTCAAAACCTTGGCCCAGCTCGCCTATTTTTAACGGGCTAAACAGGCCGGCCCGCGGGTCAAGCCCAAATTGCCACCCATAGGCACCAGTGTACCTTGATAGATGACCGAGCCCGCTGCGCTATAGTATATAGGGCTCCGATCATTAAGGGGACTTCAGGGGGTTAACATCATCACGTGTCTCATACAGAGACGCACTTTACTTGAGTTAGAGGTAATTTGGTGTCACAAATTAAAGCTGGTGTTTGACTTTATGAGTAAGTAAAAAGAGTATTTATTAAAAATAAAATATTGTACTGGTTTATTGTGATGGTAGCAATCAATGGCGGAGTTGCGCGGTTTGAATTGAATTGAAAGGAAAGAAAAGCGGAAATTAAAGGCAAGGTAAGCGATGATTATTGAGATTGGTGTGTCCTTCCCGCAGAAAAGTTTCCTAAGATATACGTTCATACTAAAAAAATAGATACGCGACAACAAAATGAGACGTAGTCATAGATATGGATTTTATTCTCCATTGTTTATCGAACCACCGTCAAATTCATCCGAATATAACTATTCGTTTTCATATTGATGAAATGGAAATTAATAAAAAGGTGTTTGCATATTTGGATAAGTGTTTATTTTAATAATTGTATAGATTATGTTAGATGTTTTGATATGTGGTTATAAAAAATAAATTATTTAATGAGTTTTTTTATTTGTAATATATTAAAAATATGAAATTGAGAAGATATAAAAGGTAAAATAGAAATAAATATTTTTTATAGTCATAATATAAAAAATTCAGATTCAAATTATAATTATTTTATTTTATAAAAATAATTTAATAAATTATAATCTATTTTTTAAAAAATAACCAAACACTCAAATAAGTATTTTTCTCAAAAACCAAGAAAATAAATACTAAAAAATACTCCTATGTAAACACTGGTACGAGGATACAAGGGGAAAAGAAATAAAATGTGTAAATGAAATAAAATGAAAAATGTTTTATTGATTTAGACTAGAGGAAAAGAAATTTAAAGGATAGAAGCTTAAATCTTGTTAAGATGAAAATTTGTTGAAGGACAATATATAAGTACCAAAATATAAAGATAAATCATATTTGTAGTTTGATGCATCGTATCTTATTATATTATTTTTTTAATTTTTATTTTAGGGAGTTAGATTAGGAATGAGTATGATAAGATAAAGAATAAAAAGATATAATGTTTTTCGGGACAAAAATTTAATTAAGCCATAATATTAAATAAAATATAATAATATTCAAAATCATATTTTGGTAACTAATAAGATTCAAATCATTTAAGGACATAAAAATATCATTAGATGATTTTTTTGTTACTCTTTAATAATTTGTTTATCCATGGAAGTAAATCCGAACAACAGAAATCCAAAAGATGAGGTTTTTTTTTTTGGTCATAAAAATGCACTTCATGTAACAAGGAGGGAGCCAAACAACAATATATACAAATACAAACAAATGATTTCGCTTTGTGAGGGCGAAACCGTGTTTGTCGGGTGGTTAACATAATCAAAATCCATCTCATGAATGTTGTTACCAAAATAAATTGTCAATATATATATATATAGAATTAAAAAATAATAATTCATTTTATAGATATTTTAAGTTCTATACCAAAACACAGAAACAAAATTTATGTTAAATTATAATCTCGCCGCAAATTGGGAAAAGGAAGTTGGCAAGCACTGAAAGTAGAAAAAAGAACACAAGTGACGTGACAACTTTATATTGTTTCTATGTTCTATAATCACAAAAGGCACGCATAGCCTTCCTTAATTAATTGATGTCATCACATAATACGAGTTTATATTTGGACACACTAATTATTCGGAAATTACAATCTACGCCTTCCATTTTAAAATACAAAAATTTAAATTATTTTATTTCAAAATATAAACAACATTGACATTTTTTTCATTAAATACTTTTAATACTCCTAATTTATTATAAATTTAAATCTACAAGATAAATATTTACTACCACATGCTAAGTGCTAATCCTAACCCTAAACATTTATGATAAGTTCAAAATTATTTTTAATATAGTAGTTTTCTTACTTAGGTGTGGGGATGGTAAAATGGGTTGACTCACCGGGCCTTGACCCGCCCTGCCAAAACCATAATTATATGCCTTTTTAGAAAAGATAACGAGGTCAGCCCGTCGATTTTTTTTTAAAAATGTCAAATTATGATTAAAAATATAAAAACATTTTTTTAAAAAATCAAAAAAGATATTATTAAAAGAAATGTATAAGTAGTAAGAGATGTCACTTTTTTTTAATTTTAAAAAATGAAAGTATATATTTTAATAAAACAAAGTATAACTTATTTTATTATTAATATTTATAATTTCTTTTCTTCGGCAGGGTCCGTTAGGCTGGCCTGCTATGGCAGAACGGTGGATTGAAAATTTTTTTCGTCTCATCTTTTTTGGTGGGCTTGGTAGGCCAACCCGTTTTGCCATCCCTACTTAAGTGTGAAACATATTAGACTATTTAATGAGAGTCTATACATAGATTACATTAGGTCCAGGTCAAATCAGACTTATTTGCCAAATTAATCAGACTTAAGTTTTCTTGAAAGCCAATTTACTTTAATAAGTCAAACTTTGAACTATTAAAAATGCTTTTTAAACATAACAAGTTGACCTATTTAAATTTATGTAAATAATATAATAATAAAATATGATTATAATTATTTTAATATATAAAATAATATATTATATTGATATTATATATTTACTATTATGTTTACCTACATAAACTTGTTATCTTATATTAATATATTAGATGTATATTTATAAATTTATCTAATATGTAAGATTACAAACATACTTTTTAATAAGTTTTAAAGTTAAGTCAGACTTTTGAAAAAGTTAGATTAGACATCACAAGTAGACTTATATCAATAAACAGGTAAGGTTCATGTGTTTCATACTAGGAAATAGATTAGGTCATGCCACATAAAGCCTATGCGGCCTAACCTATTTCTATGTCTATATGTAATTTAGTTCAACATAATTTTTAATAATTTTTTTATTTTTTGATTTTTTTTAAAAATATACCTTAGATACATATTAAAAAATTATTCATCATTAATTTATTTAAAAATATGTAATTATTTCTTATATCAAAGATGAGCAACAAAAAAAATATAATTTGTATTTTATATTCGGGACTAAAGGTGACAAAAAATCCGCACCCATGGATAATCTGTGGGTTATCCGCAACGGATATCTGTCTAATTAATATACTCAAATATTTAGGTTTTATATTATTTTATAATGAGATAAATAAATTTAATATTTTTTATAATAATATTTTTAATGTATAAAGTTATAATATATTATACAATGTTAATTTATAATATATCATATTAAAATAATGTTAAAATACATTACATCATATTTATTTATTATTATTTTAAATAAATATTAAATATTAATAAATACATGAGTATCATTTTTTTACCACAAAAACCATATAATTATAACGGTAACATATTATCCATATTGGCCATCGCCAGTAACAATTTATTTTCATGAATTGAATTGAATTGAATAAATAAATAAATAAATAACGCATTACAGTGAGAGAATAGAAAATGAAAATCAGACAATATTTTTTAAAAAATAAATAAATGAATCACACTCCAACCTTTTGAAAAACTGCATTCAAATACAAGCCTGCCACTCCTTCAGCACAACTAGAAACCAACCTGTTTTTTCTCTTACCTCTCTGAAAATCTACTCCTCAATAAATGCACGCGCTTCTGAATATGTAGCTTCTTCTTCGTTTTGGAAACCAACCCAGATCAGATTAACTCATAAAGTTGCAATCTTTGTCTCTTTTACAGACAGGGTGTATCAATTTTTTTTCCCTTTTCTAAAGATAATCATTGTGCTTTTGCAATCTGTTTCTGAGACCCCGCATTTGATTCTGGTTTCAATTAAGCTAAGTGTTCCTTTGTGAATTGTGGGAAGTGGTGCTGTGTTTTTCCTCAATGTGTATCTCAAAGTACAAAAAGCTGTGTCTGTGTTTGGTTTGTTGGTTCTGCTATGAAGGTGTGGCCATGGCTTCAAGTGAGAGTAGTGGCACTTCAAAAGACCTTGATCAGACACCAACTTGGGCCGTTGCATGTGTCTGCACTGTTTTCATCTTGATTTCCATAACTCTCGAGAAGAGTCTCCACACAGTGGGAACCGTATGTCCCCAATTTGAAACGTTTTTTCTTTTTGCTTTGACTTGTAACTATTATCAACGCTTCTCTGCTTGTGCGTTTCACAATGATGTTAACTATCTCTTCTATCCTTTGTTTTTGTCCCACTTACTTTAATTTGGTCTCAGTGCAATTGTCTTTGCAGATTTGACTGTGATTTTGCTAATATTATGTTATGTGCATTCTTTTGTTTTCTGCTTCTGTGGATAAAGTTTCTTTTTTCATTTTTGAAGTTTTGTTGAAATTGTGTCGTAGAGCTTAAAATCTTTAAAATATTTGTACTTGGGGCTTTAGGGGTTGTTTTTTATGGCATGACGAGCGTTTGTTGCGATTTCCTTTTTTGCTGTCTCTAATTTGATACAATTTTTTCTCAGTGGCTAAGAGATAAGCACAAGAAGGCTCTGCTTGAAGCTCTGGAAAAGGTCAAAGCTGGTAAAATTTTTTCCTCCAAGGGATTAGTAGTTTACGAACTCTTTTAATGCTTAAAAACTGAGGGAGCCAAAGCAATTTGGCCCTTCTTGAGTTGACTTCTTTTGTGAAAAAACAACTACAATAATAATTTCTTGTTTGTTTTTGTATTGTTAAATTTGTTTTTTTTGCAGAGCTGATGATTTTAGGTTTCCTTTCACTGCTTTTGACTTTCGGGCAGAGTTACATTGTTAAAATATGTATTCCAGCCAAATTATCAGATAGACTCTTGCCATGTCCATATAGGAGTGGCGAAAAAGCACCAAGTGGTGAAGAAGAGGAACATAGTCGGAAGCTTCTTTCTTATGAACGCAGATACTTGTCAGATGATGCTACCCCTTACCAATGCAAGCAGGTAACTACTTTTCCACGCCAAGTTTTTATTATTTTATTAATTAAACCTGGTTCTTTCTGTGAAAATAACCTTGGAGATTTTCTCAGTTAAACTTACAAGTATTTCATTATGATATATATATATTTTTTTTGTAATCCTTTGTTTCTCCACTAAGTCTTCAACTTAATCCTTGAGATTGTTTGGATAGAGTATTTTAGTTAGCTTCACAAAACAACTTTCAATTTAATTCTTTTTGGTGTAAAATGACTGAAAAATATAGTAAAAAAAATTAAAATAGATGTCTTAATGGGGATGGTGACTAAATTGAGGTTTTAAAAATATACGAGATTATAATACCCCATCCATTTAGTCTCAAGAACTAGTTTACTCTTTGTTTCTCATACACTTTGTAGGTTTAAGGTAAAAAAATATAAACAAATAATCTGTAGGTGTAGATTGACTAACAACAGTTCCTTGTCTGTTAAAATTAAAACTGAAGAACAATTATGTATTCCATGTATTTTACATTCTTGATAAAAAATACTTTCCCATTTTTTTGTGAGGTTTAGAAGTGCAAGAGTGTCAATGGTTGCCTATCTAATTGTTTTTTTGTTATAGGGACACGAGCCTCTTATATCTGTCAATGGATTGCACCAGTTACACATCCTCGTATTCTTTTTGGCAGTCCTTCATGTGTTCTACAGTGCTGTCACAATGCTTCTTGGGAGACTGAAGGTGTACTTTTTTTTGGAATTTTGTCGGCTGTATACTTCAGCCATTTTTCCATGTCTGTGCATGTAGGATATAAGGAGAAGGTGTGGTTAGAATATTATTTAAGTTGGTTAGTACGGAGAGATAATTAAAGGAACAAATACAATTACAATACTCCGAAGAGTCTCAAAGCTACAGCTCCTCAGGAAGCAATGCCCTGTCTAAAAATTCACTAATGACCTTCTACGCCTCTCTCTGCGCAACTACTCTTATACCATAACAGATACAAGTACCAACTAACTATCCAATTTTCTAATTTCTCATTCCCTCTAACCAACCAACTTACTAACATTCTAAACTCACCTTCTCCTTATATCCTAACATACCACCCCTTGAAAATCAACCTTGTCCTCAAGGCTGGAATCTGGAAACTGAAAAATATTGAGGCCAGCTTTAATGGAAACACCAAAGTAATCATCTGTTATGTTTTCTTCTTGTTAGTCGTTACTGAACCATAAGAGAATGATTTTGCAGATTTTCCCATTCACCCATCTCTCATGCAGCCTATAACTGAGACTCAATTGACCTTGGCCCATTATGTTAGAAATCATACCCCACTTATAGTATGTTAGCTTATGGTTCTTTCATAGAATATTTTTAAGGATACTGAGTTGGTAGTGACCTTCAGAGTTCTTGCTTTGGAAGCATAATGTCTGGAAGGTTATATGTGTTTATGGTCAATAGGTTGTCTTTGGTAACAAGTTTAAATGCTGTTATTGAAACTAATTTAATTGCAGTTTTATTGAAACATATAGCCTCCAGAAAAAAGAAAAGCCTTAAATGGTAACGGGCTCATTTAATGGTTGAAACTTGAAACTCCCTACATTTTTCGTTTTATATAATTTTGTTATTCCAAGTGAAAAGGAGAAAGGATTAGAAGAAGATTAAGGTGTATTGATTTGGCTTGAATGTCAGTTCTTATTCCTCTATTATTTTTCCGCTCTGGAGAAGCTGAAAGAAAACTGTTCTGTGCCTGAAAAGAAATCATGTCAAAAAAATACAAGTTAGATTGTGACTAAAGAAATTGCATTGAAATGACGAGGGTAATTAATCAGAAATGTGAGGGTGTAAGTTAGTCTTGAGATTTGTCACTTGCTGAAAGATGGTCAGGGATAGGGATGTGGTGTCAACTGTCAAGGGCTCTATCTCCTAATATAGTAGTTTGCAATAAAATTCTAGATCTGTTCAACGTCCATTTTGTGCTTTTTGCTAATTAGGATTCAGGAATTGGTAATTTAGTAGGCTTATTGAAGTTTTCTTTTATGCAGATTAGGGGGTGGAAGGCATGGGAGGCAGAGACTTCATCTCATGGCTATGAGTTTGCCAATGGTACAGTGTCCAATGATATATTTAATTGTTTTACTTCTGAGTGTAATAATAACTAGTCAGTAGTTATTTATTTTTATGGACATGTATACCTATTTTTTTACGAAATATCGATATATGAAATCTCATGCTTACATTGAGTATTTATCATGTGTTTAGATCCTTCAAGATTCCGGCTTACACATGAAACATCATTTGTGAGAGCTCATGCATCGTTTTGGACAAGATATTCAATCTTCTTCTATATAGTAAGACCCATTTTACTAATCTGCTATTTTTTCACTTTCTTGTGCTTGAGTTGAAGTATTTGATTTATCAACTAGATAGAGGCACGAGTGCCCTTGGTTTTTATTGGAACCATAATAGATTGTTAAAGTCATACGTTAACCAGAGATATGATCAATTAATACTACCTCCGTCCCTTAATATAAGAACCTCTTAACTAAATTCTAGTTTTTAAGAAAACTTGATTAATGTAGTTAAAGTCATTTAATTTGTCTACAAATTATACTAGTTTTCCAAAAGTACTCTCTTACTTTTATTGATACTCACAAATTTTACTCTCTTTCTATTTAATTAATACTTATTTTATTAATGACTAATAAGGGTATTTTGGTGAAAAAATAATTAATGCTATTGACTTTTTGATGAGGTTCTTATATTAAGGACCAAAGAAATATTTCAAAAGGTTCTTATAATAAGGGACGAAGGTAGTATTTATAAGGTGAGGGTAATCCTCATCTACGAGCTAGCTTTTAGGTTTGAGTTAAAATCAATATCTAAAATTTAAGATAGACATTTAAAATTTGTTAATTGATAAGAATATCCATAGTTGGACTATGTGAAATATTGCTAAGAAACATTGAGGTAGAACTATCAATCAATCCACTACTGCAAAAGTGCAAAGTTTATGTCTTTAATATCATTTTTAGTAGAACGCCTGTTGTTTCATAACTTGAATGTCTTATACTCTTTTTAAAGTGACATTGTTCCATCTCTTCCATGTTCCAATTTCAGGGTTGCTTCTTTAGACAGTTTTATAGATCTGTTACTAAGGCTGACTACCTGGCTTTGCGCAATGGATTCATCACTGTGAGTCCTACCCCATAAGATATATCCTTTTAGTGTTGAATTTGTCTTCCTCTTTTGACGATGAATTATGCATAGGTCCACCTGGCTCCTGGAAGTAAATTTAACTTCCAAAAGTATATCAAAAGATCCTTGGAGGATGACTTCAAGGTAGTTGTGGGAGTCAGGTAACATTCTTTTACGTGATGTATTTGTAGCATTATATGATCTATAGTATTTCCAGGGATCACTTGTTTGGCATACATGCTTACAACGGTGCACTATGTTGTTGGCAGTCCTGTCCTCTGGGCATCATTTGTTGTATTCCTGCTCCTAAATGTTAATGGTAAGAAACTATTCTTTAAGTGGAGTCCTTTGAAATTTACATTTCTTCTGTTGAACATTGAATTGAAGAATGATGGTTGGTTAATCTGATATAATTTCCAGGGTGGCATGCTATGTTCTGGGCGTCCTTAATTCCTGTTGTTGTAAGTATTTTGTTCCTTTCGTGTTAGAAAACATGGTTTAGAGGAAAAAATAAAGAATAAAGTTGAAAGAATTTATGAGAAACTAAATTGTATTCATTGAAGAAATGAGAAAAGTAATTACATCAGGAGGAGTAATATGACTTATATAGCCAACACAACTAGCTAATTCCCTATTTAACATTTACATTTCTAACAGCCCCCATCAAGCTGAAACTGGAAGTGGTAGCACTTACAGTTTGAAATGAACTACCAAATACAATAAAACAAAAACATATGTTGAAAACACATTGGCAAAATAACAAAGTTTGCTTAACCACCAATAGAGGCAGAAACTATCAAAGCGTAACCATCATGAGCAAAAAACTACACGAGATTTTAACCGCTCAAGATAGAAGCAAAACAAAGTCATGCTTAACCACCATAAGGTAGAAGCTAACAGTCATCAATGCCTATTGAGGCCAAAACAATCAAGGATCAAATGCTTAACCACCTAAACAATAGGATAGAAGCTGAGAAAATCAAGCCATATAAGGCTGAACCAGAAGCAAATAACAAAGAAGCATATATAATCAAACACTTGGTGTACAAACTGCAAGTAGAAAGGATGAATGTGCCTTCAAGGTGGATGAAGATCAAACAACTTTTGAGCACAAAAATTACTCAGCAGACCAGGAAGAAAAACTATAATTTCGCCCCCATAGCAGTGCAAGTGAGAACCATAACCAGCAAATCAAGAAGGTACAACAACGGAAGAGGCAAAACACCAAACAGTTGGTGTGTAAGAGAACCGAGAATCAACGTGTGGAACTCTAAAGGAAATCAGACTCCAATCTTTGAACCAAAAAAAAAAAGTACCGCCAATGTGAAGAAACAAGTCCATACGAATTCAGTCTCCAAAAGCATTGCTTCATGAAGGAAGAAAGACGAGAGTTACATATCTACATATAAGAACTCAATCTCATAAACTTGATTGCAATTGGCTTGAAAGCTAATGGCAATAAGTGGATTTGAGTTCCCTCATAAGTAAATCCCTGTATCTCAATGCAAAACAGCTCCGTAGATCTCTGACAGGAAACCATGTACGAGGAAATCAAGAGCAAGAAGCTTCTGGTGGAAAATTTTGACAGCGATGACAACAATGGCGGATATAGGTTCAGATTTGAGGAGTATGAGGAAATCAAGAGCGAGGAGCTTCTCATGGACAATTTTGACAGCAATGACAACAATGGCGGATATAGGTTCAGATTTGAGGAGTTGCATCAAGCTGAACCAAATTTTTGATTGATGATTTCATGTCCTTCGAAACCTAAAGCAATTCAAGAAATTGGAGCATCACATTGTTGAAAATGCAATTATTGATTGTCAAACTTGCTACTAAGAAATTTTCTGACAAGTATGATCAAAAAGATAAAGTATAGGAAAGGTGAAAGGAGAGTATCTAAAAGAAAGATGGAGAAATCAGAAAATTTTGGAAGCGAGAATGATGAGCTTTCTCAGTAAGATGAGAAAGGAAGTATGTGAAAACAAAGAATGAAAAGAAAATAAAAGATGAACAGCGAAAGAAAAGAAATTCATGGTGGATGCGGAGGCTCTAATGCCATGTTAGAAAACATTGTTTAGAGAAAAAATAAGGAGTAAAGGGAAAGAGTAAAGAATAAAGTTGAAAGAATTTGAGACTAAATTGTATTAAGCAAAGAAATGAGAAAAGTAATTACATTAAGAGGAGTAACATGACTTATAGCCAGCACAACTAGCTAATTCCTTAACTAACATTTATATCTCTAACACTGTGAAGTTTGTAGAGTGATTGAGACCTCCCATTTCAATTGGTTGCAGATAATTTTGGCTGTTGGAACGAAACTTCAAGCCACATTGGCAAAGATGGCTATTGAAATCACAGAAAGACATGCAGTTGTCCAAGGAATTCCTCTTGTTCAAGGCTCGGACAGATATTTTTGGTTTGGTCGTCCTCAGTTAGTTCTTCATCTTATCCATTTTGCTTTGTTCCAGGTATTCAACAGGTTTTCTTTTAGCAGAATCTGGAATGAATGTTTAGCAGATGGAACAGACGAAAAACTAATAATTGTTACGGTTTAATGTTGAAAATGCAGCTTACGATGTGAGCACATGAACATATCTAGTGACATAAACACTAATGTTACATTCAGGAAGGAGAGGATAAACATGTTTACTTTGAAAACTCTTATGTGTAATCATACAAACTTTTTATTTTAAAATAGAGCCTAACAGCAAATAATCTTTTTGGTGACTAAAGTTTGTCATAGAATTTTAATACATTTTACATTAGCTATGAAATCTTGTTGGATCTACTGTGAAACAAAAAGGATAAAAATTCCTGGGTTAACCTTTGTACTTACTAGAGAGAAAAATAATTTGAGTTTTGAATTTGAGTAGCTAATGTTTGTAACTGATTTCTTTTATTCTTATGCAGAATGCGTTCCAAATAACATACTTCTTGTGGATATGGGTACGGAATCCTCTTTACTCCTTGATTTTAAACAATGTCTTTTTATGGTCTATGCAGACTGGTAAATGGCTGAATAATAAGCGAGTAATTTCTTGATTTGCAGTATTCTTTTGGGCTGAAAAACTGTTTCCATGCTGACTACGAGCTTGCAATAGTGAAAGTAGCTTTAGGGTGAGTGTTAGATTTGAAATGAGTGTTAGATTTGAGATTCTCCTTCGCAATGAAATGGCATGACGTGTATTTCATAATTCAAATTAACTGTTTTTCTGTATGAACATGTAGTTGGTTGATGCAATTTCTGCTTTTGAAAACAATAGACCCCTCGTCAGTAATATGATATAACATATAACTTACCACTACCACAAACTATTCTGATGACTTCTAATGTTGTTTGAAGGGTCGGAGTGCTATGCCTCTGCAGCTACATCACCCTTCCATTATATGCTCTTGTTACTCAGGTACTGTTTACTTTTTGTTTCTTGATTTTTTACTATTTGATCGGAGATGTTCTCCTCCTTGAAGTGTTTTCAGCTGTAAGGTATATGTATTGTCTATGAACTAGACTCTTGGTGCCAGAAATAATTAGTAGCCGTTTGACAGAATTAATCTTTTATTCTTGTCTAAATTTACTTCCTCAGAAACTAGAAAAGTTTGTCTTATTATTACTTAAAAGTTTGTTAGGTTACCACTTTTGGTTCAAGTACTTAAAATTAGGATGACAACCGTGAGAGTGAGTATTGAATAAATTAAAACATTTTGCGAATCTTTAAACACACTTAGATAATTCAGTAATTTTATATCAAATTCTTGTGGAAAACTTGTATTCCCATGTAATATGGTTGAATACCAATTTTAAAATATCTATTCATAAAAAGAAGATTCTTGGGAGATAATATAATTGTTTTGTATCAAATATGGGAATATTCTTTCTCCCACCTCATTCATTTACACTGTAATGTAGAAACATTCAGATGTCTTAACATAATGTGATTCTCATATTGGTATCCTCATTTTACTTTCAAATTATCAAGCTCTCTAGGTGGACTAAATTGACTATGATCATGGTAAATTCTTGCTGCAGATGGGCTCGCGAATGAAAAAATCAATATTTGATGAACAAACGTCGAAGGCGTTAAAGAAATGGCACATGGCTGTGAAAAAGAAGCAAGGAGTGAAACTAGGAAAGTCCAGTGTGCGAACCATGGATGGAAGCACCACTGATTCCACAGTACACTCATCTGGCCCCATGCTACACCGTTTCAAAACTACTGGTCACTCAACTCGCACCATGTCAAACTACGATGACCAAGATGATTACCAATCTGATATTGAATTGTCTCCCACTACACCAGCAGCAAGCTTGCTTGTAAGAGTAGATCATGGCGACCAAGAAGCAGAGGAAAATGAACACCACAGTGCCGGAGAAGCTAACGGCCAATAATCAATGACAATAGGCAGCCATAGCTTCTCATTGTCACACCTGATCCCCTTGAAAGAAGCATGAAATAGCATCAAAAGTTACAAAATTCAATCCTTTTTTGTTCTCTTATATATATACCTGGACCTCGTTTAGAGCTTCTAGATAGTGTTAAATTATTATACCTGATACGGTCAGTTTTGTACATTCTTGTTCTTGTATAACTTGCCGGCTTTTGAACCTTAGACCTTGCTCTAAATCATGTCTGTAGCCTTTTTAGCTTTGATTCGTATGCTTGGGCAAAGGCTCAAAAAAGGAGCAAGTAACGGACAGAACTGTTGAGTATATTATGCATTATATATTATATATACAAAGGGTATCCAAATTTCCTAGGACAAGAGCTTACTTGTCAAGTACATCAAATATAAACACAGCCAATGTTGTTTCAACGTATGCTACTTCCTGGTTCTTTATTTTTTGGTTTTGGTTGCGCCTGAATCTTCAATAATAATTTTTGGTGAGAAAATGTGTTTGGTGATATTAACATGTGTAGCATTGGACTTGGGCCCAGTTTGGTTTACATTGAGAATTAATTTTTCAATATTGATGTAAAATATGTTTCATATAAAGTTAGTTGCTATACCCATCAAAATCAAGTTCACTCTTTTTAGGGTAAAAATCAAGTTCACATGATGAGTCAGGTCAATTTGGTTGCAGGTTAGGTTACTAGGTTTTTATTTTTTGGTCAATTGGGTCATGGAAGAAAAGGCTTAAAAAACTATGTCTAGTTTGCAATTGCCTGGAGATTTTGACTGCGTTAGAATAATATTTGCATGAGTGTGACACCTATTAAAACTTTCCAGGTTATGGGATATTCTTTATACCTATTATTATTTTTGATATGCATACTTGTGTGTGTGTGTCAAAGAGAGAAACGGGATTTAGATCATGTCAATTGAAAAAATAATTTACTACATTTATCCTTGATTCAAAACAAGGTTAACAACCCATAAAAAAAAGGGGTCAGGTTAAAGTATGTAGTCTGTTTTACTGTTTTAACCCGACCCGTTAGAAAATAGGTTTTGGTGGACTAGGTTAAAAAAATAGGTTGTGATGGGCCATCAAAAACATCTAAAAAAATTTGAAAAAGTAAGACAAGATAGTCTATTAAACAGACAAGGAAAGAGTCTCTAAACCTAAAAAATAGAAAACCTTTTTTCCCTGTCATTCCTATTTGCATCGCACACGCTTTGTGCAATGCAAATAGGAACCCTCGGTTTTTGAGGAAGAGACCCTCTACATGCCCTCCCTCGTCCTCGTTTCTTCTCCCCACCGATAATGTTTTGTTTCCCAGCTTTTGCCTTCTCGTGTTCTCATGGTTGAATACTTGAATTCTGTTTTGCAGCTTCTTCTCGTGGCAACGTTCCTGTGCCTGGGCATTCAATTCCACAATAATTTTTTTACTATTTTTTGTTTTGTTTTGGTATGATATTTCATGACAACTTGCTATACTTGATTAACAATGCATTGTAAATGGGAAGTGCTTGAGTAGCATTCAATTTGTTTTGTTTTATTTTGTGCTTTTAAGTATTTGTTAAAATTAAGTGACAGTATATATCAAATGCAAATGGACACACTTTGTGTTCTTCTAGCAAAACTAATTCCAAAAAAAAATCTAGTTGTTTTTATTGAACAAAAAATAATCTATTTTTTTAAAAGCCGGCTGGTGCGTTGGATTGTCTCATCAAAATTTGTTAAAGAGCAGCTTATCTCATGACAAACTGTTGAATCTAAATCTACCCTATGATAAATTTCCCATTGTAGATTATCCTAGTTAATTAAGAGTACTGCTTAAGTTGTAAAATTAATGAATGTTTTTTTTGTGTAACATAAGATTATCCTAGTCACCTCATTTACACGTGTAACACCCTTTGCTTTTGATGGACAGTTGAGGACCTTGATAGACTCGAGGTGTGAGAATTCTGTGAATAATAATCCAGGCAAGTTCATTTCATAACAATACTAATGCGTTTAGGTCATAAGACCCAATAAAAGAGGTAACCAGGGAATATTTTAATAATAATATTAAAATAGTATTTAGTAATAATAATATAATATTAGGGAGAGCAAATAGAGGACCCCATGAATAGTTGAGAATTGACTATTCGACGCTATATCTTGTACTCTTATAATAAACTAGTTAAACTACTGTTATCGTTCTTGAAAAACGAGGAGAAATCAGATCAGTTTCCACACACTTGATTTATATCAAAAATGAACTCATAGTTGTTTGTGCATGCACTTTTGGATATCGGATTCTAGCTAGGACAGTCTCTAATGAATCGTTTCGACAATCTAAACAGTTTTCCTGAAGGGACCTAACTCTAATTCAGATCCCATTGACCTCATTTCTTGAAAATTCGCTCAGTTAAACCGGAACCCCTGAATTTAGCTCAAATACCTTTAGTGTTGTGGGCATAACTTTTTCATGTGATATCGAAATCAAGCGATTCTTGTCTTGGTTTCTTTGTTTTGAAAAACCTAACAAACTCTATTTCTAGTCTCAAATGCTGATTCGCAACCTATTATCCCTAATTTGAGAAATCAAGAATCCGTACCCTAAAACCTCGTTTATTAATCCTATTAATTCGCACTAGTTTACAAGAAAAATCATATCTTCGTCATACGAGCTTAGAATCAGTTTGTTCCAATTTCCCAATTCTTATATCGAAACCTCTGTAATTTTCGTGAAGAACTCGAAAGCCAATTCTTGCTCAATCTATCCAAAAAAATTAAATTTTTTAGAGAAACATTAAATTCGTAACAACCCAGCCCAAATTTGGAAAAAACGCGCATGTTTCCCTCATACGATGTCAAAATCAGTTCATTCTTTTTTTATGGTTTTGTATAGAAAAACCCTACAACTTCAATGAAGAGCCCAAAAGCTAATTTTCAAAGGATTTTGCGCAGCAAATACATCTTTTCAGCTTTTGTAATTTCAGGAGCTCCGAGAGCACTTTTCCTTGGTTCATGCATAACTCTTGCTTCGATTGTCTGATTTTCGTGTGTCATATACCATTTCAAAGCGAAAAATGAGATCTACAACTTTCCCATTGATCACTTATTTTGATTCCAACCGGAGCTACTTCTTATATATTTCTCAAAGTTACTCGCTAAAAACCACAACTAAGGTTCTACCCGATACCAATTAATTCTCGATTTGCCGGCCGATTTCTCTATAAATAAGTGTGCCCCTTCACTCCACTCCTTCTTCCTCACTCAGACCTATGTTTTCTCTCTCCTTAGACAATGAGAATATTTTAACTATTGATAGGAAATTTATTTAAAAATCAAGTTATTGATATCTAACATTAGGGGGAGGTATTAAGCAATTGGGAATGAATAAGGTTATAATAAATTATCATTACATTGATCCTTATACAAAACTACATGAGCTAGAAGTTCAATTAATAATTCATTAGCCAAAAAAAGGAAAATTTAGCAAGAGAATAATTAAACTGCATTTTACTAACTATTGAAGCTCTAGTTAAATTGATGTCCTTGTTAATATATTATGTTTGAAACACGCATGAAGTGTGACAAAACTATCGATTCTAAAGTTAAAAATCATATAAAAGGAAAAGAGCTAAAATCAAGATGTTCTTGTAGGGGATGTAGTAACTCTTGAAAAGTACCACATAGATAACTCAAAAAGAGTTATTAGACATGATTGCATTATACACAACACATACATACATATATACATACATACATGCAATATTCTGGAAGAACACATGTACCTAAAATTTATAAAAATATAATGAAATTTCAGATAATCAGTCAAAGATGGAATGGAAATAAAGTCAATGCAGTATGAATGAATAAAGAATAAAGATGATAAGTCAAAAGTCTATAGATAAATGAATGACCAACCAAACTTAGAAAGATGCTATTGAGATATAATCAAAGAACTTGGGAAACCAAAGTTTCGGACTTAAAGTCCGTACACTTAATGTAAAATTAGCTATCCCAAATGAGTTGTGTGGAATATGAACGATGAAATAATGATTTAGTGGTGAATGTAGTCATCAATTTATAAATAGTGAAAGAATTTAAAAAATAAATAAAGAATTATTTGTTGAAGAGCTAAACTTTAGTGCAATCAAAACACTAACATATCTTGTTAATCATACATAAAAAATGAATTAAGCATTTATTTTTCTAATTTGTTTATACTACAACAATGAATTTGTTTACTTTAAACAAAAATAAGTTTGACTCAATTATATGATATCATCCTCACTCTAAATTATACTATCATGTGTAAGATGTTATGATTTTTTTAAGGTAATTTTGCTTGATTTATTAAAAGAATAACGCGACATTATAGTTGGCCTAATGGAAAGAATAAGTTTGAGGTCATATGTTGAAACTTTAATTTTTATTGTATAGAAAAGAGAAAGAATAAGATGATTTAAAATAAAGTTTTACAAAAATTATTTTTAATATAATATTAAAGGTGTGTTTAGATATATAACTTAACTATAAATTATTTTTAAAAGAGTTTATAAAAAATTATCATAAAATACTTTTTAATAACTTATTTTTATAAGTTAGATAAAAAATTTATTAAAATAAATAAATAAATAATTATAAAAATCATTCATAAAGTTTTCGTAGACTCTTTGCAAATGCCAGTAAAGATTTAAAAAGAAAAGAATCCTTTGAATTACTCACCTTCAATTTTTTAGTGCGCATATATCAGTTAAAAACTAATTTACTAAATACAAGCTCTTCCATGAAAGAAAAGAGTTTCATAAAGTATTTTTATATCGAATCTCTAATCGCATGTGTTTGAGGAGAACCTTATTACTTATCAATTGTAGTGGATTTTGTTGTTACTCCCTTTCAATTAATTTAAAAGAATTCTTTCACAAAGAAAGGAAATAGAAAACTTTGAAGGGAAAATCGACTTTGAGCTAGATTAGTAAAATTGGCCTTAAGATGTGACATCTAGTGGCCAAAACAAAACACTGTAGTTTAAGGTGAGGTTCGTGCATTAGCTTTATATAAAGAACAATACTTTCCAGGCTCAATTAAAAATCATATGATTCTCTTATCTATTTCACATAAACCAAAATCATGTCCTAATTTTCATATCAAAGAATTCAAAAGAAAATCTAATTTGTTACAGTTTATTTTTCATTTTTCAACGTTAAATTTGTTGAGATTTTTTGTAATGTTTCACCTTATTATTTACGAATTACGATTAACCTGGGTACCTAAAATTATTTAGGGTTAGAGGCAACACAATCTTCTTTTATTATATTTTAATATGACCCTTTTTTTCAAAAAAAGTTGAATTCAGGACTAATTAATAATTAAGAAAAATAATTCCTATAAATTAATATTATTTTCCCTAGTATGTTGAAAATAAAGAATTTCTACACCCATTAACCTATGTGTTTGAATAACCATGATGAGAGTATACTAATGACAGGATCATCACCTCATCTCTTAAGTAAGTGGTTGAGTAGGGTTGAAAAGTTTTATTACTTTATGTCTTAACGACAAATTATTTTATAATAGTAGAATATCAAATCATTCAAAAAAATTTATGTTTGAGTAATTTATTCTTTATAACTAATAAATAGAAGGAGGCCGTTTTTCCTTTAACATCCAATGTAACAATGAATACAACTTACAAATAATTCCAAGCGAGGATTGACTAGTGTGTTTGGTTTCCTGTTAGAGAAACAGAGTTGGGGAAATAGAAAAATTTAAAGGATGATATCGATTTTTCACGTCGTTTAAAACAGTTAAAAATCCATTTGATCGTAAGATCTATTTTGGGGTTGATCAAACTAAGTTGAGTATCTAAACGAACTCGATTGCTCTTGTTATCTTACAAGAAATAGAAAAAGGAAGAGGGCCTTCCATGTTGTTAACATAATCAGGGGTGGTAAGATACTTCAGCAAAGACGAAACTTTAAGTGGTACATTTGGATTGAAGTTGATCGTTCTTGCCTGTATTCCTTTTCAGTGAGAAATTATATTTAAAGTGCACCTAGTTAGATTCACATTCAAATGATGCGTGTGATTGAAACATGTCCATACACTTGACTTTTTCTATTATGAACTAACTACTTGTTTAATACGATTATTCTCAATTTAATTATTGCATTCAAGAAACTAAACGCATGTCTTAATTAAGCATCTATGCTCTTATGATATGCGATTTTTCATATTATTAGCCTATGTTTTTCTTCATCATAATTTTGGTCCATATCATTTTAAATGAGAGAAAAAAAAAATTCATTCTCCATTCCTCCAACAAACCTATGTGCTTTCCAGTATTCTATATAGCACCCACTAAAATATTCTTTGACTATACTAGTTACTTTTCACTTTTATAGTACAGATGCTATTATACACCACTTGAAAATCAGAACAAATTCACGTTGAACAAAGGAAGGAAAACAACCCAATAGTAAATAAGCAAGACAGATATACACAAATCAAGAGCCTTTTATATTTATTTATTTATTGGGGGTCATAATTGATCATAAGCAATTTAACCCCTTTTTATTATGATGATAATTCTTTGTGGGTCTCATAAGAAGATAAGGTTAGGGAAATGCAGACAAACTCAACTTAGTTCCATTGTAATCATATATACAGTATTACTTCCATTCAAATTGTTAAATGGAAGTTTTAATTTATCATTCAGTTATTTAATCAAATTATTTTTGATTTCTCTTTCTTATTTTTTGTTAATAAAAAATATTAAGAGAAAAACAATATTTAATATTGTTTGAATGCGTTGTATAAACAAATAAAATAGAATAAAACTCATGATTTAAATGAAAGATCAAAAGGAACAGAGTAAGCATGATGTTACATTAATTTTTGTCTCTTATCGCATTGGCCACTCCTTATCCACACATTCCCTGATAAGTAGCCAACTATACCTTTGCACCTAACACCAAACCAATCACAGGGATTGAACATTTGAACTATAGCAAGCATCTTCAATTTTTCACTTCTTTTTCTCTCTAGTCTTTTGGAGTCAATCTAAGTCTTCACCACCTTACTCTTATCCTAAAACGCACAATCACCACCAAAATTTAAACCTCCTCTCAAGTCTCAACTATAAGTACCCACCACAATTATTTAACTTTTCAAACCGCGACACCCCATCTCTCTCTCTCTCTCTCTCTCTCTCTCTCTCTCTCTCTCTCAAACCCTTTATCAAACACCTTCGTCCCATTCCACATGACGCGCATGTTAAGAATCCTCCAATCCACCACGGCGGCGCCACCACCGGAGGCCGCCTCTGTGGAATCGGACTTCGTCGTGATCCTGGCCGCACTCCTCTGCGCCCTGATATGCGTCGTGGGCCTCATCGCCATCGCGCGCTGTACCTGGCTCCGCCGAGTCCCCGCTGGCGCCGGAAACTCACCGGCAGCGGCGCTGGCCAACAAGGGCCTGCAGAAAAAGGTGCTGAATTCGCTGCCGAAGCTCACTTACGTCGTTGAAGATGGCAACTCCGACAAGCGGGTAGCCTCGTCAGAGTGTGCAATTTGCCTGTCGGAGTTCGCCGCCGGCGACGAGGTACGTGTGCTGCCGCAGTGTGGCCATGGGTTCCACGTGGCGTGCATAGACACGTGGCTTGGGACCCACTCCTCTTGCCCCTCGTGCCGTGCCCCCTTTGCCGTCCAACGGTGCCAGAAGTGTGGCCAGTTTCCGGCGGTGGTCGCAGTCGCCGGCGCCGGCGCCGTCGAGTCGGAGTCGAAGTGCGCCGTGGGCAATAATGCTGATGGCGCTGTTAATGCAAATCGAAATAATGTTATTATTACGAATGGTTTTAGTAATTATGGGTTCTTGCCCTGAAAACATGTTCTTGTGTTTTTTCATGTATTTGTAGATACGCTTTTAATGTATTATTACTACCCTTTGTTCTTGTATAGAATTGCAACTACTTTTCGTAATTTGTATAGGAATTATAATTGGTGTCGAAGAGCTCCTTTCTCCCCCGCTAGCCAAAATTTAAGGTTGAGATTAATTTTAACACAAACATTTTCAATTATTTTTCTTTAATTTTTTGTATTAAATTTTAATTGAAAAGGGAACAAAATGAGTTTATAATATAATCAAAAGGCACTTCGGTAGTTAGTAAAAGATCCTAGATTTAAAATTTACTACTCGATCCTTTTGTAAAAAAAAAATAATATTTAACTAGTTAGTTATGAAGCATGTGTGACATGTTTGGGAAAACTTATTTTAAAATGTTTACATTTCAATAAAGATTAATGAAATTACGGAAATCAATATTATTAAAACTAGATTGATTATTGATTCGGTTAAGGTATTTGGTTACTAGGTCATCAATTGAATTGTTGGGTCATTGGTAAATTGTTTGACTTTGTTTAAATTAAAATATTAATAAATTGTTATATATATATATATATAAATGTGTATTTTTTTTATATAATTTCTTTTAAATAAACCATGAAATAAACTATCCTCAACATATGACTTAAAAATTAATTTGTTAGTATTTGGTTATAAACAAAAAGGAAACGTAGATAACATTTGAAAAATTAGTTAAACACAAAATGAAAACCAAAAACAAAATATAGATTAAATTAGTGACATATTATTAAAATTAAAATTAAAATGAAAAACTAGTCCATTTGATGCAAACACCATATATATATATATATATAATATATATATATATATATATATGAATAATGAATTCCATGAAAGAATGATACTTTATAATGCAAATTAAAAATTAAACGAAATGCAGATTTTATTGTAAAATAAGAGAGACGAGCGAACACCATATATATATAAATCAAATTCACACAGAACCACAGGTGACGCATTTCGACGGAGGAATGTAGCACACAACCACACATAGTGACAGGGCACTTCGATTTCAAGCAAACTCTCAATGATGATCCAAGATGGCAATGCGAAATTATAAATGATATTAAAGTCACAACTGTCCAAAATCATTAACAAACTGATTTCAGTCATTGATTACAAAATGGGAAAGTGCTTCCATAGGAACAACGTCATTTTAAGGTTTAAAAAACAAAAAAAAAATACATGCATGACCCAACCAATTTAGTTCAACTTGTCCGAGTCACCAATTTTTACCCTTAACTGGACAGTTTACACCGATTTGTACTGGTTCACTTACATCCCCGATTCGGATAGCTTTCCAGACCAATTACCAAGTTGGTTCATTGATTTTCAGTCCGACTGACCGGTTCGGTCTGGTTTTTTCAACAGTGACAAACAAAATTTAGAATAAGGAGTTGATTAAAGTTTGTAACTCTTTGAACCTTTTGCTTTAAAAGAGTTTTAACAAAAAAATTGTAGCAAATTTAACACAATATAACAATTAAAGAGAAGGGTAAAAAAGATCACATAGCAAATTGATATTGGTTCACTCTTAAAAGCAATGAGCTACATCCATATCCTTCAAACAGAAGAATTTTCACTAGAATAGACTCACAAACTAATAACCCAAGTATTCAAATATTCTTTCAAAAGTCTCTTTAGGTCAAACTATAGCACAAAGAAATATAATATTCTAAGATAGTCTCTTCAAGCCTTACAAAAAGAGTTTTAAAATGGTGAAACTTTAAAGCTTAGCTTATTAAAAGAGAATAACTATTCAACCAAATAAGACCAAGTAGCAAGCAAATAACTCAGCAAAAACTAAGAATGAGTCTTAATAGACTTTAAAGATTTTTCAGTTTAGAAGAATTAGAGATTTTTCAAAGGTTGGTGTGCGTACAATGATTACAGTAGACTTGGTAGACTCTTTCTAATAGCTTGTTCTGACTTTGTTGTTCTTCTTCTACAACTATGAAAGGTGTGATAATTTGAGTTAGTGAGAGGTCCAAGATACTAAGCTTATTAGTCATGGCTCTTTAGTAGACTTTGAGTGATACATAGACTTTGATGAAGGTCCAACCTAGCTTAGGACTTAGTGTTGGTGTATGCACTATGAGCTTTTATGCTTTTTCATTTGTATCATTTTTCTGCTTATCAATAAAATAAGTATTTTTGTTTAAAATTGTTTTAAAACGTATTTATCCTTGGAGTAATAGGTCATATGAAAGTTATTCCTAAAATGTTCCTAGTCAAGTATTTACATGGAGACATGTAAATACATTGAGACTAGTGTGTGAGTGTACTGATGACCCGATCTCACAGATCATAGATATAGATGATATCAAGTCTTCACACGGGTACATATTAAGAGTAATGATGTAGTGGACAGACCCACCATAAGAACGTTGCATGGATCATTACATGAATGTCATAAACGATTCTCAATATGATAATGGTATATGTAGTCCTTCGATCTGAAGTCACTACGATTCCTACATGAGGAGTTTATTGTTTTAATACAATTAAACGTCTTCTGTAACAAGAGGACTATAAAGGTTGTGATTAGGCAATGAACAAATTATGTAGAGGGATGTGAGTGATGTAGATGGGATTTGTCTCTCCTATGTGACAGAAGTGATATCTATAGGCCACTTGATGGAGTAAGACTAAGAAAACGCATGGCCATGCTAGAAAGAATAAATATTAGATATTTATTCGAATCAAGTCTACTCCGGTATCAAGTAAAATAAATTGGGCCGTACAAGGATGACGCAACAATGCCTTGGGCCCAATTAGGATATCGTGACAAAAGGAACAAACATATTAAATAATTATCACTTATAGGTTATGTTGATATTAAATAATATTCGGACATAATGATGCATTGCTAGATGCCGCTCTTATTTTATATTAATAATAAAATAATTTATTATTAATATGACCGGGTATTTTACCTATAGGGTCACACACATAGAGTAAGCCCATCAGAAAATGTTTTGTTTTATTTTAGTTGGACTAAAATAAAGCTATTGGGCCTAACTCATTTAGAATGAGTAAGGAGCCCACTCTTTAGAAAGAACAAATTAGGTCAAACTTAAGCCTATAAATAGAGCATAAGATGCTCATAGGCTGTTCACTAAAGTGAGACACAATTTTGCAAAAGTTGCAAGAGCTACACGCTGTCAAACTAGCAGTTGGTAAGTGTTGCGATTCTGGTGGGAGTGCTCGTGTGGACTCCTAAAGGACGAGGCTACGACTGCTTCGGTGTTCTTCAAGAGGTAATCCTGAAATAATTATTTTTGTGGGTGTGCATGTATAGTGCTTTGAAACACGACGTTTTGCAAATCCTATGGGAATCCTTGTATTTCCGCTACTCATGTACTAGGGATTCCCTAACACTTAGACCTTTAGGCCATTTGGGTTATATTATTTCTTAGGATTTTATTGTTCGAGTTTGAGATTCATCCTTAGGCTTAAAAACTATTTTCATTATAATTTTAGTTGGACCTAATATAAGCTTTAGGATTTTGGGTCTTAGTACATGACCTTATTTTTGTGTTTGGATCATTGTTGGGTCTTAGGAACCTACGTTCCTTGGATTGAGGAAAATTCCACCTTACCATAGTTTAGAAGTTAAGTTAGTTTAGCTTAACTAAGGTTAGTTTAGGTAGCTTGTTACGCAAGTTAGTAGTTTGTCTTTAAATAGATCTAGAGTTTCTAATTGTATCATTTTTAATAATCTATTGAATACAGGAGTATTTCTAGAGTGATACACTCTCATTTTTCTCAAGAATCTTATGAAAAATTAGATTGATCTTATTAATGGAACATCTGCGTTTTGGTGATCCTTATAGGCTTATCCTAGTTCTACATTAGGTGGTGCCACACACATACTCTCATTTCTCTCCACTTTTAGGTTTGTCTACTAGTTTTCACTCTTTGGAACCAAAACTATATTCCTCTCGTATATGCAATTTGGCTAACATTGCTTCCATGGATTGAGATTGAATTTCATGAAGATTGATTGCTTGGAGACTAAGAATGAACCTTTACGATAGATCCAATGCAAGAGAAAACAAGGGATTGAAAAAATTCCTACATCAATGTAACTTTTTATGCATTTTTAAATTTTAATTGTAGCTTCATACTCATTTCCATCTTCTCTATCATTTGATCTATCAAACATTCAAATCCATGAAGCTTTGAATTTTCCCTTTAAAATTAAAAAAATCATAAGGTCGTGTTTAGTTTGCAAGTTTTTAAAGAAAAATAGAAAACTATTCTTGGAAAAGTTGGAAAAATAGAAAATATGTTTGTTTACAAAATATTCAAAGAAAACTTATAGAAAATTGAAAATCGAGTTTTTTTATTTTTTAAAGAAAAACAGAGAAGTCTTTAAAGAAGTTTTCCAATAAAACTGAAAAGTGAAAAAATTTTCAAGAAATTTTCTATCTATTCCAGGAAATGAAAATTTTGGAAAACAAACAAAACTTTTCCCAGAAAACTAGAATAATTTTCTGTAACTAAACGTAACCTAAAAATCTAGATCTACACTTTATCTTTTTAAAATTTTGAGTTCTGATCATAAATCCTTATTCTTTGATATATGCATGACATAACCTATGATTTTTGTTCAATTTGGAGCAATTTGATTTTTGGAGCCAAAATTTTTCATCATTACTTTTGAAGCTAAATTTGAATTTTATTGTGTTTTTATTGATTTCTCTTGTGTTTGATCCATTTCTTGTTGTGTGATTTTAGTCTTTTGTATTTTTAATTTGAAAATTCAGGTTGTATTGAGCATAGAGTTTGGGCCTATTTTCTTAAATGTCTCTATGTGTTCTAGTTGAATTTTAGTGTTGTAACTTGTGTGATCTTGTGTCTTGTTGAGTTTGTATATTTGTATTGTGTTTAATCTTCATTTTAGAGTCCCATTTAAATGTTGGACTCTTGCACTTAATCATTCTTAATCTTGTGTAGTCCAAGCTCCAAAGTGTGTTTCAAAGTTACTTCTCTTAAGGTAGTATAAATTTGCTTTGTAGGTTGTTAGTTTCCTTAAGTTTGTGTTTTCTAATGTTTGTTTTCATTTCCACCAAGTATTTAGTATTCATATTCATCTTATATACATATACTTACATTCTATATTCATGTCATAAACCTTGCCTTCCATCCTTGCTTAATGTTGGAAGAAGATGTAACTAGTAGTCTAGTATGATTTTGTTGTTTAGCTTGCAATTGTGAGTTGATTATGGTTCTGTAATATGTTGTTAAAGTGTGAAAAATCCATTAGAAAATAAAATAAAAGAAAGGAAAAGCCTCAAAGGACCCGGTAGTAAAAAACAAATTTCTAGGTCTTTTCTTAGCAAAACTTGAGGATTTGAGTGCAAGAAATATAAAAATAAAAAGGAAGTAGCAATTTCATTTTTCCAATACCTTATCATTGTAATTAAAGTTTCATAAGTGTTTGAAAACAAAGAAAAAGGGTTGCATAGCTTACTTTTTGATTTTAGGCATTAGTTTGCATTCTAGAGTTTGGTAGGTAGCCTATTTGTGTGTTAACTTTGTTGTGAGCTTTAATTGTTGTTTTCTTTGTTGTTTCTTAGTTTGTCACATAATCCATTTAAGTTTAACAATTTTTTTGTCCATTTTTAGTTTATCTCTTTGACTCCTTGTTTGTCACGTGTTTGCTCTTTTTGGTGTAGCTTTTCTAATTGTGCTTTTGTTGCTAGTCTTGTTGGCCTATTTGGTTTTGTCCTTGAGTTTTTAACATTTCTTTGGACTCCTAGGATAGCTTTATAGGTCACTATAGTGGTAACATATTTGGTGTGATTGAGTAGGACATTGACTAGTTTTTCTCACTTGATCACTTATGGTAGATAGTTTAAAGGAAAAAAGGCTAGAATGCCCATTAGTTGAAAAGCCATATTTAAGTATATACAATAAGTACTTAGTTAAATGGCGAGGTCCTTGACTCTTTTCTCTATGTACTTGTGATTACTAACCCTTTCTTTTTTTATCCTAGAATTTCGGTGCTTACTTGGAGTGGTACAAAGCTTTGAAGATCATTATATTGGAAAACATTATCCTTGTAACACTTGAATTTGGGATTTAATTTTATATGTATTTCTTCTTCTTGTACTCGACCAGATATCAATTTTATTGTTGAAATGTTTGGTCGATATCAAAGTAATCCTAGAATGGACAACTAGAAGACTGCAAAGGAAGTCCTTAGGTATTTATAAGGCACCAAGGATCATATGCTTACATACAAAAGGTCTGATCACCTTTAAGTGATTAGCTACTTGGATTCAGACTATGCTGGGTGTGTAGACTCAAGGAAATCCATTTTGGGTTACATTTTCTTATTAGCCGGAGGTTTAATTTTATGGAAGAGTGAAAAATAGTTTATATTACTACACCTACTATGGATTCAGAATTTATGGCATGCTTTGAGGCCACTGTTCATGCATTGTGGTTGTGAAACTATGTCTTATGACTTGGTGTTATTGACAATATAGACATGCCACTGAGAATGTATTGTGATAATTTTGCAAATGTTTTCTTCTCTAGGAATGGTAAATACTTAAAGGGTGTAAAGCACATGGAATTGAAGTACTTATCTGTCAAAGAAGAAGTTTGGAAACAAAAAATGTCAATTGAGCATAATGGTACTAATTTGATGATAGTGAATCCGTTAACAAGGGATTTCCACCCAAAATGTTTACTGGTCATGTTATGAGAACATGAATTATAGAAATGTCCTTGTTAGCATGATAGTATGATTATATATATATATATATATATATATATATATATATATATGGTTCTTACTGTTCATATTGTTGTGACACTTGTGAATTCAATTAAAAGTATTATTTCTACTTGTTTACTTGTTATCAAAATTGTGTTTGTACATGTATTATTTTGGTATGATAATAGGTTATATGTGTTGGAAACACATTAAGATTACAATTGGTAGTAAAATTGATTAATGTTATTTGATTTGACTTATTACATAATACTTGGAAGGAATTCAGTCTCGACCCTCAAGGTGGGCAAGGTAGGAAACCGCCTAGGGCCCATAAATAAAAGAGACCCAATTTTAGAAATTGTTATGTATACTGGTAAAAAAAAGATTTTTCATAAAATTAACAGTTTTGAGGCATCTATAAATAATGTTTACCATAATACTTATTAGAGGTGAGAATATTTTAGATTGTCTGTTTGAGGATCAATGTCTAGCTTATTTAAAGACTAGTTTTAATAATAATATTCAAAGTCTAGTTTTAATAATAAAATTAGGCTAAGACTTTTCAAAAAGTCTATTTAATTAAAGAAGTTGAGTTTTGGCTTTTGAAAAAACATTTTTAACTTATACAGCTAGTTATTTTTAACTCTTATATGATTTTATAAAATAAAGTATACTTTATAAATACACATAATATTTTCTATGTATAAAGTTAATCTATAAGATTAAAATATGTTAAAATTAACTTAAATATATAAAATTATATATTGTATTTGTTGTTAACTTTTTAGAGGCTTATTTGTTTACTTAAGATGAGTTTATTGATATTTAAAATTTATTTGTTGTCATTTTTGTTGGTTTTAACATAAATCAAGTTTTTATATAGACTATCAAGATAATTTAACCTTTTAAATAGAATAGATCAGACCTAAAAATATAGCCTATGTCAAGTAACCAAATAATTTAGGCTTTACAATTAACTATGAATAAAAGTTTTCATTTTTAATATTATTTTATCGCTCTAATATTACTACTGTTAAACTACTTTTTTGTCTTCTTACTATTACTAGCAAAAATTTTGATTAAAGTTAATCTAGTAGTATACATATTGTTATTGTTGATACAAATATGAGAACATTTTAATTTTTATGGTGCTATAGTTAATTTTAAGATTTTAAGTAATATAAAAATTGTTACTTAAATTATAAAACTTTTTTATTTGACAATGAAAAACCATTTATTTATTTTATGGGTCCCTTATACTTGCTATGCTCGGGCCCTAAAAAGGTCAAGAACACCCTGAGAATCATGTCATTGAATGATTTATGACCACCATGATTCAATCATTTCAAATTAATTAACGTTGATGACTTGATAATTTCAATATAAAGTGTGCACTTATAGTTGTAGAATCTTAGTCATCACCCGGGTCAAGTGGGAAATTTTTAGATTATTTTAATAATTAATATAATGGCACTACAACTTATGGTTTGACTCTAATTAATGAATTTAATGTGATGACTGGTAATTATAAAAGATAAAGTCAATGTGATTTTAATTTAAAATCCAAATTTTAAATTAAATGGAAACCCCTTCCTTAATAAGAAAATATAAGTTACTCAAAAAAAGAAAATTGAGTAACCAGAAACGCACACTCAATTTTATTTTCTTTTCATTGTCAAAGAGCATTAAGGAAGAAAGAAGAGTGATGGAAGAATCTAAGAGACCACGACTATCAAGAAGAGGAACAAGACTATGTATCCAGGTAAATCCTCTTAACATATTGATAGAGTGAGAATCATAGAATTCAAAATCACATAGGGTTGTAGTAATTTTCAAAACAGAAAACTTAAAGAGAAAATTACATCTAACACACTAATATCCCTATTGCCACCGCCACCATTACTATCATCACCCTATCACTATTGTCCCCCATCACTACCACCACCTCTTCTCCATCACCACCATTGTTGTCGCTACCAACATCACCACCCTCATTGTCACAATCATTACCCTTGTTGTTGTCATAACCACCATGCCCACCACCACTAGCATCATCATTGTCGTTGCCTCTACCACTATTGGTATCACCACCACCCCATGTCACTACTATTTCATCCATCAATACCATGACTAGCAAAAAATTTTAAAATGTAAAAGTTTAAATATGTAATCTAAACAAGTGATTTAAAAACAATAAGAATTTAAATTATTTTATCCAAACAAATTTTAACAATAATGAAAATTGAATTAATAAGAATTGAATTTCTTGGGATTTTTAATTCCTTAGAATTTTTAAATATTTCATCCAAATGCAACCTTAGCTAATTCAAGTTCAAATATGAATTAAAAATAAAATATTTAATTTTTTTTGTTTAACCAAAGGTATTACTAGTGGAGAGAGGGGATATAAACTTGGTTAAACTGGACTTAGCAATACAACAACAGAAGAGCATTCATTCCTAACCAATAAGCATTCTTATAATCGAAACAAACAGAAAAAAAGAGAGGGAAAAGCTTTACTTACTTGAATGAGAAAACAAGAGACGGGTTGTGACAGAATGTACAGACAGAATCCTCAATGGCGCACGACGAGCACAACAAAAGCAAACCCGCAACACGTACACACAGAACCACACGTTAACAGATAGTCACAGAGAAGAACAGAACATCGTTAAGAGAAAGACACAATACCTTGTACGGCAACCGGAAAACACTCACACAGAGGAGAAACCTAAGAGAGACAAGAGAGAAAACTTAGAGAGAAAGAGAGTTTGAATGACGTGATGTTATGAAAAATGAAATAAAAAAGCATCAAATAAAAGATATAAGCACGGTTACCATTGTAACCGTGTTTAAATATTTTCCACGTAAAAACAATATAACCATGGTTGACGCACTATCGTGTTTGTATTTGAGAGATATAAACATGGTTACAATGGTAATCGTGTTTAAATTTTTGTCACGTAAACATTATAACCACAGTTGACTCACAACCGTGTTTGTATCTGAGAGATATAAACACAGTTATAATGGTAACCATGTTTAAATATTTGTCATGTAAATAATATAACCACGGTTGACCTACAACTGTGTTTGTATCTTACAAATATAAACACGGTTATATGGAAACCATGTTTAAATATTTTACCAAAATAAATAAACCTTAAACCATATAAACATGGTTGCTCGTGCAACTGAGGTTATATCATATTTTAACCATGGTTAACCGTGTTTATAGTATTTTCCTTGAAATTTTTAAAAATGTCACCGTGTGTTTTATTAATACTGCTACCTTTTAACCGTGCTTATGTCTAGTTGTTATATCTACATGTGTATCTTCCACAGGAGGCAATCATGTTCAAGTCAAAAACATTTTCATAATCATAGAGCAAACTCTCCTAGTGGAGATTTTTTTCCATCTATGTTGCTTAAATCCAAGACATTACTTAAGGAGAATTAAACATGTACTTTTTGAACCAATTATCTGTTGATAAAAAAATATGTTCCATATAAAAAGTATGTAAAAAATAATACATATACTAAAACTTAAAAACCCTTATTTTACATAAACACAAATATATTTAACCCTTAAAACAAATTCTAGCCTGAATAAATTTCTTGATAGTAAGATAAAGCTTTTAACAATAAGGGATGAAAAGAAACATGATTTTGGCATTGCAAATGACTTTTTTTTAAAAGTTAAAAACCATTGTTATAGCAGGCGGGTGGTCATAATATGTTGTGGTACACATTCATTAATGCAATCAACATCTAATTAAATTCGTGATCATCCAGCTGGACAGCTGGGCATAGAAACAGAAACTATGGCATGCATGTTAGCTACGCAACAAACCTAACCACCGTGATAACTATTTATCCAAAACAAAAGCACCGCAGTGGTTTTCAATCTCCCTGTTGTAACATTCTGGCACTTTCTTTCTTTTTGTTATTAGGTTACGAAGTACACAAATACAGTGAAAGAGAATAACGTCGATCTTTTGAGTCAAAGGGAATCATGAATGATCAAAGCTAAGGTGTATATCAAACAACTATCTTGTACATGAAGTTTAATATCCACTACATGTGGATCCTCCTCAGTGCATCTTCTTTAGTAAACAAATGTTTAGCGAAGGGAACTACCTAAAATGAACGGAGCCAAAACAAAATGAAACTATGGTTAAAGGGAGACAAGACAAATGAGGGACATAAAGGCAGTGCAAATTAAATGCTTGTTTTATGGAGTTTAAGAAAAGTAATAATAAAGGTGGAGATGCCCTTAGTCTACATGGTCCCTTTTATGCATCTTTCCTAATCTTATATATATATAAATGTCTTTTTTTAACTGCGTATCTTTTTTTCAGAAACAATTATGTATAAATCAAAAATATTTATATTACGATGGAATTAGTTTTTACTTAAAAGATTTTTCCTAATCACAAAAATCAAATTCAAAACTTTCCTTAAATGAAATTAAATATTGAAAATCTTTGTTAATGGGAGAGTTTCCATACCGTGGATGCTTGCAAAAAGGTTATAATTGATGGCATCTTGTAGGAAGCGTTGTGAGGTCCCACCCACCATTTATCTTCCTAGGTTATCTTTTATTCTCCTCTCATGTCCAGCTTTAGTGTGAACAAACTCACCCACAATGTTGAAAGTTGAGACTCGAAAAAGCAATATATAACCGATATTTTTAACAGATCCTCAGGATACATTATTAGAAAGCAACATGATTGCAAAAGGATTATTGCATCTATTTCTTCCACTTTAATTACAGCTACAAGCCACACACAGCAACAGTACATGATTTGCTTTCACTTTTCAAACCAAGTTGAGGACTCATCAATTAGTTCCTATACCCCTTGCCTACTTTTCCATGCCCTTTTCACTATTCCCTGACTTATTGCAACATGACATCTCCGCAGGCAACTTGCTCACTCGCATGCTACCCACATTTTCTCTTGTGACTCCCTCAACCACCCTACTTCACTATGGAATGCGTTCCTTTGAAATAGTTTATTCACACTTGTAAACATTATCTTATCGATTTATTTGTTTTTCCAAAACTTTATAAAAAAGAATTAATAGAATTTACTTCTTTTAAGCTTATTTAATTTACTAGGCTTCACACCCAAAATAATAAACAAAATCTAATTTGATAAGGGAATCAAGTATGTACAGTAAAGGAAAGAACGCATAGAGCTGATTCTCAGAAAACACCTGCATCTATTTATTCTACAAGAAAGGCTGAGTTAAAAATTCATAAGGAAACTAATCATCGAATGTGACTATTTGTCATTCTGTCCACGTCTTGAGCCTCTACAACGGGAATTTTTTCACAATAGCACCGTGTTAATTATCAGAACATACCCCATAAAATACGGAATATTAAACAGTGTATGACTAAACATGTGTAATTGATCTTAAATCATGTTCAGCAGCGACCAAGAGGCGCCTCATCTTCTTCCAAGTGATAGCTCACATAAAAATAACCATGATGACATTTGCTATGCTTACACATAAAGCTGAATCGAGCTAATATCATATATCAACCAAATTTCCTCTTCATCACTCTCTCCCCCAAATGTGGAAGCCATTCTCATCGCAAGCTTTGCGGCCATGTCCCTATAGTCTCATGAGTTATTTAATAGACTCATATTAGTTTACATCTTATTAAAAAAATGTTAAAATAATAAAATATGTACATCTTTAGTTAAAATAAACTACTGAAAACAACATATTTTAATGATTAATTACTAAATAAACTAATCATAAAATACTTCACTACAATAACAAATTAGTAATGAACAAAAGAGGAAGAAACTGAGGTTACCTCTAATTTGAATGGACATGGTGTTGCCACCGAGAACAGAACATCATTGACGAGAATAGAAATGTTCAAACCTCTAATAGAAGAACTTGAACTCAATATGCGCGATGAAGTATTCGAAGAAAGGTCGAACAAGGAAGCTCGAACACAACCAGTAAGGAAATAATGATATTCGAATGCAAGCATTATGGCCTTGAGGGAATGATAAAATGTTTCAAAGGATGAAGAAACTGGAAAGAAAAAGAACAATAAGGTTTCAAAGAGAAGATGAATTGTTTAGAGTTTTGCAATCCTAAAGTTTGATCAGGCATTCGAAATGGTCTCGTTAATTTTGGAGCAAAAGAAGAAATTTTTTTTCTAAAACTCATAATTTAACACGCTAGATCACACAAGTCCACGGTTTCACACCAATTAACTTGTTTGAGCTGTTATCTCACAAGGTTAACAACCATGGAACTATATAATAAAACTTTATACTTATTCATAATCAGATTCTTCTGAAGATAACTCTGCATGAGCAAGAAAATATACACCAAAATTAGCACAATAAGGGCATACATAAATCTGCATTGATGAAAGTGGCAAGCAACGCTCCAAATAAAGAATAAAGAAAAAGACCTTTCTCTGGAAATGACGGTCGACTAATCCTATCACCGGATTTAAATATCATTCCTGGCCACATATGTGCAGAAAGTGCACCATAGAGCCGTTCAACTCTTTCAAATCACCATGGACGGACAAGCTTGTAGAGAGCATATCTTTTATCTCAATACTGCAATACAAGTATGGAAATTGCAAAATTTAAATATGATTGTCGAAGTTTATCATTCTAACCTTAATTTTGAGGTAGAGAAAAGAAGTTTAGCACTCTTATATATTTGTTATCGAATTTAATCAAATTTCAAATAACTCATTGTCATCTAAGCCCCCTCCCAATTTGTTAATATATTAATAATATATCATAATTGTGGCTCATCTGAAGGTAAACTGAACATCTGTCAATGATGTGTTGTAGTTATGACATGTCTACATGTAAAACTTATGTCATGTGTGCAATATGTTATAGACCAAGACCATATCAATACAACAGAAAGTTAAGTTTTACATTTGTCAAAATCAGAACTGGAAGCACAAGCCACGAACTCAATATTGTGCTCAGTACACATGCAGGACCTTCTGATATCCCGTGACGGTTCTTCACACCATAATAAACTTGTTCCTTCAGATTCAGATATTCCATAATCAGAGAATTTCGAATTAAGATCAACAGCAGAGTCCTCAAGTTTCAGCAGCCGTCTTCTGTATTCAGAATGAGCTGGATGACCTGCAACCAGGTCCGCTTTGTTTCCAATACACAGTAATATTTTAAAGTTCTGAATATCAGTGTGAGACACCCAATCTCGGAGTGCAGTTAGGGAACATGGCTGCGCACAACAAGAAAACAAAAAGCTAATTTCATCCATGTCTCATCACTAATTCATACACAAGGTACAAAGAAGACAAGAAAAACGTTCAAGAATAAGTCTTCTGCACATGAATGTCAAAGCAATAACAGTGAATATAAAACATTCATCACGGACTAAATAATTAACTACTAGAGGAGGTTGGCCACAGCACAAAACCATACCACACCATAATGTTCAATAGCAAATCATGTTCATAGACAAACTATTGGCTGGTAAATCCTTCTTAATCGTTTCGTCTAGAGTTTTTTTCAGTCTCCCTACCTCTACAAACAGGGTCTTCTATCTAATCTACTCTCCAGGGGCTTCCACATAAGGGCATGTTTCGACCATTTTTTTTTCAGCCTACAATATACCAGCTCATCCATTGCAACACTGTCAACTCTGGCAAGTGAACAAATTAACAAATTAAAAGAGTTAAGTAAAGGAATTAACATCATTCATGTCAAAAACCATCACCAAAGTTGTGATTCGTCGAAACACTGCCAAGTTTCCGACAGACAAACCGTCACCAAGGGGAGCCATCCATACCGAAATATCAGCAGTATAGTACTTAGTGTTTGTAGACTATCTTTCTAATCAACAACAACAAACATCCGAGAGTCATGCACCATCCTAAAGTCTTATCTTATCTCTAACTTCTTATGTAATCTTTCTGTTAAATTGTGCACTCTCATCTTATCTCTTTAACTTCTGTTGAAATCTTATCTTATCTCTAACTTCTATTATTTAGGAACCATATATCTCCTATACCTCTATATATGTCACAGTATGTTAACTTCAAAGTGTAATACAGAATTGTATTTTTCTACATGGTATCAAATCTGCAAAAGCTTAACCAACCTATTTCGATTCTATCAATGGCCCACGTTTCTTCCTCCTCTTCTCCCCTTGTGGAATTAAACATTGCTACCCAACTTCCCATCAAACTCTCTTCTTCAAACTACCCTACCTGGTACACCTAAATCACTCTCTTATTCAATGCCAACAATCTTACTGGATTTATCAACGGCACCCTTCCATGTCCATCTGCCACAATCGCTTTTGGAGAGACGGTTGTTGACAATCCTACCTTTCTTCATTGGAAGCGTCGGGATAACTATGTGCTTCTTGCTCTCTTGGGTTCCTGTGGTCCTGAGGCGCAAATAGTAATGTCCTTTACAACCTCCTCTACTGATGTAATGGCGAGATTGAAGAAGACTTATGCCAATCTGTCTTGCACACGAATAATGTCCCTCAAAGAGCGTTCGATGAAATCTATGACAAACTTGTGGATTACGAAATTTTTCTTCAACGAGAGGACCGTCAACAACCTTCCTTCCCTGTTACTGCCAACCATGTCTCGCGTTCATCAATTTCCCATGGTCGCCAGAAACCAAGGAAATCACTATCTAAACCTCACCAAGAAAGTAATATTGTTTTAGGTTTGTCTGAATTTTATTGTTATTGTGTTTTTGTGGTTTTCCAACAGTTATGTCATAATTAAGTAATACGAACATATATGTTAACAACATATTGGAAATGATCTCAACATATAACTTCACTTAAATTTGCATAACAATAACATCAAAATCAATCAAAGCAAATTTCAATTTCACATATGAATAATTCTTAATTCCTTAGGTAATTATCACTAATTCAACACAAAATAATATCAATCCCTTAGGTATTAGTTCATACTAAATCCAATTGTAAAATTCAAGGGAACCCTAACCATTCACCTAATTCCTTAGGCTGAAATGACTAAGTTAGCAAGTGCAAACCTGGGGCTTTCATCATGATTCCTCTCTAATGATTGCTTCGGAATGAGTCTTGGATTTCCCAATCCAAGAAGTGTAATCCAACACTTGCTGTGTTCAGAACTTACTTCAATTGCATCCTCTGCTTCAATTACTTGAATCTCACATTCATTGCAACTTTGATCAATCCCAATCCCAGGGATTTAAGTACACATGGAAAAAAGGAAAATGGAATACAAAGAATGAATGTGTAGGAGATGAGAGAATTTAGAGAGAGAAAAATATTACAAAGAGAAAGAAAATCTGAAAATGAGTTAGTTGGTTAATTATTGTCATGTGGATTAAAGTACTTACATGTAAATATACTAACTTAAACTAACTACCTAACTAAATAATTACAATAATGTCATTAATGAATAAGTTCACTTAAGTTACTAGAGGTATAAAGTGCACATGATGGGACAATGCATAAGTGATGAGCGTGTGCATAGGCATATGTACGTGAATAATAGTGTGTGTGTATACCAGGTAAGTGAGCATACAATATATATATCGTTCTTACTGCTCATATTGTTGTGACACTTGTGAATTCAATTAAAAGTATTGTTTCTACTTGTTTACTTGTTATCAAAATTGTGTATGTACATGTATTATTTTGGTATGATAATAGGTTATATGTGTTGGAAACACATTAAGATTACAATTGGTAGTAAAATTGATTAATGTTATTTGATTTGACTTATTACATAATACTTGGAAGGAATTCAGTCTCGACCCTCAGGGTGGGCGAGGTGGGAAACCGCCTAGGGCCCATAAATAAAAGAGACCTGATTTTAGAAATTGTTATGTATGCTGATAAAAAAAAGATTTTTCATAAAATTAACAGTTTTGAGGCATCTATAAATAATGTTTACCTTAATACAGGTGAGAATATTTTAGATTGTCTGTTTGAGGCTCAATGTCTAACTTATTTAAAGACTAGTTTTAATAATAATATTCAAAGTCTAGTTTTAATAATAAAATTAGGCTAAGACTTTTTGAAAAGTCTATTTAATTCTTATATGATTTTATAAAATAAAGTATACTTTATAAATGCACATAATATTTTCTATGTATAAAGTTAATCTATTAGATTAAAATATGTTAAAATTAACTTAAATATGTAAAATTATATATATATATATATATATATTGTATTTGTCGTTAACTTTTTAGAGGCTTACTTGTTTACTTAAGATGAGTTTATTGATATTTAATATTTATTTGTTGTCATTTTTATTGGTTTTAACATAAATCAAGTTTTTATATAGACTATCAAGATAATTTAACCTTTTAAATAGAATAGACCAGACCTAAAAATATAGTCTATGTCAAGTAACCAAATAATTTAGGCTTTACAATTAACTATGAATAAATTTTTTCATTTTTTAACATTGTTTTATCGCTTTGATATTACTACTGTTAAACTACTTTTTTGTCTTCTTACTATTACTAGCGAACAATTTGATTAAAGTTAATCTAGTAGTATACATATTGCTATTGTTGATACAAATATGAGAACATTTTAATTTTTATGGCGCTATAGTTAATTTTCAAATTTCAAGTAATATAAAAATTGTTACTTAAATTATAAAACTATTTTATTTGACAATGAAAAACCATTTATTCATTTTATGGGTCCCTTATACTTGCTATGCTCGGGCCCTAAAAAGATCAAGAACACCCTGAGAATCAAGTCATTGAATGATTTATGACCACCACGATTCAATCATTTCAAATTAATTAAGGTTGATGTTTCAATATAAAGTGTGCACTTATAGTTGTGGAGTCTTAATCGTCACCCGGGTCAAGTGGGAAATTTTAGATTATTTTAATAATTAATATAATGACACTACAACTTATGGTTTAACTCTAATTAATGAATTTAATGTGATGATTGGTAATTATAAAAGATAAAGTCAATGTGATTTTAATTTAAAATCCAAATTTTAAATTAAAAGGAAACCCCTTTCTTAACAAGAAAATATAAGTTACTCAAAAAAAGAAAATTGAGTAACCAGAAAAGCACAATCAGTTTTTCTCAGTCTCCCTCTACCTCTACAAACAGGGTCTTCTATCTAATCTACTCTCCAGGGGCTTCCACATAACGTCATGTTTCGACCATTTTTTCTTCAGCCTATAATATACCAGCTCATCCATTGCAACACTGTCAACTCTGGCAGGTGAACAAACTTAACAAATTAAAGAGTTAAGTAAAGGAATTAACATCATTCATGTCAAAAACCATCACCAAAGTTGTGATTCGTCGAAATACCGCCAAGTTTCCCACAGAAAAACCGTCACCAAGGGGAGCCATCCATACCGAAACATCGACAGCATAGTACTTAGTGTTTATAGACTATCTTTCTAATCAACAACAACAAATATCCGAGAATCATGCACTATCCTAAAGTCTTATCTTATCTCTAACTTCTTATACAATCTTTCCCTTAAATTGTGCACTCTTATCTTATCTTTTAACTTCTGTTGAAATCTTATCTTATCTCTAACTTCTATTATTTAGGAACCATATATCTCCTATACCTCTATATATGTCACTGTATGTTAACTTCAAAGTGTAATACAGGATTGTATTTTTCTACATGGTATCAAATCTGCAAAAGCTTAACCAGCCTATTTCGATTCTATCAATGGCCCACATTTCTTCCCTTGTGGAATTAAACATTGCTACCCAACTTCCCATCAAACTCTCTTCTTCAAACTACCCTACCTGGTACACCTAAATCACTCTCTTATTCAATGCCAACAATCTTACTGGATTTATCAACGACACCCTTCCATGTCCATCTGCCACAATCGCTTTTGGAGAGACGGTTGTTGACAATCCTACCTTTCTTCATTGGAAGCGTCGGGATAACTATGTGCTTCTTGCTCTCTTGGGTTCCTGTGGTCCTGAGGCGCAAATAGTAATGTCCTTTACAACCTCCTCTACTGATGTAATGGCAAGATTGAAGAAGGCTTATGCCAATCTGTCTTGCACACGAATAATGTCCCTCAAAGAGCGTTCGATGAAATCTATGACAAACTTGTGGATTACGAAATTTTTCTTCAACGAGAGGACCGTCAACAACCTTCCTTCCCTGTTACTGCCAACCATGTCTCGCGTTCATCAATTTCCCATGGTCGCCAGAAACCAAGGAAATCACTATCTAAACCTCACCAAGAAAGTAATGTTGTTTTTAGGTTTGTCTGAATTTTATTGTTATTGTGGTTTTGTGGTTTTCCAATAATTATGTCATAATTAAGTAATAAGAACATATATGTTAACAACAGATTGGAAATGATCTCAACATATAACTTCACTTAAATTTGCATAACAATAACATCAAAATCAATCAAAGCAAATTTCAATTTCACAGATGAATAATTCTTAATTCCTTAGGTAATTATCACTAATTCAACACAAAATAATGTCAATCCCTTAGGTATTAGTTCATACTAAATCCAATTGTAAAATTCAAGGGAACCCTAACCATTCACCTAATTCCTTAGGCTGAAATGACTAAGTTAGCAAGTGCAAACCTGGGGCTTTCATCATGATTCCTCTCTAATGATTGCTTCGGAATGAGTCTTGGATTTCCCAATCCAAGAAGTGTAATCCAACACTTGCTGTGTTCAGAACTTACTTCAATTGCATCCTCTGCTTCAATTACTTGAATCTCACATTCATTACAACTTTGATCAATCCCAATCCCAGGGATTTAAATACACATGGAAAAAAGGAAAATGGAATACAAAGAATGAATGTGTAGGAGATGAGAGAATTTAGAGAGAGAAAAATATTACAAAGAGAAAGAAAATCTGAAAATGAGTTAGTTGGTTAATTATTGTCATGTGGATTAAAGTACTTACATGTATATATACTAACTTAAACTAACTACCTAACTAAATAATTACAATAATGTCATTAATGAATATGTACACATAAATAAGTTCACTTTATGTTACTAGAGGTATAAAGTGCACATGATGGGACAATGCATAAGTGATGAGCGTGTGCATAGGCGTATGGACGTGAATAATAGTGTGTGTGTGTGTATGCCAGGTAAGTGAGCATGGTCCAGAGAATGGGCGTTTGAATGGTAGGTTGTGGCGTATGAACATTGAGTCCCTGGCTTGATGGGTTTTGTGACATCCCTCGGTCGACATAAGACAATCCTTACACTTGGTTGCCTCAGTTGACTAAGAGTGTCACATATAAGTTGTAAAAATTGAGAAAGTTTTTTTTGTACATTAAGAAAAGAATCATAAAACATGGTGGATTAACATTCATTTCATTAATAATATCAGTTCATACAAGATTCAACATGGTGTACATACTCAAAATGAAATCAGGGGCATGCACGCTCCCATAATATAAATAAAATACAACTTAACTAATAAATAAAGGAGACAACTAGACTGCCCTTACGACAGCCGGTCCCAAAACTTGACCCCACTACTGCCATTGTTCGGCACCAATCTTTCTTCCACAAGAATCCTAATTCATAATATCACCCTGACTAAGAATCCTCATCGTCAGAAGGACTAGGGGATCTCTAGAGGGGCCAAGGCTCCCTCGGGCCATGACTATCCTCCTAGGAGGGGTGCACCCTTGAACGATGTCTCCCAGGACACCTCTCAGGAGGTATGCACCCTTGGATGATACATTGATCATTTATGTCACATTACCGACAGTATCTGAAAAGGTATCCAACACACCCTTCATTACTTCCATTCATCTCCCTCTATAAATATCCACATGAAAGGTAAACTATGGGACCTCTCTTCTACTCTTTACTCTTATATTGACCAATTTACTCTGACATCTACTGACTTAAGCATTGGAGATGCTTTAAGGGACACACCACCTTCAGTTTCTTCTAAGCATTTTTTGTAGGTACCTTGGTTGGTGCTAATATCAGTCACAAGGAGCATATCGGCCCGGTACGATTGCACTCCTTAAGACACCCTAAACATCTGACTTCGGTTCCAAGATTGATCAACAATTCACTGTTGGATGAATCACATTCCAATTTAATTTTTTCAATACACTATATAAAGAAGCATGATAAGTTTTATACATATATCTCTTATAATATATATAAAAAAAATTTAAGATGACAAGTTTTACATATAAATTATAATTTCTATTCTTTTGAACAGTGGGATTGAGAGTAGAGGATGAAGGATCCTTTATTTCGACCATTTAAATATTTATGGAAAATATCAATTGTTTTCAATTTACAGGATACATATAAATAATATGATAAACTTTAAAGATAAAAATAAACGTATATTAAATATTTTTAAATTGCAATAAAGTAAAACAAGGAACTCAATCTTATATAAAATACACAAAATATTAAAAAGTTAAGTTTAAATCATAAGTTATTCATATAAATTATTGCGTTTTATTTTTTGAAAAATCTCGTAGAATGATTAAACTAATGAAATATTAAAAAAAAACTAACTCAACGTATGTTTTTTCTATGACATATTTATATGGTGCTATATACAATCACGATTGTCTTCCCCCTTTTGATTTTTATTTTATTTCAGTAATAATAAAAAAAAAACATGTTAAAGTTCACAATCGTAAGAAGTTCCGACCCGGATGTAATAATGGGTACTTTAAGTTGAATCATTGTAAGCCAGAAAGTAAATAACAAATAAATATATTACATATTTGATCGATTATGGTGGCAAGCCATGTTTTACTCCTAATATAGTGCTAATCACTCCCATCTTAGTGTCCTAAATTAGTAAAATATTATCGTGGCACCATATCTCACCCACAGAAATTAATCTGCAGAGACTGCCTTAACACACAAGCATCATGCACCCAAAAAATTTGGGGTTGCAATTATTCGTTTGACCTTCAACTAATTAACCGTAACATAGTTGATGCTTGGGACACATTAATGGAAGCCACACACGTGCACGCGAACTTAATTGGTATTGCCATATAAAGTGAATTGACTCTACTATCTGGATTAGGAATTTGCATGATGATTTGCAAAGTAATTCATGGCTTTCATTTGAGCACATTCCAAATTGTGTTCTGGATTTAGAACTTGTTTTTTTACTCTTTACATTCTTACCAGCCAAGAACAACAATGAGGCAAGTTGTGACTATTGCAATTGCTGCTACACTTGGGAATCTGCTGGTTGGATGGGATAGTTCAACCATTGCAGGTTATGACATCCTTTTTACTGTCAAATTACATTCGAATAATGTTTTTGTATCTTTCTTGTTCAATTCCTTACATATCTGAAAATCAATAACATTATATATATACATCTCCATTGGATGTCAAGGTTTCTTTTATCGATAGTGAAACACAGACTTAATATACAATCTTTTTCTCTACAAGTGGTATATGTGTTCCTTGAAAAGTGTTGTTGCCTGATCCTCAATTTCATAATAACTCCCTAAAACAATAAGAAAACTGTTTCATTTTAATATTTATTACATCTTTTTTATTTTACTCCTAAATATTTAATGTTTTTATGTTTGTGCCATTAATATAGAATAGTAAAAAGTAAATTTTCTTTTAAAAAATCAAAATAATAAATATTCTTCTAAAGTTTCTGGTATAATAAATTTATAATATCAACAAAGGGAGTATAATTTGGTTCATAAATATAGAATTTCATTTTCTATCTATAATTTAGTCCCTGATATGTAAACTTGCTCAAAATTTAATCTTTTGTCAACCACTGTTAAAAGAGGACTGAAATGGTATACAAGAATAGCTTGATGAACAAATTAAGGCAACGTGCAGGCGGCATGACTTACATCAAACAAGAGTTCAAGTTGGAGTCTAATCCGACACTTGAAGGCCTAATTGTGTCCATATCGTTTCTCAGCAGCACATTTGTGACAATATTCTCTGGGACAGTTTCGGACATGCTAGGAAGGCGTCCTATGTTGATAACATCATCAATCATGTTTTTCACAAGCGGTTTGGTGATGCTATGGGCCCCAAATGTTGTTGTTGTTCTGTTTTCAAGGCTATTGGATGGAATTGCCAATGCACTGACCATAACACTTACTCCTCTCTACATTTCGGAGATAGCACCACCTGATATCAGAGGCACACTCAACACTCTCCCACAGTTTTCATGCTCTACTGGAATGTTTCTGGCCTACATCATGGTGTTTGCTTTGTCTTTGATGGACTCACCCAGTTGGAGAGTAATGCTTGGTGTTGTTTCTATTCCTTCTGTTGCTTATTTTTTTCTCGCAGTGTTTTACCTTCCCGAATCTCCTCCCTGGCTTGTAAGTAAAGGTAGAATCCCCGAGGCTAAGAAGGTTCTGCAAAGAATTCGTGGGGTTGAAGATGTTACAGGTGAGACTTAACTAGCTTAGGTCTATTTATTTTCAGAAAAAGGTTTTTGTTCTCATTTTCTGTTTTTACTTATAATTACAAAAGTATCTTCTTTTCTATAAAAACTTTGGATATAAATACTGAAAACAATATTTCCGTATCGCCCTGTATCCGAATCTTTAAAGAAAAAAAGTCATATTAGCATGGTGATTTGGTATGCAGGGGAATTGGCATTGCTGGCTGAGGGTACAAGTCCAGGGGGTGAAGCAACAACCATAGAAGAGTACATAGTATCCCCTGCCAATGATATAATGGCAAACAAGGAAGCAGGTAAGGATTGCATAAAGCTATATGGAGCCAGCCAAGGGGTTTCAATGGTTGCTCAGCCAGTGAGTGGACAAGGTAGCATGATATTGGGCAGCATGTTAGCCTTGTCACGCCAGGGAAGCATAGTTGCACAAGCTGCTGCGAATCTTAAGGACCCTTTAGTCAATCTCTTTGGGAGCATGCATGAGAATAACAACCCTAACCCCCCTGAGTCTGAAGGATCAAGAGTTAATCTAATGTCCAAAGTGGGAAGTCTCTCTAGTATAGCAGACCCAAATGACAACTTGCAGGCTCCATTACTTGGCATGGGAAGCAAGAGTAACATTGCAGGGGAAATGATTCCTAAGAACACAAACATTGGTGGAGGGTGGCAATTGGTTTATAAATCAGCTGAGGGTGCTGGTGGTGGGAAAAAGGAAGGAGGAATCCAAAGGGTTTATCTGCGTGCAGATCCTACTTCAGGGTCTCAGCAGCAGCAAGCTGGTTCATTTTATTCTGGTTATGACTATGCAGATGGTGGTGGTGGAGAGGGTTTTCAGGCATCTGCACTTGTTAGCCATTCAGTTCTCTGTACAAAGGATATGTCTTTTAAACCTGAAGCTGCTGCAAAACGTACATCTTGGACAGGTTTGTTAGACCCAGGAGTTAGGCGTGCCTTATTTGTTGGAGTTGGATTACAAATTCTTCAGCAGGTACAACTAGTTCTTGTTAACAACATATTGTTTTGGTTTTGATACCTAACATTCATGTTTATCTGTTTAGGAACAAGGTGAATTTTATTCCTTTTTATTTATCGATATAATAGTTCTAGAGAATATTAACTTACTACTTTCACTAATACCATTCTATCAATAAAAAGAAATAACTGAAGGAGAGAATCAAAGAAAACTTGTAATTAAATAAATGAAGGTATATTCTAAATTTCATCCAAGAAGTATTATTCAAGGACTTCTAATTGTATTACGGTTAATTTTCTAAATTCTAAGTCATTTGCTGAGTACGTGATGTTGTTTCCAGGGGTCAGTTTCCTCACATTTTAAACTTAGTTGTAGCAAAATTGGTATATATATTGTCCAGAATATTGAAGCTGTATATATTTTTTCGTGGTTTTATTCAATTTCATGCTAGATTTTTGTTGTACTTTATTTCATGATAGATTCACCAAAATTTATGTTGCAGAGTGCTGGTATAAATGGATTTCTGTACTATGCTCCCCAAATTCTTGAGCAGGCAGGGGTTGGGGCTCTTCTGTCAAACTTGGGCATTAGTTCAACATCTGGGTCGTTACTTGTAAATGTCATTACAACATTTGCCATGCTTCCTTGTATAGCTACTTCCATGAGGCTCATGGATATTGCTGGAAGGAGGTATTTATATTTTAACTCCTTGTTGGTCTTAAATGCTTGGAATATGCTAGGCAGCACAACACTTATAAATAGTACATACGGGACATTTGGAATACTTATAGGTAGTTGCACTTTATAATTTTTCCTTCTACAACTTTTATATATCAACACAAATTAAAATACCATAATAGTTTGACAAATTTTAACATGCCCACATTGATTTATGCACTTGTTTACTACATGAAATCTCTATTTAAGATGTTCTTTTATTACTTTTAATTTTAACTTTATTTTATTGGTTAGTCCTTTAACAGGGTCATGTCCATATTTTAAAATTTGTTATCAAGATAAAATTGAATGAACATGAAGAAGAGAATTAACAAGAGCTTTTTAGAAAATGATTTTCTTATTGATTGAAGAATGAATACGGGAGCTTATATACAAGTTAAATAAAAGGAGAGAAAGGTTGTTAGGTTAACTAACTCACTAACTCATCATCAACTAAGTTAACTAATAAGCTGAAAATTAACTGGCATCTAATACCCGCCCCCCCCTCCACCCCCAGTGATGGTGGGAAAATATTCATCATTCCCAGCTCAGAGAAAAAACCATGAAAGTATCATGGAAACAAAACCTAAGTAAAAATGTCATCAACTTGATCATAGTTAAAATTAGGAGGAGCTTCATGAGTTGAAGTTGCAGCTTCTCTTAAATTATGTGTGGCGGTCAATGTCTAGGTGTTTGGTTCTCTCATGGAACACAGGATTGGAGGCAATGTGAAGGACACTTAGATTATCATAATAGAGTACAAGTTTCTTGGTGCATTTCACTTGCAACTCTCAAAGGAGGTAAGTCAACCATTGTAGCTCGAGTGTGGTAGCTCCTAAAAATGTCTACTTAATTTCAGAAGAAAATTGGGAGTGGCCAATAAAGAAGCAATAACCTAAAATTGATCTCCTAGTCAAGGTACAATTTCCCCAATCTGCATCATTATATCCTTAAAGCTGAAGGGAGAAGGATGCTATAAAGAATAACCCAGAACTAGAAAATTCTTGAGGCACTTGATGATCCTTAAAGCTGCAATATGATGTTTAGCATTTGGTGCATTGAGAAATTAGGTCAATTGATGCACAACAAAAGTAATATTCGGCTTGGTGGTGGTAAGATACAAAAGTCAACCAATGAGTCTCATATATGCACATCTAGGCAGTACTTTCTTTGGCACAAAGAAATGCCTTTGTCTGATTTGATCACTTTAAGGCCTATGAAGTACTTCCTCGATGCCAAATTGAGCCTGTAACATGGTTTTAATTCTACCAAACTCCTAGATTTCATTACCAACCAACACCACATCATCCATAAAAGTAGTGAGAGTAGTGAAGGAAGGGCAAAGTAATCTCAAGAATAGAGAGGAATCTGAGTGTGCCTAGTGATAACCAAAACCAACAAAGGTGAAGCTTAATTTCTCAAACCATTTTGATGTGAATGGAAAATGATTGCCTTGAAATCCAATTGAGAAAGAAGGATATTTTTTTAGGTAAAAATTAAATAAGGATATTGATGTCACACTTAAAAAATAGATGAGAATATGAGTGATAAGTCATAGGTTGACTGCCACAAGTAAACTTGATAGGATTAGTTTGATCGTTACAAGTTGTCTTAATAAGATCAAACTTAGTTCTTAACCTAAGAACCAAGAAACCTTACACAAATGAAAGAATAAAAACTTAAAACTCAAGTTAATTTATTTTGCATCTTGAAGGGTCATATTTATAGGCTTAAGTAAACTATTGAAATCCTAAAGGAAATAAATTCTCATTAGTGCTCAAATTAAGTTCCTTTATCTATGTAACTTCCTTGACATTAATAACTAGGTTGCCTTTTTTTATTCATATCATTGCCTCCTTCTTTAGAATGATTCGTCCTCAAATAATCATTCTTCTTTGGTTGCAACATATGTCTTCCCAAGTCAAAACTCAACTTCTTTAAACCATTTTCACTTGAATTCCTCTAGCATATGAAACCAAATTATGAAATACTTTATATCTAGAGAAGACATCATGATTGTTAAACTCCCTTGAAAATTTCTATCTCAAGACAGGTGATGATTTACTTGAAAACTTTAAAGAATTTTGAGAAAGTTTCTACTTGAAAGATATTTCAATGTTAAAACAATAATTGTTATGATGTGTAATTGTCAAATCAATAGAAAAGAAAACACTTTCAATCTTATATTTTCTTTCTTTTTCTTTTTCATTCAAAGTTTTCATATCTCCCTCATTATGATTTTCATTTACTTTTCATTTCCCTTATTTTCTTTTCTTTAATTCTTTGTTCACATTCTTTAATAACAACACTCAATGGTTGTAATTCTTCAATTTTTTCATCTTTCTTTTCTCTCTTATTTTCTTCATTTTTATTTTTCTTAAACTCTTTATCTTCCTTTCCACCATTTTTCAACACCTCTTTAAAATACTAAATGATGCGAATGGAAGGGGATCACCTTGAAGTTCAATATAAAAAGAAGGATATTTTTTGGGGCATAATGTTAAAGAATGATATTGACATAACACTCAAGAAATAGATGAAAAAGTGAGTGATAAGTCATAGGTTGATCGTTATAGTATAAATTGACTTAAGCAATTTGTAGACATGATTAGGCTTGTCCTTTTAACACCATTATGAACCTTTACATACACATCCTTTTGAAGATCTCCATGTAGAAAGACATTATCAACATCAAGGTGCTATAAATGCTAATAATTAATTGCTACCATTGCTAGGACCAATCTCGTAGTGTTCATTTTGGCTATTGGAGAGAAGGTATCAACATAGTCCACACCTTCAATTTGCTTGTAGCCCTTGGCTACAAGTTAAGCTCTATACCTTATTATGGATCCATCTACATTACTCTTAATCTTATAGACCTATTTTGCACCAATTGGCTTTATCCTAGAAGGTGAGTCCACTAAGGACCAAGTCCTATTCTTCGCAAGGGATTCTAATTCTTGGTTCATGACCTGTATCCAATGTGAGTGTAAGGTTGCCTCTTTGTAATTTGTAGGTTCAATTTCATTCACAGGTACAATGGTATAGGTTCTGTATAGGTGTGAAAGTTTGTCATAGGTGTGATATAAAGAAATAAGATAGTTAGTGGAGACTTAAGAAGTAATGATAGAACAATGATGATTGGCTAAGTGTTATGGTGGTTTGATGATTCTACTGGATCTCCTAAGTGGAAGAATGGTTAAAGTGGTTTGTATAGGATAGGGAGAGGCAATTGTGTCTGTAGTGGGAATAACGGGAATAGGTTCTAAGTTTGGTGGGGGTTGGGAATTTCATCCTTGATATATTTGTTATGAGCGAAAGGTAGTAAGTGTTCATAAAACTAAACATCCTTAGACACAAAAATTTCTATGTTTCCTACATCCATCGGTACATAACCTTTCAACCCTATCCTGTATCCTAGGAACATTGATTTCCTAGCCTTGGATCCAATTTGCCTTTATGGCCACTGAGTGTAGAGTCATGAGACAAAATGCTAAAGACCTTCAACTATTTAAAGTTTGGCTTGCTTCCATGTACATAAAAAGAAATGTGAATTGCCCCCAAACACTGATGAAGGCATTCTGTTAATAAGAAAGGTTGCATGTGCCACAACATAACCCCACAAGTACCTTGGTAGATTAGAATAAAACATGAGGCCCTCAACAACATTCAACAAGTCTTAATGCTTTTTTTCCACTTTCCAATTTTGTTGAGGAGTCTCAATATAACTCCTCTAATGAACTATGCCTTTAGAGGCATAAGACATAGGCATTAGGAACTCCCCTTTTATTGTTTGTTTTAATCACCTTGACCTTTTTATTAAATTAAGTTACAATCAATTCAACAAAAAACTTGAAGACTCAAAAATAAACTTAGAAATGGGAGTTGAATAAGTCATGTTTCCTTTTTAATACCTTTTACAAAATTGATTTTAAAAATAATTTACACAATCGAAGACTTAAGTAAAAGAAAAGAGTTAAGAAGAAATGCAAAAGATTTATATTGGTTCACTTTTAAAGGGGCAAAAACTACATCCAGTGCCTTTAATGTGACGAATTTTCACTAATATATAAAATTCTTATAGACTTAGCATTAAATGTCATAAGTATTCTTAACTTCAGCCACTTCTAAACTTTAGTATTCTTAACTCCAGCCACTTCTGGCTTACACTTCAGTATTCTTAACTCCAACCAATTTTGGCTTTAGCTTCAATATTATTGACTCTAATCACTTCTATCTTGGACTTTAGTATTCTTGACTTTAGTCATTTCTGTCTTAAAAATAAGTATTCTTTCACAATAAGACACTCATGGCTCAATCCATGTATTCTTTAAAAGGCCTCTTAATGCCAAACTGTTTTCTAACTAAAACTAGTATTCTTCATAACCACTATAGGCCTAACAGATTTGAGTGTTTGGTTTGAATGAATGAAATGAAAATTAGATTTCAAGCTTCTAACTTAGCACAACCAAGGATAAGTTTGTTAACGAACTTTTACAATAAAAGCAAGCTTGAAATAAGACAACAACAACTAAGTGTATCAAAGAAAAAGAATGAAAGAACTATACCCAAGTGTTTCAATACAAGATAGTTCTGAATTTGCGATCCTTGTTCTTTGTGTTATGACTTCTCTTTTTCTTCGTAAGTCTGAGTCTTCTATTTATAACTTCCCATAAGTGTGTGACCGTTGCAGTATCTGAGAATAAAATAATGATCCATTTACTTGTAGTATGAGCAGGTGTATCCTTATGTAGCGTGAATGGAAGGATAACTAGATGTTTCATTTTATGCACTGCCCATATCTCGTTGTTTAGTGCACGTGTGATAGTTGGCATTTTGGTTAGTGAGGTGAATATTTAAATGCATCTTGCTTCAACATACCTATCAAGATTAAGCAAACTTTCAAGGATGTCTTAGATCTTACAACTTGAAGCCTTTTTTTAACTTGATGGTACAGACTTTGTAAGATTTCTTGAAAGGCATTATAACTTGGCAATTTTCTGGCTTGGTTGTATAGTGTCATGTCAACAGACTTAGAGATCAAAGTATTGATTCTTAAGACTTGTACATGATCTTCATTAAAGTAGACCTTTAGACTTGGGGTTTATACTGCTTCTGTCTAGACAACTCTTAATGTAATTCTTCATAGCAAACTTAGGCTTCAAACAACTTCTTAAAGGCATCATATTCTAGCATACTTAAGCAGACTTCTATCTTAACTTGTTGATTTCTTAAAGTATCTTCATGAGGAATCTTGACACTATCTTTCAGAACACTCAGGATCACTAAGTTATCTTTCCTTATGTTTATCTTCCTCATAAGCTATAGGTTTGTAGACTTAGATTTAACTACACACTTGACATATATGTTTATTCTTTAACAGACTTTATCACTTAAGACCTTCTGTATGCAATCACACAAAATTCTAGGGCACTAGCTGTCTTGTTTGTAACAATATACTTGGTTCTAACAATCTCCCTTTTTTTGTTAATAACAAACATTAAGTCTTAACTAAAAAAGTTTGTAAGAGACAAGACATGTCTCTCCCTTAGATCAACATTCAATGTAAAGAAGTATCAAGTCTTTGCAGATGTTGTATGGTAGATGCTTTGTTGAAATCAAAGCATGTGTTGGGGCTATAAGCAAAGCTAGTTGCAAATTATTCAAAGTTGTCTTGGTTTGTGTTGCCTTTTTATTTTATGGCATGAGTCTTGTTGTATCAAAGTATTTGCATGACTCAGTAAATTGCAATTGACTTTGAGGTCCTACAAAGATAACACCAAACTAGAGAATCCTTTTCAGGCATGGTTAGTGTAGTTTTTGAATAAAGCCTATTTATCTAAAAAAAGAATTAAAGCATAAGCTTATTTCTTTATCATAGCCAGAGATATATAGCTAACCATTTTGAGAAGATGTGTATTTAAGCTAAAAAGAGTTAACTTACAGACTTTATAATCATACACATGTATTAGAGCTAGTATATTTAATCAGAAATGCAAGTATCATAACTTGACAAAACAAAACATGATTAGTGTAATATAGCATTTTATCTAAAAATAGTAATATGTATCAGAGCTAATAAAAATAATACTCATAAAAATAACATCACATGTCAAAACAAGCATATATCAGAGTAAGGATTAGTGCAATAAAAATCACATAAGCATACACATAAAAATACAGACTTTATTAAGAGAAAAAACATAAACAGATGCATTATTTGTATGCATGAGACACGTTTGTTTTTGTTACATGGGAGATATAAATCTCATCTACGTCATTTACACCCCTTTATACAATTTGTTCACTATCCAATTACAACTTTTATGATCACCTTATTATAGATGGAATTTGATTGTATTTAAACAATAAACTCTTTATGTAAGACCATAGTGGCTTCAAATTGAAGGACCATATATATCATTATCACATTAAGAACCATTTATGACTTTCATATACTGATCCATGCAACATTCTCATGTTAGGTCTATCTAGTACACCATTACTCTTAATATGTATTCATGTGAAGACTTCATATCACCATATCTATGATTTATGAGATCAGATCATCAATACACTCACACAATAATCTTAATGTATTTATATGTTCCCATATAAATACTTGATTATGGATATTTTAGGAATATTTCTCATATGACCTACTATTTCAAGGATAAATAGGTTTTAAAGAAATTTTTTAAAAATGAAAAGACTTATTTTATTGATAAGCATAAACCCGATGCAATGAAAAGCATAATAGCTCATAGTGCATACACCAACAAGACTTACTAAACAACATTGTCATTTTTTCGTAGCAATGTGCTTGATTCTTTATTTTGGTGAAGACTATGCAGGTTTCTCAATCTTAATAAAATTTAACACATGCTCATCTTCTATAGGCTTAGGAGCCTTCCCTTTAGTAGAGATAAACTTTTCCTTCTAGTTTTTAAAAACTAGTTTGGACCTTGGTTTCCTAGCCACTGAGGTAACAAACTCAAGCTTAAGAGCAGGTTCCTTAACCCTCTCAAATTCATCTACCTCACTCTCAATTACACCAACCTTCCTCTTTAAAACAAGCTTTGACTTCTTCAAAACAATGGAGAAAGGTCCAATTATGGATGAGAAATAAGAAATTCTATTTACATCAAACAAAGAGCTCATAGGAACACTAACAACTTCTAAAATCTAATTAAGCAGCAAAGGATAATGGATCTTTTTCTATTTCTCTTATAAAGAGGTTTTCATGTAGTTCATGATGATGTAAGGTAGGCTTACCCTTTTCTTTGTCATTATATGCTACATGGAAAACCTATCCAGTTTGGTCACTGAGTCTTTTACACTTTTTCTAAGGGTAAAGATAAGCTTCATCTAGAGATGTAGACACTTGACCTTGAGAACTAGGCTCTTTGATACAATAGAGTTAGTATATTTATCTCTATTAAGGATTCTATTTATAGTGCTTGAGGCAATAACAACTAGTTCAAAATCTTCTTGATAAGAGCCTTCTTTATGAGGGCATCCATACAATGCTTAATGGTTTCTTCATCAGACATATTCTTTTTCTTTATGAGAACATCACTTATTACAAGATTCTCCTTGTCATCCTTTGCAGAGTTCTAAAACTTTATAGCGAGAGTAGAAGAGTAGAAGTTCTTCGTCATGCAAAAAAGGGATCCATATAATCCCACTTAACTTTGGCACAACATCTCTTTCTTCTAACCTATACTCCATAGGAGTGAAGTATTAAGACTCAATAATATATTACTTTGAGTACAAATCTGTCGTGAAACAAAGATTGAAAAATAGAGAACAAGGTGTTTTTTTGAAAGAGAGAGCTTAAGGAAAAAGAAGAAGATTTTGCTTTCGAGAAGGTGAAAATGATTTAAGTGAAAAGGTTTAGGTTCTTCCCAAACTTAAAGAATAACATGAAAAGAAGTTGTTGGGTTTTTAGCAGACAACAATATTAAAACATTAAAGGGATGGGAGAATAAAGGTTTATGTGTTTGAGATAAAATGTGGGAAAAAGAAAATTAATTCAATAGAACTCCCATCACTCATACTTTCAAAATAGTTTTAAAACTCTATTTTTTCAATTTTCAAAAACATTTGAAAATATAATTAAATATACGGAAATTAATTTTAGAAATTAAGATTAATCATAAATTTATAGAGTCTTAGACTTAAGTAGTATGCATACAGGTGTATCTAACAAATTTAGAAACATGCAACAACTTGACAAACAATTAATGCATGGAATAGACTTATGCATACATATGCATGAAAACATCATTCCACGTTTCTCATATATAGATTGTCTTATGAAAACAAACCTAACAAGTAGTTTGGTGAAGATGTTAACCCATTGATTAAGTAACAACAAATACATAACAATAATACCTTTCTATAGATAATCTCTAATGAAATGATACCTTACCTCAATCTACTTTGCCTTAAAGTACTGAATTAGATTTTAAGGAGATTCATAGCATTTTGTTATCATATGAAATAGGTATCTGATGCTCCTTAATTAAATAGTCTTCAAGTTAATTACTAATCCATAAAAGTTATGAACAATAGTTTACAATTGACATATATTATGATTTTATAGTAGATAGTTCTATGGAGTTTTGTTTCTTGTTTGCTCAAGAGATCGGACTCTGTCAAGGGAGTGACATCCACCACTTGTACTTTTTCTATTAATTCTGTCACTTGTAAAGTATGCATCATAATAACTAGAGAGACTGAAAGAATTTGTTTTTTTATAATACAATCCTAGGTTAGTGGTAAAAATAAAATATCTTATGATGGTTCAGCGAACAGACTTAGAATGAGGGATTGAATAAGTCTGTTCACTTTTTTAAACCAAAAAGTGATATTCAAATAGAACAATGTTGTGCACAGCAGACCAAACTTTTGCTTATACGGAGAGCGTAATACTTTGATTAAGCGAGCGTATTTTTGCCAGACTTTTATTATCGAGTATAATAATAATAATGCGCCAGACTTTTGATAGTAAAGAGTAAGAGAGAAAGAGACTATACACAAGCGATTTATACTGGTTCACCTCCAACTTGGAGACTACATCCAGTACCTTCAAATCTGAAGGATTTCCACTATGTAAAAACATTTTACATCAGTTGTTGAGTATTATTGACTCTAACCACTTTTGGCTTAAGCATAACTTGTGCTTCAAGTATTCTTGACACCGGCCACTCCTGGCCCTGAGTATTCTTGACTCCAGTCACTCTTGGCTTAAGCACACCCTGTGCTTACGAGTATTATTTTGCAAGCACTCACTCCTAGGGCAGACCCAAGTATTCTTTCATGAGCCACTTCTGGCTCAAACTCAAGTATTCTTTCTAAAGCCTCTTCAAGCCAAAGTGTTTCCCAATAGCTCACTCAGACTGGTGTTTACTAAAGATTGGAAATGTTGATACATAAACATTTGGGCATGTGTGTATTCTCCTGATTTTGTAAGACCTGCTCATCCTTCTCTTCTGATTTAGTCTCACAAGCTCTCTCTTTTTTTCTTTTCTTCTATATTTTTCTTTATATCTCTCTATTCTTCTTTTGTAATCTCTTTTCTTTTCTTGAGAGACATCTATTCTATTACACACACATATATCTTTATGTATCACTCTTATTTTTGCATTGTGTGTATTCTTTCCCATACACCATGTCTGGAGGTTTTGCAACATATAAATACTTGTTTCATGGAGATAGATCCATTGGATGACCGTTTGAAATTTATTCCATCTCATGAGAAAGTGATTTTTCTTCTGATTGGTCAGAGAGACGTTTTGCATATTTTGTATGGAATAGAGAACTTTTGTGATGAAGACAAACAAGGATTGTAAATTTTTCACCAAAAGAGATATTCCTTGATTAAAGGAATTCTAACATCTTAGAAAGTTGGTGAAAATGGATGCCCCGAGATCAGTTTGAGATTTGACTTGTTTGGGTATTTTCCTTGTTGTGATAGTTCTTTTCGCTGAGAAGGAAAGATACTTTGTTGAGTCATCATATATAGGTCCAGACTTGATTCATTCAAGGGTAACATTTGAAGCTAGATTGAGGTCTGGTGAATCAAAAAGTGTTAATGATGAGGCTCAAATCTTCAAGAAATAAAAAATATTCCAGTTATTTCTTTGCGATTTTGAAGAAGGTCTGAAGCAGCTTTTATCCCGACAGTTCGTAAGGATAAAGTCTAATTAAAGTAGGTTGCTTTGAGGAGATGACTCTTTCATGTTCCTGAAGCTTGCTGTATGATTTAATGAGTCTGGGTCTGGTATAAGTTTAGATGAACGCTTTTCTTTTAAGAGACTTTCGTAGACTTTGAGTGTTTCTTTGAAACATAACCTTCATAGTTGAGTCTTACTAGATTTATTGGATACGAGCTCCTCCTTTGATTTATAACATGTGCTTTATATCTTGAAACACTTGAATGATCTTTATCAAACGTTTAATAACTCCTAACATGATTAATTAAGATGCTTGATGTTGGTTATCAACAAATCTAAGAGTGCTTCAAATATTTTCTTGGTTCCAACACCTTAGAATTCTTTTAGCAGCTAAGAGATAAGATTCTCTAGAATCAAACTGATATCTTGCATAAATGAAAACACTAAAATGATATCAGGTCTACTAGAGGTTAAGTACAGAAGAGATCCTATCATACCTCTATACAGAGTCTGATATATAGGATTACCAGATTCATCCTTATTGATAACATGTGATGAATGCATTGGTGTGGACATTGCCTTAAAGTATGCCATCTTGAACTTCTTCAATACCTCCTTTGTGTATTCTACTGATGTATAAAGATTCTAGAGCCTATTTGTTTTATCTACAGACCTAAAAAGAACTTAAGTTCTCTCACCATGCTCATTCCAAACTTTGTCTACATCAACTAAGAAAATTCCTTACCTAAGGATCCATTAGTGACAATAAATACTATGTCATCAATAAAAATTTATACTATTAAGATATCTTTATTAGAGCTTTTTCTAATTGTGTCAAATTTTCCTCTAGCAAAGTCTTTTGACAAAAGAAAATTGTCGAGTCTATCATACTAAGCTCTTGGTGCTTGTTTCAGACCAAACAATGTTTTGCTTAATTTGAAAACATTATTAGGACAAGTTACATCTTCAAAACCAAGAGGTTGTTCAACAAAGACTTCCTTGTCTATAAATCTATTCAAGAAAGCACTCTTGACATCCATATGATAAAGCTTGATATTATTATGAGAAGCAAAAGCAAGTATTATTTTAATAGCTTTAAGTCTTGTAATAGGAGCAAAGGTTTTAGTAAAGTCAATATCTTTTTGTTGATTATAACCTTGAGCTACTAGCCTAGTTTTATTTCTTACAACTTTGCCATCTTCTTCAAGCTTATTTCTAATCACCCACTTGGTACTAACTATGATTTTATTGTTTTTTTTCTATCTAAGAGTCCAAACTTTGTTCCTTTTAAATTGATTAAGTTCTTCTTGCATAGTCAAAATCCAATTTATATCTTTTAAAGCTTCATCAACAAACTTTGGTTCTATTTCAAAAACTAAAGCTATAGAGGATTGGTGATGTATTAATGATATGGTTTCCACTCCAATAAACTAATCTCCTATGATATGTTCTAAACTTCCAATTCATTGGCTTAGAAGGATTAAGTTTTGTTGACTGATTCTGTATTATCTGGTACTACTGAGACTACTGAATAGTAGGTTCAAACTTTGGAGATTCTAGTTCTGATTTTTTAACTTGCACAAATTCATTTTCTAGATCTCATAGTCTTCTATCAATTTGTTGCAAGTCATCAAGTTTAACATGCTTTGATTCTCAGTACTCTAAGTCCTAAGGTTATAAACTTTGTAAGAATTAAAGGAATGTGAATACCTATGAAATTCCCTTATCCACTTTGGAATCAAACTTGACATGCTAGTATCTTATGTTAAAAATAAAGCATGTATCATAAAAGGATAAAAGTATGAAATGTTGGGTCTTCTACCTTTCCATAATTCATATGGAGTTATGTTAAGTATAAATATGATAAGTATCCTATTTTGAATACAACATGTTATACTAACATCTTCTACCCAGAAGTATTTTGGTAAATTGTTTTCACAAAGCATGGTGGATGTGAATCCCTTTATCAGAACTTGGGAACAGATTTATCTAGAGCCAAAAACGTATAAAATACATCAAACAGGATTGGAAATGGAAATGGAAATGGATGATTGGGATAAAAAGATGCCACAATCACATATTGATAAACCTAAGGGAATCACCGCAAGAATTGAAAATTCTTGATAAGATTGAAAGTGGTTCAATTAAGAATCTAAGAGAGAAAGCTCTCACAAGCCTAAAGTTTTTTGAACCATCCCAAAAATACCAAATGACGCAAATAGAATGGGGTATCACCTTGAAACTTAGTTTGAGGGGGGATACTTTTTGGGTAAAGGGGTTTAAAGAAGGATATTGATACCAGACTCAAGAAATAGATGAGAATGTGAGTGATAAGTCATGAAAGATAGGTACCACAATTAAAGATTGATAAGCCTAAGATCACCACAATAATAAAAATTCTTAATAAAATCAAAAAGTAGTTCAATGAGGAACCTAAGAGAGAAAACTTTTACTAGACTAAGCTTTTCTGAATAATCTCAAAAATTATTCATCCTCTAATCTCTTGAAGTCAAATATAATTTTTTAATTTGAGTTTGCTTCAATTGGAAATAAATAAAAGAAAAGAAAAAACCTTTGGGGTAATTAGATTGAGTTAGCTTAGTATTAATAAACAAGCTCTATCTTATTAAAATATAAACTAAGTCTTCCAAACTCAGATTGGATAGTTAATATTCTTCTATAGTCCAATTTAGGCCACCTCTTGGGCTTGAATTTGGTTTGGGTTGCTCCACTTATTTCCTCAAAATCCCTTCCTTCTTGAAAAGGATTTGTCCTTAAATCAAAAACATGTTTACCTGCACCAATAGACAAACATTTATAAGAAAGAAAATGAAAAAAATAAAACTCTAAATCCACGAGGGTCAAAAACTAACTTTTTATTATTTGATAAATCAAATGATGTATCAAGCCAATCCACCAAAAATTAAAGAAAATCAAATGCAAAATTGAGCACAAAATTTACCTAAATTTGTTTTTAGGAAATGCATTTTATTAAACATGTTCACATGCATATTTTGATCTAACTTCAAGTAAAATGCTTTAGGAACCAACTCGTGCTCAAAATAATTATTTTTCAATTTGTTATTTCTTAGAGGTCCCTTATAGGCATCTTGCACATCTAGATCAAGAATGAATGATTTTCCAAAATGTTGCTCACTATAACAATAAATAAACATGTAACACAATCAAACAAGACAAAAACAACCCATGAATTAGCATATCCAAAACAAACAGCCTCATATGTAATTGCTTCCAATTAGACTCAAAATAATTTACAAAAAATGACAAAAGGTCTAATTCTCCAATGGCACCATGGTCTAAAGGTATCCCATGAGTTTTTCCTTTAAATGAAATTCCTTATACCAAATCAATAAATTTATTAGTACCAATAAAATCTTTTATGCATAAGAAATTTTTTCCTTGCCATGCCATTCTCATATTTTTCACTCTCAATGCTTTCCTTTTCCTCACTTTTTATTTTTATTTTCTCTTACTTTATCTTAGTCTCCATTTTTATTTTTATTTTCATTTTATCCTTAGCAACCTCACTTGGAGACAAAGGTATAAGAGTGACTTTATGATCTTGATGGACAAATCTATACTTAATAGAATGACCATATTTTATCAAATTGTCAAGGCCTACCAAGTAGCAAATGGCAAGCCTTCATAGGCACCACATCACATAGAACTGTATAACTATACTTTCCTATTGAGAATGAAATCAAAACTTGTCTATTCATTACAAGTTTACCCTTTTCAATCAACCATTGCAATTCATATGTTATAGGATACATTTTAATGGGCGAGTAATGCTTGTCAACTAGTCTCTTGCTAACCACATTAGCATAAGATCCACTATTAACTATCATTTAGCGGGCTTTACCTTCAATCAAGCAATGGATGTGAATATATTTTCTCTTTGGGTTTCACTCTCCTCACTAACTTGGGAACTTAAGAGACATTTAACCATACGAAAATCCTCACTATGTAAAGTTCCACACACATAGCTCTTTTCCTCTCCTTTACTCGAAAAGCTTTTATTTGTTACTTCACCATTGTTTCTATTCACCAAGATATTCTTCTTTGGGCATTTCAATGCAATGTGCCCATTCTCAAGACATTTGAAGCATTTCATGTTTGTATGTTTAGAAACAAAAGACATGCAAGCATTAGTAGAATCAAAATAAAATGTTAAACAATTTTTTCCTTTATGTTCATTTCCTTCCCCTTAGGATGATTCTTCCATTCCTTGGATTGATGAAACTTTCTTTTTAGTCAAGCATTTATTGCAATGGATTTTTGAACAAATTCCTCTAACTCTAAACATGGTTTCTTCTTTACTACATTCTTTACTCCACCTTTCATTATAATATTCCTTCACACTATTTCCTCTTTTCTCCAATCTCTCAAGCTTCTCACACAACTCTCTTTGAGAACGTAAGGGACCACATCTCCTTCTTATATTTCTTTTCATCTCACTTCATGTATCTATTATAGGCTCATCATTCATTCTTCTATCATCTTGTATTTATTTCCACCAATATAATGCATGACCACAAAACTCAAGAGAAGCTAATTTCATTATTTTTCTTCACTAAGACCATTACAAGCAAAGGGTTTTTCAATTTTTAACTTCCACTCAATGTACTCTTCAACTCCACTACTTTTATCATCTCTCATTGTTGTTTCCCTTCTACTATAATAGTCTCTTTCATCATTCTTTCTTCTCCCACATTCTTATTTTTTCTTATTTTTCTCTTTCTTTCCTGTAATTTCATGTCATCCAAATCTATTCCAAACATCCACGACATGCTTACAGCATAAAAATAAATAAATAAACAAAGGAGTCACCACATAACTCATGTGTTTACACTCTTCGAGATGTATCACTTGTGTTTGTTGCTCTTAATTTGGATTTTATATGAATGTAACTTTCTTTCTTTTTACCATTTAGTTTCCTCTTTGAATGCTTAAAGGAATTATAATCAACTCTCACAAGAGATTTCCAACTTGCAGCAAAATAAACAAGGTTCGCCAATAAACAAGGAAACTTAACAAAAAAATAAAACAAAATTAACCCAAACAACAGGTAGCAAAGAACAAATTTACTACTTAATAATAATAGTATAATTATAATAAACACAACAAGGGCAAGAATAAGATACACGATACTAGAATAAGGAACAAAAACTATAAAACACAAAATACATAATTAACAATTTAGAATCCAACAACCTAGGAAACAAAAAGCCATAAAGAATGAATTGATTTCAGTGTGTTTAAAATTCAACAAATTGATTTTTAGTTTATTTTTTAAAAACTATATTTTTTTAGCTTTACATTTCCCCTTTCTTATAAGCCATGCCTTTTTTTTCTTTATTCAATTACACTTTCTTTTCTTTTCTTTTTTCCGTTCAACTACACTTTGTCTTCTTTTTTTTCTTGTTTAAATTCTTCTACACTTTCTTTTTTCTTTTCTTTTTCATTCAACTATTTTTAAATCAAGAACAAAAAAGCAAAATATATGAATAATGAATAAATAGTACCAAATAGTGTAATAGAATTAAAAATTTAGCAAATTATGAAAACCAAGATGAAAAATACCGAAGTGACGAGACTTAATTTCAACTCCAGAATTGTGCTTTGATACCAAATGATGTGAATCCCTTTTCCAAAATTTGGGAACGAATACATCTAGAGCTAGAAACGCATAAAACACACAACTAAATATTGACAGGCCTAAAGGGATTACCATAAGATTCAAAATGGTTCACTTAAGAACCTTAAACACAAGCCTAAGCTTTTCTGAAAAATCTCAAAAGGTATTTATCCCTCTTATCTCTTGAAGTTAAATACAATTTTTTAATTTGTGAGTTTGTTTCATTTGTAAATAAATTAACAACAAGAAAAAACCCTTTAGGACAACAGGATTGAGTTAGCTTAGTGTTTAATAAGTAAGCTTAATCTTGAGGTCTTAGGTTTTAATCTTACTTGAACTATTTTTGTAATTTTATAATGTAAATACAATAAAAAATAAACTGAAAAAACTCATAAAAATACTTTTTAAAAAATAAACTAAGTCTTCCAAATTCAAATTTGATAGTTGGGTCTTCTTCTATAGTTCAACATAGGTCTCCTCTTAGGCTTGGGCTTTAGTTACCCTCATGATGTCCTCATTAATGGTTCTTGCCATTTTCTGTCGATTCCTACTTCTATATATTATCCTATACTTATTGTAGAAAAATCAAATTATTCATTTTCAAGTTCTCTATCATTATCACTTCTTATGGAAACAATACAAAAACCTTTTTCATTTTCAATCTTTTTGCATAATATTCTAAAGACTTTAATAGACTCATCTTTATAAGTAAGGAAGTATACCATGTCATTCTAGTAAAGTCACTAATAAAAACAAGGCCATATTTCTTTTCTACCAGACTTAAAGTTTGAGTAGGACCAAATAATTCTAAATGTAACAATTGAAGAAATCTGTTTTTGCTTCCAAAATAGGTTTTAACTTGTTTTTTTTAGCAAGCCTTACATGTAAGAGAGATATTATAGGAAATTTCTAGTAAACATTTACAAGACCTTGGCTTTTCAATATTAAAACATGTTTCAGACTTATATGTTCAAGCTCTTTATGCTAAATCTATCTCTCTTTTGAATTTAAAATTAAACATGTTACATTTTGATTATTTAGATCAAGATTAACTTTGGAAAGGTTGTTATGTCTGCTAGCAGAAAATAATACATTTCCATTATTCTTAATGATAATACATCTTTCCTTGTCAAAAGAAACATTGTATCCACTATCACAAAATTGACTTATGCTAAGCAAATTATGTTTTTGAGCTTTGACCAAGTATACATTTTCAATCACAATAGTAGGCAACTTACCTACTTTTCCAAGTCCAACAATGTTGTCCGATTGGTTGCCTTCAAAGGCAACAGACCCACTTTTATATTCCTTTAGATCTAGAAACATAGATATGTTTTTTATCATGTGATGTGAGAATCCACTATCCAATTACCATTTGTGGTGTTTCCTTCTTGTTGGCAAGCTCATCTATAAGAGGAATTATCATTAACTTTGGTACCCATATTTTCTTAGGTTCTGAAGGATTAGTGCTGGATGAAATAAATTTGTTTCTTTTATCTTTGATAAAGCACTTTGAAGTGGTATGACCAACTTACCACAGAATGACCAGTGAGAAGACTTAGTTTTGTTTTTAACTTTTGGACTTCTAATAGTCTACCCTATGTTAACAAACTTAATAAAGCCTAGCCCAGGTTTGTCATGGGTAAACTTTGGGATTTTCAAAAGCTTATTCAAATCATCAAACCCATTAACAAACTTGACTAGATCTTATGTAAAGCTTGTCACTATTTCATTTAGCATTTTTTAAATCAATCTTCAAGAGATTATTCACTCATTTAAGCTTGTGTAACTCTCCAAATACATTCTTTCTTGGCAGTCATCATTGGCTTTTACTAATTCAATATTAAGCTTAGAAAGACTAAGATTTCTTTTTTTGCAAGATCTACCACTCTTTTTTCATATTTATTTTGACTTTCTAAAATATTTTCAAAGACTTATGGCTTTTCATAAGAGTAACAAAGTCTTTCAAAAGAATTTCGTAATTTTCTTGAAGAATCTAAAAACTTACCTTAGGATTTGTGCCTTTTATTCTTCATAATTAAATTGAGAATGTGTCAGAATTTGTGCTAGCCATTAGACATATTTAAGTAGACTCTTTATTTTCTTCATCATCGCTTGATGCATTAGAATTTAGATTTTCCCAAATTATTAGACCTTTTTGTTTCTTTGAGAATTTCCTTCTTATCTTTCTTTTTCAATAATTGACAATCTGCTTTCATATGTCTTGATTTCTTTCCATTGAAGCATTCTATATTAGATCTAACAATTTAGGTTTTGAATGAAGACTTACCTTTGAAGTTCTTTTCTGATGCTTTGAGTCTGAACTGAAAGCTTCTTCAGCTTTGAAAGCTTTAAATATGCTCTTTGGTTTTTGGCTGGAAGACTTGAAAATAGAAAATTGTGAACTTCCTTCTCTTGTTATCTCTTTTTGCTTCAACTTGATTTCATGCACTTTGAAACACGGAGTAGTTCATCAATTTTGAAAGTGTTAAGGTCTCTTACTTCTTTAAGAGCTAAACACTTTGCATCAAATTTATTAGGATGTCCTCCTAATAATTAGACATTGATGTCCTTAGTTATGAAGATGGTTTCAAATGCTTAGAGCTTACTCAGCATAGTTTAGAATCTTTCAAACATTTGGTCTATGGTTTCATTGTCCTCCATTTTGAAGTTAATATATTATTTATTCAACAATATTCTTTTGGATCTTTCCACTTTAGAGGTTCCTTCATAGTTTCTTAGAAGGGCAAGTCATACCTCTTTAGTTGTGTTATAACTAAAGACCTTGTTGTATTCTGATATGCTAACAACACATGTGATGAGAAATCTATCTTTTGTATTTTCTTTCATCTTCTTAGTTTCTACAATAGTCCAAAGATCATCTTCTTTGATTTTTTCCTTCAATCAACTTGTGTAAGATGGTATCCACTTACAATAATAGTCCAAAAACTATATTGTGTAGACTTGATGAACATTTTCATCCTATATTTTTAGTAAGCATAGTCCTCGCCTAAGAAGGTTGTAGGTCTATTTAGTGAAGAGCCTTCGGGCACTAATAGATCTTGCTATTTGGCCATGGATCCTTTCCTCTATATAGTTTAAAGTTCTTAATCCAGAGGCTGAGCTCTAATACTAATTTAAGATTCAAAAATAGACTTAGAAGAGGGGTTGATTGAGTCTTGTTTCCTTTTTAATACCTTTTACAGAACTGAGTTCCAAAACAATTCACACAATAGTAGGCTTAAGTAAAAAAGAAAAGTTAAGAAGACTACATGGTAGATTTATATTAGTTCACTTCTAAATAGATATACGCTACATCTAGTACCTTCAATGTCAAGGATTTTCTTTTAAAAAAGTCTTACAGACTTAGCACTGAATGCCTTAAGTAATTTTGACTCTAGCCACTTGTGACTTAGACTTCAATATTCTTGACCCCATCCACTTATAGCTTATTCTTTAGTACTCTTGACTTTAATCATTTTTAGCTTAAACTGCAGTATTCTAGATTTTAACCACTTTTGGCTTAAGTATTCTTGACTCCAACTGCTTCTGGCTTAAACCTAAATATTCTTACATAAGAAGTCAATATTAGCTCAACCCAAGTATTCTTTTATGAGAAGCCACTCTTAGCTCAACTCAAGTATTCTTTCAAAAGTCTCTTCATGCCAAATTGTTTCCTAACTAAAACTTGTATTCTTCATAACCTCTACACGCCTAACAGATTTAAAAGTGTTTGGTTTGAAAGAAAGAATGAAATGAAAACCATATTTCAAGCTTCTAACTTAGCACAATTAAGGATAAGTTTATTAATAAACTTTAACAATTAAAATTAAGCTTGAAATAAGATAATAACAACTAAATATAGTAGAAAAAAGGAATGAAAAAACTATACATAATTGTTTCTACACAAGAGAGTTATGGATTTTCAATGCTTGTTTTTTGTGTTATGATGTCTCTCGTTCTTTGTAGGTCCGGGTCTTTTATTTATAATTTCACATGAGCGCATGACTGTTATAGCATATAAGAATAAAATAATGACTCACTTACTTGTAGTATGGGCAACTATCTCCTTGTGTAGTGTGAGTGGGAGGATAACAACTAAATATTACATTTTATGCAATATCCATACCTGTTTGCTTAGTGCATGTATGATAGTTGCCATTTTGGTTACTGGGGTGAATATTTAACTACAACTTGCTTCAGCGTGCTTATCAGGATTTAGCAGACTTTCAAAGATGCCTTAGATTTTACAACTTGAAGTCCTTTTTAACTTAATGTAGCTAACTTTGTAAGATTTTTTAAAAAAGATTCTAACTTGGTAGTTTTCTAGCTAGATTGCATACTGTCCAGTCAACAAACTTAGAGATTAGAGGATTGATTCTTGAGATTTATACATGATTTTCATTGAGGGTATGCTTTAGGCTTAGGCTTCATATCGCTTTTGTCTTGACAACTTTTAGTGTAATTCTTCATAGTAGACTTGGAGTAGACTTAGGCTTCAAATAACTTCTTAAAGGCATCATGTCCTAGCATTCTCAACCAGACTTATGTCTTGGATTATTGAACTTTCAAAGCATCTTTATGAGAAATCTTGGCATTGTCTTTCAGCAGACTTAGGATCACTAAGCCACATCTTCCTCATATGTTATAGGTTTGTGGACTTAGGCTTAACTGCACTTGATATATATGTTAGTTCTTTAATAGACTCTTTCACTTAAGACCTTATGTATGTAATAACAAAATTTTAGGCCGCCAATTGTCTTATTTATAACATTAGACTTGGTTTTAATCATCTCCCCTTTTTATTTATAACAAACATTAAGTTTTGACTAAAAAAGATTCATAGGAAACAGGACATGTCTCCGTCATTGTCAACATTTAATGTAAATAAGTGTCATAGCAAAGTGGATAACACCAATGGTGAGGAATAAAACTATTCAGAGTTTAAGCTTTGTTTATGTTATATTAGAGCAACTTTGCTAAAATCAAAGCTTGCATTGAGGTTGTAAGCAAAGCTAGTTGCAGTTTATTCAATCTTGTCATGGTCTATGTTGCCTTTTTATTTTAAGGCATAATTCCTCAGTAGATTACAACGGACTCTAAGGTCTTACAAAGATAACATTAAACTAGAGAATCCTTTTTAGGCATGGTTGATACAATTTTTAAATAGAGCATATTTATCTAAAAAGAGAATTAAAGCATAACCTTAATTCTTTATCAAAACTACAGATACATGCCCAATTAGTTTGAGAAGGTCTATATCTAAGCTGGATAGGGATAACTTATAGACTTTGTGATCTTGCACATATCTCAAAGCTAGTATATTTTATTAGAACTATGGGTATCATAAGTTAACAAAAAATAGGATTAGTGTAATAGAACATTTTTTTATCTAAAAGTAGTTATATGTGTTAGAGCTAATAAAAATAATATGGATCCTAAATCGTGCATATGTTTTTGTCAAATATCATCTCATAATCAAGTTATCATCGATTTGTAGATTAAGATTAAATTGAAGGTAAAAGTTGGCAGGTACAACACATCATTAAGAATCAAGTTACATGAAACTTTCATATAACTAGAGTGTGCATTAGTTAATTTATTTACTTTAGTCAAATGGACACTCAAAGGAGAAATTGATCTCATGTTTTCAAATAGCTTCATTGACACATAAGATCTATGGCTTCAGAATCAAGAATCCACATTCTCTATTAGGTATGTGAGGTGTAAGAGAAGACATGATCAATGTGCTAACAGCTATAGAAGTCACCTGATTGTTAAAATTATTTTGTTGAGTAGCCTCTAGTATCATCTACAAAACACTCTAACACTGCTCAGATGAGAAAGGACTTATATCTAATTTCTTTTCCTTCAATGAGACCTTAATATATTGATCTAACTTAGAAGCTTCATGATAGGCACTTATTGGCATTGGCTTGGTCTTTAAGCTTGAAAGTTGATGGCAAGCCATGTTTTCTACAACATGTCTCAATAGTATGGCCATTACTTCAAAATATGACATACTTTATTCCTCTAATTTCTTAAAAATCTGTATCTAAATCTAGATCCTCTGACTCGACTATATCCTCAACCATAAGGTCCTTTACCTTTAACATTTACCATAGCTTCAAAATCATTATTATTTCCAAAACCTCATTGCCTTTCATGTTGTAAAACTAATGAGAAAACCTTGTTTATAACTAGTAATGGTTTCATCAGAAGGATTTAAGACTTCACCATATTAAAATTCTTATTTAAGCTCATTAGAAATCTAATTACATTATCCTGAACTCATTACACCTTAGCATTTTGAATAACATCGCATCCACACTTTATTATGCAAGAACATTAGGACAAAGGTCTGTAATTCTCAATTCCTCCCATAGGACTTTCAATTAAGTGAAATAACTTGTAACAAACATTTTAGCTTGCTTGAAATTATAAATTTCTTGCTATAATTTAAAGATTGTTACCAAATTGCTTTGTGCACTTTAGACATTAACGATGTTTTACCTGATTGAAGTCCTCCTAGAATTTACGATCCAAGCATGCACTAGGTTTTCATCTCTCACAAGCTTTACATCTCAAATGGAAGGTATTAGACATAGGAATGACTCCGATGATGAATTTAAACTTGTCCATGGAGATCAATGGTTGCCTCATTGATCTCACCCATGAATGATAGTTTTGTCCTTTAAAGATCAGATTCACGAGAGGAATAACTGTGTTCTTATTGGGATGAACATAATACAACAAAGGTTGGTCATGTCTGGGATCAACAATTACTCCAGCACCAAGACTAAAGGAAGAAGGATTTCAATTACTATTTCTAACCATCACACAAAACTAAATTAACATGATGAAGAGAATGAATAAGAGTTTTGCATTTTATGATTTTCTTATTGATTGAAGAATGAACACGAGAGCTTATATACAAGTTAAATAGAAAAATGGAAAGGTTGTTACTTTAACTAACTCACTAATCCACCATTAACTAAGTTAACTAGCTAACTGAATTAACTAATAAGTTGAAAATTAACTAGCACCTAATAACTATGCAATGTTTCGCAGGATTATAAGGTTACAAGCTCTACGAGATTCATTGATTTTTATGGCATGATTTGGTTCACTTAATTTTATAGTCACAAATAGTGTAACATTTTCTTATTAACTACTTGTGTCTACAAATTTCCATTGTGTGCCTCTTGTGACTTAATTGCTATCTCATAAATAACAAACATAAAAAATTAAGATTAACATGTAATAATAGCATTGTATATTTTGTGATGGCAGGTCAATAATGTTATACACAATACCCATTCTTATAGTGTCCCTAATGGTACTAGTATTTCGGGAATCATTTCACCTTAGCTCTACACTCAATGCAACAATCACTGCCATATGTGTTATAGTATACGAAAGTTGCTTCGTCATGGGTCTTGGAGCGATTCCCAACATATTATGTTCAGAAATATTCCCAACAAATGTTCGTGGAATATGTATTTCTATTTGTTCTCTTACATTCTGGATCAGTATCTTGATAGTCACTTCATCATTTCCCTTCTTGCTCCATCTCTTTGGTCTCACTGGTGTGTTTGGATTATATGTTTGTGGGTGCATCCTTTCATGGATATTTGTCTACATGAAAGTCCCTGAAACAAAGGGCATGCCTTTAGAAGTCATCATTGAGTTCTTTGCTATTGGAGCTAAGCCTCAATGAAAATTACTCATGATGTTGTTGAAGCAATAATAGGCTATATCATTATCATCATAAGAAACAGGAAAAGAAACATTGCTCGTTGACAAGTTTTGAAATTTGTATGGATGTGATTGCCTTCCAATTTGAGTTGAAAATTTTTGATATTGGTGGAAGACTCGAACCATTTGATGTAATTTGAATACATATCGGCAAGTTTATTTCTAGTTCTATCCTTGGAAGAGAAAAAACCATTATAATCTTAATTTATTTATTTTTTTGATTTTGGATACATGTTAACAGTACTTCGAACTTATTCCTTTGTTACAAAAAAAAGACAATTCATTTCTTAGATTTTTTATCTTTGCCTCAATTTTCCAAATGCATGGTTGTATGCTTTGTAAGACACTTGAGTTTTGGAAAGCTTACAATTGATGAGGGGGTATTCTTCCATAAAGGTATCAAGGGAGTAAAATTTAATTGTAAACACAAACAATGGGTGTATTTATGTCAGAGAACTACTTATTTTTATTTGTAAAAGACCAGTTAATTTAAGTAGGATATGTTTTTTAGATGTGGATGAAAAATTCTTATTAGGATAGTTAATTAATCATAATATGACATGATGACTTTTTTATATATATAATCTATATAAATTTGTCTACAATTTAGATAGTAACTATTTTCACCAAAATTTATATAAAAAATAAAAATGTTTTATAATATTTTAATCATCCATTTGTGTAATGAGAAATTTACATATATATTCACCTATAAAGACATTATAGGTAGATGATTCATACATTTGTCTAATTGAGTCTAATTAATTAAGAATTGAACTCGTATATATCTTTAAAGATTTGAATATTCCACGGAAGTGAAAACCTCAATAATGGAGTATATGTAACTACGCTATAAACGTTTGTCAAATTTTGATATATACTTTAACTCGAATGAGCCTCTTCATCACATGTCATAATGAAAATAAAATAATTTTTAAAAAAGAATAAAACGTATCCCAATTATAGAAATTATTAAATATAAAACTAAATAACAAAAGTTTAAAAAAATTCATAACAATCATCACAACATTGTAATATTATAAATAATAAATGACATTAACCACGTAAATTTTTGTATCTGTGTTTTTTAAAATAACCTTATTAAATTATAATTTTCATTTTCTAAAAACAAAATTATTTATTTGTCGTTTCATATTTTTATGTATTACATGCTAAATTATTAGTTTATTCTATATTTTTTGTGTTATAATGATATATTATCATAACTTCTTTGTTCTATCATATTTATTTTCTAGCGTTCCTTGATTATTGTAATATCACCTTATTCTTTTTTTAAAAAATTTTCAATTAACATTATAAGATTATTTCAAACTTAATTATTATTAGTTAAGAAATATTAGTTAGTTGGTTGATTTAAATGTGTGAGTTATTTTGAGCCTCTGAGATGTTTTTTTAATAAAAGGGGTAAAAAGCCCAAAGCAAACTAACAATCAAAACTCATTAGAGGAGTCACACCTATTGCTAAATAACAATAAATATAAAAAGCTTGGAATATTTCTAAATAATTTCATTCTTCGAATTTGCTTCCCATGTTGTGCTAGTGAATCCACTACTTGATTAGATTGTTTAAGGACCTTGCTCACCCAACGAAATCATTGATTCCTAGTGAAATAAAAAAAACACTTCATTACTATTTTTTTTTTGCTTAATTGCTTTATTTTTCTCTTACTTTAATATTCTTCTAGTTCCTTTCATTAATTGCTCAATGTTTTTGAATTTTACTAAAGTTAAGGTTTCTTTGCCTATAACCAAGTATCAAAAATTAAAAGAAATTATAATTAAGATGTATAATATCTTTCTTTTATATAAACTAGTAAATGATAAATGCATAATGTATTTAATTAAAAATAAAATTACCTTATAAATAAAAAAAATAGTTTAAGATAACTACTTTATAATTTTTTTTCCTGGATTGATTTGTTCAAAAAATTATAATTCAAACAAAAAATAATGATACTACCCATTCTTAATTAGTTTTTTTTTACTGATGATGTGGCCTAATTTGGTAAACCTACCAACTGTTGCGGCAGTTTCAAAATGAGTAAAATTGTTAAATATGTGAGAACTTGTTTGATTATCCAACAATCAGTAAAATAAATATTAAAAGACATAACCAAAAAAAAACTATAAACACTAAGTACACGAATGGTTGGTTGATTGGTTGAATATGTTGAAAAATAAAAAATGATAATAACACATAAAAGGATATAAAAGCAATTAATCAAAAACTCTTGAAACTAAGTTTTGCATCACTTCTTCCAACATTATGAAATCATACTAAGATTCTATATTCATTTCCCCTGTATCTTAATTCTCTAACAACTTTAAAGAAAGATTTCTTATTCACGAGTTGGTCTTAAAGCTAATCTCTTAAACTTTATTATGAGAGAAAATAAATTAGGAATTTATATCATGTTCTCATTTCATAAAACGCTCCCCAACGTCGACTATTCCCATATTATTATGTAATAATCTAAGTAACTATATTCATTCCCTATTCTAAGAAGCACTTTCTAGTTTCCACATTAACATAAACATTATATAATGTTCTTTTCATATAAATCAAACATTAAATACATAAGTAGAAACTAAAATGAATTGAACAACAAAACATATATAACATTAATATACATAATTCTTAGATTGAGAGATTTCCTGCATCAAATCCCAAGAGATTTACCTACACATTTACATATCACTATAAGAAAAACCAATTTTAATACGTAAGCTTGGCATGAAGATGCTCCCACGCCTGTCATGACCCCTAGACATGAGACTAAGGATGTCAATGTGAGTTACCCGTCCTAAACCTGCCAAAATATTAGGCGAGATGGGTTTGGCCCCCTATCAGAGGCGGGTTGAAATTTCTGGCTCGTCCAGTTTTGATGGCGGGTCAGGGCGGGTAAGCCCGTCAACCTTTAAAAATTTAAAATATTTAAATCATTTTTAGTATTTGTAAAAAAAGTTTTTAATAGGAAGTTGGTTAATGATTGGTTCGCTTAAAAATATAAAATAATAAAAATTAATAAAAATCAATGAAGTTAATATTTTTAATAAGCAAAAGTTAATTAAATTTAAAAAATAAAGTAGTATACCACTAAAATAAAATTTTTGAATATAATTATATTAATAATTCTAACGTAAGCACTAATCCAAGGAATATGTTAAAATGAAAAATCTCATTCCTCATAATAAATTAACGATAATAAATAAGGACTAAACATTTAAGTTTCCATTAATATTTAATAATAAAAAGTTCAATATCTATCCAAAATAAATAATCAAACCAACATCAATAATTAAACTAGTCAAGTTTATTTTCTAAAATAGGTGATTAAAGTTATCAAACTACCACTAGTTACCAAGAATCAAACTAGTAAAATGCATTCTCCAAAATAGGTAATTAAAGTATCAAACCATCTCTAACAACAAGAATCAAAATAGGTATTCAAACTAATAAAGTGCATTCTCTAAAATAGGTAATTAGAAAATTTTTTATAAGATTTGATTAATATTATATTATTATTTTTTAAAATAAAATATTGTATAACCCGTCGAGCCAACCCGCCCTGCCAAAAGCCCACAAAAATGCAGGGTGGGACAAGCCAATTTTGAATTCGCCGTGGAATAAATTCGGTCAATTCACCCCACCCCGTTTTAGGCGGCTTGGCGGGCCAGCCCGCTGGGCTCAACCCAATTTAACATCCTTACTTGAGACGTTATAAATTTAACATGAGACATGTTTGACGCCATGTTTAAAAACTAAAAAGTTTCATAATGCTTGATTTTAATTTAGACGTTGAGGCATTCAACTCTATCCCATGCCAAAATGTATAATGAATATGTGCATCTTTACTTAAAGCTAAATCCGTACCAATCTTATATCTCTTCTTTTTCATCAATCACCAATTCTTTTTTCTTTCTCCTTCATATTTCGAATCCCTAATCCCTTTTCCCTTCAACGTTCTCACTAATTCCATCACTCGTCACCAAACACCAATTAAAATCTCACACGTTGCCACCTTTCCTCCATCCATAAATCCCTCGCCGATGCGCTGTTGCAACCCCTAATTCCGCCCAAATCGTAACCCGCAAAACCTAATTCTCCAATGTTCTCTCTCTTTTCTAATTTCAATTCAAATAGTTCATTGATTTTGGTTATTAATTTTTAGGGAATCAAATTTGGAGGGACTGATGAAAACCAACCTAAATCCATAATTTTGATACCTAAATGGAATCCCAAAGTTGAGTTTTGTTTATTTTTTTATTTTTCATTAATGTATTTTTGTGATGTAATGATTGATCTTTTAGTCTTGTGAACAGGCTCAACATAACTGAAAATGTCATCGACCTCGCCTTGCCATCGTAGACCTTTGTTTTCTGCATTTCAATTTAGTATGAAGGTACTTTGCCCCTTTAAATTTTAACCTTGCTCACACTCTTTCCTTTGCTTTAAGTGGTGATAAAGAAATGGTTATGGTTTGGAGAGCACCATGATGGGTGGTCACCTATTTATTATTTCTTGAAAGATTAAATCAATAATGAACTTGCTGGACTTGTATGGATATCTAGTATGATTCACATTAGATTCCTAAGTTTTAGTCAGTGGTATGGTACATATTTATACCATGAGGAGCATTGGTTTAGCTTTTTCTTCTAGTGGTGCAAGTTAGTCCTGCATTAAGGATTCTTGTTATGTTTAAACTTAAATGTTATTACACTACTTGGTTAATATGAAATAATTAATAGTAGCATGTAGACTCAACAATTATGAATGATAATCTCAGAGTATAAAGATAAATAGGTGAATATAGTGGCAGGGTTATCTAATTGGAAACTTATAGTATTTCTTTATTATATTGTTAATTTTCAAGTAGTAGGTCTTTCTTGATGTACTTTATCTTTTTATTTATAATGGATGTACTTTATCTACTTTTAGGAGCTAGGACATAGATTGATCTTGTGCGGTTGCACTTGTAAATCTTTATAATTTTCTAGAGCCTACATCATTTTCTCCTATTTTAATTTTTTATGTATTGAATTTTCATTTTGTTTTGTACCCATTTCATATTCCTTTCTTTTTCTTTTCACACACTGATATAGTTTATGACAATGATCCTAAGATCTTGATCCACGGCTTAGTAATCCGCAGACACTTCATACGAAGCCGAATCTTGCTGAAGCAGGAGAATCCACTGAATCTATAAGAGTCTACAACATAGATAATAATCTTCTGTTACCATATAATCCAACGATATTTTGGCAAGAATGGTGTAGCTTTTAGAAATATTTTGGCGAATAGGGTTGGTGAAAAAATTTGGTCTGGGGTGGATTATGTCAAATCAGATATTCAAAACCACTCCTTCAAGTTATGGTTTTTGCTAACTGTATCCCCAAAGGATGAGTTTTTATATGGGCGCCACATGGCATAAATGTATAAAAATCGTCTCCTCGTCGGACGGTTTCAAGGTGAAGAAACCGCATCTTGGAAAGACGGTTTCCAGGTCAAAATCGGCCATCACAACTCTTGTTCTTAGGCATTGAAACTAGATGATGGAAGTGCGGTTTTGACCATAAACCGCGTGATAAAGATGCGTTTTTTTTTGGAAATTTGTCCCCTCCCCATGCAAGTGTTTTTGTATAACGCCCCCCCCCCCCCCCCCCGAAATTCATTTTTCATGTTAAGGTTACATCTTGTTACCAATTTGTGTTTCCAGTATCCGTTAAACTTATTTCACCCTTACAGATTGTTTTCCAAGTTTGTTGTTGTTTAATATTTTATTGAATGTTTTGAACTCATTTCCCCCTTTTCCTTTTTCTTTTCCTTGCCTAATTTCCTTAATTCCCAAATCTTTATTTTTGTTTTCTCCCTATCCCACATTACTTCCACTTGCCATCATTGAAAAAGAAAGAAAAACACATTAAAAGAGAAAGAAGAAAGAGAACTAGATCATCTTTTCTACATCAAGTGGTATTAAGAGTCTAGAGGTTCTTTTTCCATTTTCTCTTGTAATTTACATTTTTCATGGGCTATTCGGTTGCTGAAAATTCTGATCTTGTTTTGGTTATTCAAATTTTATATGCCTTCTTGTAAAGAAAATACTAAAAAGAACCAAAAAGATGCATGTTTCTTACTTTCCTTCTAGTTTCTTTCAATTTTCTTCTTGCATATTATTTGTACCTTTCCAATTTCAGTTTGTGTATGTTGTTTCAAGGTATTAAAATTCTGCCTAAGCACCATTAAGGTTTGGTTTATGTCATAAAAATTTGATCTTGAAAGCTATAATTTGTTAGAGCCAATTTTAGGTGTATTGGTGCATTTTGGAGCTTTTTCTTTACCTCTAAGTTTCTTGCTTGATTTCAATCATAGAAGCTACATTTTCAAAGTCTTTTAAACACATCATTTAATTGACTTTAAAGGCTCCAAATCTTGTGTGAAGTTTATCTCATCTTTAGGTGAACAAATTGTGCTTATCTTTAGGAATTGTTAGCTTCTTTCCATAGTTTTCATATAGGATTTTAATTTTCTTTTTGGGTAGTAACTAGGACCCTTATATTTTCATGCATACATAATAAATTTGGTACTCTTTTCATGTCTTTTTATTGATCCTTCCATGCCATACACAAAATGGGAGAATATGCATGTGGTAGTTGTAAGAAAGTGCACTAAAAATTGAATTTTTGGCTTGTTTCTTGGGTAATTTTTGTGTGGGGCTAAAAATTTTGTAAGTGTGCTGCTAAATCAAATTTGAAAATGGGAAATAAAGAAATATAAAAAATTAAGAAAAAAATAAAAAGAAAGTTTAAACCTTTGTCATAAAAAATACAAAGTTTAAAGAGTATCTTAGCAAAAATAGAAAAAGAAAAAGAATAAACCACTAAAAATAAAAAAGTAGAGCACCTTGAATGTAATTGTTTGGAAGCCCTAATTTCTTTTTTTAATTGCTTAAGAAACATTTTAAGAATTCAATTTTCTATTTGGTCCTTTCTTACAATTTTTTTGCATTTTAGGTTTCTAGGTATCTAGGTCTTATTTGGTGTGCTAGCTTTCGTCTTGCATTTGTTTGATTGTTTGTCTAGTTTTTTCTTATGAAATCACAGTTTTAAACTTCATTCTAAAGTAGAAGCTTCTTTCATTTTGAACCTTTTATTGCTTTGGGTCATACTTCTTTTTGTTTCATCAATTTCCTTATTTGACTTATCCTTTTTTTTAATTGTGCTTTTGTTGCTTGTCTCTTTTCTTTCTAAAGTTTTGTCATAGGGTTTTCTTTGTCTTGGAATTCTTTGAGATAAGCCTTATATTCAAAATCTTGGGGTGACATACTTGAGACATTGCGATGAGAGTGATAATTGCTTGAGGTTAAGGAACTTGAACAATTTGAAGGAGTAGTGAGAGTGAAACACTAGAGTGGAGTGACCATATTTTTACTTTACTATATTAATTGTGCTAACTTCTGTTTTGAGTTTTCTTAAGCTTGTGCCATGGTGATCTTAGAGCTTGAAGATTTGACGATAATTGTATTGGAAGCAAAGCCTTGTAAAAGAAAGAAAATATAAAAATATTGTCAATTTTTTTCTTTGCATTTTAGCCCTTGTATTCCAGGGCATTTAATTTAAGGACTTTGGACTTTTTGGATTTTGGTTTATTCAGTTGATTAGGAGTAGTGCACCTAAGACTTAGTACAATCTTTTACAACTTCAACTAGCTTTGTTTTAATTTCTTTAGGTTATACTTTAATTTGTCCTTGCATGCTAGGTTAAGTTTTAATTTTTTGCACATTTGACTAGTATATCAATTGTTTGCCTTTTTTTGCTTGTTTTTATTTCTCAACATGTCGTCTAGTGCTAAAGATAACATATCCCCCTTAAGGTTGATAATGGAGAATTTGAATAAAATCAATTCTAGGTTAGATAATCTAGAAAATGCAAATAATCAACCTAGACCAGGACACAGGGAAAGAAATCAAACACATAATAGGCATCAAGAGAGTGGTAGTAAAGATGATTAATAGGTCAAGGAGACATCATAGGAGAGAAGAGGTAGGCTTAAAAGAGGTTAGAAATACCACCTTTTCATGGGAAAAGTGATGTGGAAGCCTAGTTGGAATGAGAGATGAGGGTAAAGCAATTTTTTAATTCTCATCAAATAAAAGAAAACAAAAAGGTTAAGATTGCAACCTTTTTCATTTCAAAACTATGATTTAGTTTGGTGGTCCCTAGTGCGTAAAGAGAGGAAGAAAGATGAGTTCCTACCTATAAAACATTGGGTAGACCTAAAAGTCTTGCTTAGAATAAGATATGTTCCATGATACTACCATGGGGAGCTATTAGCCAAGCTAAATAGACTCACCCAAGAGTCAAAATCTGTGAAGACTATTACAAAGCCTTAGAAATTGCTATGATTAGGGCTAATCTTGAGGAGGATGAGGAAACCCTTATGCATAGATTCCTCCATGATCTTAATAGGAACTTAACGAACAAAGTAGAGCTTTTACCCCATGTTAATATAGAAGAACTCTTACATCAATGCACTAAGGTAGAGAGCCAAATTAATGAGATGGACTCCTATTAGAAAGGGGATTTCAAACCTTTTAGGCCCATGTGGAAGGGCAAGGAGGATTCTAATCAAGATAAAAAAAAAGTTGGACAGAAAATCTAGGGAGAAGGGAGTGGGCGTTTCTTCTCCACAAGCAAAAAGTGAGTTTCACAAAGAAGGAAAAATCTATTAGAATTCTCACAATACAAATGAATTTACATCTAAACCGTCTTCTTCCAAATCTTTTTCCATTAAATGTTTTAAATGTCTTGGTAGATGACACATTGTTTCCTATTGTCCAACCAAGAAAACAATAAGTTTAAAAAATAATGGGTGTTACTCAAGTCAAACAGAGTCTAATTCAAGTGAAGACTTAAGTAGTAACTATATGACAATGAGCACATTTTGGGAGATAATGGTGAACTTTACATGATTCGAAGGCTTCTTGAAAGTCATGTAAAGGCGGATGACTGTACATAAAGAAAGAATATCTTTTACATAAGATGTTATATAAATAAAAAACTATATTCTCTAATTATGGATAGTGGGAGTTGTGCAAACGTGGCTAGTCAAAGGCTAGTTCATAAAATAGGTTTAAACCTTGTAGATCACCTAAGTCCTTATAAACTATAATGGCTTAATGAGAAGGTAAAATGTTAGTCAACAAGAAAGTTAACCTTGCATTCTCAATAGGAACATATGAAGATTCTATCTGGAGTGATGTGGTTCCTATAGAGGCTACTCATGTGTTGTTGGGTCGACCTTGGCAGTTTGACAAGAAGGTCACCCATGAGAGGTTCACTAACACCCTCACCTTCATCCACAATACTAAGAAATTTGTCATACATCCCTTGACTCCTAAGTAAGTTATGGAAGATCAACTTCAAATAAAGTTGAAAAGGGAAAGGGAGGATGGACCTTCCACCTCCCAACAAAAAATTAGAAAAACTAAAAAAGAAAAGGGTAAAGGAGTTCTCACTCTAAATAACTCCATGAGACATTCTTCTCTCCTTGCCTCCAAACTTCATGTGAAGAGAGTCTTGCTCTTTCACCAACCCCTCTATATACGTTATGACAAGTACATTTCTAGCACCTCTTTGTCCTTAATGGACCTCTATCCTTCTTTTCCCATTGAAGTGTTCAATCCTTTAGAGGTTTGTATTTTATTCTCTCCTATTCTCTATGTGATAAATGGAATCGTGTATGTGCATAGTTTCCTTAGGGTTACTTGTACCTCATAAATAGTTACTATAGGTTTGTTTAGGATAGAGTTATGTCTTTATTCTTTTGAGTTAACTTTTCCTTATGTTGTGTCTTTTTTTATTTTACTTGTATCTAGAGTTTTCATAGGTTTACCATTTGTTTCATCTCCTAACCTTTTCTGTGTACATCCACATCATATATTTGATCATGTTTCTACTATTCACTTTCATAAAGGATTATATGGGAGGCAAGTATCATCTTTGCTTTCCATGCATGTTCTAGTTCCTAGTTTAAATGTCATTACACGTTATGATCCCCTTAGGGTTGTTCCTTATACTCTTTTGCATCATATGTCATTCATTACCTCTATTTCACATGATCATCTCATCCTTATTGTGCATTATGCCATTCATACCATCTCTAGGATGCGTGAAGGTCTACATGGGTTAGTTTGTGCTCTCTTGAGGGATTTTCTCTTTCTGCTCTATTTTATTTTATCTTCCCAAAGGTAGAGAGGTTAGTCTTTGATCCTGGTGGCTAATATGATAATTTTTCTTCTTTTTCCCCTGTTTTTTCTTTCACTTTTGTTTTCCTTTTCATTTTTCATAACTTATTTTGTTCTCCCTTTATCTTGTAGGTTTGTCACTTCTTTGAGCATTGCCTTGACGATTTTTTTTAAGGATTTAAGGACAATCCTCTTGAAGAAGGTGAGCATGACACAGGCCTCACTTAGGCCTCCTTTGGGTTATTCTTTGCACTTTATAAATATTTTTGTTAGGAATATTATTTCTTTTTAGGAAATAATTAAGTTTAGAATTAATTTTAGTTTGGGGTCTTACATGACTATTTCATGCTTATATTTGAGTTTGGGCCTTGTATTTTGGCTACCTTTCTTAGTTTTAGTGCTTTTGGGCTTAGGAGAGAGTGAAGCCCATTAACTAAGAGAAAGTGTGGCCCCTTTTAGCCTATATTAGGCATGTTCTCCTTTGTAATGGACAAACATTGAATTAGAGAATACAATTGTTCTTTTATAAGAAACGAGTTAAGTTTTCCTCCTTCATTTTAGCTAGGGTTTCTTAACCTAGGAAAGCTCTTATCCTAGGGTTTCCTACCCTTAAGTGGTGAGTTTTTTTAGGCTTATCCTCTTAAGGTGGTGCCTCCACTTTTCTTTTTTTTACATAATCCTTATTTTCACTCTAATCCTTGTTTTTCCTTCCACCCTTCCATAACCATTTCCCTCATTTCCATTTTTTTCATTTTTCCTTTCGTTGCCCATTCCTTAATTTCCAAATCCTTATTTTTGTTTTCTCCCTATCCTACATTACTTCTACATGCCATCATTGAAAAAGAAAGAGAAACACATCAAAAGAGAAAGAAGGAGAACTAGATCCCTTTTCCTACATCAAGCATGCCAAAGTGGAGAGTCCTTTTAAGATACCTGAGTATTCTCTTGACTGCCTTCCAATGATTGTCAAGGGAATAAGTTAGAAATTGGCAAACTTTATTGACAACAGAGCTGATTTTAGGCCTAGTGATAGTTGCATATTGTAAGGCCCCAACAATAAACCTATACATAGAGGGATCTTTAAGATAGTCTAGACCAGATTTAGAGAGCTTGGTTATGGTGACCATGGGAGTCGATATAGTATTTGCTGAGTGTAGGCCAGATTTGTGAAGCAGTTCAGTGATGTACTTGGTTTAGGAAAGAAATATAGATCCATTAAGTAGATGAGAAACCTAAATGCCTAGGAAGTACTCTAAGTTTCAAAGTTGTTGGAGGGCAAACTCCAGATTGAGCTGAGAGATAAGTGGCTGAATGACTAAGGCTGAGGTTCCAGCAATGGTAATGTCATCTACATGTACCAGAACATATGTGCAGTTTTAAATTGAATGTCTTGTAAACAAGGATGGATCACATCCACTGGCCTTGCATTGTAGTTGAAGTAGAGCCCATTTGAGTCCGTCAAACCATGCTCTTAGGGCCTGTTTCAGGCCATATAATGCTTTGTGAAGTTTACAAACCAGGGTCTTATCAAAAGTCTCAAAACCAAAAGGTTGAGACATGTAGACTTCTTCATCTAACACCCCATTTAAGATAACATTGTTAACATCAATCCATTGAAGAGTCCAACCTTTTGAGATAACAATAGAGAGAATGGTTATGACTGTCACAGGTTTGACAATTTGAGAAAACATTTTTGTAAAATCTAGACCAAGTCTTTGGTGAAACCCGTTGGCTACAAGGTGAGCTTTGAAGCGGTTTAGAGTGCCATTAAAGTTTTCTTTGACTCTAAATATCCATTACAACCAATGACTTGTCTATTAGGTGGCAATCAGTTACTTTATGTAGAATTGCACAATTCTATAGAATTTATAAATTTTCACCAGTTTTCCTTACTCCTTTATCCATCTTACCCTTATCCAAACTTCCCTAAACATGACACATAGTACGTACATGTCATTTCTAAGTTGTCGGTCCAAGTCACATGCCAAAACACCTAACCATTTGGATTTCACATGCACCAGAAGATTTTGGTCAAAAGCAAGCATTTTACAAGGTAGGTGAAATCCAAATTGGAAGGGTTTGGCACCAAAACCCCATCATACACACATCAATATACATATCAGTACACTTATTTGAGACTTGTACATCATCTTACCACTTAAATTCATCAATACATGCATCAGATTACACAACCACCTATTTCATACATAATTCACCATAGTAAGTCAACTCCTTTATTGATTTCAAATGCATTTACATATTCTACTTACTTTAGTTGTGCATATTCTACTCATCATCAAGCTTGACTCTATGCCAAGGCTAATAATCAGTATTTCCATACATGGTCACGCATAAAACCATCACATAATCCATCTCAACATCATTATCAATCTTATACATAGTGAGCTATTATGCTATCCTTCAATGAGGTATAAAACACATACATATATACATGTAAACTGTAACACCCTCGGTTAGATAAGACAAATCCTTCTGTAGGTTCATCCTATTTAACTGAGAGTGTTAACAGTTTTTAGAAAAAGTGAATATTTTTTTTTTGGTAGATCAGTGGAAGCAATATTATATAGATCACATCGTCATTCACAAACTGTAAGTAATTGTACTCTTAACAGAATGGGGCACGCAGGCACCCTCAAATATTATACAGTCATCCGGTGTCTGATTATTAATAATAAATATTCTATCTTTAATGATTATTCTCAGCGGGTTCAGCGTATTGCTGTTCTTCACACTCGGGTTCTTGATTTTCTAATTCCTCTGAAAAATGGTCAACAGTAAGGGTGAGTATAACCCAAGACCCTGATTGGTTAATCCGGTGCGGACATAATCCAGTTAACATACAATATCACATAAATCATACATTTAGCATATTCACATTTATAACAATTAAGCATGTTGTCATCACATAAATCGTACATTTAGCTTATTCACAATTATAACAATCAAGCATATTGTCATAAAATGCATGAGTCAAATTTATTATGATTTATCTTTGATTAAGTCTCATGATGCATGTGGGCCCAATAAATCGTTTCATCTTCTTCTCATTCTTTGGAATATCTCCATTCCAATCATCTAGAGCGATCAGGGTCCGCCCAAGTTCCATATGGTACAAATGAACTCACTGGTTCTCATCATTGATTTAAATATTTTTGGAACTTAGATCCCTACGATCATAGTTACACTCCGTCATTTAGTCAAAGTACACTAGAATTGCATCGTCTCACCCGGCTATCAGGCGCGACTCTGATGCCATTGGGTTGCCGTTCCAGTTGTACTCCCAAGATTCTTCATGGAGATCGAACGTGAGTGTCCTCCACTGTACCAAGTGTATGCTCTAGAGGTTTTTCTTCTTCAAAAATATTTTCATGATGCGAAATACATTTATTTGATCAATTAATTCCTTGGGTATCTTATGTATTTTCAGTCTCATCATATTATTCCCAAGTTCTTTGGATTCTATCAATTATTTGAACATTGTAAGATATTCGTTTATTATTTTAGAAATATATCTATTATACCTTGGTTAAAATTATATTTTCCATAAAGAGTAAAATAATATATTCTTTATGTAATTACGCATAATTAAGATGTTAACAATGTATAATAATAATAAAACTAATAATAATAATAACAATATTAAGTTTTATAATAAATAATAATAATAATAGAATAAGAATGATAATTATAACTTACCAATAACTTAAAAAGTAGTAAAGATTAGTTTCCAATTGAAAATTCAAGCGAAAAACAATAAAAACAGAGTTTTCCGAGTGAAACAGAGGTAAATCCAAGTGAAATAAGTATGATTCCGAGTGGAATCATACAGAGAAGGGTTCTCCAAGTGATCTGGCTAAAAATCCGAGTGAAATGACACTGGAAAGCTGTTTTCCGACTGAAATAAGTTTGGGTCCGAGTGAAAATGAACTGGAATGCTGTTTTCCGACTGGAACAGGTTGAATCCGAGTAAAAATGAGTTTTCCGCGTGAGATAGCTATGAATCCGAGTGAATTGAGACTGAGCAGAGTTTTCTAAATGAATTTAATATATTTTCCGAGTGAAACAGAAACTGAAACGTATTTTCTTAATGAAATAACTTAAATTCTGAGTGAAATAAATTTCTGAGGGAAACCAAGTATAATTCCGAGTGGAATCAGCATGAAAAAGGTTTCTGAGTAAAAATAAGATAAGTTCCGAGTGAAGTATGAGTTTACCGAGTGAAATTAGTTGAAAAGAGTTCTGTCTGAATGCGAATAAAATAAATCCAAGTAAGATAATCCTGATTCCGAATGAAATCAGATTGGAAAGAGTCTTCTGGGTGAAGTAACGTTATAATCCGAGTTACACTAAACTGAAAGGAGTTCTCTTAGTGAAAATAACTATTTGCTGAGTAAAATAAAGTGTTTTCCGAGTGAAATAAGGCTGGGAAGCTGCTGTCCGAGAGAAATAGAGTGTTTTCCGAGTGAAAAATGTTATGTCCGAATGAAACTGAGTTGGTAATATAAAAATCCGATTGAAATGATGTGGAACCGATCGGATTGGCATAAAACAGAACCTGTTATCATTAAACCCATCTTTTATTCATAATCCTTCACTGATTATTTACACTCAGTAACAGATATATATATACATGCATATACAAATAACAATTTAAAGCATTTAATTCATACAACTCTGAATCTGTCCTGGAAAGGTGAGGAACAAGTTCCTTAACCCTTTCCTTCACTCGGTTTTCCCACAGGGCACCCAAAAAATATACCCCCTTACCTTTATGGAGCTACTGGAGAAGAAGAAGAAGTTCCCTTACTGTCCTGCATGAATTCCGAGTGGAACAGAATAGAAAAGAGAGAGAAAGAAGCTTGCTGGAAAGGAAAATGATGAAGGGTGTTTGTGTCATGTGTGTGGGTTCTTCAGAGTTCTTCAGCTGGTTTAAATAGGGAGAGAGTGAGTGGAAAAACAAGTGGGGGACAGCTTTTCTGAGTGGGCTGCTAGTGGAGTGTCAGTGGAAATTAAATAAGGTGATATGCTGAGTCAGTGCCCATTTCTGGTCGTCCACTATCTATAATGCGCATTATTGAATTAAAATAATCATTAAAGACAAAATTAAAGTCAATACGCACTTCTGATACTGAATACCGAGTGAAATTACCACTCGGTTAATCACTATACCGACTGGAATTCTCACTTCCGAGTCAACAAATGCAAGGCTCGCTTGAGCGTGGCTTGCTCGCTCGGAATTCTTTTGAAACCGACTCAGATACTCGGTTTCTCACTCGGTTTCTCCCTTTCTCAGAGTTTTTACTCGGAAATCCGAGTCTTCATTCACTTGGTTCACTCGGTTTAGACCAAATTCTTCAACTATATTTCCAATTAAGATTTATTTTAGCCATTACCTCTCGGAACAAGGCCTACACGTACGAGTCTCACTCGGTTTTGGTCCAGTAGAGTATATCTCACTCGGAATTGGCTCCCTCTTCCATTTTCCACTCGGTTTCCTAAGCAAATACATAAGAAACCGTTCAGAATCCTTCCCAATTGATTCCATAACACACTCCAGTCGGAAGGAAGCATCAAATCAACATAAACATGAGTATTTAAGCATTCTTTCACTCGGAATGCCTCAATCAGAGTAATTTCCTTCAGAAAAGGAAGTATTTGTCTCGGAACCGAGCATTTCTAGGGTGTTTTGACTCGGATTTTCATTCAGGAGTGGTTCTTTTGAACACACTTCACTCAGAATTGCCTCTCAGGTCAGGACTCCACTCGGTGGTAGCCTTCTCAGTCATGTTTTACTCGAAAAACATGATACTGACTCGGAATTCTCTCCTTCACTCAGAATTTCTAATCATTCACTCGGAATTCGTCTCTGTCACTCGGAACAGAGCCCTTTTCACTCGGTTTTTGCATAATTTCACTAATGGTCCATATAAATTCTATTATTATGTGCAAAAATGACATTTTTGAGATACTATAGACCATTAACAGGGTATATATTGGCTTATTCTTACTCACAACCTTTCATAATTCAAATTTTACAAGAGTAAAACTATTCTTAAAAGAACAGGGATGTTACATTCTCCTCCCTTTTTAGGAATTTCGTCCCGAAATTCAAAGTTGGAATAATTGAGGGTACAATTCTCTCATTTTCTCCTCAATTTCCCAAGTAGCATCCCCATCATCTGTTTGACTCCAAACTACCTTGACCAAAGGGATTTCCTTGCCTCTTAGCTGTTTGAGACGTCGGTCAGCAATCTTAATCGGCGATGCTTCAAAGGTAAGGTTTTCTTTCAGAACAAATTGATCGGGACTTAGAACATGATCAGGGCTTGGTACATATTTGCGGAGTTGAGAGACATGAAAGACATTGTGAAGGTTTGTCAGCTCCGGTGGCAGAGCAATACGGTACGCATGAGTTCCTATCTTTTGTAGAATCTGATAGGGTCCTACGTGTCTGGGGCTTAACTTCTTGGCCTTCAAAGCTCTTCCTACCCCAGTGGTTGGGGTAACTTTGAGAAATACATGGTCACCCTCTTCAAATTCCAATGGCTTCTGACGTTTGTCGTAGTAACTCTTTTGTCTATCTTGTGAAGCTTTCATTGCCATTTGAATCCTCTGAACTTGTTCTGTAGTCTTCTGAACAATCTCTAGTCCAATCATTGTCTTCTCACCAGTCTCATACCAACATAAAGGTGTACGGCATTTTCTTCCATACAAAGCTTCATAAGGGGCCATTCCGATGCTAGCATGATAGCTTTTGTTATATGTGAATTCAATAAGTGGGAGATATTCTTGCCAATTTCCACCATGTTCCAAGACACAAAGACGTAACAAATCTTCAAGAGTCTTGATTGTTCTTTCTGATTGTCCGTCTGTCTGTGGGTGGTATGCGGAACTTAACTTCAGACGAGTTCCTAGAGCTTGTTGTAGGCTCTTCCAAAACTGTGATGTGAAACGAGGATCTCGATCAGACACGATTGTAGTGGGTGCTCCATGTAATCGTACAATTTCCTTGATATAGATCTGGGTGAGTTTTTCTAGGGAATACTTCATATTGACAGGAATGAAATGAGCGGTTTTTGTTAATCGATCCACGATTACCCAAATAGCATCATATCCAGCTGATGTTCTGGGAAATCCACTCACGAAATCCATAGCAATCTCATCCCATTTCCATTCTGGAATATCCAAAGGACGAATACCACTTGGACGTTGTTGTTCCGCTTTTACCTTCTGACACATCAGGCAAGCTGCTACATACTCAGCGATATCCCTTTTCATTCCTTGCCACCAGAATAATTTCTTCAAGTCTTGATACATCTTGGTTGATCCTGGGTGGATACTGTATTTACTTTTGTGTGCTTCATCCAGGATAGATCTCTTAAGATCTGTGTTGACTGGAATACAGAGCCTCTGTTGATACCTGATCACCCCATGTTCATCTTTGCTAAACTCTGAGACTCCTTCTTTTGTCTTTTTTGCTAGATCTTGTAATTCCTGGTCATTGGTTTGAGCTTCTTTGATTTGTTCCAAGAAATCATTGGAAATCCTTAGCATTCCAACCATAAGGCTTCCCCTTTTTGGTGTTACTGCTAGATTCAAATCGCGAAACTGTAACGCCCCGGCCGCTTTTCAGGAATGAACGACTCGCCCCACAGACCAACACGAGACCTTTCCAATGTGTTTTTGTCCTCACTCACACATTTCCTGAGAACTTCCCAGGAGGTCACCCATCCCAGAATTACTCCAAGTTAAGCACGCTTAACTTTGGAGTTCTTAAGTGATAGGCTACCGAAAAGGCTAATGCATTTGTTGGTATAGGTAGTACAAATTCATTTCTTTAAGCTATCCTCGACTGTATAGTCCCATACCTATACAGTCTTTGGATCCCTCTCATTCTGGTATGTATTCGGTTCGTTCATGTGTCCCTCCCACTGGAAGCCTGCCAAGAGCCGCTCCTTGTCCGTGCCTATGCACCGGCGATCACTCCCCGCCCTCAACAGTGACCGGGATATCACATCTCCCGCTGGAAGCCTGCCAGGAGCCGCTCTTTGTCCGTGCCAATGCACCGGCGATCACTCCCCGCCCTCAACAGCGCCGGGATGTCATACGCCCACCAGCTTCCGCCTGGTTCGTCCCCGAACCATACCGTACTAGGAGAGGCTAGGCTCTGATACCACTGTAACGCCCCAGCCGCTTTTCAGGAATGAACGACTCGCCCCACAGACCAACACGAGACCTTTCCAATGTGTTTTTGTCCTCACTCACACATTTCCTGAGAACTTCCCAGGAGGTCACCCATCCCAGAATTACTCCAAGTTAAGCACGCTTAACTTTGGAGTTCTTAAGTGATAGGCTACCGAAAAGGCTAATGCATTTGTTGGTATAGGTAGTACAAATTCATTTCTTTAAGCTATCCTCGACTGTATAGTCCCATACCTATACAGTCTTTGGATCCCTCTCATTCTGGTATGTATTCGGTTCGTTCATGTGTTCCTCCCACTGGAAGCCTGCCAAGAGCCGCTCCTTGTCCGTGCCTATGCACCGGCGATCACTCCCCGCCCTCAACAGTGACCGGGATATCACATCTCCCGCTGGAAGCCTGCCAGGAGCCGCTCTTTGTCCGTGCCAATGCACCGGCGATCACTCCCCGCCCTCAACAGCGCCGGGATGTCACAGAAACTGTTCAATCAATTCCAACTCCTTTGTCATCATATATGATAGACGTAAAGCCTTTCGGCTGAGTGCATCAGCTACTACATTTGCTTTCCCAGGATGATATCGGAGTTCAAAATCATAATCTTTGATAAATTCCATCCATCTACGTTGTCGCATATTCAACTCCTTCTGGTCGAATAGATACTTCAAACTTTTGTGATCACTGAAGACTTCAAAGTATGTACCATACAAGTAGTGTCTCCAGATTTTCAAGGCAAACACAACTGCAGCTAATTCCAAGTCATGTGTGGGATAATTAACTTCATGCGTTCTTAGCTGTCTTGAAGCATAAGCAACAACCTTTCTTTCTTGCATTAGGACATATCCTAGTCCTTGTCTTGACGCATCACAATACACTTGTATGGCTTGGCAGGATCTGGCAAAATCAAGACAGGTGCACTAGTGAGTCGTTGGCGTAACTCCGTAAAACTGCTTTCGCATTTGTCAGTCCATTCAAATGGTTGATCTTTATGAGTCAACCTAGTTAAAGGTGTTGCAATTCAAGAGAAATTCTCGATGAATCGACAATAATATCCAGCCAGTCTAAGGAAACTGCGGATTTCCGTCACATTCTTGGGTTGTTCCCAATTTAGTACAGCTTCTACCTTTGTAGGATCCATAACAATTCCTTCCTTAGAGATGACATGTCCTAAGAATTTCACTTCTGTCAACCAGAATTCACATTTTGAAAACTTGGCGTACAATTGCCTTGCACGCAAAGTGTTTAGAACAATTCGAAGATGCTCCTCGTGTTCCTCATGGTTCTTGGAGTAGACGAGAATATCGTCAATGAATACAACCACGAATTTGTCCAAGTACTCATGGAAGATTCGATTCATGTATCCCATAAAGACAGCAGGTGCATTGGTAACTCCAAAGGGCATAACAAGATACTCATAGTGTCCATATCGTGTTCTGAATGTTGTTTTGGGTACATCATCTTTCTTCACTCTGATTTGGTGATAGCCTGATCGCAGATCAATCTTCGAGAAGATAGTGGCTCCTCGTAATTGGTCCATCAAATCATCAATCCTTGGAAGAGGGTATCGGTTCTTGATCGTAGCTTTATTCAACTGACGATAGTCAACGCACAACCGCATACTGCCATCCTTCTTTTTGACTAGAAGAACTGGTGCTCCCCAAGGTGAGACACTGGGTCTAATCATTCCTTTCTCTAGAAGTTCTTCTAATTTCTCTTTGAGCTCACTGAGTTCCTTGGGTGACATCCGGTAAGGAGCAATAGAGATTGGTCCCACGCCCGGTATAATATCAATGCTGAATTCGACTTCTCGCTCTGGAGGTAGCTCTCGTATGTCCTCAGGGAATACTTCTGGAAATTCTTGAACAACAGGAATCTGTTCATGTTGAGAAGTGGCCTTACCTTCAGTTTCAGTAAGGATCATGTATAGTTGGATTTCTTTTGAGATTACCTTTTCTGAGCTAACAAGGCAAGAATCAGTGACTTGATCACATTCAGATGTAGTAGACCCGTGAGAGATGGATCTATTATGACAGTCAATAAGAATATGGTTGGCAGCAAGCCAATTCATCCCTAGAACAATGTCTAGATCAATCAAAGGTAAACATATCAGATCTACTTGATAAGCTTTCCCTTTGATGTTGAGAGGACATTTCAAACACATACAGGAAGGGCAAATGGGCTTATTTGCAGCAGTCGTGACAATCATCTTATTAGGCAGAGAGGTTGTAGGAAGCTTTAAATGTTTTACACAATTCTCAGATATGAAAGAATGAGTGGCTCCAGAATCATATAATACATTTAATAGAGTACTTCCTATAAAGCATGTACCTTGCACAAGATCGTTCTCTTGTGATATCTCCGCACCATTCATGGTAAAAACTCTGGCATTTCCTCCTGGTCTTCCAGTAAAGTTATTTTGGGGCCTTCTTGGATTATTGTTCTGATTGAAATTATTGCCGCGGTGAATATTTTGCATCCTTGGGACATTGTTGGTAGATGCATTTGCAGTAGGTCCGCCACTTCCTTGACCTGTTGGTCGTACTGCCTATCCTTGAGTTACTTGTTGTTGGTTATTTTTATTTCTGTACCAACAGTCAACATCACGATGTCCAATCCGTCCACAAATCGTGCAGTTTCTACCGCTTTGGTTCTCCAGACCTCTAGGAGGAATTCGGTTAGTTGAGTTGAAAGGTCGGAAATATGGCCGATCTGCTCGAAAATCCCTTCTTTGCTGTCGATCTGGCCCATGACTGGACGTTCCAGGTCGTCGAAGATTAGAGGTATTTTCAAAGATGCGGCATCTGTCAACCAAAGTAGTGAATTGTGTAATTTGTTGACAACATATGACTTGGCGAATTTCTTGCCGTAATCCTGCTTCAAACTTTGCGCATCTTGACGCTTCTCCCATGTGGGTGTAGTAGGGACAACATTTTGCCAGCTTGTCAAACTTAGCAGCGTACTCCCCAACAGTCATATTGCCTTGTTTCAGATTAAAAAATTCCTGCTCCTTCTGTCTCCTTATGTCTTCGGGGAAGTATTTGGCGAGAAACTCCGTCCTGAATCGTCCCTAAGTGAGGGCGCGTCCATCAGCTGTTAATCTGATTCTGGCATGAGTCCACCAGTGCTCTGCTTCCGCGACCAGCATAAAGACGGCAAAAGTTACTCTGTCCTCGTCAGAGCATCGCATAGCAGCAAAAATCTTTTCAAGGTGCTCAATCCATAGTTGTGCTCCCTCTGGATCAAAGCCTCCTTTGAATTGAGTAGGGTTATTCCTCTGGAAGTCAGGTAACCCTTGGTTTTGTCTAGTAGAAGATTGAGGTAACTCTTGGCATTCTATTACCTCTACAATTCTGGTAAGAAGATCCTCCATCACATGATCGTTATTTCGGCGTGCCATTAGGAATTTTGCTGAAAGAATTTCAACAAAAAGATTCAGGATATATGTTATGTGGAGTATTCCACATAGGAGATTTAGTCTTAGGAGTGTTATGGACTGTTCAATATTTCTATCAGAGTACGTGGAAACCTAATGGTCCACTCCCTAAGCTTAATGAATCGACTATGCTCTGATACCACCTTTGTAACACCCTCGGTTAGATAAGACAAATCCTTCTATAGGTTCATCCTATTTAACTGAGAGTGTTAACAGTTTTTAGAAAAAGTGAATATTTTTTTTTTTGGTAGATCAGTGGAAGCAATATTATATAGATCACATAGTCATTCACAAACTGTAAGTAATTGTACTCTTAACAGAATGGGGCACGTAGGCACCCTTAAATATTATACAGTCATCCGGTGTCTGATTATTAATAATAAATATTCTATCTTTAATGATTGTTCTCAGCGGGTTCAGCGTATTGCTGTTCTTCACACTCGGGTTCTTGATTTTCTAATTCCTCTGAAAAATGGTCAACAGTAAGGGTGAGTATAACCCAAGACCCTGATTGGTTAATCCGGTGCGGACATAATCCAGTTAACATACAATATCACATAAATCATACATTTAGCATATTCACATTTATAACAATCAAGCATGTTGTCATCACATAAATCGTACATTTAGCTTATTCACAATTAAACAATCAAGCATATTGTCATAAAATGCATGAGTCAAATTTATTATGATTTATCTTTGATTAAGTCTCATGATGCATGTGGGCCCAATAAATCGTTTCATCTTCTTCTCATTCTTTGGAATATCTCCATTCCAATCATCTAGAGCGATCAGGGTCCGCCCAAGTTCCATATGGTACAAATGAACTCACTGGTTCTCATCATTGATTTAAATATTTTTGGAACTTGGATCCCTACGATCATAGTTACACTCCGTCATTTAGTCAAAGTACACTAGAATTGCATCGTCTCACCCGGCTATCAGGCGCGACTCTGATGCCATTGGGTTGCCGTTCCAGTTGTACTCCCAAGATTCTTCATGGAGATCGAACGTGAGTGTCCTCCACTGTACCAAATGTATGCTCTAGAGGTTTTTCTTCTTCAAAAATATTTTCATGATGCGAAATGCATTTATTTGATCAATTAATTCCTTGGGTATCTTATGTATTTTCAGTCTCATCATATTATTCCCAAGTTATTTGGATTCTATCAATTATTTGAACATTGTAAGATATTCGTTTATTATTTTAGAAATATATCTATTATACCTTGGTTAAAATTATATTTTCCATAAAGAGTAAAATAATATATTCTTTATGTAATTACGCATAATTAAGATGTTAACAATGTATAATAATAATAAAACTAATAATAATAATAACAATATTAAGTTTAGTAATAAATAATAATAATAATAGAATAAGAATGATAATTATAACTTACCAATAACTTAAAAAGTAGTAAAGATTAGTTTCCAATTGAAAATTCAAGCGAAAAACACTAAAAACAGAGTTTTCCGAGTGAAACAGGGGTAAATCCGAGTGAAATAAGTATGATTCCGAGTGGAATCATACAGAGAAGGGTTCTCCAAGCGATCTGGCTAAAAATCCGAGTGAAATGACACTGGAAAGCTGTTTTCCGACTGAAATAAGTTTGGGTCCGAGTGAAAATGAACTGGAATGCTGTTTTCCGACTAGAACAGGTTGAATCCGAGTAAAAATGAGTTTTCCGCGTGAGATAGCTATGAATCCGAGTGAATTGAGACTGAGCAGAGTTTTCTAAATGAATTTAATATATTTTCCGAGTGAAACAGAAACTGAAACGTATTTTCTTAATGAAATAACTTAAATTCTGAGTGAAATAAATTTCTGAGGGAAACCAAGTATAATTCTGAGTGGAATCAGCATGAAAAAGGTTTCTGAGTAAAAATAAGATAAGTTCCGAGTGAAGTATGAGTTTACCGAGTGAAATTAGTTGAAAAGAGTTCTGTCTGAATACGAATAAAATAAATCCAAGTAAGATAATCCTGATTCCGAATGAAATCAGATTGGAAAGAGTCTTCTGGGTGAAGTAACGTTATAATCCGAGTTACACTAAACTGAAAGGAGTTCTCTTAGTGAAAATAACTATTTGCTGAGTAAAATAAAGTGTTTTCCGAGTGAAATAAGGCTGGGAAGCTGCTGTCCGAGAGAAATAGAGTGTTTTCCGAGTGAAAAATGTTATGTCCGAATGAAACTGAGTTGGTAATATAAAAATCCGATTGAAATGATGTGGAACCGATCGGATTGGCATAAAACAGAACCTGTTATCATTAAACCCATCTTTTATTCATAATCCTTCACTGATTATTTACACTCAGTAACAGATATATATATACATGCATATACAAATAACAATTTAAAGCATTTAATTCATACAACTCTGAATCTGTCCTGGAAAGGTGAGGAACAAGTTTCTTAACCCTTTCCTTCACTCGGTTTTCCCACAGGGCACCCAAGAAATATACCCCCTTACCTTTATGGAGCTACTGGAGAAGAAGAAGAAGTTCCCTTACTGTCCTGCACGAATTCCGAGTGGAACAGAATAGAAAAGAGAGAGAAATAAGCTTGCTGGAAAGGAAAATGATGAAGGGTGTTTGTGTCGTGTGTGTGGGTTCTTCAGAGTTCTTCAGCTGGTTTAAATAGGGAGAGAGTGAGATGGAAAAACAAGTGGGGGACAGCTTTTCTGAGTGGGCTGCTAGTGGAGTGTCAGTGGAAATTAAATAAGGTGATATGCTGAGTCAGTGCCCATTTCTGGCCGTCCACTATCTATAATGCGCATTATTGAATTAAAATAATCATTAAAGACAAAATTGAAGTCAATACGCACTTCTGATACTGAATACCGAGTGAAATTACCACTCGGTTAATCACTATACCGACTGGAATTCTCACTTCCGAGTCAACAAATGCAAGGCTCGCTTGAGCGTGGCTTGCTCGCTCGAAATTCTTTTGAAACTGACTCAGATACTCGGTTTCTCACTCGGTTTCTCCCTTTCTCAGAGTTTTTACTTGGAAATCCGAGTCTTCATTCACTTGATTCACTCGGTTTAGACCAAATTCTTCAACTATATTTCTAATTAAGATTTATTTTAGCCATTACCTCTCGGAACAAGGCCTACACGTACGAGTCTCACTCGGTTTTGGTCCAGTAGAGTATATCTCACTCGGAATTGGCTCCCTCTTCCATTTTCCACTCGGTTTCCTAAGCAAATACATAAGAAACCGTTCGGAATCCTTCCCAATTGATTCCATAACACACTCTAGTCGGAAGGAAGCATCAAATCAACATAAACATGAGTATTTAAGCATTCTTTCACTCGGAATGCCTCAATCAGAGTAATTTCCTTCAGAAAAAGAAGTATTTGTCTCGGAACTGAGCATTTCTAGGGTGTTTTGACTCGGATTTTCACTCAGGAGTGGTTCTTTTGAACACACTTCACTCAGAATTGCCTCTCAGGTCAGGACTCCACTCGGTGGTAGCCTTCTCAGTCATGTTTTACTCGGAAAACATGATACTGACTCGGAATTCTCTCCTTTACTCGGAATTTCTAATCATTCACTCGGAATTCGTCTCTGTCACTCGTAACAGAGCCCTTTTCACTCGGTTTTTGCATAATTTCACTAATGGTCCATATAAATTCTATTATTATGTGCAAAAATGACATTTTTGAGATACTATAGACCATTAACAGGGTATATATTGGCTTATTCTTACTCACAACCTTTCATAATTCAAATTTTACAAGAGTAAAACTATTCTTAAAAGAACAGGGATGTTACATAAACAACCAAAATATAATATACACAATAGAGCCACCCATATGGTCCAACCACCCGATATTGTCAATCATCTCTCCTTTGGAGTTCACCATGCATATCACCCTATAAACTCACTAAAAATGGTGGAAGAGTAAGCATAACTCTAAGTAACAGATAGTGTAATAACGTACTTGCTACACCAATCACAAATCACACAATCCTACCAGTACACACATCCATATCATCTACACTATAGACAATTAACACGGTAAAATCAATGTCATCAACAATATCATTCAATCCATATACCATGCATATGCTATGTCATGCTTCCCTTTTCATCTCACTAATGAACACATATGCCATGCAGATTTGACTATGGTGGGTTATACTGCAATAATACAATAAATGTCCATATATCTCAAATTATTCACCAGAATTCTATACCGCCGCCCATCTTGCAACACTCGTCACCCTCGGTGACGCGGCTCATAATAATAACTTATACTTTAAATAAGGGGAAAAAGATGTCCATTTTTCTAATTTTTTTTATTATTCTAACATCCAAGTCATATATAAAATGAAAAATATATATATGAGAGAAAGATGATGTATCTTATGAGAAAGTTTGTTTTAGGTGAAAGTGAGAGGGGCAAATCTGGACCATACAACCATACATGAATGGTTATGATTAAAAGTTTTTTTAAAGTTGACAATATATTTTAATCTTAATCATTCATGATAAGATCTAACAGTTTATACTTATTTCTCTTACTCTTATCTAAGAAAGTCTTTCTCATACGATACATTATCTATATTATATATATATATATATATATATAATATTCTATCTCTATATATATGTGTTAAATACACTATTGGTGTAAAATTCTTTTTTTTACATTGATATCCAATGTGGAATATCATGCAAGCAATCAATTTTAATTTATGTAACACTATCTTTGATTCTAAATATAAACAAGTTATTTGCATTAATGTTCTCCCATTTAATTTAGTTTCCTAAAATACTCTTAATATCGTTTATTACCTAAAGAATTAGTGGCCTAATATATACAAGGAGGGCAATTTTTGGTAAACAAACATTTAATAACATTGAAAAAATATAATTTTACTTATATTAAGGGATAAAAAAATTCACTAAAAATTACTTATATTTGAAACCGGTAATAATTATTTTAGATGATATACCTAAAATTCTAATTGATTGTTAATGTAAAACTTTTTACAATGACAGCGTATAATAATTAAACCAGTCTATATATATATATATATATATATATATATATATATATATATATATTAAAATTATACATGTAATTAATATTATATATATAACATTTCATCTTTTTTTCTTAATTTGATATTAAAGTAAATAAAAAATAGAGGTAGTGATCCTACTTAGTTTAGTATATCAAACCAAAAAACCATTAACATTTTTATATTAAAAAAAACTCCGGAAGATTTGTGTGCAAATCTTACAAAGTTGCAACCCTGAACCCCAGTACAATCCATCCCCTCTACCAAAAAAACACGCATAATCAAGGAACTGGGAAGAAACTCTAACGCAATTGAATGCAATAGCACCAATAGGAGCCACCGTGGATAAGCTTGCCTTCAAATGCATAGAAAATATAAATTTAAGACGAAAAGGCGATCACGGATTACTAAGAAACTTAACTAGGAAACCAAACTTTTATCTTCTTGCAAGTAATGGAGTCTCCCGTGAGGTTGAAACTACTAAATTTTTAAAGAAGTTTAAATGATAATAAAAAAGTGTTTTCAATTAATTTTATTTTGCCTCAGCAACAGTAAAAAAGTAAATTCTTGTTAAGTGGTAGAAGGATATACACAATCTCTTCAACATTGGAGTGGTAGTATGCATATACACAATCTCTTTAAAAATGGAGTGGGAGTATGCATATACAATCTCTTTAACAATGGATTGGGAGTATGCATATACAATCTCTTTAACAATGGAATGGGAGTATGCATACAGGGTACATAACAATTCATCTCTAGGGTACATAACAATTCATCTCTGCTTTTACATCCGTTACCCATATCTATTTTTTCGGCTGGTTGGATGTACACTTTTCAATTACAAATGAAATAAAATCAAAAAATTAAATTATACAAAAGGAAAAATATTGAACAGGAAATCTACAGTTTGTGTCTCAAAGTCAGCAAATTCCAAAAGCCAACGAAGGTTGCCAATTCATTCTCTCGTATTGTTGACTAGATATTGATAGACATATATTTGTCCTTTTTAATAAAACATATGCACATCCCTGTCAAGAACACAGAACATTAGCAGCCAACAAACATGACCTGGTGGCTATACCAATCTACTCCAACAGTAACAATTAAAACAAGCATCCCCTCTTTGCCACTGTTCCATATAAAGAAATCTAGCCTTGCCACAAGTTGTGATTCTAGGGTCAATTAAGGCCACTAAAGTTACTGGTTATTGGTGAACAATGATTAAACCTACATTTATTTCAAAATCAATACCCAACTTCAATTGTAGTACATTACAAGCATTGACCAGGAAATTAAATAACCCAACTACTTACTCACGGAATCTGTTGCCTGCCAACATTAGCATATTTGAATCTAATCAGGATTTAACATAACCAGCACCATCACGCTTTCTTCTTGAAAAGCAACACATCTGACCCCAACTCTTCTTTTTATGCTTAAGTGGCTGTGATTTAACATCCTTCTTCTCATAAAGCTCAGCCATGTATTGGACAACGGCCTATGATGCACCATGACATGAAGCACGAGATTCAAATGACAAAAGGATCTTTAATTATACAGCAAGAACTAGATGAAAAAAATAAAGTAAACTCCACTTTAGTCCCTATTGTCGCATTTATTTTTTAGAAAGTCTAGAATAAAATGTCATGTTTTGAAAGGTCACGAACTAAAACAACCGGAATGAACTTACATAGTCTTTGAACTAGTGAGTTGGATATATTAACTCCAAAGATTTAAAAACAAAAATTTAGTCTCATATTTTACAAAACAATGGTCTATTTAGTTCTGTTATGTATGAAATGATGACAAAACGTAACATAAAAAACTGATTAAAATGAATGATGTTAAAGACTAAATTAAGGTTTTTAAAATTTCATGAATTAAAATGCCTGGAGTATACAATCTCAAGGACAACTCTGCGGTATTACTCAAAATGACTGGCAGGTAGATTAAAGTCAGGGTTTACATGAAAAAGCAAATTACCTGTGCTCCCTTCTCAGCTATATGTCTTGGTGGGACTTCAAGAGGATTCTCTTCTGCGCGAAGGACACGTAATTTAGTGAGCATCCTAAAAGAGTCAGGAAGGAAACGAATCTGATTGTTGCTGATATCCAATTCTTCAAGCATTTCAAGGTTCCCAATGGATCTAGGCAAGGATCTCATGTCAGCAAAATTATTCCCTATGTTCATCTTTACAAGAGAGGTAGCAAAGCACAAGCTCTCTGGCACATACTCAAGTTCATTGAAACTCACATTAAGCTCCTTCAAATTTGTAAGAGACGACATGGTGGTAGGCAGTTGTTTAATGTTGTTGTACCGCACAGACAAAATCTCAAGGCTCTGAATCTTCCCAACAGCTTCTGGAAGGGCTTTGAGCCGGTTATAATCGGCACAAAGCTCTCTAAGGGAACCACAACGGCCAATAGAATGCGGAATCTCTTCTATATCATTTGTCTCCACATTCAATATCTTTAGGCTAACAAGTGACCCTAAGGAATCAGGAAGCACTGAAAGCTGATTCGAGCTCAAATCAAGCAACTCCAGATGCTCCAATTTGCTGATAGAAGCAGGCAGTGAGGATAACTGGTTTCCCCCAACATTTAGATAAACAAGACAGAGGAGATCTCCAACAGAATCCGGAAGCTCCATGATCCTATTTGAACGCAAATCCAAACTTGTCAAGGAAGAGAGGCCTCCAATAGTGGAAGGCAGCGCTATGATACGATTCTCAGACAAATCTAACTTAACCAAACCCGATAACTTCCCTATCGAGTCAGGAAGCCAATCAACTTGATCCATTAACTTGTTCTTCAATTTAAGCTCATGCGTTCGTTTCTTTGCGGAAACCTCAATCAAGTTTGCCAATTTTATCAAACTCAACTTATCACCACTTTCTTCCGCTACAAAAACTCAATGATTAGTTAACAGTTCAGTAGAAAACAAAATAAGCCGAAAGTGAAAAGCAGATTCAGATTCAGATAGAAGATACCTAAGGTGGAAGTGGATTTCAGCGAGGAATCAAGAATCTGTGGTTTCGATGAGACGCTTGGTCCAATTGCATGACCATGAGGGTAGAAACTAGACTTGGCCTTCTTCACATAACTATCATCTCTGGAGAACAACAATTCGGAAGTGTTCACAGGCTCTTTCTTGAACAAAGAAACGGAAGGGGAATACTCAGTCTGGGGCAAACTCCGTTTGGAAACGCAGTTAGAAGCTCTCTGAATCAAATCATCGAACAGAGCGTGGACGTTTTCGAGATCGAGGACTTTGAGAGCCTCTCTCTTCTGCTCCTTGCTCTGAAAATAAACCATTTGTTTTTGCATCTCTTGCAGCACCGCCAAGAGTTCTTCGGGCACTTGCCGACCCTTGTTTTCTCTCGCCATCGCTATGGCTTCTAGTTTCGCTTGGTCCTCTCGTTCCACGTTCGCGATTAGTGTTGTCGCTGCCTCCACTTCCTCGATTCCCGGCCGAACAGGTAACGATTTGTGCAGCCTCATTATCTCTCCCACTGTCTCCTCCACGGATCGCGACGGTGACCCGTCCATTTTCGTTTCGATGAATCGACCAACGACGCCTTCAAATTGGAGTTTTAAATTTGATGAAAGCGGAATTCAATTTCGCTTCCTGGAGCTTCTAGAAAGAAACAGAAAATGATAAATTAGGCAATAGCATTGATAATTTTTAACGTAACAAGTTGTAGAGGAAGTGTTTATTCACCTTTGTTCAGTTTCGGTTTTCTTCGAATTTGCCTTAACTACTGACTCTGTTCGGTTGCGTGGTCGTTCCTCCCAGACATCAACGACTGTTTCCATGCCTTCCTTTCTCTTGTACATAAAAGTAAACATCATAATTTTACTTTTGTAGGGAATGAATGGCACTGCTAATATTATAAGGGCAACACAAGTTATTAAATTCACAGGGGAAGACGAGAGGAAAAAAATATGGAGTGGGGAAGGATTGGATCCCAAATTCAAATAAATAGTGTGAACTTGATTGGGAAGGATATCGGTTTATTTCACTAATCATATACTGCATTTTTTTTAATCAAATCAATTATCTTTCTATCCTACTTATCACTCGTTAGTTATATCACTATTATATATTTATACTTATACAAGTACAATTATACTTATTATTTATCAAATTTTCCTTTGCCCCTTTTCAATTTCATTATTTCTTTTAGGAAAAAATACATCATTCTTTTTCCTTTTGAACTTTGCTTAGGTTTTTTTTTTAGCTATTAAGTCTCTTAATAAGTTTGAGGTTATTTATAGGCTTGTTCTAGTCTTTTATTTTTTCTATAAATATTAAGTTAGATCCTTAATGTTTGTTGGAGTTAGTTAGGTTCCCTATCTTTTTAAAAACTTTTAGCTAGGTTTATTTTGTCCAAATTTTGCTAACTTCGTCAATAGAAAACTAATGTGACAAACGGTGATGCCATGTGGCTATCTAAATTTTGCTAAAGGTACAAAATCTAAAACATTATCGTTTTGATAAGAATGGAAAATAGGGTCTAACTTGAAATTCCAAACTTTTTAATTGTCCTAGTTGTTATGCGAGTCTCAAACTAAAGACTAAGTTAACAAAAAGTCACAGTGAGTTTCAAGAACTAAAGGATTATCAGAGTCATTAGAGATTGTCGTAGCAATTTTGGTTGTAGGTTGGAAATGGTTGCCTTATTAAGGACCTGAGGTAAGGAATGGTCTTTTTTGTTGTGGCATGTTGGGTTCCTTTGTTTTCTTGAGAAAAAATTGTTCATATTGATATACAGGGGAGTGGGTGAGAATTTTGGTCAGGTTAGTTTTCGTTGTTTGTTAAAATAATTTGAAATTAGTTTCATGAATTTGGATTTTTTGAATTTTTTTATTTTTTGAAAACAAAGAATGCTTAGTGAATAACAAAGGATGAATTTCAATTGTATGTTAACATAGAATTAGTATTTGTTTGTGGTGTGTTAAGTTGATTTTGTGAAAACCACCATGCCAAATTTAGATTATAGTAGTTTTTGAGGGGTTTATATTTATGTTGCATTTAATTTTACTAATTGGTGGTTCCTCCATGTTGTTTAACAGGTATAGATAATGTGTAACATCCCAATAATTTAAATTAAATTCTATTCGTGTCATAGAAATTGATTGATGATTATTGAATTTTAACTTTAATAAATTTAGAAGAAAATTAATTAATTAAAGGAGTGGTTTAGGAAAATAAAAGAAATATAGGTTAAATTAAATTATGATGGGTAAATTAATAATTACTGGAGGGTAAAAGTGAAAACCTAATTGTTTAAAAGAAAATAAAATGAGAAATAGAATTTGAGAAATAAAAGAAAATAGAAAAGAAAAGAAAAATGAGGTGAAGCTACCAAATTTCCCTTGAAGTAAACAAATAACATTATTCAGTTACATTTCCATTGTCTTCCTTGTAAGAATAGAGAGAACGAAAGTCAAGAGAGAGAGTTGCCATTGTCGTGTACCCTTGAGCTCCAATTGAAGGTTGAATTATTGTCGAAATTCAAAATTGATCGTATTTTTGGGATCCAAGAACGAGGTAGGTCCATAAGTAGTTTTAATTTTGTATTCCCTCTCCCTTATCTCCCTTAGGCCGAATATGCCATGATCATGGGGGGTTCCGATTTTCTCTTTATAGCAATTTTGGAGCTTGATAAAGGTTAATGATGTTGTGGGTGTTCCGAATTGGCTAACGGGTAAGGGTTTTGACATTCCAAGTTTTGAACTGAAGGTCGGAGCACCATTAGACGAGGCAAAACTTGAAACTGAAGGTCGAAAGTGATGAAGGTGAGTTTCGGGAACTCTAAATATGTGTTTAATGTTGTTTGAATTCAATGGGTTTTAGTTTTGAAAGCCGACATGTTAAATCTGGTTCGTAATTGCCTTAAATTCAGATCTTAGAGAACTTAGTGGGTGCGGTGTTTGATTCAAGGCTTCGGAGGCACGGAGTTGAGGTAAGAAGGGTGTATGCAGTGTATAAATTAATGGAAATAATGATTAAAACCAATTCCGGTAAGTTGGGAAAAATGTAGAATTGTTCAAATAATAAGTACCTATATATATATATATATGAATATTTGTATACGTGTGTGATTAGAGAGAAATGTAAGTGAATTGTAATGATTGAGTATAGTTACAAGTATATGGTGTTAACTTATAACATTAATTGCTTATATATGTTGATAATCATGAGATAAACAGCGAAATTATATGGTGATAATTGATATGATGTTGGTTGATATATATGTATTGTATAATGATGATGACGATGTTGATATATGAATACATGATGAAACTATCTGATGAACTATTGATGTTGAATTAATCAAGAAATGATGTGATGATGAATTAAGAAGTGTAATAAAGTTGTTGGCGAAATTATGCCTAAGTGGCTTATTTGAATGTCCCAGGGTAATGGCTATAATGTCGAGACTTGATTGTGATGAATTATTTAAAGTGATAATGAGAAATATTGATATAAGTGAATTGTGGATGACTTATAAATGCTTTATATGCATGTTTTATGGTGTGGATGGCCGATCGATATAGATTACCCTTCATTTTTTGTTCCAGTGGTCGGTTGTGGCCTAGTTGAGCTACCTAGTGGTCAGATGGGACCCAATGGTGAGGTGAAAAGCTAGGCAGGGATCGATAGACTAGGTAGGGTTCACAGGGTGTCAAGTAGGACCCCTAGCTGATGGTCGATCCTTTTAATATCCGGATACTAGGGAGTCATATTATTATGATTGAGAGTCGGTGGTGATGTTATTTGAATTGATTGTGAGATTGATATTATTTGAACTGATCAAGAGAGTTGATGAATTAATCATATTATTGTGACTGTAGTAATTTATCATGATATTAATAAGATGAATAAATCGAGTATGATGTGGTATAAAAATAGAGATGAATTGATTAAATATAAGTTGTTGTGTTAGGGACTATGCTATGCTTTTCCTAACATGTAGATATATGTTGTTAATTATTTGTATTAATTTATATAGCCAATCACTCACTTTTACAACTGTTTTTAGTGACTGAAGATAGGGATGTTGTTGATGCCGTGAATACCAGTGCCTAGTGAGTGAAAGTAATGCCAAGGAGTTCAAGTTGTGATGTAAATACATAAATAAGCGTAAATCCCTGTATGTTTTATGTTTAGAGCTTTTGTGGTTGTGTTGGTAGTTATATATGTATATGTATATATATATATATATATATATATATATATATATGCATGTGTGTGGCTAATATGTAATGTTGTGGATCGCCAATGGATGGATAATTACGATGGTGTTGCAATATTTATATGCAATATGATGTGAGCATGATAGTTGATGAAATTTGATATTTGTGATGACATGATGATAATAAGGGGATGAAATCATAGGGTCTAGTAGAGTAGGTAAAATTCTTTCACCTGTTATTAAAAATATCTTTTTGGTTGAAGGTCTGAGACATAACCTACTGAGCATTAGTTAATTTTATGACAGTGGGTACAAGGTCTCTTTTGACAAAGAAAAGTGTACTATCATTACGCATGATGGATCCATACTCTTCATTGCAAATAGAAACTACAACCTTTACAAGGTTGATTTGAATGAACTGAATGATCAAAATGTAACATGTTTGTTTTCAAACTCTGAAGAAAGATGGATCTGACATAAAAAGCTTGGACATGTGAGTTTAAAGCATATTTCAAAACTTCATAAAAAAAAGCCTTGTTAAGGGACTGTGAAAAATTTCTTTCAATAATTCCCTGCCTTGTGAAGTATGCCAAAGAGGGAAACAACATAAAACTACTTTTGAAAACAAAAATGTTGTTTCTAATGTCAGACCTTTGGAACTGTTACATTTACTTTTGTTGGGTCCATCATAGGTGTAGAGTCTGGCAGGGAAAAGTATGGACTTGTCATTATTAATGATTACACAAGAATGACATGGGTATACTTCCTAGCATATAAGGATTAGTCTGTGAAAGTATTCAAGATTTTCTGCAAGAAAATCCACAATAAGAAAGGATTATGTATTGGTACGATAAGAAGTGATCATGGTAGAGAATTTGAAAATGAAATTTTTGAAAAATTCTACAATGAGTCTGGTATAACTTATAGTTTTTCTTCTCTAAGAACACCTTAATAGAATGATGTTGTGGAAAGGAAAAATAGATTTCTGTAAGAAACAAAGCCAGACTTGTAGCACAAGGCTACAATCAACAAGAAGGTATAGATTTCACTAAAACTTTTGTTCCTGTAACCAGACTTGAGGCTATAAGGATACTTCTTGCATTTGCTTCTTTTAAAGGAATTACATTATATAAGATGGATGTTAAAAGTGCTTTTTTAAATGGGTTTATTAAAGAAGTTTAAAATGGATTATGTTAAGTGCAAAATAAATGGGTTTATTAAAGAAGAAGTTTATATAAAACAGACCCTGGTTTTGAAGATATATCTTTACCAAATCATGTTTTTAAACTTAGTAAAGCATTGTATAGTCTGAAACAAGCCCCTAGAGCTTGGTACGACAGGCTCAGTACCCCTTTTGATTTCAAAAAGCTTTACAAGAGGAAAAGTAGATACAACCTTGTTCAGAAAAAGCTCTTGCAAAAGCTTTATAATTATGCAAATTTATATGGATGATATTATTTTTGGTGCTACTAATGTAAGTCTTTGCAAAGAATTTTCTGAAATGATGCAAGCTGAATTTGAGATGAGTATGATGAAAAACTTAAATTCTTCCTAGGCTTGCAGATCAAATTGAGTGATGATGGTATTTTTATCCATCAATAAAAAATATAATAAGGAGTTGCTTAAAAGGTTTAAAATGGATGATGTTAAGCCTATGAGCACTCCTTATACATCTAAATTGGTAATTAATAAAAATAAGTTTGGTACATTAGTGGATCAGACCTTGTATAGAGGAATGATAGGTTTACTTCTACATCTCACATCCAGCAGACCAGATATAATGTTTAATGTTTGCATATGTACAAGATATTAATCAGACCCCAAGGAATCACACTTGTCTGCAATGAAGAGGATTCTGAGATATCTTATTGGAACCACTAACCTTAGGCTATTCTACAAATGAACAGACTCCTTCTCTCTATCAAGATATTGTAATGCATATTTTACAGGAGATAGCGTAGACAGAAAAAACATAAGTGGTGGATGTCATTTTCTTGGCAAAAGTTTGATATCATGGGGAAACAAAAAGCAAAACTCAATTTCACTCTCAACAACAGAAGCTAAGTATATGTCAATAGTAAGTTGTTGCTCTCAACTTCTTTAGATAAGGTATCAACTTAAAGATTATTCAATCAAAGAATAAGAGATTCCTGTATTCTGTGATAACACAAGTGTAATAAATCTCTCCAAGAATCTTATTCAGCATTCTAAAGCAAAACACATAGAGGTGAAGTATCACTTTGTCAGAGACTATGTACAAAATGGAATTATGGACATGAAGTTTATGGACATAGACCATCAATAGGCAGACATCTTTATAAAGCCTCTAGCTGAGGCCAGGTTTGCTTTTATCAAGTATAATTTAAATTTAAGAAGTGTTACTTGAATATGTCTTTTCTAAATGTTGACTTGCTTTACTTAAAAAGTTTGAGTGCATGTATGAAAGGTCTGGGTCTGAAATTGTTTATTTGCTTGATATGTTTGAATCCATAATTGTATACTTCTATTTTATACTGAGAGGAAAAAGGTTAAAATCTCTTGGGATTCATGTTAACTGAAAAAGTTTCACGTTTTATTGTCATTAACTTTAAAATATACTACGTAGTAGCAGTTAATACCCTTTTATGTAACTATCACTTGAACTATTTTTCTCTCTCCTCACTAGTGGATAGTTATTGCCTTTTTAAATATGTGACTCCTCACTTTATTTTTCCTACCTTAGAAAACCCTTCGAGCCTTTTCACTCCCAAAAGTCACCTTTCTCTAAACCCCTTCATTTCCTTAAACCCTAAACTCTTCATCTCTCTTTCTTCCTTGAGCATCTGTCATGGCATCTAAGCTTTCTGTTAAAGACATAGTGTGAGGTCTTCCTTTTACCACCCAGAAAATCACAAACTTAATGGAAGAGACATCACTGCTGAATTAGAAAGAATTGGATGGACACATTTTTACGTGGACGAGGAACCTTACTCTCCATGTTGGACTTTTGGAAAAGCATCTATGTGGACAAGTCCAAATTCATTATTCTGGGGAAACTCAAAGGGAAGAACATTAAAATATCATATGACGTCATTGTAACTATTATTGGATGCCCTTCCATTAGCAATGTATACATTGATGACTTCGAGTTTGAAGTAGTCTCCTCTCTGGACATCAACAAGTTATTGTATGGTTGTACTCATCTAGCCAAGTCTGTTTCTGGAAATTTTCTTCACAAGGTCAAGATGTTTCACCTTCTCATGAAGCAAGTATTCTATCTTAGGAAGAGTGTCACAGACACTGTTAAGCTTGATAGGTTTTGCATGTATTACATGCTTATGAAGGAAAAAGTAAGTTTGCAAAATGTCATCATGACATATCTTATTTCATATATGGGGAAGAAGCAAAGTAAGATTCCCTATCCAATTATTTTGATAAAAGTGTTTGCATTCGAGAATGTGTAAACTCAAACTATGAGTAATTTTATTCAATCTTCATCCCTGGTAAGCAAACTTCCAACCTTCTCACCTTTATTAGATCAAACCTTGGAAAGGTCCATTTCTGCACCACCTCAGAAGAAGAGGTCTTCCCTAGCAGACATAAAGAAAAAAAAGTTTGAGCCTAAGCCAGTCAAGCTAGCCTCCAAAAGGAAAAATGACTGAGTTAAGTTACCTGCTAAGAAGACTTGGAAGCTAGTTTTAGATGATTTTGATGAGTCTAATAACTTAGATTCACCCCTAAAGGTCAAACCAGAGTCTGTTACTCCTCCCCATTCACCTAATCAAAAGTTTGTGCCTGTCCCTGAAGGCACAAAGGATGTTGTAAAATCATCTAATTTTGATGACTATATTCCTATCGGTAAGTTAAAGTGCAAGGCTAAAACTCAGAAGAAAGTTTCTCATCCTCCTCAGCAGCGAAAAAGTTTAACCACACCCACCCTTGAAGAAAGTAAGTAATTTGTGCAAGTTTTTCTTGCCTTACATCCAGAGGTATCTGTTCAAGGCTGGACAGGACAGGTTTGACAAAGCAAGTATCAAGAGATGAGAGCCTTATATCTCAATGATATGAGAGCTAACAAAGAAGAATTGGTGAAGTCTGGTGGCTACCCAAGTTATGTGCAGTACATCAAGTTCATTGCAGGTCATCTTAAGTAATTCCCTATGTATGACGTTCTGAAGTGGAACCACATTGATTGGATTAATAGGTTCTATGAAGTTGTAGGAGAATTTCAAAGTGATCAAGCTAGTTTCAGGAAGAAGGTTACAGAAAAGAAAAGAAAGAGGAATGAATCTGAGTCTCAACCAAGTCTGAAGAAGGCAAAGTTTAATGTTGTGAGCAAGCCCTCCCAACCAGAGTTCACCTCTCCTTTCCAACCTCTGTCTTAATACCTTCTCCTCTCAGGTATCTTTAAATCTTCCCACCTAGACCTCATACCAAACTTTTTAGCCGTTACCCCTTACTATTGTCACCCCTGGTGTACCTCTTCTTAAAAATTTCAAACCAATCTTTGATGAGGATGACTTAGGATACTTTCACCCTGCTAATCTTGCCATTGTTACAGCCCCTAGATTTGACAGAAGGAAAGTTCATATCCTTCCCTCTGCTACTTATTTTGTTCCCCCAATACCCTTTGACCAGCTTATGTAAGACCCCAGCCTCATCCCGGTATTAGACATTGCTATGTATCATGCTCTCAAAGCAGAAGAGACTTGTGTTCAAATGGATATATAGCAAAGGAAACAATATCATAAATTTCATAGAGTGGTTACTCCTAGAAAGAAACTTTTGTTAGCTCCAGACCGTCTGCATCCAAGAGCTATCGGGATTTAACTAGGCAGGATAAACCAACCTATGCTACTCGAGCATCAACCTCCTTACAAGGGTCATCTCAGACCCCGTGAGCTCTTTGAGGATTCTATTATAAGCCTTCCTTCAGCCCCTAATCCAATAGAAGAGACATACAGATGCTCTTTGAAGTCACTATCTTTGGATGATAAGAGATGAAGGCTGCTGCTCTAAACCTCCAAATTAGCCTATTTTCCTTTATCACCCATCTGTTATTTTCTTCTACTCTTCTGAAATCTTTGTCCTTCAAACCTGTTTCTTTATCATTGTTTCCATAGCTGCCTCCTTCCTTATGTTATCTACCCTAGCCCATGGTTTAACCTTTTTACCTTCGTGATGTCCCTCCTCTTTGTTGATAACAAAAGGGAGAGTAACATAGAAGTATTTTTAATTTTTGGGTTCAATCTTAGGGGAGTATCAATATATTTAATAGTATATTTTTTATCAATCTTTTCTTTTGTATTAAATGCTCTGTACTGATCTTCTTTTGGTATGTCAATGAAGTCTGTTATTACTTTAATATTCTAAGTTGCTCTAATACCACTTATGCTTTAAGTTTGCATGCTCTGATCTTATATTGTTTATCTAAAAAGATCACGCTCTGATATGAAAATAGAAAGACTTATCTGTCAAATGAATTAATATTAGTGATTAGAAAATCTTTCAAAACTTTGGTCCTCCTAAATATCATCAAGCACTATTATTTCAGAAAATTCTAAATCTCTACATTACTCTGATACATATGTGTTCTTATTACATAATCTCTTTCATATATACTCTAATGTGTAATGTCGTATGAACAAGTGCCTTAGTATGAGTTTTTGATGTTACTGATGATATCTGAATTATCCTCCTCTCTGCTCAAACCATCTTGGACTTCATTTAAGAAAAAGACTTGAGTTTGCTATCAATAAATAATGGGAGATTGTTGAGACCAAGTCTGGTTTGAAAAAGAAGTTGATAATATTCTTTAACCAGACCCCAGGATTTGTTAATAACACACATCAATGCATTTAAATTAAATAAAGTTTGTCCATGTGTGATCTAACCTGATTATTTAAGTATTTCAGGAAACATATACTAAGCACACAAGTTACAAAAGAAAGGAGGAGTTCATCAAATCAAACGTCTGATTTTAGACTTTACCCAAAAGAGTTAGATTTAAGAATTTCCAGACATATGGACCAACAAATCAGACCTAAGACTTTTTATGCAACAAGAACAACATGAACGTTACTTTAAAGTATCAATCATACAATGTTCTAAAACCTTTTGATGATGCTTTGGAAATTAAACTCTTATCAGGAAAACTATGCTTATCATAAAAAATGATAAGAGACAAATCAGTGGATCAACCAAAATAGTTTTTGAAGAAATCAACGTAACTACTCTGTGCATTTCAGAAAAGCTAAATCAAGTCAGCTTATATGTCAAAAAGTTGTAGAAGGATAACAACATTTCTTTCTACGCATTTGCTAGAAGAAAGAAAGCCAACAATTTGCTTTATGCTCTAAAGATATCAAGGAACACTATATTCATGCAAGTGTCAAGGTTCCTTAATACCAGGCCTTTTGGCGTCTCTTCAGTTTATCAAGGTCTGGTGCTTGTAATCAAGCAAAACTCCTTCAAAGGATTTCCAATGGCTATATCTCTTCACCAGATTATCAAACAGTCATCTTGAGTGATCTATATATACTTGAAGAGATTCATTTTCGAATATATAAAGCCTATCAAGAAGAATCATTCTCTGTGATTTAAGTTCTTTTAATCTCTTCTTAGTTTTATTTAGATAAAGGCTTTCTTTGTTGTTTTGCCTTTAGTAGACCTTGGTCCTTTTGTCTTTCTTAACTTAGTGTATTTGTTCATCTTTGTACATCCTTCATACACCAAGTTCTTTGAAACACCCTTGCACTTTATTCTTACAAATCAGTTATTATGTAAAAGTCTAGTATGTTGCTAGCCTTAGTTTCATTGGGAAACAGTTGTGGCCTGAAGCGGCTTTTAAAAGATTACTTGGGTTTTGAGCCAGGAGTGACTTGTTGAAAGAATACTTGAGTTTAAGTTAGGAGTGGCTAGAGTCAAGAATACTTGTGGCACAAATCTGATGTTGTTATTGTAAAGGAGATTTTACAATAGTGAAAATCCTTCAAGTTAGGAGGGACCAGGCGTAGCTTCTGTGTTGGAAGTGAATCAGTATAAATCTCTAGTGTTTATTCTTCTTCTTCTTAGCTTTCATCAAGTCTATTTTCACAAGTCTGATTGCCCACACTTTAAAGGTTTAAAATTCCATAAAAAAGTCTAAGACTTATTTAACCTTCCTTCCAAGTCTGACTCTAAACCATCATTTTATATTACGCGATATACTCGTACATTTGTAAGTGTATCAGCCCATAAGGACAATGGCTAGGTTAGTTACTTCATCACCTTTACTGATGATTTTAATATATGGATTTGTATATCTAATGAAGCATAAATCGGATTCCTTTGAAAAGTTCAAAGAATTTAAGTATGAAGTAGAGAACTAACTTGGCAAGACAATTAAAGCACTTCGATCCGATCGAGGTGGTGAATAATTGAGCCAGAAGTTTAACGAATATCTAAAAGTATTTATCATGTCATTTCTGTTGGAACATAACAATGGCATGGTGTTTCTAAGTGGAGAAATAGAACCTTGTTAGGCATGGTTCGATCAATGATAAGTCAAACTGACCTCCTTAACTCCTTCAGAGGACATTCCTTATCCACAATAGCTTCTGCACTTAACTATGTTCCATCTAAGGTTGTCATAAAGACACCATATGAAATAGGAAATAACCCGATATGTATCTTTTTAAGATTTAAGGCTGTGAAGCTTATGTAAAGTGTCAGACTTTTAGAAAATTTTGACCCAAGTTAGATAAATGTGTTTTGTGGGATACCTAAAGGAAACTAGATGTTATTATTTCTACAATCCTATTAGAGGCACAATGTTTATTGCTTGGAATTTTGTATTCTTATAAAGGGAATTCATCTCTAAAAGAATTAATGGGAGAAAAGTAGAACTTGAAGAAGTTCAAGACCCACAAGGCATTGAAGAGCTAATAATGGAAATGAAGTAAGGACCACAAAATGTTGTGATAACACCAACTCTAGTAAAACAAGACTTGCGTAGATCATGTAGAATACGTCAACAACCTAAAAGACATGGATTTCTTATAATTCAGGAAGGAAACATATTGCTAATGGATCAAAATGAGCCACATCTTATGAAAAGGCCATTGTAAGTCTAGAATATAAGAAATGGCTTGTATCCATGAGATCTAAAATGGACTTCATGTACACTAATCAAGTTTGAGCCTTGGTTGATACACGTGAATGGGTAAAACCTATAGAACGCAAATGAGTTTTCAAAAAGAAAACTGACATGAATGGTAATATAAGTACCTTTAAGGCAAGGTTGGTGGCTAAAGGTTTCAAGCAAATTCATGGCTATGGTAAAACTTTTTCTCGAGTCACTATGCTAAAATTCATTTGAACATTGCTTGTTATTGTTGCATACCACGAAGGTTGGCGGCTAAAGAATTCAAGCAAATTGATGGCTATGATGAATATTGCTTTCCTAAATGGAAATCTTTTTGAGGAAGCATACATGACACAACCTGAAGGCTTTGTTAAGCCTAAAGCATCCAGGAAACTATGTAAATTACAACGTTCTATATATTGGCGTAAGCAAACTTTCAAAACCTAGAATCTTTATCATCATGAGTCTGTTACAAAATTCAACTTTATTAAAAATGAGGATGGACCTTGACTCAAGCAAGTTTGCATGAAAGACTTAGGTAAAATAACCTACAGGTTGAGAACTAAGATATATAAAGATAAATCAAGAAAACTACTTAACCTAAGTCAGAATACATACATAGACAAAGTGTAAAACAGGTTTAACATACAAGATTCCAAAAAAGAAACTTTGCGTATGTCACATGGCATAAGCTTATCAAAGGCTTAATCTCATTCCATTCAAGAAGAGAGGTAATTGATAAGACTCCATATGCATCTGTTATTGAGTCAATTATGTACTCCATGATATGTATTCGACCAGATATCTCGTACGCTCTAAGCATGACTAGTAAATATCAGTCATATCCTGATGAAAATCATTAGACTACTGTTAAGAACATCCTAAAGTACTTGGGAAAAACTAATTCATTCTTGATATATGGAGGGGAACAAAAGCTCATTGTAAAAGGGTTACATTGATGCTTATTTTTGTCCTTTGTTTTGTTTTACATGATGGTGGTGGGGCTTTGGCTAGGGAGCTATAAGCTAATCTTTCAAGGATGAAAGCTTCTAAAAAAGGAAGACATGATATGAACATTAAAGTTAAAGGACCTTTTGTACATGTTTTTTTGTTTGGTATTTTATTTGGGTTTTGTATATGAGCTTTCATTTACACTTCTTATTTGGGTCTTATATTACCTACTTTGAGTCTTATGTACTACCGTCGGTTTTAATTACAAACAAATTTTAGTCGAATTTTTTAGTCACATAATATAAGTAAAATTATACTTTTTTAATGTCATTAATGTTTATTTACCAAATATATATATATATATATATGCTTAAAATAATTAATATTTTATATAATAAATGATATTAAAAGGTATTTTAAGATATTACATCAAATATATAATAACATTAACATAAATAACTATTTTTAACTATTATTTTTATTATGTATAAAATAAATTATTTTTACTTGAATAAATATTCGAAAGTCATTTGAAAAAGTCGACCAAAAACATTTCTGTACAAAAAAGGTGCCTATAGAGTTCAAAAATTTGTCCTAGACACCTTGTTCCTCCACAAAAATGACCCTTGACAGTGATCCAGCTGCAGCAGAAGCAGCAGCGGATTCCACCAGCACGACCCCAGTGAAAAATCCACTCCCGACCCCGCCCCAAGAACTGCGTGTCCCAATATGGTGGCCAGAAGAAGGCAACCTCAGCATGGATTGGATCCAAAACCTCATCTCATGCTTCGATTGGAGTTCTCGCAACCTCCCTCCCACCGAATTCCCTTCGGTTCTCCCCGTTCAAGTCTTGGACTCTCTCATCCTCGTCGCTTCCAAGATGCTCCACAAGGAACCCAATTGCGTCACCGTCGATCCCTTTCGACCTAACCTCGACTCCTCGTCTTCCTCCTCCTCCGCTGCCGCCTCTGTTGTCGTTGTCGGCGACCTTCACGGCCAATTCCATGATCTTCTCTTCCTCCTCCGAGACGCCGGCTTCCCCTCTCATGATCGAATTTTCATCTTCAATGGTGATTATGTCGACCGAGGAGCTTGGGGCCTCGAAACTTTCTTGCTCTTGCTGGCTTGGAAGGTGAATTTTTGTCCTTTTTTTGTTGTTGTGAAATTGAGGTTTTAGTCTCGTCCCTTAAGCAAGTGTGCTTAAAGTCACGGGTTCAACACCTGAGTTTTGTTAATGGAAAAAATATTGTGGTCAGCCCTGCCACTTAGTTTCCTGACTGTTAGGACGGGATTAGTCTCATAGCTTCTGGCTATGGGACTCTAGGAACCTGCCTCCAGAAAATTGAGGTTTTAATTTTTCTTTATGAATTGATTTTGTTTTGGCAACAGAACGCTTCACTTGACTCTTGATTCAGTGTCGAAGCTTTTTGTGTCTGTGTTGTATATTTTTGGGATGTGGATGCGGTTATACTACTGTTGAGATGAGATAGTCTTAATTTTATGCTAATATATGGTATTTTTTTATGAAAGATTGGCTTAGAAAGTAAGTTTTCGAAAATTTCATTCATATTCTAGTTTTAGTTTCTTTCTTATCGGTGAAATTAAGTTTCAGTTTTTGGATTTTGTTTTATTGCCTTCCGTGAACAATTCTCACTTGTTTCAGTTCAAAGGCCTTTTTGTTTTATTAATATACTACTATGACAGTTCAAGTGGTTAGACGTGAAGGGTTTAATTTGAGGATAGCAATGTTACTGTTCTTAAATCTTTTAGGATAATTTGTCTAACTAGTTTGAATAGTCTATGGTTTATTTTGTTGTTTGGTGAGAAAGATTTGATTGCTTGAAATAGGGTTATTCTCTTGCGGTCATTGAGGGATGATGTAATTTTTTTACTTTATGGAATCTAAAAAGTACTGTAATTACTTTGTGTCAGGTATTCATGCCACATAACATATATTTGCTACGAGGGAATCATGAATCAAAATACTGCACGTCAGTTTATGGTTTTGAGAAAGAAGTAATGGTAAAGTATGGTGATAAAGGTAAGCATGTATACCGGAAATGTTTGGGATGCTTTGAAGGTCTTCCTTTAGCTTCTATTGTAGCAGGTTGTGTATACACGGCTCATGGAGGACTTTTCCGATGTGTAACTATGACACCGTCAAAGAGGTTTAAAGGAAAGAAGAATCGTAAGATTAATGTTAATCACGATAGCAAAATTCTATCTCTTGGTTCCTTGGAAGAATTGTCTAAGGCTCGACGTTCAGTTTTGGATCCTCCATGGGAAGGTGCAAACTTAATTCCTGGTGATGTTTTGTGGTCTGATCCATCAAAAAATCCTGGTCTTGCTCCAAACAAGGAAAGAGGCATTGGTTTGTTGTGGGGTCCTGATTGTACTGAAGAATTTTTGAAGAAGTACCAACTAAAGGTAATAAAACAAGTTAATTTAAATTTTATGCTGATGTGTTTAATTGTTTTGGTGGATGATATCAAGTCACTAAATTGGTAGTCTGGGAAGTTATTTATGGGAAGTTTTATCCTATCCTATTTTTGAGAAAAGGATTATCTGTTGTATTGTACATTGATATTATGAGAGCATGTATCCTCTTTTACCAGTTTGTGAGTTTTGCTTGATTTAACATGATTATTTAAGTAAAATGAAGATATAATTTAAGTAAAGCTAATTCAAGTGTTTAGACATTAATAACTTTCGGAGAAGTTTTGAAAAGACTGGATTTAAAGGGAGGAGTAAAACCAGAAAGTAAGTTAAGCAGCTGCTCATCCTCCACATTTGAGGGCCTAACACCTTGCCTGCTATTTGTCTCAGGATTCTGTAATATTCGGTGTTTTCTTGTTGCTAGTTTGTATGTGTACATGATATCCTAGTTTCTACTTTTTATGATAATTTACTGTATAAGATTATTACTCATATATGGATTGTCACTTATCTCTTAATGTTCAGTTGATCATCAGGTCACATGAAGGTCCCGATGCTAGGGAAAAAAGGGAAGGTCTTGATGGAATGGCCGAAGGTTACACTATTGATCATATTGTAGATTCTGGAAAGCTGGTCACCCTGTTCAGTGCTCCAGATTACCCACAATTTCAGGTTTGTTAATAATTCTCTTGGCTGCACATATGACTTGTACTCAATCTTCCTTATGTGGTATTGCGCATGTACTGGAATCCTTCATTGGTTGACATGGATTTTACTGAAGTTAAGATGTTTGTGTATTTTGTTGGGGGTGGGGGTGAAAGAGATAACACATCATTCATATGTTTATGTAAACATCTAAAATTCACACATTACTTGCCAATAACTTGATTTGGATTTAATTAGTCATCGAGATTGAGCCTTTGCACATTGTTAAGGTTACTGCATTTTGGTTTAGTTGCAGCAGGTTCTAGTTGTGGGAAAACCTCTTTATTTGTGTTATAAGGCCTGCTTAGTGCTTGCATCTCCACATTGTTGGGAGCCTCCTACACCTGGATGGACTTATATTTCTTGAAATGCATTGTTGATATTTTCATTGCATTCCTTTGTCATTTATAGGTTAACTTGAACCTTATAGCTATCAGGAAAACAGGTTACATTGTTCTGAACATCGATAATTATAAATTGTGCATATGAATGATATCATCCTATTTATATACACATTATTTTTTATATAAACTTATAATTATGTTGGAAAATTTTCCCCAGAAAAAATAAGAAGTCTTTGTTTTTATCTGATTTAGAAAAACATTTTCCTTGGGTTGCTTTTTTCTTTCAGAAAACCAAAGAATTATTATTAGGATTTGAATCTATGACTGACCTACCTAAATCTCTACCCGCCCTAACTAAGCTCAATTTTTTAATCATTCAAGATGATTGTTTACTCATGTGTTATTCTTGTTAAAAAGTTGTATTTAGTAATATGGCCATATAATTGATGGCATCGACTTTGTTTATAAACTTAAATGTTGTCAAGTGTCTTGAATATTTCTGTTAATATTTATAAAGCACCAGAACGTGTTCCTAGCAAGGTTATTTCCCCTTGACAAAGCCTTACAAGTTGCTTATTAATTTCCTAAGATTAATGTGAACTATCTTTGCGGTTTGCTCTAGATGGCACAATCACATATCTGTAGTTTCAGTCAGTTTTGATTGGGACCCAAATCTTGAACCTATTGATCAATTGTCACTTGGACCAAAGATGTAGAAGAGGTTTACAAGAGAAAGTTCTCTGTGATATTGGTCTTGAAGTCATGCATGCTGATTGTGGGAGTGAATTATGTAGGTGCAGTCTATGGAATGTGAGGAGTGAGTTAGTCATTATATATCTTCAATCTTGTAGGGGGAGATATATTTCCAGACTGCTTTTGGTGAGTGACCATCGATTGTTGAGTGTCTCTTGGTGAAGAGCTGTGCTCTTGGGTACATCTCTGTTGAGATGATTCCCTTTTTCTTCATATTATAAAACAATCATCTCTTGTATTTCCATTTCCATAAAATCTTTTTAGAACCTTACAGGGTTGTAGGTAAACACTAAAAATATGCAGTTTTGATCAAGTAGTTAGGCATTTGTTAAACTCTGCCTGGATAAATGACAATCCATAAGAATTATAATGTTTGAAGCGATGGCACTTTGTATTGACAAAGATTACATGAGCATCTATTTGCTAGGCAAAATAACCTTAGAGGACTGAGATGTTGGTTGAGATGATTAAGTGAACCTTGCCATTGTATTCTTCAAGTTCAAAATTTATATTTTCATTTCTCTTTCCTCTTTATGGAACTACTTGGATAACCTTACGAATAAATAAACCATAGTAGTTAATCCTAAATTGTGGCGCGTCGTGGCCAACCTTAGAACCGGGATTCCGGTATCACAGATGCCGTTGCGGCCGAGATTCTAGCCTATCGTGAGATAGAAAATAGAATTTATACTATATTATCTATACATAAATATATTCTGAAAAATAAAAATAAAAAGGAAAACACATCCAAATTGAAAACTGAACATATCCAAAAGTATAATTTTTAATTTAAAGCATAGTAGTCAATCCTGGATTGTGTTGCGACGCGGCTAACCCCTAAACTGGGATCGTGGCATCGCAGAGCAAATCGCGGACGCTGTTTGATTCTATCGCGGGGGAAACACACAAACATGTATATATGCTGAATCACTTAAAAAAACACAGAAATCTAACTAAAAACACTCCAAATTCATACTAGATAATTAAAAACCAACATTATCCAAATGAAAACATTGTCTAAATGATCCAAAACATTACTGAAACCGAAAACATAACAAGAAAAGAAACATAATAAGCTATGAGGTGAAGTAGTGAACTAGAAATTAAGAGGTATTGATGGAGAGGTATTGCTGGAGATACTTGGCAGCAAAATAGAGAAGACAAGAGAGTGGGAGATGATGGAGTGGTACTTTCAAAGGCCAACAATTGTTGTTTGGAGGTGGCAGCAGGTGGTTGGGGGTGGCAGCAAGTGGTCGGAGACTTGGAGGTGGCAGTTTCAAAGTTGCCAGAAATACTACAAGGTCACCAGAGGGATGTGCAGGGCCATTGGAGGTCAGAGCAGCGTCGCCGAAGGTTAGAAAAGGGTCATCGGAGTGTTAGGTAGCGGAGGATGTGGTTATCAGAGAGTGGGTGAGGAAAGGAGAAAGTGGAAGAGATGTTAGATGAAGAAGAGTGAGTTTTTGAGGAAAAAGAGAAGGTTATCAAAGAAAACCTAAAGAAAAGGGAGGGAAGATGGAAACTTACCGTTTTACCCTTAAAATGCATGTAAAACGATATAGTTTTGGAAAACACACTCATCGCAGCTGCGACAACCCGCGGCAGCCTGTGACCTGCGATGCTGCAATCCCGGTGCGTTGCCCGGGATTTGAATCTCCACTCAACGCGGGCTGCGAAAGGGACGTCCCAGGGAGGCACTGCTCCGTGACGGAGCGATGTGATCGCGGCCGCGATTAACTACTATGATTAAAAGCATTCATCATCACATGTCCAAGTGTCCAAGTTCAAGGAAAGAACAAAGCAAAAAAGTCGTTTGAAGGCAACAAACCACTAGGAACTAGCAAGCAACAGTTGTTGTCCAAAAGAAGCCATTGATGTAGGATGTGGCTTCCTAAAAAGAAAAAAATAAGAAATGGTTGATGTTCAGAAAGAAAACAGTGGCTGCTCGAGGTGCTGCAGCCGGCAGATCGCTGGAGAACAAAGCCTCCAACAACAGTGGTCGCCAGAGATGCTGCAGGTTGCTAGAGATGGTGAGAGAGAGGAGGAGAGACCAAGAGAGAGAGAGAGAGAAGGGGGGGGGGGGGGGGGGGTTGCCACTGCTGTGTTCACCGGAGATGGCGCTGCAGAAACTTACTCTCTGTCTGTGTTACTGAAACTTAAAAGAGGCCAAAACAATGAATAACGATAGAAGTTCATAAATTTCACACCAAGTTTAAGTTCATATACACTTGACAAGTACAAAGTTTATTACCAATGCTACAGAACTCATTTGCACATTTTGCAATTATTACAAAATGGAGAGAATCCAGAATTTCCTGGCATGGAACATTTAAATCAATGTTGAAAAAGAGAATGAGATATTGCCACAGGAAATGCAGGACTGAGTTATATGCAGAACAAGAAATTAGATATTTTCAGGAAAAGTGGGCAAGAAATAAGGATTTGATTATAACCATCAAAGAAAAGAACAGAATTAGCCAAAATTACCGCAATTGAAATAGGGAGATATGCTTTTCTTAGGACCTATATTGAGAGGAATTAGTGCATGCAGCTGTCAATCAGTTAGTCCATTAGTTAATTAGTTAGAATAATTAGTTAGTTAGAAGATGGTTTATAAATAAAGGAATGATAGGAGAGATCCTTTGGAAATGTGAAACCCTTGGGCAGAATTGTTTTCTTCAGTTTTGTCTTGTTCTTTAATAAAGTTCTTTTCCTCTAGATGGATTTCTCTTTTTTCCATTTAATTTTGTGTTTCTATCAGCTTTTGAGTAGGCTTTACTTTCCCATCCATTGGATTTAATCGGAAGACCACCTTATGTCTTGGTTTTGTCAGTTTTAGCCTTTATGACCATGATCAAGTCAACAGCTGAAGTTTGTGCTGGAGACAAATCCAGCAGGAGAGGATCCGGTTCTGCTGTTGCCAACCTGTTGCTTATTAGCCAACTAGATCACCTCACTAACCCAACTTTAGTTTACGCATTGACTAAATTCACTTGATTTTATTTTTAATTCCTGCACGTGTACACTTTACAAGTCCCGACCTCGTTAAGTTGGCTCCTAGCTCAGAAACTTTATGACCAGTCATAAACTTTGTTCTTTCTTGTCACAAAATGCTGGTAAATTAATTTAAACCTTCAATCAACTGTCTGTCTTAAGCTATGATAATTGGCATTTAGTACGTTTTTATTGTGAGAAGCAATAAATAATTCATGTAATGTAATGCACATGAATTCAGAGAGGTGTACCTTGAACTGTAAACATTAATAGATGGCAAATGGTGGCACTGGTTAAGATTTTAGAAGTGAATTTTTTATGAAAGAGTGTTATTAATGTATTTCTTGCATGATTTCCATTAAAAAACTTATTATTAGTTGATTTCTTAATCAATACTCTTAGAATATTGGTTGGTGAAACCCTTGATAAATTTTTGTTAAATGTTGGAGGTTCTTATTATCCCAAGAACTGTTTTTCCTACAGGCAACAGAGCAGAGGTATAACAACAAAGGTGCCTATACTGTCCTTGAACCCCCGAATTTTGACAATCCTATATTTCATACATTTTCAGCGGTTACCCCGAGGCCGAAGGTAATGAAATCTTACTTCCTTGTCGAAGAGTATCTGATCACGTAGATGGCTAATGCATTTTCTAGACATTTAAGGGTACTAGAGACGCTTTTATTTATATGTTAAGTAAGAAAACCATGAGAAAGATTCTCTTGAGAGAGAAAATGAGGGTAGGATTTGGAGTGAGAAAATATTTCATTTTTTATTATTTTCCCATACACCAAACAACATATTATAGTCTTCTTTTCCACAATTTTATTTTCTTTTTTGTCATGCATCCATAGGAAGCATAATGTTATAATTATGGGCATAAAATTGAATTACATGAAATCTTCTACAGTTTGTAAGAATAAAATTACTTGTTGAGGTAAGTTGCTAACTATCTGCATAATCCTTGTTCTATGGCAGGTGCATCCCTATTACGATTATGAAGAAGTGATAGACTCTGACGAAGAATTGGACTTGGCCTCTATGGTAACTTCCTGAGTGATTTTTGTGAGAAGAAAATGTTAAAAAGTTATCAGATATGTACAAGTTGTATTCTTATTATCTAAAATACAGCTTTCATCATTGAATTCAATTTTATTATTTATCTTATTTATGTATTAAGTTTGTGAAATCAACTAACTAACCCAAATAAAACCAACTAACTCATTAATATGATTAATGAATACTTTGTTGATGTATATAGTAATACTTTTGTAACGCTAAAAATATAACCAAACTTTGTTATGCTCTTTAGGCCAAACTTATCTGAAGTTTTTTTTTTTGGTCATCAATCTGAAGTTTTTATTAAAAAAATGAACAAACTACTCTTGACCCAAGTGGGATAGGGTAAAAAGGTCCATAGGGTTAAGTGGGGCTACGGTCAGCCCATGGGTTGGTTCATTCTATAAAATGCTAATTTTGTTCAATTTTTAAATGTGATCCACCAGAATAAAATTTACTTCTTGGCCCGAAAAAAGAAAGAAAAAGAATAAAATTTACTTTAGTATTTATTTGGAAGATATTACAGCTACTTTTTTGGTTAAATCCTTATTCCATTCTCTTATGTTTTATGTTTGTATAAAGTCCCTTATATTTTGAAAGTATATCAAAGAATCCTTTTTGTTAGGAGTTGACCAACTTTGTGAGGCAGTATTAATGTTAGTGCGGTTATCGTACTAAGAAGTCCATATCCTATTTTTAAAAATGCACGTGTAAAATTAAAAAATAAAATGCACTTGATAGAAACTTCGAGTGTGAATCCTCTCCATGCACAACTTCATGTAATGGAATTTGGGCTTAATTTTGCTTGGCAGTTGGACATAGAAACATGAGTGTGGGTCTGATTGTATGGATGCTATACATTTGATTATTTCTAATTCAAATGTAGGAATTGCTTAAGGGAGGTGATTTTAAAAATTAGAAGTATGTTGCAGTGGGATTAGACCTTGAAAATTCAACATGTCTCATGGCAGTTGAATACAGTAGTTGATGCTTTAACAACTAGAGGATTACATGATGGAAGGAACTTAACAAGGTGGGGAGTTCTACCAGCTCTTTTGTTGTCTACGTCAAGTATTGGTGTTTTTGGTTTTGCTCTTTTATTTCCTTTTGTATCAAAAAATGCAAGTTGGGTTTTAGTGGTATTACAAATAGAGTGTTTGTTGTATGTGGTGAGTTCAAATCCTATCAAAAGTGATAGTTTAGAGACAGACTTAGAAGTAGGGTTGAATAAGTCTGTAACTCTTTTTACGGAATAAAAACTTCTTTTAAACAGAAAAGGTAGCAGACTTTAACAAACAAAGATTGAAACTTAAAGAGATAAGGGATAGAGAGAAAAAACACAGTTGTTTTATGCTAGTTCACTTCTTTTAAACAGAAAAGGTAGCAGACTTTAACAAACAAAGATTGAAACTTAAAGAGATAAGGGATAGAGAGAAAAAACACAGTTGTTTTATGCTAGTTCACTTCGATGACACTACGTCCAATACCTTCAGACTTAAAGGATTTTCACTATGTAAAAACTTTTTACAAACAGCACCTTCTGTGCCTCAACTATTGTTGACTCCAGCCATTTCTAGCTTAACACCCAAGTATTCTTTCAATAAGTCACTCCTGGCTCAGACCTAAGTATTCTTTCTAAAGCCTCTTCAAGCCAAATTGTTTCCCATTAAAAGTAAGACTGGTAGCACACTAGACTTTGCCACAATAAGTGATTTGAAGTTGTTTGCGTCTGATGACTTAGTGTACAAAAGAATTAATCTTAAGAACAGATACACTAAGTTGAAAAATAAAAGACTAACTCTACAACAAGCAAAGGTAAGAATGAGAATAAGAGTCTCTGCTTTTGAAACGCTTTGTCCGCACTTGATTCTTTATCTTCAAGGTCTGAGGTCTCTTCTTATTTATGGTCCCTTTCTTACTTGTTCTGCCTCTAGCAAACCTTGGTCTCATGTCATTTATAACTTAGTGTTTAATCTTTCAATTGTATATCTGTCATACATAAGTTTTGTGAGTTTCTCTCTTTTTCTTATAAACAATTTGTAAAGTCTGGTGTGTTGCCAACATTTGTGAGTGTGGGAAACACTTTGTGGCCTGAAGAGACTTTAGAAAGGATACTTGGGTTAAGCCAGAAGTAGCTTGTTGAAAGAATACTTGGGTCTAAGCCAAGAGTGACTAGAGTCAAGAATACTTGTGACATTGGTTTGATACTGTTACTGTAAATGAAAATTTATAATAGTGGAAATCTTTCAAGTTAGAAGGGACTGGACGTAGCTTCTGGGTTGGAATTGAACTAGTATAAATTCTGTGTTGATTTCCTTCTCTTACTCTATAAAAGTCTACTTTGCAAAGATTAGTTATTTATTTTCTTTGGTTCATTATTCCGTGAAAAGAGTCCTTGACTTATTCAATCCCCTTCTAAGTCAGACTCTGAACCATCAATGTAGATAATTTTGATACGAAAAATTCAAAAAAAGAATTGTTCGATTTCGATAACGGAGGAAGGAGTTATGCTTATAATACTAAAAGGTGTTTGGTCAAACCGAAGAAATTACAAGTCAGTGACTTGTTTAGCAAACTTGGGTTAATGGGCTTAGAACTGAGCTTTGGGGTCAACATAAAAGTTATAGAGGATTTCGATACAAAAATTTGAGAACAAAAATCGCTAAATTTCAAGGTTAGGAGGTGGAGTTATGTCAAAAATAGTTCAAGTAGGTACAGGTTCACATTTTCACTAAGGCTTCAGTGAAGGTGCAAGGGTCGAGGTTCTAACCGGCTCTTGATAATTTTTAAAAAAACACTCTTAGAAAATTTCATAATTAAATATCGAAGTCGATACTCTTTTTGTCTCAGGGCCTCCAAAATTTCCCATTGCTCATTTCGATTCTAGGCTTGGTTCCCAATGTGCACGCCGATTGAGGAATTTACTAAAGATTTTTTTCTTTCATGAATATCTTCATTATTATTATTATTATTACAAGCTATTATTATGATTATTATCAACATTTTTATTAAATCATATTATTACTCTATTTATTAATTATTACTGTTATTATTCTTTATCCTTATTACTAGGGCTACCACTATAAACTGCATCACTTTATCACGACGTTTCACATATCTAAGCATCACTGCAAAAATCACTACAACTTCGACCGAAGCCCAATTCTTCACCATCATGAATCAACACACCATCGGTTGCAGCCTCACACATAAACAATCATCACACACAACAACCTTTTATAGGCCCGTTGCCCCTAACGACTCTCCCAAATAATCCGGATGTTACACCTATGCTTAATCACGGGGGATTGCATGTGGTTGACCTAGTGAGGTGGCTCTTTGAGGAACAGGATTTCCCCGATGATTCTATTGAATCACAGCTGCCATGGTGAGGAATCATGGTTGGCCTGCAACACTATTTCTATAGCATGTTGTATGTTGTATGTTGCTTGTCGTTGCCAGAGTGAAATGACCGGTGTTACATTTTGGGAAATGTGGTTTGGTACCAGTAAAAATGTTGAATGATATATATATATATATATATATATATATATGTGTGTGTGTGTGTGTGTGTGTGTGTGTGTACACATTGTTGTTAAGATGATACTACAGTATAAACATACATTGATGATTGATTTCCCACAGTCAGATCCACAATTGATGAGTATGATTTTCTTGTGCATATGCATTAACCTAAGAGCATTTGCATATAGCCTAGTGATATGCCAGAATGAGATTGAGACTTGGAAGGGTGATGGATGGATTTGGTGGTTAAAAACCTAAAACCTGATAAAGTGAATAAGTATGATGAACAATATGATAAGAATTGTGAAAATGTTTGTGATAGTCCATTTGATGAAGGGCAATGGAATTATGATTGCGTATATGCTTGCTATAGGTGTGGTTATGACTATTATGCATGGTCATTGTGATAAAAATGATGATTTTGATGATGTTGGAACTTGTATTGCAAAGCATGGGTGATTTATATGCATGTACACATAATCACAAGTGCTTGAGTTTGTTATTTTGAATATAATACTCACTATCTCATGTTGTCTCTTTTTAACATTTTAATGCAGGATAACTTGGGTGAGATGATATACTTTTGGAAAATGATGTTTTGTGTGAAAGGTAAAAGAATGGTAAAAGAATGCCTTGGCAGCAATGTAAATGATTTTGGTGTTGTTTGTATTGATGATGGTAGTGGTCTAATTTCTTTTATAATTGAACCTTTATTCTTTTGGGTATATATGTATATAACTAGGCCAATTCTTTTGTATATGCCAATGAATGGTGGTTGGACATGTGAATTTGATTGCCAACGTGATGGCAAGGATACTTATGTTGATGAATAACTTATGAATTGTTAAGGCTTGGATGCTATATTTGTGAATCCATTAATGGTCATGAATTAGGATTGATTCAGATGATCAAAATGATAAACGAATTGAGGTATAAAAACCTTTAAGAGGTTGCGATTGTTTTCCATGTTTTGTGCCTTGAATTAGGTGGTTTTTATACGCCAAGAAGGTCCTAAGAAATGCATGAGAAAGGGTTCCCAAAAGCATAAAAATTTAGTGGCAAATGTATATTTTGACAGAGAGAACCAAGACCATGGTTAGAACCACGGCCTGGCTGTGGAACTCTCTGTTTCTGATGGCAATTTTGTGTCTATTTTTCACCTGGCAAACAGTAGAAACCATGGCCATGGCTAGAACCCTAGCCTGGCCATGGATCGCACTGTTAGGAGCTTAAATTTTTTTGTTTTGCATTGTTTACTTCTCCAATTACGTCGCTTTTGATTAGTGATTAAACCCCTTTGCTTCCTAACTTAAAAATATAACCTAATGCATACATTTTCACTAAAATTTGGCATGATTATTGTGTTTCTTTGGATAGGGATTCCAACCCTATAATTCATAGGTTGATTGCATACTCTAAATAGCTTGTCATTTGTAACTCCTTTCACGGGTCTAGTTTGCCTTTGGATATCTTCTCATATCTTCATATATGAGAAGGGATAGATGCCCTGTATACATATTTTTTCCGCCGTTTTTATACATCCTTGTATATATGTTAAGGGTTCTTGATTTTTGTTCTGATTCTATGTCGTTTCTTTTTTAATTGTGGCATTTGGTTGTCTGTGGTTCGGATCTTGGTGTAAGTGGTCGACTTGTGGAACGTAATCATGAAAAATTTATTTGCATTTTCATTAATTATTTATGCTTGCATCAAGATTCGGGTCTAGGGAATCAGGGTGCGAAATTAACCATCATAAAATGACTATAAATGAATCAAAAAGCTACCTATAAACACCAGAAAACACCTTCAAATCACGACAAGTAGTGATGGAACCACTTGGGCTTTCTCTCACTGATCAAAAACACCTTACTCTGTCCCTAAAAATGGGTCAATTAGGCAAAAAATGATTCTTTTCAAATCACACGTCAAAAATGCATCACACTATACCAAACCAACAAAAACAATCTATTGCACAATCTAACCATTAAAAAAATTTTGTATCCCTCACAGCAGCCTTAGTCGCCTCTTTCTAAGTCTATTGGGATTTTTCTTTTTATCTTGTTTTCCTTTTTTGTCCAGTGACGACTAATCTTGATACCATGTATATAAGATAGAGAAAGAGCATGGAGAGAGAGAAAGAAAGGTGAATTAGAATTGGATACACTACCATGTGAAAAGACTTTTATATTTATAATGAAATATTACACAACTGTAACTTTGATGGGCTAGGCCCATCAACATAAATATCTAATATAATAATATCTAATATAATCATTTCTATTCATAACATATCTAATATAATAATATCTAATACAACAATATTTACTCATAACAAAGGTTAAATATATTTTTCATCCCTGTAAAGTTAGTAAATTTTAATTTTGATCCATAGAAAAAATTGTTACATTTTTCATCCATCTTTAATATTTTTGTTACATTTTTCATCCTCCATTAATATAAAATGTTTAAGAATAGTCTCTTACTAATTTAATTATTTTTTTTAGTCTCTCATTTTTTGTTAATTGTAATTTGTCTAATGGATTCTCACGTGATCGTCTAATAAGTCATCTAGTTATTCTATGTTTCATCTAATTTAGAAGTTATTAATCAAAATGTAAAAATATGTAACTTAAACATAGTTATTATTACTTTAGCAAAAAAAATTCCTAAAAAGTTAAATGTGTTCACTTTAAAGGTTTCTTATATGTACCCTTAGAATAATTAAATGACATATCAGTAAAATAATGTGTAGATCTGTAAGACAAATCAGTTGTCAATAATAACCCTTTTATGACAGACTATTTTTGAAATATTAGAAATTAACTTGGATGAAAAGTGCAACAAAAATAGGGATAAAAACTAAAATTTGATAATTTTACAATATTAAAAACATGTTTAACCATTTTAATTAATAACTTGGGAAAAGAATGTCAAAAGAGATTTTAATTAAATAATTTTAATTGAAGCTAATTAATCAGAACTATTAGATTAAGTAAAAATGGAATTGATTTAATCCATGTTTATTGTAAGTTATAAAGCGGAGTAACTCTTGTGACTTACTCTTGAAGTAAACAAAATTAATATATATGTAACAACTCAGGTAAAAAAAAATATTATGATAAATGAGAAATCAATACCAATCATTATATTAAATGCTAAAGTCAAATTAATTCTCATTTTTTAATATTCAAGCTCAAATTGAGATTATTATAAAGCTTAAACTTGAGATTTTAGGTTAAGTTATAACAACTCTTTACGATATATCTTTCACTGTCTCGGTCATGTTTAGGGATGGGAATAGGTTGGGTCGAGCTAGGTTTTACAGGGCCTGGACTTAGCTTCACTTAATTTTGAGGCCTAAGCCTTGTCTGTAGCCTAACTTAGGTCATATTTTTATGCTTGACCTAACCTATTTAAAAGTCTAATTTAACCCGATTGATTATAGAAAAACCCGATTTAAGTTGTGTCAATGAAAATGTAAATAAATATATATTAAATAGATCAATGAGTCCATCTTAAATAAATCAATATGACTTTAAAAGCCTAACAACCTAAGTACAATATATATTTACTTATCAATTCTTTATATTAAAGGTGATTTAAGGAAATTTAATTTTATAAACTATAAAGTATCATTATGTATTTATAAATTATAATATATTATAAATTAAATTTATTTTAAAAATTATATACAAGAGTTTAAACAAGTCAGCCAGACAAGTTAGAATATTTTTTTTCAAAACCTAAACCTGAACTATTTAATTCATTAAATATACTTTTTGAAAAACCTTGACTTAATCTTTTTATTAAATAAGTTAGGTCAAACAAGGTCTTAAATAGACTAGGCCATAAATCTTTGATAAGCGGTCAAGCTGTAACATCCCGGATATTTTAGTAAAAATTATAATGAGTGAAAAATATTAATAAAAGTTTTAGAGATTTATTGGGTATTTTTATGAATTATTATTAAAATAAAGGCAATTATGAATAATTAACTATTGTGGAAATAAATAAAATTTATTTGATTGATTAATTTTAAAAGGGTTAAATGAGGTGTGATTAGAAGAAGAGAAAAGTTTAATTAAAACTTTTAATGAAATTATAAAAGAAATGGGGAAGTGACCGGTTTGCCCCTGAGCTTTAAATAAAGAAGGTTTCTTTCTCTTTCCTCATTCACTTTCACGCGAGCCCACGTCTGCTTCTTCTTTCTCCTTCTTCGTCTGTTTCTCCTTCTTCTTCGTTTTCTCCTCCCTCGCTGTCGAGTTGCATGCTCCAGGGGAAGGCTTGTTCCGTGTCAGAACTTCGAGTGAACCCCATTTCCGTGACCGTGGTTTCAAGGTGAGTCCAATGAACCGTTTGATTTGAGTTATCTCGTCTCTTTTCATTTTCACTCCCTGACCGAATGGCCATGCATGGCGGGGTAAGGTTCTGTTTTCCACTCCTCTGGTGAGTGTAAGCTCGAAAATGGTCTTTAGACTGTGAGAGTGGTACGACGTTAACGGGTTTTGCATTCCGACCCCGTAGGTAGCAACACGAACATCGAAGGACTGATTGACAAAGCTGGTGCTGGATTCGAAGGTGGAGCCGTGAACCCAACGCTTAGAGGACGTAATCGGCACCAAGAGCAGATCGTTGAAGCTTGGAACCGAGGTAAGGGGGTGTTCGGGTTATAATTAATTAGAATAGGACATATTTTGGGTCTGAATCGTTGAATTGGTTGTGAACATGGTAAGAAATGTTGCTAGATGAGTTGTATGTGTATGCATGTGAATTGTGTGTGGTTTATGATGAATAAGAGATTAAAGTGCTTTGCATTGTGATGATTCGGTGTGTATAGTGGCGTTGTGATGACGGGCTTGACAAGTAGGTCGCCCAGTGGCAATGTGGTGACGGGCTTGACGAGTAGGTCGCCTATTTGATGAGTATGTTCTGTTGTTGATGGCCACTTGTTATATAATATGATGAATGTGAATGATATATGTATGATTATGTGGTGTGGAATGGCCGACGGTATGTATAGCCCCTCGTTTCCGGCTCCTGTGGTTTTTGTGCCCAGTTGAGCTACATAGTCGTCAACCAGGACCCAGTGGTACCCCGTGGTCAAGCAGGACCCAGTGGTTGAGGTGGAGAGTCAAGCAGGACTCGGTGAACCAAGCAGGGTTCACGGGGTGTCAAGTAGGACCCCCCAGCTGAAGGCCGATCCTTTAGTATCCGGATACTAGGCGTCAATTTTGTCTGAGAGTCAGTGGTGACAATTGATGAATTTAGTATTGTGATGACTATGATTTGATATATTTGCCGAGTATGATTTTATATATTTACCGAGTGCAATTTGATATATTTGCTGAGTGCAATTTGATATATTTGCCGAGTATGATTTGCTATATTGCCGAGTACAATTTGTTATATTTGCTGAGTGCGAATTGTTTACTTGCCGAGTATGGATTGTTATATTTGCCGAGTATGAATTGTTATACTTGCCGAGTGTGAATTGTTGTATTTGCCGAGTGTGATTGGCTATAATTGCCGAGTGGGACTTACAATTTGAGGAATAAGTAATCGGACGAAATTTATATACAAGTAATTTGTTAATTTCCATTCTAGATTAATTATGATGTCAAACACTCACCCTTGCTGTGGTTTTCAATTTAGTAACCAGTGACAGGGAAGAGGTCGGAGCCCTGGAGGTGCGCCAAGTGGAGGATTGATGCCAAGGAACCGAGCGATTATGAAATGAATGATGTGTGTAATATGTAATGAGTTTTTCGAGTATGTGATGTTATACTATGTTGCTTGTGTATGTTGATTAATCGGATATGAATTTATATTGCTATGTGATCGGTATTGATTTTCATGAGTGAATTTGTTTGTTGTAGTAAAGTCGATTACCGGACGAATCTCGCCGAGCAGATTCAGTCTTGTCCGAGCGAAGGCAGGGGGAATTGATCCTGTGCCTATTTCGCTCAAGTGAGTATCCCTCGTTCCCTTCCGAGTGAAAATTAGAATGTTTCGAGTGAAGATTAGAATGTTTCTAAGTGAAGATTAGAATGCTTCCGAGTGAAGATTAGAATGATTCCGAGTGAAGATTAGAGTGCTTCCGAGTGAATATTAGAATGTTTCCGAGTGAAGATTAGAGTGCATCCGAGTGAAGATTAGGATGTTTCCGAGTGAGGTATGGCCGAGAGAACCTCTTCCGAGTGAAGTAAGGTTAGGGTGTTTTCCGAGTGATACATGATCGAGAGAACCCTTTTCTGAGTGAAGGTTAAGGGGTTCCCGAGTGAGATATGACCGAGTGGACCCATTTCCGAGTAAAAACCGATTTGTTAATTTTCCTTGCATGTCTCGTGTTTCACTCAGGTTTGAAATGTAGGATTCGCTCAAGCGAGTCGGAACTCGCCTAAGCGACCTTCTCGGGTTTCGCCTAAGCGAATCAGGGTCTCGCTCAAGCGAGTGACCCCTGTCTTCATCTTTCTCCTTTCGCTGATTCTAATCAATCCCATTTTATTAATGGATCTATTTTCGATCGGTTATTATTTTGAGTATGATTAAGAAAAGTAAATATTATTTTATATTAAGACCTAATTAATTTTCATTAAACACAAAAAATTATTATGAAAAATGTGACATCCTGGCGCTGTTGAGGGCGAGGAGTGATCGCCGGTGCATGGGCACGGACAAGGAGCGGCTCCTAGCAGGCTTCCAATGGGGAATGTGGCATCCCGGGCACTGTTGAGGGCGGGGAGTGATCGCCGGTGCATAGGCACGGACAAGGAGCGGCTCCTGGCAAGCTTCCAGTGGGAGGGACACATGAACGAACCGAATACATACCGGAATGAGAGGGATCCAAAGACTGTATAGGTATGAGACTATACAGTCGAGGATAGCTTAAAGAAATGAATTCGTACTATAACATCCTTAATTTTTAAAATAAATTTCAATAAATCAAAAATATTTTACAAATAATTCAAATTTCCAAAACAGAATTTGAATTAAATAATTTACAATATTCATTTTACAAAGCCGACCGGCTCTTTAAAACAAAAATAAGTACAATTAATTATATAAAAGCACTCGGTATTCATGAGCCGGCCAAGGCTTTCACTAAAATAAACTCCGAGCTGCTGAGTGTCTTCACATATCATGGTTGAGCCCTTCATTCACTCAAAAATAAATGTAGAGGGTGAGCATAACATATCAAATAACAGTTATTGAATTGGAATAAAAATCCAATTAATAATTATAAAACCAATACTGATTACACTCGGCAATAATTCTAACTCACTCGGCAATAATTTAAGATTTCATTCGGCAATTATAACCATTTTACCACTCGGTAAATATAACATCACTCGGTAAGTATAGCAAACTGCACTCGGCAATTCAAGCAAACTGCACTCGGCAAATAACAATTTCACTTGGCAATTAACAAATTATTCATTCTCAAAACCGAGACATATACATATACTCATCATAACAGCATGTTCTCTCAATAACACATAAAATAGTGTATGCACATGCTCAATCAAATGGATCCATATCTTTCATTCTCACTTGACCAACCAGAATGGGGTCATTATCAATTTTGTGTTGCAACACTGGCTCCCCGAGCCATAATTCAGCTCCTCGCTGATTCGGCCGTTTTACAGGTACCAAACCGCTCTGCGCACATACTGTAACACCGAGTACCACTCCCAGAGTGATAGCGGTCCTCTACTTAGTGCTACGGGCCGGCCTTGAGTCCCACTCAAAGGCGTCCGTGGTATATAGGAACCACTCCATCACAGTTCATATTCAAACATCACACATGCATCTCATGCATATAAATATCATGAATCATCAATCTCATATCAATATCAATAATATGAATGGAAAATATGAAACATAAAACGTCATATAGTTGGGGTCTCATAACAATTCATACATATATCACATATAGCATATCAACAACACCCCAAATCCATTCATAAACCATGTATTTGAGATGTACGCTCCCCCTACCTGGAAATAAAGTGTTCCAGCAGCTTTAAAAGCTATAATCTAGTCGTTGTCCACAAATTTTGACTGGAATTATAAATCCTGCACCAGTCCCAAGCTTTCTTTCGTAAAGAGAAGAGAATGGAGATTTGATTCCTTCGTTTACTAGTTCCAGTGAAGATTGGAAGTATAAGAATGATTTCACTTTCAACAACTTCTCTATTAATCCAATAGCAGAAGTATTTATATATACTTTTCACGTGAAAGACACGTGATTAAGTTGAAGTATTCTGCCACATGTTTCTTTAATAATTAATGAAGGGTTAAGATATTTAATAAAAAGGGGTACAACACATCAAAATGGGTCCCAAACTTAGAAAATATCTAAGAAAGGAATCTGCTGGAAGGTAGAAGAACATAATGACGTGGAAAGCATCCATCAGACCTGATCCTCACTTGAGCGGACCTCTCTCGCCTGAGCGAGAATCACCCAGTAACCAATTTATTATACTTTCGCTCGAGTGAGACTCCCTCCTACTAGCCACTCGTTCGGGCGAGAAATGTCTAGTAACGAATTCCACTGGCATTCGCTTGAGCGAGGCACCTACTCGTTTAGGCGAAATCCGACCAGAGGCTGTCCTTCGATTCTGCACTTGCCCGCTTGGCAAGGCTTCCCAGCACTCGGGTTTTTACTCGGCAGTTCAATCAAAACCGACTCATCTCGCTCGATTATACCTCTTTCCGAGTCAGAGTCTTATTTCTTTCATTATTCGAAAATTTCTCCACTGTAAGGTTACTCGGAATTCGAAGTCTATTTCCTTTCTCGGAAATCATTCCTCGGGATTACTTACTCAGAAAACTTAATCAATCAGAGTTGAAGTCTTTGTCCAGAAGTACTCTTTCTGGAAAGACTTACTCAGAATGTATCACTCGGAAGTGTCACAGAGACACTTCACTCAGCAACTTAATCGGAAACGTTCCTTTCGGAGACGTTTCACTCGGATTTGTTTTACTCGAACGTGTCTCAATCGAACATAGCGTCACTTCATTCGGAAATGATTCTCTTAATGATGTTTCACTCGGAAGCATCTTAACTTCACTTGGAAATAGTGTTCTGTCTTATTTCACTCAGAGTCAAGTTCATTTCACTCGGAATCTGATTTTTTTCACTCGGAAAATCTTGTCTCATTCATTTTCCACTCAGAATTTCATTCTAAAATTCTTCTCTAATCCTTTTTAAGTTATTTTTATAAAAATCATAAAAATCAGGATGTTACACGTACTACCTATACCAACAAATGCATTAGCCTTTTCGGTAGCCTATCACTTAAGAACTCCAAAGTTAAGCGTGCTTAACTTGGAGTAATTCTGGGATGGGTGACCTCCTGGGAAGTTCTCAGGAAATGTGTAAGTAAGGACAAAAGTACATTGGAAAGGTCTCGTGTTGGTCTGTGGGGTGAGTCGTTCATTCCTGAAAAGCGGTCGGGGCGTTACAGTGGTATCAGAGCCTAGCCTCTCCTAGTACGGTATGGTTCGGGGACGAACCAGGCAGAAGCTGGTGGGCATGTGACATCCCGGCACTGTTAAGGGCGGGGAGTGATCGCCGGTGCATGGGCACAGACAAGGAGCGGCTCCTGGCAGGCTTCCAGCGGGGAATGTGGCATCCCGGGCACTGTTGAGGGCGGGGAGTGATCGCCGGTGTATAGGCACGGACAAGGAGCAGCTCCTGGCAGGCTTCTAGTGGGAGGGACACATGAACGAACCGAATACATACCGGAATGAGAGGGATCCAAAGACTGTATAGGTATGAGACTATACAGTCGAGGATAGCTTAAAGAAATGAATTCGTACTACCTATACCAACAAATGCATTAGCCTTTTCGGTAGCCTATCACTTAAGAACTCCAAAGTTAAGCGTGCTTAACTTAGAGTAATTCTGGGAAGGGTGACCTCCTGGGAAGTTCTCAGGAAATGTGTAAGTGAGGACAAAAGCACATTGGAAAGGTCTCATGTTGGTCTGTGGGGCGAGTCGTTCATTCCTGAAAAGCGGCCGGGGCGTTACAATGGTATCAGAGCCTAGCCTCTCCTAGTACGGTATGGTTCGGGGACGAACCAGGCGGAAGCTGGTGGGCATGTGACATCCTGGCGCTGTTGAGGGCGGGGAGTGATCGCCGGTGCATGGTCACGGACAAGGAGCGGCTCCTGGCAGGCTTCCAGCGGGGAATGTGGCATCCCGGGCACTGTTGAGGGCGGGGAGTGATCGCCGATGTATAGGCACGGACAAGGAGCGGCTCCTGGCAGGCTTCTAGTGGGAGGGACACATGAACAAACCGAATATATACCAGAATGAGAGGGATCCAAAGACTGTATAGGTATGGGACTATACAGTCGAGGATAGCTTAAAGAAATGAATTCGTACTACCTATACCAACAAATGCATTAGCCTTTTCGGTAGCCTATCACTTAAGAACTCCAAAGTTAAGCTTAACTTGAAGTAATTCTGGGATGGGTGACCTCCTGGGAAGTTCTCAGGAAATATGTAAGTGAGGACAAAAGCACATTGGAAAGGTCTCGTGTTGGTCTGTGGGGTGAGTCGTTCATTCCTGAAAAGCGGCCGGGGCGTTACAAAAAATGATTAACCGGGTGTAATTAAATGGTAAATTGACACGGGTTGTCATAGTTGGTATCAGAGCAGTTCTTTCTAGAGCCGGGTGCATGGGTCAACCCAGTGATTTGTGTGTCCTATACTGGGCTGTTTTTGCATTCTATTGCATTGTGCTTGTGGTTGTTTGTGCAGCTTGGCATCATTCCCTTGGCACTCCAGCGGCGTTGTATTTTATGTGTGAGGTAAATATCCGACTCCCTGGTAGAGCATTGGTTATTAATGGTGATGTGTTTGTTCATTGTAGAATTACATTATGGCTGAAGGAACTAGTTCTGGTGGAGGAGATGACTTCTTCTCAAAGTTTTCCCAATTGATGAGTAGGACCGAATCTGGTCCCATTCTTGATAAATTCTTGAAAAGGAATCCCCCTGCTTATAAAGAAGGGCATGATTACGATGGGGCGTATGTTTGGATAAGGGAAATCGAACAAGCTTTTAAGTATTTCAAATGCTCGGAGGAGCAGAAGGTACAGTTTTCTACTTACTAGTTGAAGGACGAGGCTAGGACATGGTGGTCTAGGACCAAGGTACAAATGAATGCGGCGAGTGAACCCTTGGTGTGGGCGAATTTCTGAAGAAGGTTTCTTGTCAAGTACTTCCCGGATAATTACAAAATCCGAAAAGAAATGGAGTTTTTGAGATTGGAACAAGGCCGAATATCAGTGGCCGAGTATACTACTAAGTTTGACGAGCTGTGTGACTTCTATCACCCTTTCTCATTGGAAGGAACCGAGGGTAGTAAGTGTGCCAAGTATGAAGCGGGATTGCGAATTGAACTTCGCAGTGTTATTCTACCGATGGAGATTCAGGATTATCCGACTCTGGTAAACAAGGCTAGGCTGACTGAGGAGGTGCAATTACAGAGAACATCTCAGTCAAAAGATAAGAGGCCGTTGAAGGTAAGAGGGTTCAGCTTCAAGAAAATGGGCCAATTCTTTCGTGGCGGCAAGTCTTCCGCTACGTCTTCTTCCTCCTCTGGTCGGGGTTCTACTGGCTGTTCTGGTAGTCATTTGGGTAGCCGTGCGTGCTATAATTGTGGCCAGGAGGGCCATATTGCAAAACACTGTCCAGCCAGTCAGATCGTTTGTTTCCAATATGGACAACCGGGACACCTTAGGCCCAATTGCCCACAGAGGCAGCAATCGAGTGGGCATGGTAACCGAGCCAACACTCCTGGGACTCGGGGTGCTAATTTTCCGAGAGGAGGTAGACATGGTGCTGGTCGTAGAGGCCAACACTCGGGGAGGTCAGATGCTCAATCCAGTGGTGCTCAGAATGTTATGGCCGGGCGAGTATTTTCCTTTGATGCCTCAGAGGTTGCAAGGACTGACAACTTGGTAAGTGCCTTATCCATGGCTATCTAGTAAATGTCATTTATTATCTCTGAGAGTTATGTATGACGGCTTGGTTTGCAGGTTGTGTTAATGGAGAATGCTCTTAGTGTCTCCACTCCTACTGGCTCCACTTTCCGTACAACCACTATGTGTGGGGAATTGCCGATGCAAGTTGAAGATCGTACCTTCCTGGTGAATCTGATTTGTATGCCATTGAAGAACCTAGATGTTATCTTAGGTCTCGATTGGTTAGCTGCTAACCATGTTATGGTGGACTGCTATCGGAAGACCATCGTTTTCTCCCAGGAACTTGACACCAAGAATGTGGTGAGTGATGTCTCCGCAACCTATGTTATTTTATTTACTTCGGAGGGTCGGTATAATCTTATGCCGAGTGATATCCCGGTAATGTACGAATTCCCTGATGTATTTCTGGAAGAAATTCCGGAGTTGCGTCCCAGTCGGGAGATTGATTTTTCAATTGATTTGATTCCCAGGGCCGAGCCTGTGTCCCGTGCGCCTTATAGGATGTCTTCGGTGGAATTGACCGAAGTGAAGAAGCAAGTGAACGAGATGTTAGAAAAGGGGTTTATCTGACCGAGTGCTTCACCGTGGGGCGTTCCTGTACTATTGGTGAAAAAGAAGGACAGTAGTATGCGGATGTGTATTGATTACCGACAGTTGAATAAGTTGACGGTTAAGAATAAGTATCCGTTGCCACGGATCGACGACTTGTTGGATCAGTTGCGAGGCGCTGTCGTATTTTCTAAGATCGACTTGAGGTCGGGATATCACCAAATACGAGTGAAATCGGAAGATATTCTGAAGACGCCATTTCGGACTCGGTATGGACACTTCGAGTATGTTGTAATGTCCTTTGGAGTGACAAATGCTCCTGCTATCTTCATGGACTACATGAATCGGATTTTTCAACCGTACTTGGATTAGTTTGTGGTAGTGTTCATCGATGACATATTGGTGTATTCGAAGTCGGTTGAGGAGCATGCACAACATCTTCAAGTTATTCTGCAAATATTACGTGAGAAAAGGTTGTACACTAAGTTATCTAAATGTGATTTCTGGGAAGGAAGTGTACAATTCTTGGGGCATGTGATTTCCCGAGAGGGCGTATCGGTTGATCCGTCTAACATTGAAGCAGTTATGGCTTGGGAAAGGCCTAGGTCGGTAACTGAAATTAGGAGTTTCCTCGGATTAGCTGGGTATTATCGTCGCTTCATTAAAGGATTTTCTCGTATAGCGCTTCCTTTGACTCGGTTGACGAGAAAGGAGAGTCCATTTGTATGGTCGAAAAAGTGCGAATTGAGTTTCCAAACTCTTAAATGGTGTCTGATGACTGCCCCTGTGCTTGCACTACCAGATGTGATGAAGGAATTTGTAGTGTATTATAATGCATCTAAGTTTGGTTTGGGATGTGTGCTGATGCAGGACGACCGGGTGATTGCCTATGCTTCAAGGCAATTGAGACCGCATGAACAGAATTATCCGACTTATGACCTTGAGCTTGCGGCAGTGGTGTTTGCGTTAAAGATTTGGTGCCATTATTTGTATGGGTCTCGCTTTGTGGTATTTAGTGACCACAAGAGTTTGAAATACTTATTTGATCAGAAAGAACTAAATATGAGACAAAGGAGATGGGTGGAGTACCTAAAGGACTATGATTTTGATTTGAGGTACCATCCGGGTAAAGCAAATGTTGTTACCGATGCGCTGAGTAGAAAAGTATTACACGCAGCTTTCTTGATGGGCAAAGAGCAAGAATTGATGGAAAGCTTTCAGGATATAAACATTGGGGTTGTTATGACCGCTCCGAATCAAATGACAGTCGGAATGCTGAAGATCTCCAATGAATTTCTGGAATCTTTAGCTGTGGCCCAAAAGGACGATGAAGAGTTGCTGGAACTGCTTGACACTCAAGCAAGAGGCAAAAATATGGAATTAACCCAAGGTAACGATAGAATTTGGAGATTCCGAGACCGAGTGGTGGTGCCTGCAAAAGGTGATTTCAGGCAAGCCGTGTTAGCTGAAGCACATAGGAGTTCTTTGAGTATTCATCCCGGTATTACAAAGATGTACCACAATTTGAAGAAGGAATTCTGGTGGTCGGGAATGAAGAAGGCAATAACCGAGTATGTGAAGTCTTGTGTGATATGCCAGAAATGTAAGGTTGAACACCAGAGACCCCCAGGTTTACTTCAACCTCCTGAAATTTCGATTTGGGAGTGGGAGAGTATTACCATGGATTTTGTATCCGGGTTACCTCGTACCCAATCCGGGTGTAATGCAATTTAGGTGATTGTAGACCGACTGACCAAGAGTGCTCACTTCTTGGCTATGAACATGAAATGGTCATTGGACCGACTGGCTAGGCTGTACATTACTGAGATTGTACGATTGCATGGCGTGCCTTCGAGTATTATTTCCGATCGGGATCCCCGATTTACTTCCAGATTTTAGGGAAGTCTGCAACAAGAATTGGGTACTGAACTAAGACTGAGTTCAGCTTATCATCCGCAGACTGATGGTCAATCGAAACGGACCATACAGACTCTTGAGGATATGCTTAGAGCATGTGTATTGGAGCAAGGCGGTTCATGGGAAAGATACTTGCCATTGGTGGAGTTTGCGTATCACAACAGCTACCACAGTAGCATCGGTATGGCTCCATATGAAGCTCTATATGGTCGGAGGTGTCGTACACCATTGTGTTGGAATGAAAATGGCGATGCCATTCATTTGGGGCCTGAGTTAATCCAGGAAATGAATGAACAAGTTGCTCTGATCTGAGAGAAAATGAAGATTGCCTAAGACCGACAGAAAAGTTACTATGACAATCGACATAGACCACTTGAGTTTCAAGCGGGTAACTGGGTATTCCTGAAGGTTTCACCGACCAAAGGTGTAGGTCGGATATTGAAGAGTCACAAGCTTAATCCGAGATACATTGGGCCGTATCAAATTTTGGAGAAGATCGGTGATGTTGCTTACCGATTGGATCTTCCCCAGTCGTTAACTAATATTCATAATGTGTTTCACGTGTCACAACTCCGGGCCTACATTCTGTGTGACTTCATGATTGTGCCGAGTGATTCTATCGAATTGAAGGAGGACCTGACGGTGAAAGTTACACCGATCGGTATTGAGGAATACCAGACTAAACGGCTAAGGAACAAAGAAGTGTCATTGGTAAAGGTGAAGTGGCAAAATTTAAACGGGATAACCTACACGTGGGAATTGGAGTCGGACATAAGGCGGGTGTACCTCGATCTTTTTCAGTAAGGTGCTGTAACATCCCGGATAATTATAGAAAATTTTATGAAGTGGAAAATGTTAAAAATTGTTTTTAGGAATTTATTGGATATTTTTAAGAATTATTGGTTTAGTATGAAAGGTGTGATTAGAAGAAGAGAGGTTTAATTAAAATTATTAAAGAAATTGTAAAGGAAATGGAGAAATGACTGGTTGAAGAGGTCACCGGTTGGAAGTGACCGGTTGAGCAGGTAACCGGTTGCCATGAGTTTAAATAAAGGCTTCTCTCTCAATCATTCATTTTTCTACGAGAACCTTCTTCTTCTTCATCTGTTTCTCTTCTTCCTTTCCTTCCTCCATTATTGCGAACTGCATGATTTGAAGGGAGGTCCCTTGTTGTATCAAACCTTGAAATAATTACATAGCTGTGACAGTGGTTTCAAGGTAAGTCCTTTGAACCGTTAGTGTTACCTCATCCCTTTCGTTTCTTTTCTAGACCGAATGGTCATGCATGTGGGGGTACTGTTCCGATCTCCACTCCATTTGGCTGTGAGCTTGGAAATGGCCCTTTAACCGGATGAGTGGTGGTGTGACGTTAATGTGTTTCACATTCCAAAACTGTAGGTGGTGGAACGAATACTGGTGGGACGATCAAGGAAGTTGGTGTTGGAACGGAGGTGGAACGGTGCACCCAGTAACTGTTGAAGCTTGGAACAGAGGTAAGGGAGGTGTTCGGGTTATAATTAATTAGAATAGGACACTGTCCGAGTCGTTGAAATGACTGTGAACCGGGTAAGAAATGATGCTAAATGAAAATCATGTGAATATGTGTATGAATATACGTATGAATGTGTACACCAATCAGTGTAGGATCGTGTGTGTGTGTGTGACTTAGAAATGTTTGATGCTGATGATGCTGGATGAGTCATTGTATGTGAATGTGTATGGACACCGATCAGTTTTTGATCGTGTATGTGACTTGAGAAGTATTTAATGCTGTGATATTTGAGATGATGTCGAATGAGTTGTATATAAATGTATGGATGCATGTATGTGGACACCGATCGGTTTCTGATCGTGTGTGTGTGGCGTAAACCGATTGAAATTGAAATATTGATGCTGTGACAATCGGTGTACAGTGGCAATGTGATGTCGGGCTTGACAAGAAGGTCGCCCAGTGACAATTTGATGAATGGGCTTGACGAGTCGGTCGCCCTGTGTTGTGAGCACATGTCAGTTTCTGGTAGTTGCATCTGTTATTGATGATATATAATGATTATGAGATATGATGTGATTATGTGGTATGGGATGGCCAACGGTATATGTTACCCTTGTTTTTGGCTTCAGTGGTCAAGTCGGACCCAGTTAAGCTACCCAGAGGTCTTTGACCCAGTGGTTGAGGGGGAGCCAAGTCGGGCTCGGTGAACCAAGTCGGGTTCACGGGATGTCAAGTCGGACACCCAGCTGAAGGCCAGTCCTTTAGTATCCGGATACTAGACGTCGATTTTATGTGAGAGTCAGTTGTGACATTTGATGAATTTATTAATTGAGATGTGTATGTTTGCCGAGTGCAGTTTGCTATATTTGCCGAGTGCAGTTTGCTAGATTTGCCGAGAGTAGTTTGCTATACTTGCCGAGTGAAGTTTGTTATATTTGCCGAGTGTGATGGCTATGTTTGCCGAGTGTGAATTGGTTTTAATTGTCGAATGAAAATTGAAATAATTGCTGAGTGATGTTATATTTACCGAGTGGTAAATTGGTTATAATTGCCGAATGAAAATTTAAATCATTGCTGAGTGATTTGATGTATTTGCTGAGTGTAATTTCATATATTTGCCGAGTGATTATTATATTTTCCAAGTGGAAAATTGTTATATTTGCCGAGTGGAAGTTACTTGCTGAGTGTGATTGGCTAGGTTGGCAGTGTTAATTGCTATGATTACCGAGTGTGTGCATTGCTGAATGTTACTTGTTAAGATTGTCGAAGGAGAACTGTTATATTGCTGAGTGTGAATTACTATAATGCCGAGTGATAATGGATATATTGCCGAGTGTGAGTGTATTGCCAATCGAGTTAATTGCTTAGTGAAATATGCAGTTTTGAGGATAAAGCAATCGGATGGAGTTTATACTCGTATTTTATTTTATTCCATTCTAGATTAATTATAATGCTAAACACTCACCCTTGCTGTGGTTTACATTTTTAGTAACCAGTGACAGGGAAGAGGTCAGAGCCATGGAGGTGTGCCAAGCGGAGGATTAATGCCAAGGCACCGTTTGATATTGAATGAATTATGTAATATATATATTTTGAGTTTTTCGAGTGTTGATGTTACAGTGTTGCCTGTGTGATGAAATAAATTCTTGACGTTAAATGATTGGTGTTTATTTTATAAATAAATTTTGCGTTGCTGTAGCAAAGTCGATTACCGGGTGAAGTTAGCCGAATGGATTTCTTCTTATCCGAGCAAGGGCCGATTGAATTGGTGCCCATTATGCTCATGTTGTTATCCCTCGTCTCTTTCCCGAGTGAAGGAGGAGTAGATTACTCCCGAGCAAAAAGTGAGAATGTTACCGAGTGAGTTATGGTCGAGAGAAACCTTACCGAGTGAAGGAGGTTTAGATTGCCCCAAGTGAGCTGAGACTGAGTGAACTATTCCTGACTAAAGGTTAGGAATGAGTCAAGAGTGGTATGTCCGAGTGAATGAAAGCTAAGAGTTTTTCGAGTGATGAAATTCTAAGCTGTTACCGAGTGAAAGATAACCGAGTGGTCCTTTTCCGAGCGAAACCCCGACTCGTGAGTTTGGTTCGCCGTGTGGCATTCGCTCAAGCGAGTCGACACTCGCTTAAGCGAACCAGGGGCTCGCTCAGGCGATTGACCCCTGACTCTGTTTTCCTTCTTTTGCTGTTTCTGAATAACTATTTTATTAATGGTTTCGGTTCCAAACGATTTCAGTCGGTTATTACTATTTTAAATATGATTTTATTATTTTGAATATATTTAATAAAAGTAATTATTATTTTATATTGAGACCGGGTGCGTTTTTATTAAAAGTGAAAAATCTTTTGAGAAACATGAGAAAAATTGACGAGGGTCGTCACAGGTGCGTTGATTTCGGGGACGAAATCCCTTTTTAGGGGGGGTGGATGTAACATCCCGGATATTTTAGTAAAAATTATGATGAGTGGAAAATATTAATAAATGTTTTAGAGATTTATTGGGTATTTTTATGAATTATTATTAAAATAAAGGTAATTATGAATAATTAACTATTGTGGAAATAAATAAAATTTATTTGATTGATTAATTTTAAAAGGGTTAAATGAGGTGTGATTAGAAGAAAAGAAAAGTTTAATTAAAACTTTTAATGAAATTATAAAAGAAATGGAGAAGTGACCGGTTTGCCCCTGAGCTTTAAATAAAGAAGGTTTCTTTCTCTTTCCTCATTCACTTTCACGTGAGCCCACGTCTGCTTCTTCTTTCTCCTTCTTCGTCTGTTTCTCCTTCTTCTTCGTTTTCTCCTCCCTCGCTGCCGAGTTGCATGCTCCAGGGGAAGGCTTGTTCCGTGTCAGAACTTCGAGTGAACCCCATTTCCGTGACTGTGGTTTCAAGGTGAGTCCAATGAATCGTTTGATTTGAGTTATCTCGTCTTTTTTCATTTTCACTCCCTGACCAAATGGCCATGCATGGCGGGGTAAGGTTCTGTTTTCCACTCCTCTGGTGAGTGTAAGCTCGAAAATGGTCTTTAGACTGTGAGGGTGGTACGACGTTAACAGGTTTTGCATTCCGACCCCGTAGGTAGCAACACGAACATCGGAGGACTGATTGACGAAGCTGGTGCTGGATTCGAAGGTGGAACCGTGAACCTAGCGGTTAGAGGACGTAATCGGCACCAAGAGCAGATCATTGAAGCTTGGAACTGAGGTAAGGGGGTGGTCGGGTTATAATTAATTAGAATAGGACATATTTTAGGTCTGAATCGTTGAACTGGTTATGAACATGGTAAGAAATGTTGCTGGATGAGTTGTATATGTATGCATGTGAATTGTGTGTGGTTTATGATGAATGAGAGATTAAAGTGCTTTGCATTGTGATGATTCGGTGTGTATAGTGGCGTTGTGATGACAGGCTTGACAAGTAGGTCGCCCAGTGGCAATGTGATGACGGGCTTGACGAGTAGGTCGCCCATTTGATGAGTATGTTCTGTTGTTGATGGCCACTTGTTATATAATATGATGAATGTGAATGATATATGTATGATTATGTGGTGTGGGATGGCCGACGGTGTGTATAGCCCCTCGTTTCCGGCTCCCGTGGTTTTTATGTCCAGTTGAGCTACCTAGTGGTCAAGCAGGACCCAGTGGTTGAGGTGGAGAGTCAAGCAAGACTCGGTGAACCAAGCAGGACTCGGTGAACCAAGCAGGTTCACGGGGTGTCAAGTAGGACCCCCAGCTGAAGGCCGATCCTTTAGTATCCGGATACTAGGCGTCAATTTTGTCTGAGAGTCAGTGGTGACAATTGATGAATTTAGTATTGTGATGACTATGATTTGATATATTTGCCGAGTATGATTTGATATATTTACCGAGTGCAATTTGATATATTTGCCGAGTGCAATTTGATATATTTGTCGAGTATGATTTGCTATATTACCGAGTACAATTTGTTATATTTGCTGAGTGCGAATTGTTTACTTGCCGAGTGTGGATTGTTATATTTGTCGAGTGTGAATTGTTAAACTTGCCGAGTGTCAATTGTTGTATTTGCCAAGTGTGATTGGCTATAATTGCCGAGTGGGACTTACAATTTGAGGAATAAGTAATCGGACGGAATTTATATACAAGTAATTTGTTAATTTCCATTCTAGATTAATTATGATGCCAAACACTCACCCTTGCTGTGGTTTTCAATTTAGTAACCAGTGACAGGGAAGAGGTCAGAGCCCTGGAGGTGCGCCAAGTGGAGGATTGATGCCAAGGAACCGAGCGATTATGAAATGAATGATGTGTGTAATATGTAATGAGTTTTCTGAGTATGTGATGTTATACTATGTTGCTTGTGTATGTTGATTAATCAGATATGAATTTATGTTGCTATGTGATCGGTATTGATTTTCATGAGTGAATTTGTTTGCTGTAGTAAAGTCGATTACCGGACGAATCTCGCCGAGCGGATTCAGTCTTGTCCGAGCGAAGGCCGGGGGAATTGATCCTGTGCCTATTTCGCTCAATTGAGTATCACCTCGTTCCCTTCCGAGTGAAGATTAGAATGTTCTGAGTGAAGATTAGAATGTTCCGAGTGAAGATTAGAATGTTTCCGAGTGAAGATTAGAATGCTTCCGAGTGAAGATTAGAATGATTCCGAGTGAAGATTAGAGTGCTTCCGAGTGAATATTAGAATGTTTCCGAGTGAATATTAGAGTGCATCTGAGTGAAGATTAGGATGTTTCCGAGTGAGGATGGCCGAGAGAACCTCTTCCGAGTGAAGTAAGGTTAGGGTGTTTTCCGAGTGATACATAATGATCGAGAGAACCCTTTTCTGAGTGAAGGTTAAGGGGTTCCCGAGTGAGATATGACTGAGTGGACCCACTTCCGAGTAAAAACCGATTTGTTAATTTTCCTTGCATGTCTCGTGTTCCACTCAGGTTTGAAATGTAGGATTCGCTCAAGCGAGTCGGAACTCGCCTAAGCGACCTTCTCGGGTTTCGCCTAAGCGAATCAGGGTCTCGCTCAAGCGAGTGACCCCTGTCTTTATCTTTCTCCTTTCGCTGATTCTAATCAATCCCATTTTATTAATGGATCTATTTCCGATCGGTTATTATTTTAAGTATGCTTAAGAAAAGTAAATATTATTTTATATTAAGACGTAATTAATTTTCATTAAACGTGAAAAATTATTACGAAAAATGATTAACTTGGTGTAATTAAATGGTAAATTGACGCGGGTCGTCACACAAGCTCTAGTCATGTTTAATTAATTGTAGCTTTGAGTAGTTCGCGGGTCATGTTTAATTAATTTGTAGCCTTTGAGTAGTTGAAAAATGAGAACATTTTCATATTGAAAGTAAGATTTTTTCTAAATAAATTTTAATATTTAATAAATCATTATGAATATTTTAAAATTTTTTAATGAAGATAATTTAATTAAACGTGAATATTTTATAGGAATGATTATTGAGTAGCTCTTTAATTCTTATAAAATAAAATAACAATAGATAGCGCCAAAATAAATTATGAAGGCACTGTCTATGTGTTAAAAGGAATACAGAATTAACAAAAAAAAAAACTTGAAGAATTAGAAATTTGAACTTCAAATGTAAATTGATTGTCTATTAGCTGTTCTTGGTTGTTGGCGTATGATAAATAGTTATAGGAAGCTCGAGATTGAATAGTGATAGGACATTAGTTGATGGATTAACTTACTCAACGAAAATTCTTTTACTTATAAAACTTGAATACGATACTTCATTTTAAAAGAATTAAATATATATTATTTAACGAATCACTCGTTGGATAGCGGACATTGGTGTTTGGGAAATATCTCCTCTACCGTTCAGTGCATACTGATAGTCATAATAGATTGGTCCCTCTACCGTTCAATTTTGACTAATGATATCAAGACGAGAAGTGCTATGTGATATGAAAGAGGTTTCTACAAATTTTACCCAAGAGTTGATTTTGGTCATTTAAGAAAAATATTTGATTTCTTTTTGAATATAACGTAATACTTCTTTAATTATTTTCACATTTTACATTTTACACGGATTGTTATGATAAGTGGGGTAAAAAATTTTACATCGATAATTTATCCGGTAAAGGAGATAGAACTTTCGATATGAGTATTAGGTATATCTCTCTAAATGTTATACCGGTTCAATGGAAATCTAGCATTATGCTTCCAAGTCTAATGGAGATCAAAAAATATTATTGTATCTCACTCCAGTTAACACACTAGTATTCCACGTTGATAGGCGAAATAGTGTGTTACCTACAAAGATACTTTAACGCTCAAGTCAATATCATATAATTAATATTGAAGCTCAAGCGATAGAATAATGAACATACTTGATACTGTAGTAAATGTGTGGTATTTATAGAGTTGGGTAGTCGTTGAGTCTTATGTGGCCCGTGTCAGTACCTTTATGTGAAGTACAAAGAAAGCTGACATAAGTATAGACATCTCCGACACCCTTTATATGTTTTAGAACCAGTATGCCCCTAGTCTATCCAATATCCTCCACTCAACACTGAATCCACTATATCTTAGTAAGAGGAGTCTCGTGGAATTTCATCATATGTGAGCTCCTGTACCAGCTTGCCATTGATATAGGACTGTATTTATGAGTTAAACCCTAGATCACCCATGTCGTCCAGATCCCTTTCCCAGGATATAGACTCAAGTTTTTCCTTATATTATTTTAACGACATTCATTTTTATCAATTTATGTCATTTCTCCAACACATCATCCAACCAATGGTGTCTGAAGGATCCATCAATTTGAGGTTGGAAGTAAACAACCAATGATCAATTTGATAAACATGAACGTCATAGCAGACAACATAACCTAGATTGCTAAAAAGGCTTAGTATTTATGGGCTCACTAGGAATCGTTGTCTCGTCCCTCCTGGTATGTTGAGGAACATGACAATGTGGAATTGGACAAGGTCCTCATCCATGCTTCCAAAAAATATGAAGATGATTTCACTGTTGTAGCGCCAAGAAGGAGTTATTAGATTTGTCATGTTTTGGGGTCACATTATATATACATGTATGAAATTTTATTTCTAAGGTAGAAGTTAAGTTTCCTCTAAATGAGTTTGAGATATAAGTGTTATGATTTTTAGATGTCACCCTCAATTAACTCTACCCAAATAGTTGGGGGTTGATGTTGTCCCTTGAAATTTTGGGACGACTTTTCCACTTCGAACCTAGTGTAACAATGTTTTTTTGATATACCCGCACACTAAAGAGAAGGAACATAGATAGTAGGTTAAGCTTTGTCAACTTCCAATGTCAAAGTGACATTGTCGATTTTGAGTCTTTCACAGAGTCGACAAAGATGATGGGCCAATCTTTTAAACATGCATTCTACAAGGTCTATGTAAGATTGGGGAAACTAATATTTTGGAAGGAGACAGATGGATCCCCAAAGTTTTACACTAATTGGACGCACCAATACTTCTTGCTAGAGAGTGGGTTCTACATGACGACCAATGAACAATTGTCTCCAGGGTCCAAGCGAGTGATTGAGGCTCTCACTGAGGTCACTCGCTTTGCTCCAATCAAATGTCGGAGTCTTCCTAGGAAAGGTTGATAAATGGGTCAAATACCTGAACTCCCTCAGATAACTTTTGATCTTCTATAGATTTGTTTTTATTGCATATATTAATTTTTTCTTTTCTTTCCTAACATTGTTGTTTTTGGTATGTAGTTAACATATATAGCTGGGTATACGGGCCGGCCCGCCCCACAACAGGCTAGCCCGCATAAGCCCGCCCCGCAACCAGCCAACCTACGTGAGCCCACATTTTAAATGGGTCAGTTTTTTCAGGATCGTGAGCCCACGGGTTGGCTTGTGGGCTAGCCTGCATATATTTTTATATAGTTTTTACTTTTTTTTTTACTTTTTTTAGTTCAAAATTATTAAGATTTGGTCTAAAACACATTTTTTTATGAAACTCAAGCCACATATAATTTAAAATATTTAATCATCCAAAATTAGGAACCTTCACTACTAATTTTCAATAAATTAGAAACTAATGAAAATTAAATATTAACTTTCTCATATTTCAATATAAGGAACAATGATATAACATCATCTTAGGTTAGAAGTTTTTCCTTTTTTAAAAAAAGTGTAGTGTGAAGATGAAATAGTATGAAGAAAAGATAGAATTTATTTAAAATAAAGTAACAAATTTAAATATATACTACCCGTGGGTTGGCCCGTGAGCCCGCAGGTTGGACCTGTTTAACCCGCGGGTTAAACAGGCTCATCCTGTGAGCCCGCATTTTAAATGATCCTTCTTTTAACCCTTAACCCGTGTAAGAGTGGGTTAAATGGGCTGGCCCGCGGGCTTGAGCCCGTATACCTAACTCTAGTAACATAGGATGAGCTACAATAGACGCATTGCTGACATGGATGGGGAATGTAAACCTCGATGCAAGATTTGTTAAAAAAACGGGTCTTTTCATATATGAAGAAGACAACATTTGTTATCCTTTAATCGAAGAAGGCTTCTGAGTTTCAATAGAAAGGGGGATCTACCCTCGACAAAAGAAGATGTCACTAGGAAGGTGGCCATGACTTTGGTCCGAATAAAAAGAGTCGGGTTGTGTCTAGCAAATTACAAGATTTTCAAAAGCCTAGGGACAAAGGAAAAAAGAAGGTAACTAAGCTAGAGGAGCCTGTTCCAGTTTAAGTGACATTGTGTGATGATGAGCACCCAGATACTCTAACAATCCAGTCTGACATGTCTAGTGATAAGTCTTAAAGAGACTTAATTATTGACCTAATTTCCCCCTTAATTATGAGTTAAATATGTTTAAAATAAAGAATAAGTATTAAGAAATAGAAATATTATGAAAGCCTAAGTTAAGTATAAAATAGAGTCAATGCACGCGTGGCTACGCTCACCAACGTATGCCTACTAGACTCATTCAAGTGCCAAGACTAACCACACGTAGCTACACTCACCAACGTATGCCTACGCTGGTTGTTGTGCAAGGGGCAGTGCCAGACTAGAAATTATTGGGTAAGTCTTCATTTTCCTTGCACAGATCCTCCATAGTTTACTACAACGTCTTAACGAGAGTTAAGACCTCCTGCATCATGATTGGGAAAAAAGAGTGAATGTTGTTAAAGGTGTGGCAAATGCTTTATGCTACATGCATCATGATTGCATACCACAAATAATTCACCATGACAAATCAAGCAAGAATGTTTTTATGGATTTAGCATACTACTAAGTTTTTGAAGCCTAGTTCACACACATGGACTGTAGTGGTAGCATTTGCATTATGGAATTTTGTGGTTGATGGGCATGTTAGAAACAAAGATGTTGAAACTATGCTTAAAGTGTTTGGTGGAATACCTCCCATTTGTTGATGTTTGTTTTTATAACCTCTTAGTCTTTGTAATCTCTTAATGTGTCAAACTAATAATTGGTACCCAATTATTAGTTTGAGGGGGATGTTATAGTTGTTAACCTATTAGTTGGTTTGTTAGATAGTTTGTTAATTGATCAGTTAGTTTTTTATAATTAATTAGTTTCTCCTAATCTCTTTAGGAGCCTATAAATAAGTGTAATATCCTCTTATACAAAAATCTTTTTCAATATGAATTTACACAACTATGTGTTTGGATCTTTATCCATTTCTTTTCCTACTCTAAATTTCAACATAAACCCACTTCACTTTTTGGGTGTGTATGTTATCTCTACGAATTATACTTGAATTGGAATAAACACACTTTTTGCATGTGTCTCAATGCGAGCAGTTTCAGCTTCACTCTTCTAACTTTTAGGAAGCAAATGCAAAGTAAAAGTGTTTGTTGATTGTTTGGAGGTTTCATTCAACTATTCCTAACAATTTTCCATATTCTTAGCCCAAACTTCATTTGAACGTCAAAGGTCAAACCCACATTAATAAAAGTATAAGCGACGTTCTTTTCCAGGCTATGAAATATTTTGTTTTTAGAGAATAACCATGAGTCTCATGGTTAGCCCTACCCCCTTTATGCTTGTTGTGACAAGGTAGTGATATGAGATTAGGGCTTCATTTCGATGAAAAAAGTAAAATGAGATATAAAAGAGAAAAGAATGATATAATAAAGAGTTATTTTTATTACAATAAATTTTATAGTATAAATAAAATATTTTTAAATTTTTATAATTTTAATAATATTTTTAAGCAAAAATTTTACATCTTTTTTCTATTTTCTTCAGTTTTTTCCTTCCTTCCAACAAAGAAGGAAAACCTTACTTTCTCTTTTTCCATCAAAACAAACAAAAGGTAAGTTTTTATATTCATAATAAAGTTTTTGAAATTTTGTGTACCGTAGTCTCTATGTAATTTCAAAGGCGGATTTAACATAATTTTCAATAGTTTTTTACTTTTTAATTTCTTAAAATATGTCACTAGCCATACGTTAGAAAAATAATTACTTAAAAGGTCATTGTAAATAATCTAAAAAATATTACTACCTCTAATTCCAAATATAGGTAAAAGTAACTACTTTTATACATATTAAGAATAATAGTTAGAAGTAGCTATTTACACCAATGTTATCAAATATTTTATGTAATATCTTAAAATACCTTTAGTATCATTTATTACACAAAATATTAGTTGTCTTGGAAATACATTATATATATAAAGGACATATTTGGTAGAAAAACATTTAATGACATTAGAAAAGTATATTTTTACTTAAATTAAAGGACAAAAAATTTCACTAAAATTTACTTATATTTAGAACTAGAGGTAACATGTTTTATAACAACTTTAACATCTTTAGTTCTAAATAAAAAAAATTTATAACAATTTTGTTAATATTCTGCACTTAAATTAAAAAAATAATAAGTAAAATTTGATAAATAAAAAATTTAGGTATATTCAAATTTTAATAAAATATAAATTACAAATAAAAACATATTAAAAATTCCTTTTAAAGAGTATATTTCAAAAACTTTTAGGTTACGTTTGGATGGAGTATTTGAAAATTCAAAGAATTTAAAATTTCATAAAATTCAAGTCCTATTAATATAATTTCTATTGTCGCAACCTGGATCGCGACGGCGCGGCGAACGAGAGAGAAAAAATGAAACAGGGAGTCGCCACCAACGTTTTTATCCACGGGAAAAAACATTGGAAAAAAAAAACTAAGTTTAAGGAAGGCACTGGTAAAAAATTGAAATCCAAGTTCGGGAGTCGGTTACGAGTAGGGAAGGTATTAGCACCCTACATCGCCTGTCAAAGACAGTACCAAGACTGAAAGCACGACATAAATAGCCTTAAATAAAACATGGTTTCTTCCCTTTTATTTTGAGAAATGATAGAATGGAGGAAAGGACTGTACAGACATAGAAGGCCAAAGCGAGGTTAATGGGACGTTCTTGTCCGAATTAAGCTCGACTTCGATATGAGACAGAGGGGTGAGAGAATGCCATCAAGACGTCGCGTCTAAATTGGACATCCTAGAATAAAAGGATAGGGATAGGAAAGGGATAAGCGGGACGTCTTGTCCTAAGTACCCCTTCCCTATGAAATTATGGCGAGGCTTGGGCACAGAACTATGGGGAAACCAACAAGACGTCACGTCTAAATTGATTTTCACGGAAGTGACCAAAAAAGGAAGTTTATGAAAGAAATATAAAAAGTAAAGCCATAAACCAGCAAAAAGGAAAGGAAATAAGAAAGATGGGCCCGACAGGAGTTAAAGTCCTGCTCCTACGTATTCTTGAATTATCAAGAAATCAGGGTTACGTAGTTCTGAATATTGTTATTTTTAGGAAGGAATCTGAAAGATATTGATGGGTATCATTAAAGGGGAGGATTCATGCAAAGCGAAGTTCTTCGCACGTGCACGAATCCTAAGAGGGTTGTGTAGACAGGAGTGCTCCTGTACGACACTATTTTTACAAAATCGCCTTTTTATTATGTCTGCTTATTATGGAAAAGGGTAAAAAATATTAACAGCGTAAACTAAAGGTACGCAGACAACTACAATCAACAAGCAGTAAACTCACAGGAAAGTAAAATAAAAAAAAGGGAACTAAAAGCGAAAGAACTAAGGAAAGGAGTGGAACCGGTATGACGGGCTAAGAACCGATGTGGGAGGTGGAGCACAGTGACGGTGTCAGACTGATGTTGAACTCGCACGCTGGCAGGGACAATAGACCGGAGTTAGACCCGATCTGGAAACCTGAAGATCACGACCGGTGTTGTGGGGATTTAATCCGAGGCGAAATGCTGTTGAGCAGTGAACGGGGATGGACGAGGTGATGATGCGGGAATTGGGACGGTTGGTTTTGAGATGACAAGGTGCGTTCGAGATACGGACGGTGTGAGAGTAGTGGCTTTGTATTGGTGAAAAAGAAAACTTCAAACCCTTTTTCGAACTAAGGAGTCCTTTGTGGTGACTAGGGCAAGTCACTGGTTTCAGGTGGGGAGGTCAGTTAAGGATCTTGAGGAATCAGAGAGAATTTCAGAAGAGTTTTCTCGCGTAGAGGGAGAATCTGAAGACCAACCCCTTGAGCTTCCTTGGTTGGGGCATTTATAGGGCCTTCGAGTCATGGGCTGAGGGTTTTGGAACAGCCAGAAATCCCACTCGCCCATCTGTGTAGTGGTGTGCTGCTCTGGCCATTACCATTGGTGGGGAGCAGGGTTTTCAGTGGGGATTTTTTAATTGCCCACTTTCGCCTCCCTGTCTGCCATTTTCCAGGTAGTGCGATTCCAGGTCACCGCGCACAATCTTCCGACCTCACCCCTCCGTTGTCAAATTTGTGACACCGGTTAGCAAAGCCATTGGTTGGACGGAGTCTCCACTGATCCGATGTGGGGCCTTAAGAACCATTACCTGTGTCTTCACACCGGCTGAATCTTTCAGTAATCATAGGGCCGGTGTTCTCTTTCCTGGTCCGGATCTACTGCCAGCCGGTGTGCCTATTTTGACCTCGGTCAGCCCATGAGATCGTCTTACTTAGGCCGGACTCGCTTCGTCTTTTGTTGTCAGATCCGCGACATCGGCCATTAAGGGACTCCTGAGGTGAGGATGTTGGGCGGAGTTTTGAGGTGAGAGCGTTTGGGCGGAGTGGATGTTAGCTAACACCGCCTGTGGAACGTTGTGTGAGGAGGGCGGAGTGCTACACGGGGCGGTGTATGAAGAGACGGAGTTCCACACCTTCTTCGAAGTATATGAGGGCGGAGTCGTGGTGCGGTGTTAACTTAGGCCTTGTCCGGTGTTTCCAACTTCAAGGATGGGTCCGGTGTCATAACAATTTGGGCCGGACCGAAAGAGGTGTTCACAGATGCCCCTCTTTACTCTCTTTCACAAGAGAAATGTAAATTTCCGAGGTGAAAGGGGAGTAAAGATATGAACACCGATGTAGGGGTTTAAGCAAGACCAGAATCCGGTGTGGGGCTTAATGATGTGGCATTTTAAACAGCTGACGTGTCTCCAATGTGGTCCACGTCACTGGGTGTTTGGGCATTCCATGTGTCACCAGCTAACTGGCTCTTTCAAAATTTAAAATTCGCGCCATTGGGCCGGAATGCCAAAAGTCGGCCCCCTTTTTTAATGGGCCATGGGCCGGAATGCGGAAGGTTCTGGATCTCCGCTCCTCCCTCTATAAAAGCAACTTCGGGGATCCATCATTTTCACTCCTTTCTTGATATTGAAGTGTTGTCTCTCCGACGTTCAACCCCTCCGGTGTTCAAAGTTCTCCTCCGACGTTAAAGCTTTTCCTCCGGTGTTACGACCTGGCTCGCACTAAAAGAACTGCACGCATCGCCTCAGCAGGTAGCCATCCCAAACTTCGCTTTAATTTCGTAGATAGGTCATGGGGGACACCGGTTCGAGTAATGACTCCATTGAGGTCCTGTCTGGTCCTCCTTCAATTACATCCCGGCGTCAGCCGGGTGGAGTTTCGAGCCGAGGTCCGAGTCGCCAAAGTGGGGCAACTTCGGGAGCTTCACATCGGTTCGTCTCATCAGGGCACCGTTTCTCCGAATTGCCTTTGTGGGAAACAGAGGGGTTTGACACATCGTCAGGCTCCTCATTTAACTTTGGCACTGCTAGTGAAGGGGCAAGTAGTGCCGATTTATATCTTACTGACGATGTGGCCTTTTACAGTTGTATTCCCTTTCTTCGCCATACCGTCCGAATGGCTTCTGAAAATTCCTCCACCGGTGTTGCTGTGATAACTGACCCTATTGAGACAAATGTTTTGGCACACCGGATCAACTGGCTAGCTGAGAAGGCCAGGGACCCCTATTTCTGGGTTCATGAAGACCCAAAGACCATCGTCTCCCGGTATGCTGAAGATGCTGCCGACGTCACCATTGAAGATGTCGTTGTTCATGCCGATGTTGAGCATGAAAACGACTTTACTGTATTCTGCCCCCAAACCTCGGACAGGATCTGCCACCAACCGGGGTCAAGGGACCTCTTTATGTACGAGATGGTCTTTTCTAAGATCGGTGTCCGCTTCCCATTGACAGAGTTTGAGATGGGGGTACTCCGGTTTCTCGACTGCGCTCCTAGCCAACTTCATCCCAATGGCTGGGGCTTGGTAAGGTCCTTGGAAGTGCTCGGGGAGTACTTCCACTTCGTCCCCACAGTGGCCCTCTTTTTTACTTATTGCAGGGTGATGCGCCGGGGTAACTCTGGAGGGGGTCTAGGCTTCATCAACCTCCGCTGCGACTCAAAGGTGGTCAACTTCGAAAGTTACACCGAATCGGCTAAGACGGACGGGGTCAGCTTCAAACACTCCTATGTCAAGGTCGAGGTCAATGCCGGTAGACCGGTGTTCTGGGAGAATTCTGATTTTTCCAGAAAGTTTTACACCGGTTGGACTCATGAACACTTTCTCCTGACAAGCAATGCCTACATCGTCAGTGAGAGTACTTTGTCCACTGAGTCCAAGAAAGTCCTGGACGCTCTGAAGGGTTACTCGGCCATTGCCAAATTCTCCTGCAAGAGGCTTCTGGGGACGGAGTCGGGCCGGGATGCTTACCTTGGTAGATATTGCTTAACTTTACCCCTTCTATTATATATTTACACCGGTTCTAACATCGTTTCCCTTTTTTCTTTCCAGGCGAGATGGCTCGGATAGACATCCTCAGAAAACTGAGGGAGGCTGCCGAAGCCCGGAACGCTGCTGCTGCCGCACAGGAGAACAGGGTGACTCCTCGTCGCACACCGGCCAAGGCGGTGAGCATACCGGCAGAAAATATTGAGGCAATGACTCTGGGACCGGCTGAAAGGGCCCCAGCTAAAAGGAAGTCCAACATCGGCTCAACCTCCAAGCCGAAAAAGCAGAAGGCTCGAAAGGTTGTGGCCGAAGTAGAGGTGCCAAGGGAGGAGGAGGCCGGTCCAATAAATGTTTCTCCAGCCCGGTCTCAACCCGAGGACATCGTCGTCAACTCCCGCCTCTCGGACTTTCTAGAGTACGTTGGAGGGACACCGGCTAGGGTCCATATCCCCTTCAAGCTCAAGGCCGATCTCCCTGCTTCTGAAGCTCAGACTGCTGCTGAAGCTGCTATTTTTAATTTGGTTGAGGCAGCCGGGGTCCTCAGCTCTTTAGGCCGCTCTTATTACTCCGGTATCGAGGCTAAGGAATGCCTAGACCGGATGAAAAAAGCTGAGGCCTTGAGAGTCGAGGCTCAAACTGCTTTGACCCAGAAGGAGCAGGAGCTGACTAAGAGCAAGGAGGATCTGTCCGAACTCACTGCTGCCTACACATCGGCTGCCAAGAGGGCAGATGCTGCTGAGGCTAAGGCAAAAGCTTCAGAGGACGCTCTCAAAGCTCTCCGGACCGAACTGGATGAAGCCAAGGCTGCAAAGGCCGAGGTGGACAAGAAAAATAAGGAACTATCTGGGAAGCTTGCCGATGTGCAGGAAGAGCAGGCGAAGGAGCGGATGGAAGCCGAGGAGCAGATGGCTGAATTTTCGGTATTGGCCGATGTTGCCTTCAGTTCTGCCGTTCGCCAGGTTGTACACCGGAATTCCGCTGTTCAACTTAACCTGAACGGTATAGGTGTCTACTATGAATTTCATGGTGGCCACCTATATGCTATGGACCGGGGTCAGGCTTCGGAACCTGAGGATATTCCTTACGAACTGATGCCTCTCCCCGAAGGCCAAAGCATGGAACTGAGGACGGTGTCGGAGGAATCTGAGAGGACAGCCTCTGCTAGACCGGACTCTCCAGCACCCAACTCTTGATTTTTTTTTTTTTTTTTTTTTTTTTAGCCTTGTTCCGGGATGGGCTCCGGAGTTTTTCCTTTGTAATGGCCTCAGTGCCCTCTATTAATGCAATGCAACTTTCATCCATCAGCTTGTCTTCTCTTTTCTTTCAAAATATTTCTAAGTATCTTTTTCTTGTGACCGGTATGACTTGAAGTAACACCGTCTAATCATCAACTTGGGACATGGACTTAATTCGGTCTTTTACGAAGCATAGAACATCGGATCGGTGTATCATGGCCACCCCGTCCACAACTTCGATTAACCTTTGAACCTTCGTTGTAGTTGACCTGACATCGGTCTTGGCAGCAACCCAATTCTATCCGAGGTGGGTTTCATGACACCGTTTGTTACGCCTCGAAGTAGTAAGAGGTGAAACCATTGGGACACCGTCTCTCGCAACCTGACAGGGTCTACTTCATTTGACTTTGAGGGTCCTGACACCGTCCTTTGGATCATGCCTTAGAACAAAGTGGACCTCCTCTACTTAGTATTCATGTCGGATCAACACCGTTCCTCTTTTTTTTTTTTTTTTTTTTTTAATACAATGGGTGATAGGAAGGTAAGAGTGGGGAGCTGCCCCTTGACTGAAGATAAAATACGCGGTGTGGCCCTTGATTTATGGAAGAGTGGAAAGCTGTGGTTGTCCTTTGGCTGACAGGAAAATAAATATGGGGTGTGGCCCTTGTTCTTGCAGAAAAATAAAGGTGGGGGATTGCTCCTTAGCTGACAGGAACAATAACTGTGGGGTGTGGCCCTTGGTTTGTAGAAAGGTAAAGGTGGGGATCGCCCCTTGACTGGCAGGACAGTAAATGTGGGGTGTGGCCCTTGGTTTGCAAAAGGTAAAGGTGGGGAATTGTCCCTTGGTTGACAGAAAGATAAGTGTGGGGTGTGGCCCTTGGTTTGACAGGAAAGTAAATGTGGGGTGTGGCCCTTGGTTGACAGGAAAGTAAATGTGGGGTGTGGCCCTTGGTTGACAGGAAAGTAAATGTGGGGTGTGGCCCTTGGTTGACAGGAAAGTAAATGCGGGGTGTGGCCCTTGGTTGACAGGAAAGTAAATGCGGGGTGTGGCCCTTGGTTGTCAGGAAAGTAAATGTGGGGTGTGGCCCTTGGTTGACAGGAAAGTAAATGTGGGGTGTGGCCCTTAGTTGACGGGAAAGTAAATGCGGGGTGTGGCCCTTGGTTGACAGGAAAGTAAATGCGGGGTGTGGCCCTTGGTTGTCAGGAAAATAAATATGGGGTGTGGCCCTTGTTCTTGCAGAAAAATAAAGGTGGGGGATTGCTCCTTAGCTGACAGGAACAATAACTGTGGGGTGTGGCCCTTGGTTTGTAGAAAGGTAAAGGTGGGGATCGCCCCTTGACTGGCAGGACAGTAAATGTGGGGTGTGGCCCTTGGTTTGCAAAAGGTAAAGGTGGGGAATTGTCCCTTGGTTGACAGAAAGATAAGTGTGGGGTGTGGCCCTTGGTTTGACAGGAAAGTAAATGTGGGGTGTGGCCCTTGGTTGACAGGAAAGTAAATATGGGGTGTGGCCCCTTGGTTTGTAGAAAAGTAAATGTGGGGTGTGGCCCTTGGTTGACAGGAAAGTAAATATGGGGTGTGGCCCTTGGTTTGCAGAGTGGTAAATGTGGGGGAGCTAACAGGACGTCTCGTCCAAATTAACTCACTACTGGTAGGAAATGTAAAGGTTGGGGGGAGCTAACAGGACGTCTCGTCCAAATTAACCCACTGGTGGTAGGGAATGTAAAGGTTGGGGGAGCTAACAGGACGTCTCGTCCAACCTTAACTTACTGGACTTCAAAGTTCATGGCGATGCCCTAGTTTTGACATGATTGAAGGTTCTTGGGGAACTGGCTAGAACAAAAGAAATCTGGGGAGATGCCCCAGTTTGAAGGTCCTTGAAAGAATCTCGGGGAATCATCCCCTTTGACAGTAGGAGGAGAGACATAGGGAATCACCCCCTTGATTGCGAACGGAGCAACATGGGGAGATGCCCCGGTTTGACAGGATTTTAGAGAACCTCAGGGAATCGTCCCCTTGACGGTAAGAGGAGGAATATGGGGAATCGTCTCCTCGATTAAGAAAGTAGAAACATAGGGTGATGCCCCAGTTTGACATGATTGGAGGTTCTTGGGGAATTGCCCCTTGACTGGAACAGAAGAAATCTGGGGAGATGCCCCAGTTTGAGATGTTTTGAAGAAAGTGTAGTTCCATTGGGGAATGCATGGCAGGCCCGTCGAAGGAGAAAAATCCGATGGATGTCCCAACTTGGGACATTTTAATGAGGGTAACTCTACTGGGGAAAGTGTTTTCCTCTTGGGGAAGGAAGGCATGGCCTTTGATCTCTTGCGGTTCTGTCGGAAAGATAACTCCTCTTTCTTTGAGTCCATTTGGTGGTTTTTTCAGGAGGAATCCTCAGTCTGTTTTCCTTTTTGGGTTGTTTGGGAGTTCAGGGTATTGTCTTTTAGGGAAGAGAAATCTGGGGAGATGCCCCAGTTAGAGTATGATTGAAAGGATTTTTTTTTTTTTTTTTTTTTTGGAGAATTGCCCCTTGAATGAACCTGAGGGAGATGCCCCAGTTTGGGGAAATTAGGAGGACTTCGGGGGAAACTGGCCTTTGGCTGAAAAGATTTGGGGTTAATAAGGCTTTCCGTCCAAATTAACCAGGTCCTAGAATATATCAAGTTGATTTCTTGGAGGTATGACCCTTAACATGCCTCATGAATAAAACAAAAACCTTGAGAAGACGTCAGTTTCGACTACAAGGTATTGATGGACTTCATGGAAACCTCAAAGCAAAATGGAAACTCAGAAAGGTGTCATGTTTGGCCATAGAAGGGTGTTTTGTCCAATGATTTCGGTGGGTTATGAGAAGAAACTCGAGGATGACCAACTTTAAAGGCAAGAGTGAGCTTTGAAGACTGATGGACATACACCTGGAAAGTGCCAGTTTTGGCGGTGGAAACTTGACACATCTACTTATTACGACATCCTGCAAGAAAGGTTAGTGGTACAAAACAAATTGGGACTTGAAAAGACTTACCGTAAAACACAATCCTTAGAGATTCGAAGTGACCCATGACTGAAACAGAGCAGATGAAACAAACCTAGCTTTGGAAACGTGCCAGGCCCAGCCTTCATAATGATTGCTTGTGGCGAGATCAAGTAACAGGAACTTCTTGTCCTCATGACTTTAAAATTTCATTACCTTCTTATTTTTATATATTAAGGGAAAACATATGTTTTATCAAATCATGAAAAAAACACAATAAATATGTGTCGAAAATAGGTGAGATTGTATTTACAAGTTGGGTAAGTGTAGAAAAAAGGAAACCAAATAGCAAGTGGAGACGTATATGGAAAATATTAATAATTGGGTAGAGTAGGAATGATTTTTTACAGATTTTCAGTTGAGAACAAAGCATATCTTAATCCCACATCATGACTCTGAATTCACCACTTGACTCTGCTTCTGAAAAGGTAGTCGGACTACGATTACTGGCCAAAATTTTGATCCCAATTGATTGCTTGAGCTTACCAGGTCGCTCTAACCTTTGCCTAGGCTGCCCTTTCAGGTTTTCAGCCTAGCGAGCTTCTCTCTCCCTGTGACGTCTTTTGGTTTTTGCTTTACTCTCTTTGGTACCCTTTTTTTTTTTTTTTTTTTTTTTTTTAGGTTGTGTCCCTCACAACAGAGGTTTAAGCTGATTGCCAATGAGCTTATTTGATCTTTCTCAGTTTGGTCTTATCCTGTGGGGGAATAAATGTTATTTCAGATAGGAAAATTTGCCCCTAACACCATGTATCCAAGGAAACAAAGGCGTGCCCTTTTCGGTATCAATGAGGGGGCTCGTTTTGAGCCCTTATTCTCTTGTTCTTTTTTTTTTCACCTATTTTTTGTTATCTTTTTCTTTTTGCTTTTTTTTTCGTTTTTTTTTTTTTTTTGAATGACCCCTTTGGTACCTTTGTTAGGGTCTAGCCATTTTATCTCCTAACCAACGTGGTAAAGAAATATGATATTAATGGCATCACAGTAAACCAATCCAATGGTTACGCTGATGCAGGAATAGTTATACTCCCTTAAAGTTGGGGTGCTGATTACGACACAGATGAAACATTATTTCTGTCGTGCCCTTAGCTTGATAACATTTATGCCCCCATATGGAAAAGTGATAATTTGACCTATGAATCGGCTCGCCCTGATTGGTATATGCGTAGGGCACCAACCTTGACCCCTTTTTTTTTATAGCATTTTGTTGTTTTTTTTTTTTGAGAGTATTTCTTGACCGTCCACGTTGATCAATTTCTTTGAAGGGTAGACACGCCATTTATGGAATCCGGCACTATCTTCGTTTTGAGCTCGCAACGTCTTCAGTTGCTTGTGAATCTTCTTCATTCTGTGTATTGACCTTGCCTTCGGGTAGAACTAGGTGACTCTTATCCAAACATCCTACATAATTCGGCCAAGGAACTTTCCTTTTTGCTACCCCTTTCGTCAGCGTAATCAACTGGGTGGTCAAAGTTATGAAATGGAATCATGATCTCATTGTTCTCAAAAGGATCATTTTAGCCCTGTATTTTTGGTTTTTTTTTTTTTTTTTTCATGGTAAAAATGAGAAAAAGAAGTAGATAAAAGGGAAAAGGATTCATGGTAGCAATAAGGAAAGCAAGAAAAGGCATTTTGAAATTTGACACATATTTATTGAGAGAAACTTAAAATGATAAAAACATGTTTTTGCCCTTATTACATAACAATATCCCAAAGCCTTAGGCATAGCGTTTGGGTTGAAACAGAAGCTTAAAGTCATAAGGAACTAAGTGGTCTCTTGGTCATGAACCTCTCCAGTTGGCGTGTGATTCACAAAATCTTGCATGCATCCTCTTTACACCCCTAGTCCCTCTTTATCACACTGACCCCAGAGGTCTCATGGTTGGACCTGGGGTTTATAATTATATTGGGACTCCCTTCTTGGAAATCTAGCCACTTAGCTTTAATCAAATCCCTCACTTTGAGTTTCAAGGTATGACAGTCCTCAGTAGAGTGCCCCGGGGCTCCAGCATGGTATTCACATCGGGCATTGGGATTATAGCCTTTGGGGTAAGGAGGATCCACTGGTTTCAGTGGGCAGGGTACTGCAAGGAAATTACGAAAAAGGTGAGGTAGAAGTTCTGTGTAGGTTATAGGAATGGGGTCGAACCGGACCGGTGCTCGACTACTAGCAGGTTTTATTGTGCTTTGGTCCGGATTAAGTGGCTGAGTTTGTACTAGTGGGGGATGATAGGGTTGTGGAAGGGTAGACCTAATAGCAGGCAAATGAGAATAGGAAGGTATTTGAGGAATATTCGGACGAAAGTAGAGTTGAAATGGGAAAAAATTAGAGCCCTGGTTAGGGGTGGTGGTGGCCATGTAAGGTGCAGGGAGATTGGCAGGTTGAAAGGGAGTATGTGTTACTGATCTGGGTTGGGCCCTTTTTTGGTTACGGGCAGTGGAATTAGCATCCCCTTTTCTTTTCCCCTTATCTCCCGATGCAGACATTCTCGTGATAGGAGCCCCAGGCGACCGGGAGGTCTGTGAAATATGGGGATTCATCATTTGTAAATCATGATCCTCTTGTTGATTATGGAACGGGGAAATTTGGTCCTTTATCAATCCAGGAAAGTGGAGTGGGGTGGTTGGCAAACGTTGATCATTCTTGACACCCGTAGAGGGTTCCTCTTCCATGATCTTCTTCTCTAGAAGTCTGGCCATCTCCACCATTTGCTTCCTTAGCTGGTTAACTTCGTTTCTGAGGTTTTCAATTTCTTGCTCTCTTTCAGCCATGAGTCTCCTTTGAAAGTCTAACAAAGGTGTCGTTCGGTGTCGTTGAAAGAAGAAAAAGGAATGTCAGGTGGAAATAGAAGGAAAGAGGATACCGTAGGAAGCAATCACAGACCTTGACAAACATCCTTTTACCATTCCTTTGAACTGATCGTTCGAAAGTACTAGGTATAGTAGACATGGAAACTAATATGGGATAGTTATGAGGACAGAAGAAATTTTCACCCCGAGGCGGGAGCCTCAAGCTTAAACATTTTCTTTGGGCAATTACATCCCCTATTTCTTGGGTCCAATCCCATGTTAGCTCCCATAGATACTCGAAGGGTATTCGTTGAATTCTGAATAACTTCCCATGAAAATGAGGATAAGGAAAAGAAATTAGTTGTTGTCATGCTTTGGAATCGGTATTTCCCATTGATTTAGCATAAAGCAGATTTTTTTTTTGGGAAAAAAGCGAATACCAAGGATCCCAGCCGCAATAGTCATAATTATTTCTAATCGTCATCGATGCCCCTGATGGAGCGGAAATAAAGTTGTATATATTTTTTTGCCTTTTTTTTGACGATTAGGAAAATCTATGACTTAGGATTCAGGGATACATGACCAAAAGTGGATTATCTATTCACCCGAAGAATATTGCGTGTTTCAAAATGAGCTATTATTTCGAAAACTAAACACCTGCGGGTGATAGATAATCCACCCCCCCCTCTTTTTTTTTAAAAAAGAAAGTAAAGATGACGTAAGGTAAAGTAAAGTTTGCCCTTTCGTGGCCTAGGTCGGGTTTTGTTGAAGTTTTTTCTGGACCCTAGGGCTTATCTAAAAGTGACTCTCCACACCGGGTGGCTTCCGCTAGACATCTAGAAGGTTACCAGAGCCAAGATCCTAATCATGACAGGGACGCAAACAGTGAGGAATTCACTAGGTGCGTATATCATGAGAGGTCGAACTCTGGTCGAGGTTCTTACGAACACCGGATAGGAAGTACATCCCATACGATTCCGTTACCAACCTCTCCTAACTTAAGTTTCATTTGGGGCCCGGGTATAGGGCGCCACTCATAAGTGTGTGCGAGTAATTTGTGAGTGTAGTGTGTGAAAGGGCATTCAATACCTTTTACTTTACCCCATCCTGCACAAGGAACAAACACAAAACAAATATACAAAAGTCGTCTACCCTAGGGTTCAATGATTGCAGAAAATTAACATGGTCTCCCACCCTAAGGTTCAATAAACATGCAAATCATAGACAACGAAACAAATGACAAGATACGATTAAAACAAGAACAAACATTCACAACAATCGACAGAAAATTAAAAAACAAGGGGAAGAAATCCAAACTAAACAAAGGCTATGTAAAAACACGCTTTCAACCGAACTGGCCTGACCCTCTCAACTTTCCCCAGTGGAGTCGCCATCTGTCGCAACCTGGATCGCGACGGCGCGGCGAACGAGAGAGAAAAAATGAAACAGGGAGTCGCCACCAACGTTTTTATCCACGGGAAAAAACATTGGAAAAAAAAAACTAAGTTTAAGGAAGGCACTGGTAAAAAATTGAAATCCAAGTTCGGGAGTCGGTTACGAGTAGGGAAGGTATTAGCACCCTACATCGCCTGTCAAAGACAGTACCAAGACTGAAAGCACGACATAAATAGCCTTAAATAAAACATGGTTTCTTCCCTTTTATTTTGAGAAATGATAGAATGGAGGAAAGGACTGTACAGACATAGAAGGCCAAAGCGAGGTTAATGGGACGTTCTTGTCCGAATTAAGCTCGACTTCGATATGAGACAGAGGGGTGAGAGAATGCCATCAAGACGTCGCGTCTAAATTGGACATCCTAGAATAAAAGGATAGGGATAGGAAAGGGATAAGCGGGACGTCTTGTCCTAAGTACCCCTTCCCTATGAAATTATGGCGAGGCTTGGGCACAGAACTATGGGGAAACCAACAAGACGTCACGTCTAAATTGATTTTCACGGAAGTGACCAAAAAAGGAAGTTTATGAAAGAAATATAAAAAGTAAAGCCATAAACCAGCAAAAAGGAAAGGAAATAAGAAAGATGGGCCCGACAGGAGTTAAAGTCCTGCTCCTACGTATTCTTGAATTATCAAGAAATCAGGGTTACGTAGTTCTGAATATTGTTATTTTTAGGAAGGAATCTAAAAGATATTGATGGGTATCATTAAAGGGGAGGATTCATGCAAAGCGAAGTTCTTCGCACGTGCACGAATCCTAAGAGGGTTGTGTAGACAGGAGTGCTCCTGTACGACACTATTTTTACAAAATCGCCTTTTTATTATGTCTGCTTATTATGGAAAAGGGTAAAAAATATTAACAGCGTAAACTAAAGGTACGCAGACAACTACAATCAACAAGCAGTAAACTCACAGGAAAGTAAAATAAAAAAAAGGGAACTAAAAGCGAAAGAACTAAGGAAAGGAGTGGAACCGGTATGACGGGCTAAGAACCGATGTGGGAGGTGGAGCACAGTGACGGTGTCAGACTGATGTTGAACTCGCACGCTGGCAGGGACAATAGACCGGAGTTAGACCCGATCTGGAAACCTGAAGATCACGACCGGTGTTGTGGGGATTTAATCCGAGGCGAAATGCTGTTGAGCAGTGAACGGGGATGGACGAGGTGATGATGCGGGAATTGGGACGGTTGGTTTTGAGATGACAAGGTGCGTTCGAGATACGGACGGTGTGAGAGTAGTGGCTTTGTATTGGTGAAAAAGAAAACTTCAAACCCTTTTTCGAACTAAGGAGTCCTTTGTGGTGACTAGGGCAAGTCACTGGTTTCAGGTGGGGAGGTCAGTTAAGGATCTTGAGGAATCAGAGAGAATTTCAGAAGAGTTTTCTCGCGTAGAGGGAGAATCTGAAGACCAACCCCTTGAGCTTCCTTGGTTGGGGCATTTATAGGGCCTTCGAGTCATGGGCTGAGGGTTTTGGAACAGCCAGAAATCCCACTCGCCCATCTGTGTAGTGGTGTGCTGCTCTGGCCATTACCATTGGTGGGGAGCAGGGTTTTCAGTGGGGATTTTTTAATTGCCCACTTTCGCCTCCCTGTCTGCCATTTTCCAGGTAGTGCGATTCCAGGTCACCGCGCACAATCTTCCGACCTCACCCCTCCGTTGTCAAATTTGTGACACCGGTTAGCAAAGCCATTGGTTGGACGGAGTCTCCACTGATCCGATGTGGGGCCTTAAGAACCATTACCTGTGTCTTCACACCGGCTGAATCTTTCAGTAATCATAGGGCCGGTGTTCTCTTTCCTGGTCCGGATCTACTGCCAGCCGGTGTGCCTATTTTGACCTCGGTCAGCCCATGAGATCGTCTTACTTAGGCCGGACTCGCTTCGTCTTTTGTTGTCAGATCCGCGACATCGGCCATTAAGGGACTCCTGAGGTGAGGATGTTGGGCGGAGTTTTGAGGTGAGAGCGTTTGGGCGGAGTGGATGTTAGCTAACACCGCCTGTGGAACGTTGTGTGAGGAGGGCGGAGTGCTACACGGGGCGGTGTATGAAGAGACGGAGTTCCACACCTTCTTCGAAGTATATGAGGGCGGAGTCGTGGTGCGGTGTTAACTTAGGCCTTGTCCGGTGTTTCCAACTTCAAGGATGGGTCCGGTGTCATAACAATTTGGGCCGGACCGAAAGAGGTGTTCACATCTATCATTGTTAAAATTATTTATTTGGATGGAATCATTTAAATCCATTCACTTTGAAAAGCACTTGTTTAGACTAAGTATTTAAAATTTTACAATTTTAATTTTTTTTTATGGTAGTGTTGATGTTGGTGATGGTGATAGTGATAGTGGTCGCGGGGTGAAGACACAAGCTAACAATATTTTGATAATGATAAAGGATGATTACAAGCAACACATGACCATAAGTCCAAGGTAATGAAGAATCTAGATTCAAACCTAGAATAAAATGTAAGACTTAATGAAATTTTAGTATGACCCAAAAAATTGATAATGCATAATAAAACTTGCATCATTTTTTAATTTCTAACTCACAGTAATCAATTACAATATTTGCATAATCGATTACACAGCTAAACGTTAAAGGTATTCACATTTTAAAAATCAAGCAAACGATTACCACAATAGTGTAATCGATTGCACCATTAAACATTGAAATTATTTTATGAGTCATATCTCTTCAGGCAAGTTTTAAAATGTCCAATAATTGATTACCACAATAGTAGTAATCAATTACATCTTTAAACGTTGATATCATTTAAATTTTTAAATTCATGTAATCGATTACAAAATTATAGTAATCGATTGCACAAAATTCAAAATGGCTAAAAAGTTACATCTCTTGCATAAAAAAGTCATGCTTTTCATACAAACCCATGAATCATTACATCCCTTTGTAAAGGTATCTTTTCAAGACTCATAGCTATTCAAATGCATCTTTTTAAGACTTTTCCTTATCTATAAATAGAGCATAAAATCATTTTCTCAAACACACAAATCCTTTCCATCATTTACAAAAAGAATTAAAACCTTCAAGGCCATATAATCTCTCTATTAAGTCATTAGTTATTCAAGTTGTTTATCTACTTTTTAAGAAGTTCTAGTTATCTTATCCTCAAGTGAAGTTTTGTATTTGGGTGTGTTCCCAAAGGATTGTGAAACAAGAAAAAGGGCTCTCTCTTGAAAGTTTTGGAGGCTTCATATAAAGGAAAGGAATCCCTTGGTGTTGGAGTGCTCAATAGTTGTATCACCTTGAAATTATAGCGAAACTCTCAAGTGATTTCTTGGGAAAAATTGGACATAGTCAAGTGGTTAGCCGATCCAGTATAAAATCAAGTTTGCACTTTCTTATCCTTTATCTCCACATATTCTATTGCATTTGATTTGAATTAATTATCATTGCACCATAAGTTTTAATAAGAGATACTCGTTAGCAATAAGTTTTAACAACTCAATTCACCTCCCACTTGAGTTTCCTAAAGGCCATTTCACTAACAGAGGATAGTGATGGTGGTGGAGGTAGTGGAGATAGTTATGGTGGTGATGATGGTGGTGATAGTAGCAGCAGTGATGGTGATATAACAACAATAGAGGAGATGATCGTCAAGGTGATGGTAGCGGTAAGGGTTGTAACAGTGCCAACGATGATCATGATGGTGGTGGTGGCAGTGACAACGTAAAAAAGGTGCTAGCAACAATAATGGTGGGGATGACGACCATGGTGGCGATGGTGTTAGTGGGGATGATGACGGTGGTAGTGGGTAGAGACCATGGTGATGGGGTGGTGGTGACGAGGGAGTGCTAGTGGCGGTGGTGGTGTAGGTAGTGATAGTGTCATAACTATATCAGTGGTAGCATTGATGGCGATAATGGTGGTGGAAATTTTTACGGGGATGGAAATTTTAGCAGTAGTGGTGTTGGCAGTGGTGGCGACAATGGTGATGACAATGGTGATAATGATTGGGCGATGATGGTAATAATAAGGGAGTCAGAGCAACGACGGTGTGAGTGGCAATTATAGTTGTAATGCCTCCGCCTAAATTCCTAAGATTTACCCCGGGGTCTAATAAAATTAGAAAAAAAATCTTTACAATTGGCATTGCCTCTGATGAATAAACCTTAAGAACCTAAGTGATACGTAACTTATAACAGCTCAACCCCTCCCCCATTTTCACTTTAGTAATCAATTACAATATTCCTATAATCGATTACCTGCAAATAACCTATGCAGGATTCCAATTTTGCTATCTAGTAATCGATTCCAAACTGACAAACTTGTAGAATTATGTAGATTTTGACCTGTGGCTAACTTCTGCACCCCCTAACTTGCTCGTTTTAACTCTGAATGCTACAAAACTTTATAGGCACTATCTATGACTCATTCTGGACCTGTTGCCGTAATCCATGCTTAAAAATTCCTTCATATCATGGAATTATGTAGAAAAATGCAATTTGTCTAATTCCTCCTGAATGTCATACTAAAACCTTATTAAACATCACTCAATTGGCTATTTTTATTTGCACATAAGTCTTAAATGTCCCTAAGGATCTATTGACACCTTTGACGGATTTTGAATCCCATCGAAACTTGAAATCACATATCCAATTGGCTTACTTAGCCATTTTCTTCTAAAAACTCAATACTAACAATGTTTAATCACCAAATCTAAGCTTCTATGACAACAATATCAAATCGTACCTAATTCCATACTCAACTAGGCACTCCTGTAACAACTCATATACTATATTAGGATAATCATTCAACATAATCACATCAAACACCATAAAAATAGAACATGCTGATAAATATATACTTATCAATCAAGTGGCTTCATGCTCATAAACACAAACAAGTTTAACCTACCAATAGTAATGTAGTTCAACATTACAATGGCTTAATGCCATTTCATAACATATTCACAAACATATCATCATTCACACAAACATACTCAAATATATCCATCTACCGAATGACAATAAAATTCATCAAGCATTATATTCGCACTTCTCCTTGGCATTGCTTTATACGCTTATCTGGAACTGGCCTCTACGGTATCAGCAGGGTCCTTGTCTTCAGTCACTAAATTCAACGGTAGGGTAAGTAACTGACAATACAAATCAGTGCAAATAATTTATACTTTATAGGAAAAACATAAAATAGCTAAGTCTCATTCAATTACATATTTAGTTATTTTATTCTTACTCAATTTCAATATAACTTAAAGTCATCAATTTTATTAACTTCACAATTAGCAAACCAAATTCTTAACATAACATTTAACTCATCAGATATCATCAATTCAAATAATTGCACAACTGAATCTCAAATCAATATAATATAAGACTAGTATCCATATACTAATTGGATCGACCGTCAGCTGGTGATCCTACCCAACCACTGTGAACCCTACCTAGTTAACCGAGCCTGCCTGGCTCCCCACCTCACCATTGGGTCTTACCAGACCTCTGGGTAGCTCAACTAGGCTACACTCCCTACTGGAGCCAAAACGAGGGGTAAACTATACTGATCGACCGTCAACACCACACAATATACACATATATCATCATCCTTTTAAATAATTCACAACATTTGTCCTGACATTATAGTCATCACACTAGCACCTCTAATTAAGCCACTCAGACATACTTCCTCATTTATCTTATTTCAAATAACAATCATCAATAATTTCTCTCATCAATGCACACAAACATTCCATCAATGTTATATAAATTATAACTTTTCATTCACACTTTTTAAGCACAACATTTCTACTCTTCGTTTACAATTCTTAACAATATTCATATATTTACAACCATAAAAATATAGTACTCATATCATCAATCAATTCATTACTCATCATCATAATTTAATTAAATGTATCAAACATCATTTATATAATATATAAAATTTAACATACTTAAACTATCTTACCTTTTTCCTATATGCTAGAATCGTCGGTAATATTATTTTCATTAATTCATACAGCAAGTACACCCTCTTACCTCATTTCCAAGCTTTCAAGACTTTTTCTGCAGTGCTAAACACACCAAATATCTAGAACCAAGGAATTCACAAAGCAAGTTTAGCATTTCAGCTTCTGGAACTATAACCTACTTTATCGAAACAATCCCAAAATTCATCTCGAAGGTTTCTAAAGCTTATTTCAACTAGTTTCTTTTCTTCTTTCAAGCTCCACCTCGACTAACGACTCGTCGACACTTGGTTCATCACCTAAGGACACCCAAACAGAAACCCATTAAGGAAATGGCAACACTCTACAAGCTTAAAATGCCAAATTACAACAAAAATGAAAACCCCCTATAGGTTATTCCATTTTTAGTTTTTAGAGAAGGTAGACGAAACTAGAAATTAAAGCAACCATTTTACTTATCTTGTTTCCACAATTCCAGAAATGTAATCAATTTCGAGTTTTGGTGAGAAATCAAGCTCTAATTATGAGATTCAATGGTGCGGCCATGGAAGAGAGAAATGGAAGCTTCTGTTTTCTTTTCTCATGCAAGAAAGAGAAGAAAGTGGAAGGAAGAAAATGTTTTATGCATAAGGGCATTTTCATCTTTTCACCTTTTTTTCCTTTTCCTTTTCCTTTTCCTTTTCCTTTTTCATTTGCTTTTCTTTTCTAATTTCATTTATCTTTTCTTTTATTTTCCTTTAACATAATTAATTTAACTTTTAACCATAGTAATTTATATTTTATCATACTAGTTTAACTTAACCTATAATTTTTCAATTTATACCATAAAATTAATTAGTCTCATTTTATTAATTTACAAATCTATTTGATGTATTCAATTTAATACTCAATATCATTTACTTTATCTTATGCGACACGATTATTTAAATTTAATAACAGGGATGTTATAATGGTGGCGATGGCTTTGGCAGTTGCAATGGTTTGAGTGATGGTCATGGCAATGGTAATGGAGGTGGTGGCAATGAGGGGTGGTAGTGGCAGGTTAGTGGTAGCAATAGTTGTGGTGGTAAAGGTGACAATGGTGGATGTGAGAATTTAGGTTTCTCTCTTTTTTGATAGAATCTTAAATTTCTCATTTTTAATTATATTATAATTGTCTTAAAAATTTTATGAATTTTAAAATTATTAGGGTTTTGATAACCAAACAACGTATTGTAATTATTGGTATTTAAAATTTTTTATTAAAATAAATTTATCAGTTAAATTTCTTTACTCAAATACAAGGTTATTTTTATTTCATAATTACATGGTCTTTTTTCTTGTAAAACTGAGAGTATTCTGATTGATAAAAAAAGATTAACTTTTTCAAGATAGAAATGCCGGTCTCATAATAAAACAAGTTTTTTTTTTATATATATACAGATGAATTGATAAAGAAAAAGTTTTGTTTGTTCAAGTATAAGTATTTTTAACTTAGGATAATTTAATTTAAATTAGAAACATCTACGTCATGTATTAAAGTTATTTTTTTATCCATGAGACTCACATTTTACTTGCAGAAAGTGTAGGTGGCACAGGACACTACGTTCCAAATTTCCAATCAAAGTCTGAAACTAATCCTAAAAACAAACTCAGTAAATGACTCTTGTTTTTATTCTCCATTTCTAAGTGCAAAGACGAATGAATTTGCACTTAACAGAGCATGGCTCGCGTTTTTATTCTCCATCATTATGGATTGCGTTTTTCAGTTTTCTCCCTGCTTTTCCTACCTCGATGATCCTCATGTAACACGATGTTCCTTCTAAAGATTCGATATCATTGTCACGTTCCTCTCCAATATTTGTTACAGCCATCACGGTACAATAATCGTTTTGTGTTGTTGCGTCAACCAAATCAATAATAGCTATGCTTTTTTTGGTTAAAATAAATGTCATATCTGTGTTACGTTACGGTTCGTGCAGTGTTACCAGCCGTGGTTCAAAACTCATTTAGAACAGCTAATATATCAAATAAAGGGAAATAAATTAATAAGGCAATTTTATTTATTTATTTTACTTTCTCTTTTCACCTTAAAGCATAAAGGTTCTTACTAATTGCTGTTTGAAATAGACAACGAGCTAACAATATTCTAATCACTTTTATTTTTCAGCAGATCAATGTCGGCTAACTATTGCCGAACCTCTTATTTTATTCAAAAGAGTCGTAGGAAAGTGTTTGAACCTTTTTGGGGCTACAAATCGGAAAACATTAATTTCTTGTAGACCCATGTTTGATGTTTATCGCTTTGTTTATATGACAGATTCATTCATATTCTTATGTAAGCGCTCGTGTCATGTTCTGACTCAGTGAATCTCAGACCCAATTCATCTAACCTTTTCTCTAATAATTGTCGTTTCCTTATGAATTTGTTCTTTGATCATATATATATATATATATATATATATATATATATATATATATATCATATACTCAATTTAAAATGCAGAATTACTGTCAGTCTGTGTTGTATCTTCACTTTCTCGTTCAATGAAACAAACGTTTTCTTTGCTGCCAAGTCGTAATATCTGTTGAGATTTTCTTGTCGTAAGAGAATGAGATAAAAAAAATTTCGGTTTTTGTTAATATCTGTGTAGTTTTGTTCTAAAATTTTGACTATTTTTCAGTTTTAATTTTTGAAGATATGTGTGTGTATTTATGTTATCTACATGAGTCGTTTTTTTTTCTTTGTCTGTAGGATTAGCATACATTGGTTGAAGATTTGTGATAATGGGATTGATAGAGCTCTTTACTGTTGCCTCTTTCCCTGTGATCAAAGTGTTGCTGGTTACTGCGCTTGGCTTGTTTCTTGCACTGGATTACACAAGTATATTGGGAGATGATGCTAGGAATAAAGTGAATCGGGTAACTTCTAGAACAACACTTGGAAAAGTGTTTTTCTTTTCCTTTCTTACCCTTATGAAGATAACTGATGAAGGTGCTGTTTGTGTGACAGCTTGTGTTTTATGTGTTTAATCCATCACTGGTGGGTAGCAATCTGGCCAAAACAATTACCTTTGAGAGTTTTCTTTTGTTGTGAGTATTTACTGATTTGTAATCATCATATATATAGTCCAGGAGAATCCGGTAAACTGTGATTCTGATTTTGAGATTGTCTTTTAATTCACAGTTTTTTTTTTCTTGGCAATTTTTTTTTGGGTTATTTAGGTGGTTCATGCCGGTCAATATTCTTGGCACTTTCATATTAGGCTCTGCATTGGGATGGATTTTGATTAAAATCACAAGGCCTCCCAAACATATAGAAGGTCTAATCTTAGGTTGCTGCTCTGCAGGTATAAATTGGTAAACACAGACATTGAATTAGTTCATTTCTCTGATACTAGATTTTAGGAATCTTAAATCATCAAGATGAAAATAATTTGGCTTGTTCCAAAAAATATCAATAAGATTTTTGCAGTAGCACGTGTGGTTGTGGACCATAATCTGTTTTTTTTTTTTTTTCTAACTGATGATATATTAGGAAAAATCTTGCACTTTATGTGCCTCGATGCTGGCATTACATTTGGAATGTACTTATTTTTGTTGAAGCTTCAAAATTTTGCTTGTTTTTGGTTGAACTCATCTTTTAGATTAATATGAGCAGGGAATTTAGGGAACTTGCCTATAGTCATTATTCCGGCTATATGTAAAGAGAATGGTAGTCCTTTTGGAGAACCTGATGTTTGCCATCAATATGGGATGGCTTATGCATCGCTTTCTATGGCGGTATGCAACTTCACTAATTCTTCTAGATGTTAGTTTTGAAGTTGCAAGTGCTTATTAATGTAGTGTGCATTGATCCATGAAAGAACTATTGTTAAGTGGCTCTAATTGATTTGAGGAACTATAGATTGGAGCAGTTTATCTATGGTCATATGTTTACAACATAATGCGGATTTCCGCAATGAGAATCCAAATAGAAGACAATGCAAGTCATGATAGCAGCAAGTTGAAGGCTTCAGGGGAGATACCAGAGTCACTCCCAGATAATTTTTCAGATTCTACAAAAGATGCCATGGATGATGCATATACCATACTGCTTCCTGATTCTGAATCAGAGGAGAAGGTGAGAGCTGCTACAAACTTCCCTTTTTAAAGATATATTATTATTTACTCACTAGTGATTCTAGTTTCAGAATGGCTTTCTTTGCAGGCTGTATATATATGTAGCAAATTAGCAATTGCAGTTTAAAAAGATGTAAACTCTCGTGTTAGTCTTCGGGATTGCATGTGTTGGACAGTTTACTCTTTTAAGATTTTAAAAACACCTAATTAGCCTTTGATTTTACAAAACAATGGTCACTTTACTCTCCTTTCACTTTATTTTTTACTGGTGTATTTGTGGCTTTTTACTACAGTTTTGTACTTAAAAAAGAGTCAAGTGTCTATTGTTTTACAGAGTTGCAGACTAATTAAAAATTTTGTAAAATCTCAAGAATTAAATTGTTGACACATACAGAACAAACGAAAACACAATGCAAATTAGGAATACTAAATTAAAACTATTTGTAATTGGAATTCCCTCTCCTGAATGAATTATCTGCAGAGGGCATAATCCCAACAAGCATCTTTGCTTTTACAAAATTTATTTACTTTTATAGATTATAGATCTCATGACTGAACTTCTTCTTTATACAAGACAATTTTCTTATGGTCTATCCGAGATGCATATATCATCGAGTACAATAATGTCCCCTATTAATTAACATGATGTTTTATTAAAAGTGATAAAACAATCTAACTGTAAAAAAGACGGAAAGGAAGAAAAAAGTCGTCAGTTCAACTTCCCTTATTAGTAAAAAAAACAAATAAACAAACTATTACCATCTTCTTCTGTTTTCTCTTTCTCTTTTTCATTTGTACATACTATCACAAAAAATATAGTCACAATGATGTGTTGATGTTTGTTTTATTTTTCAGGCTTCTTTCTCAAATAAAATTAAGCACCAATTGAGGAAGATTTCAAGCAACTTAAATTTCAAAGCCTTGTGTGCACCATCGACCCTTGGAGCTGTATGACACACTGTTCATTTCCTTATTAGAAATGTTTTACCTGTTTGCCATTCACTTATATTTTTACGCATATTCAGCAACACAGGTCTCATGCATTGCCACATGAGCAATGGTTAAAGTGCTTATCTAAGATAGTTTATGCTAAGTCACCATATTGGTGTATTGTTTCTGTGTTCTTTCACAGGTTGCTGGCTTTATCATAGGTGTAATCCCTCAAATACGTGATTTCATTGTAGGCAGCAATGCTCCACTTCGGGTGGTCGAAGAATCTGCTTCCATGTTGGGGTATGCATACCAAAACGATGCTTTTAGTTACGAAAGATTGGAAACCAAGTTATATTAATTGTTTGGCATGATAACTAACCACGTTGTATTTATCTTACAAAGTTGAAATTAAATTTTCAAAAGCTACGACTCTAAAGTTATATGCATCATACGTCTCAAAAGCTGTTTTTTCTTATTATGCAAATTTAAAATCTCAACTTTCCTGCCTCTACTTATAGAAGAATTTATTATGCGAACCACCTTTTAGTTGAGATACAACTGCTGTTTAAACTCTTTTTTTTTTTTTTATGTTTTCTAAAGTTTCAATAACAACAGATGTAAAAAATATTTTTCAGACGGGTTATTTTAAATTACTAGTGTAAAATATTAATTTTAAACATAATTTTTTTACCGATAGTTTCGATAATCAATATAACTTTTTTTATATTTGTTAATAAAACGACACATTTAAATTTTTCTTGTATTGGTTATTGAAACAAGAAAAATATAAAAATATAAACTGCATCGTCCGTCCATGTTAGCAATTATTAATGAACCACAAAGGTAACGTAGTTATAACAAATCCTCCTACTTTTACGCTCTAACATAAAGGAGCATCTTAATATGATAGCGAGAAATGATTAAAAATTAGTTTGCAGTTCAATGACAAATTAAAATATACTACTATATTTATTTTTTAATTTAAATCTTTAATATAAAATGTGATTTATATTGGGCTAAATAAATGTTTTCCTCGATTATCAAAATGAAAATATATTTTTTTTATCTTTATAAATATAACAAGTAATTATATCTACAAGAAAAAAATATATTTAAATCATTTATGTATATTTTTATTTCTCATAATTGTTATGACTTGTGCATAACCCTTAAATAGATGTGCACACTCTTCCAATTCATAAATGCTATAAAAATGACATGAAACCAATGTGCCTCTTTTCTATTGGATCAAATGACCAAATGAATAAAAGACAAAAACGTTAGAGTTGACAGAAATCATGGCCTTGATTTTGACAAGTTTTCCTGTTGCCTTTTAGTCACAAACCTTTCTTTAAAATCCAGCGTGCTAACTCTATTTTTTTCTTCTTGCGCCTTATCATTTTCTTAATTAAGACGCAGTACATTGTAAGGATTCGTGTCTAAACATTACAATTTTATACATGATAAAGAAATTTATGTTTATATTAAGACTTTTGTTGAACTTATTTAAAAAATTACAAAATACTATGTTAATGTTAATTTTAAATAATTTTTTTAATTTTTGATTTATTATTTCTTGTATAAAATTGCACAAGTTAGATTATTATAAGTAATGTTGAGTCAGGTATTACCTTATGGCGATTCTTGTTGGTATGAAGTTTAAGATAGGTATTATAATATTGGTTTTGGGAACCAAATGCAGTAACTTTTGTTCCCCCTACTAGAATCTCACTTTCATTTCTTTCTTCTTTCTTTTTTTTGCCAGTGAAGCAGCCATCCCTACGGTCACCCTCATAATGGGTGCAAACCTACTCAAAGGTGAATTTTTATACTGTTAATTATAATTTTTAAAGAGTTCAATTGAGATACATACGGGTGTTTGGTTTGCAGTTGGGAAAAGGAGTTGAGTTGAAATAAAAAATTTAAAGATTGATATTAATTTATAGGGGTAAGCAAGTTAAAATTATAGGATTTTTAATTTATGTATCACAAGATTGATCAATTTTAACATGCATGTAATTTCTTAATTAGATGACAGTGTAAAAATATTTACATTAATACTCCAATTAAATTCATTTTAATGGTGATTTGTTTAAAGAAAATAAGTATGGGTGATGGGGTCAGGTTTGAAAGGAACAAGGCCTCCATTGTGGATCGTTGTGGGAATCGTAGCAGTTCGGTATATTTTGCTGCCACTTTTGGGTGTTGTAGTTGTTAAAGGGGCCATACATTTGGGTTTGGTGCAATCAGATCCCTTGTATCAGTTCGTGCTTCTACTTCAATATGCACTTCCCCCAGCCATGAATATAGGTAGCTATCCTAACTCTACTTTCTAAAGTAATAAATGTTTATAGTCACTTCTATTTACCAATATCAGATTTAATCATCATTAAACACACTTATTTAGAATGAGAATACCTGTGGTTCAAAAAAAAAATAGTCATTTTTCTTTGTAATTTTATATACAGTAGAGTTTTAAAATATTGGTTTTTCATAAGGCAAAAGATGCATTATATAAAGGAGTCTAATAGCTTCGGTAACCCATATAACAAAAAATAAAAATTAAGGAAAATGTTGTATACAATAGAAGGATTAATTGTCAGAAAGCCATTTACAGTTTCCTTTGGCAGGAACAATGGCTCAATTGTTTGGATCTGGCGAAAGTGAATGCTCAGTTATTATGCTATGGACATATGCTTTGGCGTCAATTGCAGTTACCCTCTGGTCAACCTACTTCATGTGGCTGGTGTCTTGATTTTGTATTCACTATTTATTTATTTATTTGAGAAATCTTCCTTATCTAAGAATTCATCATTTAAGGTCTCGATTATATAATTGTTTACTTGTATTTTATTAACAAAATTGGAGTGTAAGATAAGATCTTGCCCCAAAACACCTAAACTTTTTGCTACTTAAATAACAAGCACTCGTGATATTCAATCTCAAGTGAAATAGAAGAATACGAGCTGTCACATTATTGAATATTTTTTAAAATTTGGTATAACATGTTTAGATTTGAGTCGGATATAATCACTATTGACATATTAAATAAATTTAACCTTATATTGATGAATCTAGAAATTAAACATACAGGGAAAAGAGTTACAATGATTAAATTTTAACATATATTAAATTTAGAAATTAAATTTAAAGGAAAATATAAAAAAGCTAGTTTTTAATCAGCAAACAAAAGTGAATAAAATTAACAGGGTACAAGAGTGTTTAAAGAATGATATATATTTCCATTGACAAATAATAATTAAAGTCTATGTCTCAAGAAAGAATAAAGTTATCACTATCAAAATATTGGGATATTTTTTTTCAGATAAAATAAATGTTTTTTTTCCGATATGTTTTTTTAAGTTTAAATTTAGTCTTTTTTTATAAAAAAAAATTGTCAATTTAATCATCTATGTTTTATTTTGATTTTCAAGTCCGTTAAGGTTCAAGTTTTTTTTGGGCAACATTTTATGTTCAAGTCTAGTTTAAGTTTATCTTTATGCTTGCTTTTATGGTCTTGGTTTATTTATTTTTTTTGTTAATATACACACCAGGGCAAATTTTTGATGGATTAGAAGAACCTGTGCTTCTTCCTTTTTCTTTATAACTTAAATCTTTTGGTTTTTTCTTGCAATTTATATATTGATATTTTAAATTTGGACCGATTTAACTATGGGTTTATGATTTAGTGATCGGTTTAACAAACGGTCACTTTCTGTGAATTATATGAAGAGATTCAGACTACAGAGACCTTTGAAGAAATCATTTATAATCAGTTTTAAACTTTCTTCTTCATTCTTAGTTTTTGTCTCTAGCAGACCTTAGTCTTTCTTGTATCTTTTTATACACTAAGTTCCCAGAAACACCAAACATAAACTATCCTTCAAATCCTTATTTGTGGAAAAGTTTCGTGTGTTGCTAGCCTTTAGTTTTTGTTGGAAAGCAGTTTATATACAGATCCCAATAGCGTCTAGATACATATCTGAATAATGTCTAGATATAAATCCGAATAGCGTTTAGATACAATCACTACTTTAATATATTTAATATTACTAACCTTAATACATTTATTAACATATTTAATATATATTTAATATATATATATATATATATATTTAATAATATTAAATTTTAGTTACAATATATATTTTTATAATAATAGATATTTATTATTAATTATTGTTAATTAAATTATAAATGGAATATTTTAATATGTAATTGTTAATATAATTTACAAAAAATATATTACTTTATTACTCTTTTTAACTAATAAATTTTTTGGTAATTTTACCTTCAAATTCCACTTTTCTAAACCAAGGTTACCAAAACATTTTCCAACCAAACACAATCACTAATTTCCAACTTACTTTTACAACAAACTATCCAAACACAAATCATTATTTTCAAAACTCCAATTTTCCCAATCCCGTTTTTAAAATCTCAATTTTCCAAACTCCGTTTCACAAACCTCACTTTAATTTTTAACCAAACGGACTCTTATACCATCACAAGCATATCTGGTATGATCTAAAGTACTTCAATAACCAAAAAGACTTGGAATATCACACATTCAAGAATAGTGAAATGCAAAATAAAAGTGAACTAAATGGTACTCATCATAACATAGGTGCAATTGAAACTTCCCCTGCAAGTGCTCATTTCCTTCTAGTCAAATTGAATTAACTCGTTGCTTAATAGAGACTAAGGAGTGTTTTGTTCAGACTCCAAACCAGAGCAATGCTAATCCATGTGCTTATGTATTTGATTGTGAAGACAAAGAAATGACAGTTGTTGCCCCAAAAGTAGCCACTCTAAACAATTGTAAAAGAAACTCTCAACCAGCACACATCTACAAGTGTAACTCTAGGCACCATATAGTTGTATTTAACATGTTTTAGTTAAGTGACTCATCAATATTTTGTTTTTTTTTTCTACTTTTTAGAGAAACATGTCTCCTTCATATTGTGGATGATTTACTTATCCTTACACTAGGATTTTACTTCAAATTTATCGCTTCTAATACATCAGCAACAGTAAAAACTACAGTAGGGCCAACTAGTACTAAAGTAGCTCATCTCAACAATTCTTAAGAACCTTTGATTTGGTCTTTTTGCAAATGATACTAATGTATGATGAATTATTTGGTAGTTCGTTTTAAGTTTTTTTTTAATGTGAGCACCATTATCTTTCTTCTTAAATATAATATTTAATATTATTTGATAATCATTGCTAGTGTATAGAAGTAAAATAAAATGTGTTAGTGATGGATCGTAATTTTTTTCTGTAGAAACATATTATAGAAGATTTATAACAACTCACATATTCTACTCAAACAAATGTGTTAGTGACAATTGTATATTAGTTGTTTGTTAGTGGTTATGTTAAATTCTTGAAAAATAAAATCATCATAGAATAATATTTTAAGAAGAAAAAATATAACCTAAACTAAAATAATTGATTAAGTATAGTAGTTGTGTGCATATAATTTTAAATTTTAAAAACTCAAAAGATTAAAACATTAAAAATAAATTTTAAAAGTTTAAAATAAATAAATATAACTTGATAGGTCAACTCGTAGTTCAACTTCTACACTAACTTAGCGATTATGTGAGATAATAGTTTGAAAACCTATTATCCGCTTGATTGTTTGCCAATTAGAGGGTGTCAAACAGAGTTTGACTATGAAAGGTTTTTTATCCTACGGTTAAATAAAATTTTAATTGTCTCGAATGACATGAATATTCAATATTAATCATTAATTTTTTTTTTTCTAGATCTCCTCTCCCCAACTATATATACACTAACTATATCATTTTGAACCGGTTGAACAAACACAATAGTTCCTTCTCCTATGCACGCTAGTGAGCTTTAACTAAGCTTTGCTGTCTGCATTATTTTCACCTCATACATATAAAAGAACCATGAATAACAACACATATTCACCACAAAGATATTACCGTATATTATCAACAAACATATTTTGATCCTATAAAGCATGGGTATTTTGATTTTCATCCCTATATAATTTTATTTTTTAACATTTAATTTATACTAGATATTAGATTTTTAAGTGATAACATGGTTAATAAAATTACATATAACTTACCAATATAGTTTTAACAGTGAACCGTTCGATACGGGGAGATAGAACTTTATGAGAGGAATGTCTAGTGTCGTCCCTCTCAATCACTCAGTATTACGTCAGTCCATTGGGATCCGATATCATGTACCTTTGAATTTAGTGAGAGCTCAGAGTCTTTCATCTTGAGATCTGTGATTTTCGTGTGTTGGGCGGTGAATTTAGATGTTACCCTCAAAGAACTTTGAAGCTTAAATTAGTAATGAATTCAATATCAGAGCATTATGAGTATTAAATGTTGTACATTACATGTTATTAAATGTAGGTATTTTTAGGCATGTGTTAAGGGGATAAACCCTGGTACAAAAAACTGTCATGCTCAATCTTTTTCTGCCATACTAACAACCTTTTCGTACTCACAATCTTGGTTCTCTCAAACCGGTCATAATTAACTGGAAATTTGGATTTCATTACTTGCAATTCTTCTACTGTAAGTTGTTACTTTATAGGATTAGCACTGATATCTTATCTCTTGAGGACAAAACTGGTATCATACCTAAATTAAATGAGTTTATCAAGCTATTAACATGTGATTCTAATAACTACAATATAATTTATTGTTAAACACTTCACCAATTCTATTTTCCTAATAACTAAAATATATGGATAAACTGATATACAATTTTATTAACCACGCAATTCTGAACAAATTTAACTTAGTAACGAGTAAATTAAAAGAAAATTATTCAAATAGAATTTGGATGTACAAAAGAAATTTTAAAAAATAATTTTATAGTTAGGGATAAAAACAAAAAACTTTATAGGGATTAATATAGACGAAGAATTAAAATATATATCAAATCAAATGCACCTAGTTTTAATATAAAAATAAACTAAGTCTAAAATTTATTTAAAAAATCTTCCTTTCTTCTACTCTTTAACCAGTCAGAACTATAACTTTTCTTTCCAAAACTATATATGAAATTGTTTAAGAAAGTTACTAATTAGCATGCCACTGTATCTTAGTTATACCTTTAGAACAATTTTTTTAAAAAAAAAATTAAAAGCAATGACGTTAATATCTCAGCTAGACTTGTCATTTTCTATATGTATTGTCTTGTATTTTAGGTTTGAATTTATCAATGATTTTGATTTTCGTTCACTTTTGTGTCTTAGTATATATATTTATATAATTTGAATCCACCCTCAGGATTAAAACAGCTAGATCTGGTCAGTCTAGTACTGTAATCCAATCGTCTGATTCATGCAAATTATATAGCAGTTTCGAAACTATTATATAAATAAATTTATATGTTGGTGTCTAAACTCTCAAGATGTATATATTACTATTACTATAACTAAACGCGTTAGTAAAGTTATTAAGTACACACTGGTCATGTTAATTTGTATACGTGTACATAGACCATATGATACTAGGAACTTGACTTTGATCTAGTAAGCCTTCGGAAATAATTCTTTGGACTTCCAAATTAGTACTATTTTATTCCTTTGGAACTTACAAAATCATTTAAGGGGAAGAAAATTTCACAGCAGTTTTGTGTAAAAAGTTGTTAAGAGCGTGTATAGAAAGTGACATCAATTTCGAAAATCAATGATTTCGAACCCATGGCCGAGAGATTAGAGTGCGAAAGTCAAGGTTTTTCTGTATGAGAACTATTAAAGGGACTTGTTAATGACCTACTAAAGTTTGATTTGGTAAACGGTAAACGATATATGAAGAACCGTTATAGTAAGTAGTAGTTTTCTACTCCTAGGACCGAGGAATCATTGCCACATAAAAAAGCATCATTTTTGGAATCCCGAAAATTAGGGGTGTTCGCGGTCCACGTCGGTTTGGTTTTAAGATAAAATATCATCTGATTTGATTATTTTATTAAATTATAGTTCAGTTGAAATGAATGACATGATCCGATCCGACCAAATGCGGTTCAGATTGGATTAGTTTATTTGTTTTTTTTCCAATTTATATTTTTTGTAAAATCAAATGAAAACTATAACCATAGCAATTCAAAAAAATATTTTGGGTTCTCAATAATAATAGAATCATTAATAAGTAAAACATATCAAATTTTCAATGATTCAAACTCAAACATAAAATAAATAAAATACTACTTAAATAAGGTTCAATGTAAAATACAATATAAATATTAAAAACCAAGTGTTATCGCCAATATTTTAGTCTTCTACTTCTTCATCTAACTTGGACAAAAAATAAGTGTTATTATATAGTTTGGACAAAATTATAAAATAATACACAGAACATGTAAAATGTGTGGTTTTTTTTTTTTGGCTTCAGTTGTTTTGGTTTTTGGTTTTATCGATTTTGGTTGTTTTTGGAGCGGTTGAGTGGTTTTTAACGATTCGTATCGCTTGATGAACACCCCTCCCATAAATGTAGGAATCAGTTCGAAAAAAATAAAAAAGTCAACAAATTTCTCATATACTAAATGATACTATTATTTTGTTTTAATTATACATATCTTTCACTTATTAATCTATACTTCCTTTGTACCTATTTTAATATTCGGGAAAAAAATTACATAAATTAAAGAATACAATTATATTGTTTTAATTATACATTAAAACTTTTTATTCACCTTTCATTTATTACATTATATGTATTCATAGTCTTTATTTAACATATTTTTTTATCATATATTTATCATTGAAAAAACTATAATTATTAATGTTTTGAAATTTTAAATAGACAGTAAACAAGAACTCCCTAAACGGTTAAATAATAAGGAAGAGAGTATTAATCATCTTTATTTATTTAACATTATTTCTTTTGCATCTAAGTATTATTAGAAAAAATGTATTTATTAATACATTGAAAAGAGCTAAATAGAATAAAAATTTCTTCTTTAAACGGTTTAATAGTAACGGAGAGAGGATGTAATAGAAATGCTTTGACTTGTATGTTTTCTTGAATGTGCACAAAAATTAGATTTTTGGTGAAATTTTAATAAAAAAAAATAGATTTGAAGTTGGCCTAAAGTAAATAATTACTACTACTACTAATAATAATATAACATTTGAAATTCATGTCGGTTCATTCAAAATTATTGAATCTCTGAATCGATGGGTAGTTATAATAATTACATCTCTTTTAAATTCAAATAAAAATACTAAAATTATTGACAATATATTTTTTAAAGCTTTTTTTTTCTCTTTTATCTATATTTTAGCTATAAAATTAGAATTTGCCGGCCGTCGTATGAGTTAACGTGGGCACTAGAAGAAAATTTTAGTGGAGAAAGTAGAAAAATATAAAGTTGTATATAGTATTGGTGGTGCGCGTGTGTATACTTTTCAAAGCTAAGACACCGTTATAAAAACGCTTCTTACTGTAACTGATGGCTAGGTAGCTTATATTACAGTGAGAACACGTCTGGGGATTGTGCTACAACGGTTTAATGTAGTTTTGATTGTTTTAAACTGCGTGAATTATCAATCTTTAAATTTTTCACTTCAACTTAATTTTGTTTTCTCAACCGTAAACTAAACACCTCTGAGTGTGAAAGTAAATACCAATGGAATATATGGTTAAATTCATGGTACCTCTTTTTTTTTTTTTTTGTATGCTAAGTTTGTTGTTGGGTTTGGGCATGGCAGAAAAAAAGGGGACAGTGAAAGTTGGAGCAGTGCTTAATCTGTTGGGAAGATGCATCAACATCGCACTCTCTCATTCTCATTACAACACCAGACTCCATTTCACCATCAGAGACTCCCACACCCATGTTGTTATTGCTGCTGCCCAAGGTACCTACTCCCCCATTTTTCTGCATGTGCTCATGTATATATATTTGAATTATTAAGATGAAAAGTTTATTAGTAGCCACGTTCTTAATATTTCTCAACAATGTTACGTATATTTACTGTTTGCATATATACGCTAGTTTTATACAAAAATGTGAAGTATTACCACTATACAAAGAAGTGTTGTTAAAACCACACCAATTATACTCAATGTAGTCAAAATAGTGAATCTCGTTTGAGTATATGTATATATAAGCTAACTTGGCATATGTTAAAAAAAATTCAAAAATTGTAGTTTAGTTAATATAATTAATTAATTTAATATATGCTACCAATCTCAGACAATGGGTCTAACCGGTAAAATCTTTGACGGAGCATTGATTCAACTGGTGTATGTAAAAATGATTTGTTACATAGTTGACGGTCAAACCACTACTTTCTAATTGAACTAATTGGATTGATTCGAGTTTTACAATTATGATACAAAATACAACCATGTATTAATTGTAAGATATTTATAAAATTATGTGATTATCACATTATAACTTAAAAAGTCATATGATATTTTAAAAAATAAATTATATATTTTAATCTTATCAAATATATATATGGGAACATATCTAAGAAGAACTAAATAATACAATGAAAAATGAGAATAACTAATCAATATTATACAAATCAAATTAAAGGATAAGATCAATTTAAATCAAAATTAATATCACGTAGTGTATCGCATCTTATCTTAACTAATTGTATATCCTTTATATAATTTGATATTTCTTATTTGATATGATATTTTTTATCTAATTTAAAATCTATTTTCAACCTAAAATTAAATCATGAACAATTAAAAACAAAAATACACCATCCAATATTAATTTGTATAGTTTCCAAGGGTATTTACAAAGTTTAGATATCTTTAATCCTTAATGGAACAAATTATTGTATAATCAATCTTGAATTATATAAACAACTAATATACTTTTACTAATTATATTTTTCTTATAATTAAATGAATTCATGCTATTTTGTGATGAAGAATTTAAGCAAAGATGGAGCAACTAGTTGATACTTGAGAATAAGTGAAAATTTTTACAAACAATACGCACACAATGTTTGGGTTATCTAATTATTCACAAGTCAATTTTGATTTAAAAATAGATTTTAAATTAAACAAATAATATCATATTAAATAAGGGATATCAAATTAGATATATAAAATTAGTTAAAATAAGATAGATATTAATTTAAATTTAAATTAATCTTAACTTGAATAGTTTTGATCAATTATTTTTATTTTTCATTATATCTTTTTCATTAAATACGCTCCCTATATATATTACACATGCATCCTCCATAGTCATAATTAGGTATGAGATGCAAGAAGAAATAATTAATCTCAAATGTATAATTTAAAGTTTAAAATAGATTATACTTAAAATTATAACTAATTAAAATAATATTCATTATATATGCACCAAAATGCTCAACAACTACTTGTTTACCTTCCCATGGAACGTTTTTCATTCCAAGAAGTATATATATAAAACCTTGAACTTGTGGCTTTGATGACAAACAGCCGTAGATCTGATAGAAAATGAGCAAGTGCAAGCTATCATTTGGGCCAATAACAACAATGGAAGCAATCTTTATGATCAATCTCGGAAGCAAGGCTCACGTGCCCATTTTAACCTTTTCAGCAACAAGCCTTTCTCTTAGTTCACTCCACAGTCCATACTTTTTTCGAATTGCACAAAACGATTCAGCTCAAGTTAATGCCATTTGTTCACTTGTCCAAGCCTTTGGCTGGAAAGAAGTGGTTCCCATTTATGTTGACAACAGTTATGGAGAAGGGGTCATTCCTTACTTAACCAATGCTTTACAAGAAGCATATATCAGAGTTCCTTATCTTAGTGCCATTTCTCTTTCAGCCACAGATGAAGCTATCATTAAAGAGCTCTATAAGTTGATGGAAATGCAAACTAGAATCTTTGTTGTGCACATGACACCAAATATTGGCTCTCGCATCTTCACCATAGCAAGGAAAATTTTGGAATGATGAACAAAGATTCTGTTTGGATTGTGACTGATGGTATGACTAATTTATTCAATTCCCTTAGTTCCTCTGACATGGAACCAATGGAAGGAATATTGGGTGTTATGCCCTATATTCCAAGAAAACAAAGACTTCATGATTTTGAAGTTCGATGGAAAAGAAAAATCCTACAAGATAATCCAACACTTATTGACATAAATTTGAGTGTGTTTGGAATATGGGCTTATGATGCTACCACAACATTAGCAATGGCTGTTGAGAAGGTTAGAGCCACCAACTTTGACTTCCAAGTAAACAATGCTTCAAGCAACATTGATGACCATGACAAGGTTGGCATAGCACAAAATGGTGAAAAACTAACTGAAGCTCTCTCAAACACTAAGTTCATAGGCCTTGGTGGTGAGTTCAATGTTCTTGGTGGGCAGTTACAAGCATCAATTTTTGAGAGTTAATGTGGTTGGTGGTAGGAAAAAAGCCTAGGATTTTGGATGCCCCAAAAAGGGCTAAGAAGAAATTTGGACACAAAAGGTCCAAGCATGTATTCTGCTTCTAAGAATAATCTTGGACCCATTATTTGGCCAGGTGATAGTAACTCTACTCCAAAGGGATGGGAAATTCCCACAAAAGGGAAGAAGTTAAGGATTGGAGTACCAGTGAAACCCAGAGATGGTTATAATACTGCATTTGTAAAAGTAACCCATAATCCTAGCACTAATTCAACAAAGGTCATCGGGTTCTGCATTGATGTCTTCAAAGCTGCGCTAAAAATGTTACCTTATGCCCTACCATATGAATTTATTCCATATAGTTTGTCAGATGGTGAGATGGCAGGAACATATGATGATTTGGTCAGCCAAGTGTATTTCGGGGTAACTTTCTTCTCATACTTGCCAATGAACTTCTCTTATATATTTTCATTAATGAAATGATAAGGAAATCCCATATGTATTTTTTTTCAATGAAATGAAATGAATAACATAAAGGTGATTTTGGATTGACAGAATTTTGATGCTGTGGTTGGGGATGTGACAATTATAGCAAACAGGTCCAACTATGTGGATTTCACATTACCATACCCAGAATCTGGAGTGACAATGGTTGTACCAATGAAAGACATCAGGAAGAAGAATGCATGGGCCTTTCTAAAGCCACTGACATGGGATCTTTGGGTAACCACGGCTTGTTCTTTTGTGTTTATTGGATTTGTTGTGTGGGTCCTTGAACACCGAGTTAATAACCATTTTAGAGGACCTCACTTGCATCAAATTGGCATAAGCTTATGGTTCTCCTTCTCAATCATGGTATTTGCTCATCGTAAGTGTCACTCATGAATCATATTCTCTCAATTATAAACTTCTACTACACCTGATACAGTGAAAATATGACCATTCGAATAACAAATTGATCATATATGTATATTACTCATTCACATTCAATGATCTAGATCTTATGTCGTGGTCAATTCCTAACAAATTGATCTATTCCCTCGCTAATTTCTCAAAAATTTGAACTAAACATATTATTGATGGAGCATGGTGCCTCTAAAAACATTGTTCATCAAAGATACTATGATAATATGTATTCTTTTTTTTACTATAATGTAATGTAATTATTGATTTCCTTTTTTCACAGGGGAGAAACTGGTGAGCAACTTGGGTAGATTTGTGGTGATTGTATGGGTTTTTCTGGTTCTAATTTTGGTTCAAAGCTACACTGCCAGCCTCACTTCCTTACTAACAGTTGAACAACTAAGCCCAACTATTACTGATGTGAATCAACTTATAAAGAATCGGATGAATGTTGGTTATCCGAGATATTATTTATTCATGAAATCCTAAAGGACATGGGTTTCCATGAATCCTAACTCAAAACTTATCATTCTGCAAGAGAATATGGTGAGCTTTTCGCAAAAGGAAATGCAAATGGTGGCATTGATGCTGCCTTTGATGAAGTACCTTACGTGAAGCTCCTTTTTGGAACTCAGTGCTCCAAATACACCATGGTTGAACCAAGGTTTAAAACTGGAGGATTTGGATTTGTAAGTTTTGTTGTCAGAGTTTGTGTTCTACTTTTCTTATGAAGTTAAATATCTAATATTGAAGGGTGAATTTGTAGGTGTTCCCAAAAGGTTCTCCTCTTGTGGTCGACATTTCAAGGGCAATCCTTAATGTGACTCAAGGAGATAAGATGAGAAACATTGAGAATACATACGTGGTTCAAGAAAAGCAATTGTATAGAGTCTAGTGCAGGAATTTCATCCAATAGCCTAGGCCTTGAAAGCTTTTGGGGTTTATTTCTCATTGCATGGATTACTTCATTGTTAGCACTGATAATCTTTGCAGTAACATTCTTATATGAACACAAACATATCTGGTTGCACCATGTACTTCAATATGGAGACGTATTGGAAACTTGTTAAAGATATTCGATGAGAGAGAGTCGAATTCTCACACACTAAAGAAAAGTGATATTGAAAGTAGAAGTCCTCATCATGGCATAAGTGCAACTGAGACCTCCCTAAGTCCCTCTAATCAAACTGAATCAAACTTTTCCTTTTATACCAATCCACGTGGTCATGCAACTCATTATTAAGACATAGCATTGAAAAAACTATTACTATTACTCAAGAAATGCATGGCTCACGAAGACCCCTGAAACTTACTCTCTAGTTTATAATTGTAATATTTTGTAATCAAAGGATTCTCTTACATCATTATAATTATAATTATTGCTATAACAATTGCTAACTTTTCTTTTTCTTTTTCTTTTTTAAGAATCATTTGTTTTTATCTTATCATAATCTATAAACATTTCTGTGATTGGATTTTAGTTTTTCTCAAAGAAGTTGAACAATATGTATTCTTTTATATTTTGTTCTCTTGTAAACTCAACCGGCACATAAAACCAAATTTGACAAAAAGCTATAGTTCAAACTTGTTTTTTCAAGTACCTAAAAAAGACTGATCTTTTAGGTAGTGTTTAATAAAGGGTAAGATTTTTAATTCTTTACCCATCTAAAAACATAATTTTTTTATATTTTAAATTTTTTGATATTTTAATTTACGAGAGAATAACTTTTTATAACTTTTACCAAGCTTTTCTAAAAAAAATATTCTTAATAAAGAAAAATATTATCTCCTACCAAACATTCTCTTAAGTATTATTAGCTTAATATATATTTAATATATATAATATTAAATTTAGTTGCAATATATATATATATATATTTATAATAATATATATTATTAATTATTAATAATAAATATATTTTGTTGATCAAATTATAAATGAAATATTTTAATATGTAATTGTTACTATTATTTACACAAAATATACTACATTACTACTCTTTTTAACTAATATCCTTTTTAATGATTTTACCTTCAAATTTCATTTTTCTAAACTAAAATTACCAAAACATTTTCTAACCAAACAACCTAACAAAAGAAATTCTGAAGCGAACTATTTTTTTCCTAAACCATTCAAAACATGTTACCAGTTTGACCAATGTTTATCAACTTGATACGTTTAATTTGTTGGTCTAAACAAACCGAATTGGTGATCAGTTCATTAATCTTCTAGTTCAACTAGGTGGTCAAATCTGATTCTTTAAATTATGTAAGAGTGGTTCTACATTAATCCCTATAATAAATTTTCCTAAATTCTACTTTTTTGCACGAGCTTTCTTTTGTTGAAAAAAATAGTCTAAATACTCAAACTGTAACTCTTCTTCCAATTTCAATGTATACATTGTATCTGACTCATAACTCATTATTATATACTTATTAATTCGGTCCTGTGTCCTGTTTTTATTGCAAGATAAAAAAAAAACTAATAAAATCATAAACAAAAAGAAAAACTTAAAAAATAACCTAAAATTCAATTTGATTCTTTATTTTTTATTTTCGTTTCAATTAAGTTCATTTTATTAATCCAGTTAATTTAAATTGACAAAAAAATGTAACTAAAACAAAATAAAGAATTAAGGGACCAACTTTAAATTAGAATTATAGAAACTGAACATACTGAATTGAAACAAAACTCAAAATCAAGACTCATAATATTTAGATTGAATGTATAATATTAGAAGTTAAAATTTTAATTTACTCCATTAATTAACATCGTGACTTCCAAAAGAATACAGATGACTCCCTTCACAATTTGTAATTTACTGTATTAATTATCTGTACACTTCACCACCCCATTCTATATTAAATTCATCATATGAGCCACTCCATTCCATCTTCAAAACTCCCAAATATGAAACTTAACCTAAGGATATAACTATAAGTACCCCAAAAAAATGTGTCGAAGTTATAGCTTTATCAAACAACTCTCAACTCAAGGTCTGCATATCCAGCTCGAGCTTTGTGCCGTTCAAATAGATCTTGAAGTGCTTCAACAAACTGGCTATGTACTTTGGCAACCTAAAAATAGATGTAACAAAAGAAATCAAGAGTTTGGTCATATGTATGTAGCTCAAATTTGCAAACACATCTAGACACAGCTCATCCATGTCATGCAAATCTCGGATACGATCCACAAATAGTATACAAGTATCAATTACGGTACATATCATATATAGAGATACACAACTACTCTTAAATATGTTACGATTAGTGTACAATACAGTGTTTTTTGGTTGCATGTAGAATACATATTTAAATATGTATCCAAAAATCATAAAACGTAATACATATATAATCTCAATACTACAAATCCATAATTAAAAACTTCTTGGACATAACTATAATTATAAACTATAAATCATTCTCATCATAGATCTCCGGCTATTCCTTAGATGCTTCTCTATAGATCTCTGCCTATTGCTTCTATTGGCTTCTATAGGTTGCTTAGTGTCAATGATTTACGTATCTGATACGGAATCATGAGGCAAATGCAAATATCTGTATATCATGATGTGTTTTGCTGTATTAAATCCTAAAAGCCATTAAAAATCAACTTCTGCATGGGATAAGACAAGATATGCTCTTCAAAGCTCAAATTCCAAGATCTTGGCAACTTATCAAGAAAAACGGGGGAAGGTAAAGCATAAAGTAACAGACACTTTTATCTAGAGGAAGTTAAAGTTACTGAATACTTGTGAATGGCATTTGAAATAAGGGTTTTGTTAATCTGATTCTTAAAATAGGAATGGTATTTATAATTACTTAACTCTAAAAGCTAATTTAACAAAATTCTCAAAGTATAAAGACACCGTAGTATAATATACCTCCTCAGGACTGGGCATTGGATTTTTCTCGAGCTCAATTGGTTTACCCACCACCACATACATTTGATTTTTAAATGGTAAAGGAGATCTGAAGAGAAAAGACCAAAAGACAATCCATGTTAAAAATTAGTTCCAAAAAAGAAAAAAGAAACTTCTGTGCTACTAGTTTAAGCTTCGTACATTTCTCTGCCAATATTTTAAGCCAAACAAACAAAATTAATTGACCTTCCATTTTAAGTACCAAAACAGACTTTTTTCAATTTGGTTTGACGTTTTAAAGATGATTCATTCTACTGTTCAATCTCTTCCAATTTAATTCTTTGACCAGTCTCAAGTTTGAATGAAAAAAAAAAAAATTTGGCTTGATTCACACGAGTAATGTAGCTAACGGGCAAGAGGCAAATTGACATACAAAGCAAAGACATACCCGAAAATTCCCCAAAAATATATTGGGGTGAACTTGAGAGCCCTCGCAAAATTCAGAATTAACTTCCCACGTGGCTTCCACCACTTGTAGACATTTGACTATAAAAGATTGCACCAAAAGCCGAATGATATGCAACTACATTTAACAGTTTTATGCAGCTACCTATTATATGGACAAGAAATAAATACCTGCCCAAAGCAGAAAACTGGAACCAGGGGTTTGCCCTTCTCCATTGCTATGCGGACAAATCCTCTTCTTTCCTTAAGATAGACAATCTAGAAAGCAAATAATTCTAGTATTGTTTAACTACATGAATATATATCATATTACTACACAAATTTCATATTGTATAGAACCCCTTTCTGCCTAATTTACAAACAGTAGAAACAATTAAGTAAAACCAAACAGCAAGATATACCACCTTCAAAACAACCAGCAAGACATATCCACTAAAACTTGTAATTGATATGATGTACTTATCCTGAATATAATCGCTACATATATTTTTTAGGCATTTTATGAGCACTCAATGTTACAGTCAAAAAAGTAAACATCCACATGGTGTTCTATTAGTGAACTGTAATCAGTTGGGTCCACTGTAGTAAAATTGAAATGACTCAAAAGCCAATGTCAGAATTCAAAAACAAACAAGTCTCTGACAGCACCATCAATCTTAAGAGCTTTACACCTCTCTTATTTGAATTGTTGCAGACCTAGCACAACACGTAGGAGTTTTCCTTCTTCCTTAACACTTGCTACCGCAAACAGCACCATCCAGTAGTATTATTGCTCACATCTCAAACATTAAGTCACATGTAATTGCTTGTCATTATTCTTCACAATGTGCATTTAGTATTTTCTTTTTCAACACACCTTAATTAAATCTCTCTCATATGATATCAATTTTATATGATAAGTTCATGTTTCTCTCTTTATACCCTTATTAAGGATACTTAGGAAGTTTAATAAAAATAATTAACAAACTCAAATGTTTTTAACTAGAATAACCAGATTTCTTAATTTGTGTGAATTTACGTAATTGAGTCTTATATAATGAAGCTAAGGACTGTTTTTAGTTAAATACATTGAATTGAGTGTTTCTATATCTCTTATAGAAAGGACCGGAGGGAGTAGTATTTTGTCAGTTGTCATTACATTTCTTTAACTTACAAACAAGTCTAGTCTTTCACATGCAAACACTCCTTTCAAAATCCAAAGCCATAGCTCTCTTCTGTGCAAACCTCCAAACTTCCAACCTTTTTTTCTGTATACACTACACACAATAAGACCTTCGTCACAGTCTGCAACTTGGAATCATTTAGTTACTTTTTAAACTTTTTAAATATATTTTATCATTTTCGTTCCATTTTAAAAGTAATGTAATTATTTTTTAAATTAAAGAATTTATAAATATTTAAATGGGATATGAAATACTAAAGAGGAAAAAAACAAAGTGTTTATGACTATCTAACATATGACATGGTTATTCACTCTATTAAGAGTAGTTCAACTAGATAACAAAGTTAGTTAGTTAGTTAGTTAAGGGTTGTTAACTGGCTATTAGTGATGTAATTTATGTGATAACAACCCTTAACTAACCAACTAACGAAGTTTGTTATTAAGCTGAACTACTCTTTTAATACACTCAGCCCAAGAGCTTACATAGCAAGAGAAAATACTCATACCTACATATTACTAAACTTGGCATCAATCATAAATCATAAACCTATAACTAAAAGGATTATAAACGATTTCACTAATCAATGGATCAATGAAAGGGTAAAAATTATCTAGTTGAGGGAGTGAAAAACAATCTACCTCAGAACCATGCTCCATGAGAAATGCTTCTTGCACTCCACCAGGTATTACGATGCAACTATAGCCAGCCTCCAACAAGGAGGTAAAGTTTTTCTTTGTTGCTGGGGTCAGACCCAACCATGTCCATATGTGTCTTAGAAATGGCGTGTAAAATACCTATTTTGACAAATGTTATGATAAGAATTTAAAAACTATATCCTCAATAACCTTAAGTACAAAACAGAGTCCATAAAAGCCTTACCGCACTGCTAGCAAGAACTTTTACTTTTGGAAGAGGCATAAAACCTGTGTTGTCAGCTAATGCAACAACTCCAATTGGCAAAACTGAATGTGGTTCATAACCAAAAACTGCATGATAGGCATACAATTATTAGCATTAGTGAGCTACAAACAAGAAAATACAAATAAAACACAAATAAAACACAAATCATCACCATGATTAACCAACAGAAAAAAGAACATAAAAGTATATTGTGGTAATTAGAGATTCCATGAGAAAACTTGAAGAAACTAATTTGTTGATTTAGAAACACAATTTGCTTCAGCAGGGGCAGGGCTATCAACACTATCAGGGCCTATCCACACTTCAGACTAAATACTTTTAATTACAATTTCCAAATTACAAATAATGAAATTTTTCATTAAAATCAAACTTCAAAATCATGTTTTATATTTGTCCATATAAATGTAATCGATGATAGATTGAGGCAAAAGCTAACAAGTACTCTTTTCTTTTTTTGACTGACAGTTAAAACTGAGAGTGGAATCTAAGACTTCGGGCTCTAAACCATCCAAACCCCTAGTAACTAGGCTTCCTCTAACCAAAGTACTCTAGGGGCATATAAAGTTTTCATTGAAAAAGAAATTATTAATTAATGTATAAAAGATACAGAAGTCATTAACTAAGTTCTAAGTAGAATTTCCTTCAGTTATACAAAGATACATTACGTTTGTATAACATAAATTAGATATTAAAATCATTAAATACATTAAATTCGTCTTACCCAGCTCGTTACCCTTTTAAGAAATTAAAGCTTAAAAACAGTTAATCAACAATTAAAAGTCGCCTTTAAAAATTTTAGGTGTGGAAGTAATGCTTTTCACAACTGTCACATAACACCCATTATGGGGCAGCCGAGCAAGGGGAACCATTCTTTCTCAAATAGGAGGTCAGACACTCTAATCTCCACTATTAGGAACTACTCACTTTAGTCCTCTATCAAAACCATTACTTTAAATCTTGATACTCTTTATCAATCAATTAGTCCCTTAGATTAGCAATTATAAATTAATTCCATTAAATATAATTGACTCATGAGATAATAAACAATTCTAAAGACAAAATTGATGGTTAGAAACAAGTTTAAAAGACTAATATGATTGTTTTCAGCGACGCTATTAATTTAAGGGATCAAAGTGAAAGTTTACTAAAAAAAACTTACCTCTAATACATCTTGCCATTATTTGAAAAACAAAATAAAAAAATCAACACAGAAGGCGAACAAAATTTCAAGTGAAAACAGGATAGATGATTTTACGGTTAAGAAAAATACTCAAAATTCAAGAAAATTCGAAATAATAGTAATCTGATAAAATTCATCAAAACAAAAAATAGTAATTCGGAACAAACCATAGGCACGATTAGGATGGAAAGCCTTTATATCCTCAACATGAAGCGTGACGGGAAAGTAACCACAGACGTGCTTGCATATATACCTGAAATATATATGCTCCAATTTTTAATTTTTCCCTCTTTTCCTTTTTCAAAGACATTCTCGATTAAACCAGAAAAAGAAAGACACTGAAATCTTGCGTCATAAAAAGTACCTAGACAATTTTCGACCAAACTTGCTCTTTTCATCCACAGGAATCACCATCAACACAAAAAGCGCTCCAAAAACCCTGACATGTAACCCTTTTAAGCTTTAACAACACACACATAAACACTTATTTATATTTTCAAAAAAGAAAATATTTGTTTATATAATTCAGTAGAGGGAATAAGAACACATAGAGAAAGAAAGGGGAAAAAACACGAACAAGATTGCTTTGGAGAGAGGAAGAAAGAGAAGTGCGAAGAGCATCAACGCAGCAGTGAAGTGAATAGCTCCAAGCCACAAGGCCAGGGCCAAAATCGTCTTTACATAATTTGATGACGAGTCAACGAATTCTTCACTGCCCTTGAACACTTTCTTGCCCTCCTCCGCCGTCGTTTCGCCGGAACTTTGCCGGCGTTCTTCCGACACCGCCGCGGTCTTCCCTCGCTGCATGTTTTGGCAGGGGATTGGTAATGGTGGGTGCGGAAAGGAGGGAAAGGCGTTGTTTATGAGGGAAGCGTGGAAAGTGTGAGGGGTAAAATTGTCACGACGTGGATTCGTCTCGGAGTTTCCATCTGCTTCTTTTAGAATAATAATGAAAAGGTTTAAGAAAATAAAATAGTAGGAAAGATATAAGAAGGTCATTATTGCACATGGAAATTTAGATGGAGGCTTTTTGGTTTTCTTTTAACAGAAAATTTTATTACTTTGTCCCAAAGTTAGGGGTTTCACGTTTTATTTTGGTAAATTACATGAGTCCCATCCAGTAAGTTTTCATTTATTATAAACTCGTCCTAAATCTTTTGAAAAATTACATTTCATACTTTTTATTCCAATAAGTGTGACAATATTCTAAGAAAATATTCTTTATTTAGCCCAAATTAGATTTAAATTTTTCTTTTCTTTTATTTTTTGGGGTAATAGACAAAAGTCACACAACACCACCGGTTGCCATCTTCCTTAAGTGCTTTGGATTTTACAACTACATTAATAATATCTTTCCTCATTAACACACCAACTCTCTCTTCTATGTTGGGACAACACCAAAGTATTCAAACATGCCTCTACCCTCTGACCTTTACTCTCATCCTCACAACCTTTCTTAACCATACCACAATCAACCAAAACCTATAACCATCCTCTCAGCCTAGAAAAAACAGGGCCATCCATAACCAAAGGAAGTAACCCATGATCTTTACTCTCCCTCTTAGCTCACGATCACATCTCCCTAAAATGGCCCATGGTTTTGCAAATTTGTTTCTCCATTTTCACCCTTTAAGCCATGTAGGAAAATGACCATTGGTGAGTGTGGGAGGTGGTCTCTCATTTTCACCACTCACCATGAACCTTTCCTCTTATAAATAAAGTCATACCTCCTCACTTTTCAGTCATACCTTACTTCATTTCACTCTCCCAAAAGGCTTCACTCTTTTCTTCTTAGAGAGTAAGGCATTCTAGCTTTGTTGGTGGTGATAGCAGCTCTTCTTAGAGAAAGGAGAATGAGTCCCTGTAGCCTTAAAACTTGGAGAAATCAGTCTTCTTCCACCCTCCATCTAGCCTCACAAAATTCTCAAAAAGGTAGAGAAGAAGTTCATTCAACTTTTTAGACTTTGTTAAATCACTAGAGTGGTGATAGTTGCCCTAGAACCACCATTATACTAGCTTATGAAACCATATTGTAGGCATGAACCAACCTTTTTTATAAACTTGATGTCTCTATGGAAATTATGGTTGTTGATTGCTAAGAAATGGTTCCAAGATGATGTTGTATGATCAATACATGCTTTGTTGATGAACATGTTGTGTTGGAATTTCTAAGCCTCTATTTACGTAATGTTTTTGGATATGATATTGCATGAATGGTGAATTTTGAATATGTTATACTATACTGTGTTTATAGAATTTTGGAACATGAATCATTGAATTTATATTTAAATCCAATTCCACATGAATTTTACAAGAAGAAAAACTTAACAATAAAATATTTCAGGGTATAAATGTTACTCATGGCCTGATTTTGAGAATTTAAAAATATGTATTGTGTTATAGACATGCTAAAATTTCCAACCATACCTTGCATGATCTTTTAAACGTTATACATTTTGATATAAAAATATTTTAAGAAACCTTAAAGTTTAGTGTTATTAACAAGCTGTATGCTAGAACTATTCAGGGAAAAGACATTTTGGTGATATATATAACCTTTTTGTCCCCAAATTTGGATATGAAAATAAAGCTTGAAATGTTAGTGTTCTTTTAATGCAAGCTTCATAAGTTTTGAACAAAAACTATTTTTTTATGATTTTTATAAAAAAAAATAGTGTAAAAGGAAATACCTACTTTGGACAACCCTTGGAAAAAAAGAATTTTTTGAACCTCTTTTAAATTTTTAAATATTCTACGAAAATATCCTTGAAATTTTGGAATCCCAAATTGGCCCCTGTAAAAAGAATTTTGCATTTAAAAATATTTTCCTATTTTGCATGGAATTTCTAAGTCTTACCACAATTCGTACCCATATTGTTTACCTCAAAGTAATAAACTATTTAGCAAAGTAAAAAGCCAATCAGCTTCTTTTTAGAAGTATCGTATGTTCTAAATTTATATATGTAAATAACCACTTCCAGTTATGAATTTACTCCCTTGTACTTTCTTATGACAAATAACACTTACATAGTCTATCTAAAATAAAAAAATATATTGTATAGAGCTTTATCTACAACCATGTATGTTTTTTTATACAAGTATTTCCCTACTTATTAAATTACGTTACTAATCCATCATTTTGTCTTAGATTTCAAATATGAGTTTAGAATTTTGTCTACAATTACATGTATAAATGTATATATATTTATTGTACCTGTACCTATCTTGCCATGTTCCCTTTTTAATAACCAGTGTGTCATAGCTTTATGTGTATCTTTATAAGATATTTAATGAATTCTTAAGATTTAAAGTACCTTATTTCATAATACATGAGTAACACTCGTCTTTGATACTTATAAGCCATGGGTAAGCAATGTGAAACAAATATCCATAATGTATGAAAGTAAGGTGACTTTTGAAAGAGAACCTATGCCTAGTAAAGAAACAAAACCTAAGATAAGTGATTAAGCATCACATGCAACATAAAACATAACGAAAATATGAACCATTGGATGGGAAATTAAGTGGGACTCTATGTTAGGCCTTCATGAAATAGGCCTTGGGAATACCATCAGATTCAGAGTGGTCTAAAGGCTCAAAGTAATGCTCATAATGCCAAGTTCTTGTTGCACCCTGAGGTATTTTGGCTCAAGATAATAGTTACTGTGGATAGGTACCATACTAAACACGAAAGGATGTTCGCTTTGAAAGATGATAAGGCCAACAAGCCCAAGGTTTTGCCCCAAGTAAGGATGTGATTTCCACTGATCGCTCTTAAAGGTTATTGAGATCAAGGTCCCTGATGCATAACATAAGTTGAATAGAAAAGCATAGCATAACATAACATATTGATTTATATATGAGCTTGTAAAACTCTTATGATGTGAGGCAACAAAACATAGATCTTGAATATGGAGTCATCCCCTCGAGACCGATGATTCCGTCGCCTAGAGATAGAGGTAGCAGAGGCGCCCGCTAGAGATGTACGCTTAATCCCCACTCGGCAGCCCTGAGTATACTCTATCCTAGGATCCCTAATTAGCACAATACATCCCCTCAAATACTCCAAAGACGATATTAAGAGGGAATATATTCCCAGAGATCCTATGGATGCCCCTGCCAAAGAAGACATTCAAGTTCCTAACCCTAAGTTCAATCACCATCTAGAGGCCCCCGTCCTCGAGGGCCAACCATTAGGACAATTAATAATGGTCCTCATGATTCTACATTTAGAAATGCTAGGACATCAAGAATAATACTACGGTGGCCTTAACTTTTATATCTTCTATGCTAGACTTACTTGTCAAGACTTCTACACTCTTCACATCCTTTGCCAGGCAAGAGATGGTGAAAGATGCATCATCACCAGTTGGTTTCATTTTGCACCTTAACATGGATAACTCGAATCTAGTGATAGTGTGAGTGATGACTCCAACGACAATAGTGATAGCTCAGGCAATGATGGACTTAGATAGGTGATTACAACTTAGGATCTATAACAGGGTTATGAAGTGTTATCTTTATCTATTTTCTTGTTTTTTTATGTATTCCCTTATACCATATAAGGGAGAAAGGTAAATAAATTCTCCCTATGCGTAGCTTTATTTCATTGTATGCTTTCAATGGACTGGCGGCCTCTACCCTATGTTATGTAATGAATGAAGTATTTTTTATATGTGTATAGCAAAGATCGAGGTATGATACACTACGAAAACAAAAAGAAATTTTTCGGCCTATATCTTTTAAAGGGTTTACTTAAGTAACACACTAACCCGAACATGAAAGGTGGATTTTCTTCCCGCTCATAAAAACTTTAAGAAAACCTCGATGTCTAAGTTAGGGTGCCATTACTTCCATTATAGTTCCTTTAGGTTTTGTTTTATTTTTCTAGAAAGACCATAATTATCTCATAATTTCAATTGCATGTTTTTAGATTAATTTTATGTTAAAGCATTTAACAAAAATTAGTAAATAATAAGTAAGTTAAAATCCCTCAAATATGAAAATTAAGCCTACTAATAAGTAACAACGTCAAACTTGATATATATAAAGTGTGGGTTATACCATAACTGGGTGACTTTATTTATGTTTAGTAGGACATGAGTGGATAATTGGATTATCCAAGTGTGATTTATCAAGTTTTATTTAAATGAGTGATTTTCAATTGGATTGAAATAGCCCAAAGGCATGAATGACAAGACTAAAATGTCTTTCAATAGTGATTTTCAATTGCAATGAAGTGTAGGTTCTGCCAAAATAAAGTGCCTTTATTGACATTAGTAAGAGATGATGAATAATTAGATTATCCAATCATTTGTTATTGGACTTAACTAAGTAACTTTAATCATATTGAAGAACTTAGATTATTAATGTTAAGTTTAAATGTCTTCTAACAAGTAACATTAGTTGATACTAATGTCAATAAATAATAGGCCTGTCAAAGCATATCCTATCATTTATATTAGTAAAATGAGATTGAATAATTGTAATATCTAACTATTTTTATTAGGCCTTAACTTAACTAAATTATTTAATTGGGTTGAAAGAAACATAAAGACGTAAGGACTAAACTTAAATTCATAAGATGAATAAGGGTAAAAATTTACCCATTTAATCATCCAAGAGTTGCATAAGATGCAATTGGAAAAAAGTTTACTACCTAAATAACCAAGGTTGGATAATGAGCCAAAGCTGACTCAACATTAAGCCAAATATATATCTTAGCTCATAAAAAATCTTCCAACAAGATTTTTCTGATTCAATAAGGGTATTTGATTTTGAACCAAAATAGTGGGAGACATATTTAATTAATCACCAAAAATGAATATGTTTTATAATAACAATGATATGCTTGCACATATTGTGTTTTAGAAAAATCATGACAACCAAATATTAGCCAAGGCCTCAGCACTCAAGAGGGGGGTGAATTGAGTGTTTCAAATTTTTGCACGGAATCCCCTTGTAAATGGTTAGTAATATACAAATGATGCAATAATGAAGAGACAACAACTCTTATGCACATATCACACTATGACACACTTGATGTGCAATGACAATATTTAGCTTTAAGTGTGATAAACAAGCAAGTTATTGGTTTGAACAATTTATCAAACAGTTAGAGTGCATAGATTTATTTAAGAGATGATATGATGTTTCCTATGAAGATTCAGCTCATTCAAGTTATCAAACACCTTGTGTGAATGTGGGAAGTAATAGTAATCAAGTAAGTATCACACAAGACTTAATAAGAAACAATGTATTAGATATTTGGTAAGTTATAGCAATTTCCAGTTTTGAAGAACTTTACCAAATATTGATTCAAGCAAATTATCAAACACTTGGCATGTAGAGTCAAGTATTCTATTTGAACAACAACTTTGATTTAAACATTCAGCTCATGCATTTCAACAAATAGTTTATATGCACAGTTGTATAAAGAGTTCAAGGTAGAGAGAAATACAAACCAAATTAACGAGTTCCACCAACCCGGTGTACGTCTCGCCTTCAAGCAACCCACTTGAAGGATTCCACTATTGAAGATTTGAGATACAAGCTTTGAGCAATTGCAGCTTCCTAGTATCCCACACTCAAGAACTCAATCCTCACAAGCAAAGGGCAACCCACCCAATCTCACAATCTCTCAATACCCAAAGGTTGAACCCCAACCTTTGTGACCACTCAACCTAGTGTGAAAAACCTTGGTGTTTTGGTGTTTGGTTTACAAGCAATTAACTCTCTCAATAGAGTAGATACACAAATAAAGGCTCTCACAAATTCTAACTCTCAACAAGAGAGGATATGCAAATTAAAACTCATAATCTAACAACTCTTAAGCAATATGCAAGTTAAGAAACAAGAGTTGCAGAATATACAAGAGAAATCTAGTAAGAAGACCTTAAGAAGAGAAATGTTTGTTGCCTTGTTTTGTGCCTTGGTCTCCCCTCTTGTGTTGTACCTTGGTCTCCCCTCTTTTTTTTTCTTTCTCTCTTGCTTGAATCCATGCTCCATTTATAGCCATTTGGGAGCTCTTAGCCGTTGCACAAATGTTTCTAACGGATACCTCAAGTGGGCATGAAGTGGGAGTGAAGAAATGAGCTAGAGTTCCACTTAAAAGCATTTTCCCACGTTCTGACACTATGGTAATTGATTAGCCTTCGATCTGTAATCGATTACATTTTGAAATCTTCAGTGTTATGCAGCAGGTAATCGATTAGCATTTATACTGTAATCGATTAGCTATGAAACAGAACCCTTCTAATCGATTATTCCTTGCCTTGTAATCGATTATTGAATGATACCTGATGCTCTTAATTGTGTCTCGTAGCATGGTAATCGATTATGCCTTCATGTAATCGATTAGGGACAAAACAGAACTTACATAATCGATTATGCTTGACTTGGTAATCGATTATAGTGAATACCTGATGCTCAATCTCCAAACTTTTAACTGGTAATCGATTAGATGTGTAGCTGTAATCGATTAGTTACATTCCAGAACCCTTGTAATCGATTGTCCTTCTTATTGTAATCGATTATACCATAAACAGAGTTATGGTAATCGATTATTCCATTGTGGTAATCGATTAGGACATGTACCTGATACAATTCTTCAAGGTCTTTGATATATTCTTGATATGTATTGTCCCATGGCTTATTCCTTTGATCCTCATGCTTGTTTCCTTGATTCTTCTTTAACTTATGAGCTTGTTCTTCATGATTTAGTTCATGTCATCAACCTTGTCTTCCATAGCTTAACGTTTCTTTAACTCTTTGTGAGGCATCTTCATCTCTTTGTTCTTAGCCATTGTCTTAGCCATTGTCATTCATCAAAACTACTTTGCATACTTACATATGCAACTTCAATATTGTGTTTTAGAAAAATCATGAAAACCAAATATTATTCCTATTGTGATTTATCCATTGCAGGGACATATTATCTAGAAAAATCCTAGATCACTACCAGGACTTGAGGATTGTTCTGTAAACTTGAAAGATTTATAACTCTCGTTGTTGTTTGAAGTTTAAACTCCTTTGGTATAAATACAGGCTGGAGGATATGACTGTTACTGCTTCTTGAAAGGATATATAGTTGTTGAAAATCTTTTGAAGGTATTTTGCTTTAAGCTTCTTGTTACCAGACCTTGAAGATGAATTAAGCTCGAGAGAGGTTTGGTGTAATATCCCGATTTTTATAAAAATAACTTAAAAGGGTTAGAGAAGAATTTTTGAATGAAATTCCGAGTGGAAAATGAATGAGATAAGATTTTTCGAGTGAAATGAATCAGATTCCGAGTGAAATGAATCTGACTCCGAGTGAAATAAGACAAAAGGTTAATTCTAAGTGAATTTAAGATGTTTCCGAGTGAAACATCATTAAGAGAATTATTTCCAAATGAAGTGGCACTGTGTCCGATTGAGACACGTTCGAGTAAAGCAAATTCGAGGGAAACATCTCTAAGAGGAACGTTTCCGATTAAGTTACCGAGTGAAGTGTCTCTGTGACACTTCCGAGTGATACATTCCGCGTAAGTCTTTCCAGAAAGAGTGCTTCTGGACAAAGACTTCAACTCTAATTGATTAAGTTTTCTGAGTAAGTAATCCCGAGGAGATTTTTGAGTAACCTTACAGTGGAGAAATTTCTGAATAATGAAAGAAACAAGACTCTGACTTGGAAAAAGGAATAACCGAGCGAGATGAGTCGGTTTTGATTGAACTGCCGAGTGAAAACCCGAGTGCTGGGAAGCCTTGCCGAGCGAGCGAGTGCAGAATCGTAGGACAGCCTCCATTCGGATTTCGCCTAAGCGAGTAGGTGCCTTGCTCAAGCAAATGCCAGTGGAATTCGTTACTGGACATTTCTCGCTTGAACGAGTGGCTAGTAGGAGGGAGTCTCGCTCGAGCGAAAGTATAAGAAATTGGTTACTGGGTGATTCTCGCTCAAGCGAGAGTGGTCCGCTTAAGCGAGGATCAGGTATGATGCTTAAAGATTTCTCGCTTAAGGAACTAGAGGCTCGCTCAAGCGCTCTATGCTGATGTCTCCTAAGCGAGTTTTCCCCAGAATTGAATTTATCCTATTTTAATCTGGAAGCTGTCCACATCATTATGTTTTTCTACCTTCCAGCAGATTCCTTTCTTAGATATTTTCTAAGTTTGGGACCTATTTTGATGTGTTGTACCCTTTTCATTAAATATCTTAACCCTTCATTAATTATTAAAGAAACGTGTGGCAGAGTACTTCAAGTTATTCACGTCTCTTTCACGTGAAAGATATATAAATACTTCTGCTATTGGATTAATAGGGGAATTCTTGAAAGTGAAATCATTCTTATACTTCCAATCTTCATTGGAACCAATAAACGAAGAAGGAAATCAAATCTCCATTCTCTTCTCTTTACGAAGGAAAGCTTGGACTGGTGTAGCAGTGCAAATTCCAGTCGGAATTCTGGAGCAGTGACTGGATTATAGCTTTTAAAGCTGCTAGAACACTTTATTTGCAGGTAGAGGGAGCGTACATCTCAAATAGATAGTTTATGAATGGATTTGGGGTATTAATATGTTATATGTGTGTTATGTGTATGAATTGAGACCCCAAATGAATAACATACTTTATGTTTCCTTATTTTCCATTTATATTGAGTTTATGTATGTTGGTTATTATGCTGAGCGGAATGATATGAGTTGATGATGTTATGGATAATGATTCATGAACTTTTCATGATACTTATATGCATGAGATGCATGTGTGATGTTTGAATATGAACTGTGATGGAGTGGTTAATATATACCACGGACGCCTTTGATGTGACTCAAGGCTGGCCCGTAGTACTGAGTAGAGGACCACTATCACTCTAGGAGTGGTACTCGGTGTTACATTAGGGGCGTAGAGCGGTTTGGTACCTGTAAAACGGCCGAATCAGCGAGGAGCTGAATTATGGCTCGGGGAGCCAGTGTTGCAACACAAAATTGATAATGACCCCATTTTGGTTGGTCAAGTGAGAATGAAAGATATGGATTCATTTGATTGAGCATGTGCATACACTATTTTATGTGTTATTGTGAGAACATGCTGTTACGATGAGTATATGTATATGTATATGTCTCGGTTTTGTGAATGAATAATTTGTTATTTACCGAGTGCAGTTTGCTTGAATTGCCGAGTGCAGTTTGCTATGCTTACCGAGTGATGTTATATTTACCGAGTGGTAAAATGATGTAATTACCGAGTGAGTTAAAATTGCCGAGTGTGATCAGTTTTGATTTTATAGTTATTAATTGGACTTTTATCCAATTCAATAACTGTTATTTGATATGTTATGCTCACCCTCTACATTTATTTTTCAATGAATGAAGGGTCCGACCATGATATGTGAAGACACTCAGTGGCTCGGAGTTTATTTTAGTGAAAGCCTTGGCCGGCTCATGAATACCGAATGCTTATATATAATTAATTGTACTTATTTTTGTTTTAAAGAGCCGGTCGGCTTTGTAAAATGAATATTGTAAATTATTTAATTCAAATTCTGTTTTAGAAATTTGAATTATTTACGAAATTTTATTTGATTTATTGGAAATTATTTTAAAAATTAAGGATGTTATATTTGGTACACTTCTTCATGATTTTCACGAAAATAGTTTCTCATGCATTTCCATGCACAAACCGTTCGTAAACAATTCTTGATTGAGCAATAAGTTACTTTCTAAGATGTTCTGATGAAATTTCTGATCGTGATCAGTATGTGAGAGGTAAGTACGCTGACAGTCGCTGCTTATTTTAATCTTGTTCTTTATGTTCTTTGGTGATAAGAATGCAAATATGATAAGAGCATTACTCCTAATGCATCACCAAAATAGAATTTATGAACGTTGAAAATAGTTCTTTGATCAGAACGCTTCTATCAGACTTTTGTTATTCATCCAGACTTTTAGAACACTAATACTCCCCCTTTGTTTTCATAGCTTAATATCCGTATCCTGGAATTGCTTAGATACACAGAAATATGTTATAAATAGTACAAACTTTATCCTTTTAGCAAAAATACTTGAGGATCGATATAAACAAATTCAGGAATATAAAGTCTGGGGTCTGGTCCAAAGGGACTTAAAAACTTCTTCATCTAAACTTTTTCTCAACATAATCCACCCTCTAAATTCCAAGAAATCTACTTAACAACACATGGTTTGGTAGAAAACAAAGCAAATAATTGAATCCATAAGTTCTCTAAAACAAGGATTGCAAGATAAACATAAAACCAAAGGAAATCTTAAAATCAACCACAAAGATGTGTAGAATTCTCAAATCTCCTCTACTTCTCCTTTGTTTTGCCCTTGAAATCCTCCTGAAAAGCCTTCCCAAATCTCCTTCGTTGCCTTTACAAGGTGCCCTTGCCTCCAAGAATACAGAACCCTTGAACCTGGCCCAATATTTGGCTAAATACGCTAAAAACGTGTAAGCAGGGTTTTGCTGTCAGAACACGATCCACGGCTGTGGGGTGAACCACGGCCTAGCCGTGTAGTGTTTTTCCAACTCTTGTTCCTATTTTCTAACTGCTTGCTCCATAGCCATGGTTCCATGGCCTGGCCGTGGAATGCACTGCCTGGGCCACTGAAAATCTTTCCAATATTGACCACAAATGAAGCCTTCAAACATATTTTTCCTACAAAACTAGCAAATAGAGTAGCAAAGGAGGGAAAAAACAAAATAACTAAGGGATTTAGGGGATTATTATGCAAAAGACCTAAATATACCTAACAAATAGACCCTAAATTGATGTGTTGTATAGACACATCATTATACCATAAACTAAGACATTGCTTGTCCTTAAGCAATCATCATATTTATCAAGTCATGGAAAGGTAAGCAAGGATCTAACATGCAAAGGAACCCAAACAGAACTATGATCTTTTATTTTTGAAAATTAGGGATAAAATGTGAATACCAAATAATTCACATTTTCTTTTAAACCATGCTTTAAATGATTCAATAGAATCACTCTCTCATTAATCCTCTCTAAGTGTATCAAGGAATCAAAAAATTTCATTCAAGTCAAATCAATGAAAGCATTACCATAAGCTTGACAAGTGATCCTAGCTCCACAGTACTAAGAAAACATACCCAAGTCAAAAGCTCTTTTCATGGTTGTAATAGGGCCAAGGGATAAAATTTTAAGTATGGAAGCCAAGAAAAGGATATCACAAAAGGCTCAAAAACATAATCAAAAGAGGTATTTCAATATTTATAGAAACTAAGAAAGAAATCCAAGTTTTAACAATTTCTAGGGATCATCTATGTGTTTTTTCTCAACCTTTTTTATTTATTTTCTTTTTCTTTCTTTTTTTTCCATTTTCTTTTCTTTTCATTCCTATGATTTTTCTTCTTTTAAGGTTCTTTATTTTCAAATTTTTGTTGTTGATTTCCTAGCTCCTTATTAATGCACTTAACCTTAAAACTCTTTAATGAAAAAAGGTTCCAAAGAAAGTATTAAAAATTTAGGCACAAAAAGGGCAACTAATGGATATTAATATTTTCAAAAATTGGGGCTTCAAGAATGCCTATTTTGCCTTAATCATTCTATGGTACACAATCAAACACTTTTACTATGGTCATAAGCTAAGTTCTAGAACACTTAAAAAGAATTGACTTATTCAACCAAGAAGAAATAAAGGTTTAAGAATTTGCAAAGTAAATACCCTTTATAGGTTCAAAAGCTCACCAAGCTAATTAAATCAAAAGAAACATGGCAAAATTTTCATCATTTGTTTGGCAAACATACAATCAACCTATTAAACTATGTAAAGATAATTATTAAAAATTTATGGGGCTCCAAAGATGTTTTATGATCCTGTACTCACAATTAACAACTTGGTCAATACAATAATTATAGGAAAATAACTGATGCCTATATCTATTATGCAAGATAAAAACAAAAACATGCTAAGAAAAACAATAAACAATTATCCTAACAAAAATAAATACTAAATATAAATAAACAAAGACAAATAAAAATAAAACAAAAAAGTAGGTAAGTTGTTCATCCTATCACCCCAAACTAGATATGGACATTGTCCTCAATCTTTAAACAATGAAGAACAAGATTAGATAACTTACTTGAGAGATGCATACTTTGAGGGTGGTAGGAAATGGACCTACTGGATGTGCCGAGCAAGAAGAATGGTTAGGTAATGGTGGAGATGAGAGAGGGGCTAAGGCATACTATGAAAGAAAAAAAAGATAAAGTGCAAAATTAATAGGGGGAAACTTGGAAGCAAAAACGTAATATATGGCCATCAGACATAAACCACAGTTATATTTAGATCCACGGCCTGGTTGTCGTTCGTTCTGGTTGGCCTAATTTTTTTTAAGTTGAAATTCGAATTTGGATTTCAAAATTTGATTTTTTTTCAATAAATACCTCCTAGGAACCATGGCCATATTTCAAACCATGGGTAGGTCTTGGTTCTTGTTGTTTTAGGACCAAAAATTACATAAATTAGAGCTTTTGGAACCATGACTATATTTTAAACCATGGCCAGGCCATGGTGCTTGCTGTTTGAGAATTCCCTTTCACTTCTTTCAATTTAAGATCTTCTAATGTCACCCCAAAATAGTTCCTTAACATCCAATACTCTTCTTCGTTTCACTCCTCCATGTTTCATCTCTAAATTTTCTTATTCGTCTTCTTCACTCCATCAAAGTAAACATCTCTCTTCCTTTATTTTTTTCAAATGAATGTGAGAATATCTCCCTATAAGTGTTATATTTACGATCTATAGCTAGACCTTCCTCGAAGCTCTTCTTCATTATCCAGGTTCACCCAACTTTTGGTTCATCTTTCTCATGGTTTCTCATGTTTGGAAATAGCATTTTCTCTTCCATATTTTCAAAATACTTTTAAGCTTAATCTTGGCTTTCCTTTGTTCCTTAGGTGAGATCTCCTCGTCACCCTTCTTCAATGGATCACCTATAAAACTAGTAGAGGACACCAAAACAAAAATTTGCGGATCATTATGAGAGCTTTTTAAGGCACCATCCTTCACCACTGGGTCATGGTTATCAATTTTATAACATTAAAAAATAATATGTATGAGTAATTTACCAATCCTAACAAGGACATCTTCAATTATACACATAGGATGTTTCACAGATTTATCAAATTGCAAAAACATCCTAACATGTTTTAACTCTCCTAAATCAAGTTTCTTGAAAATAGATAAAGACATTAAACTATAACAAGCCTCTAAATCACACAAAGATTCATTAATACTCATACTTCCTAACATGCATGGTATGGAGAAGCTGCCCGGATCTTGAAGCTTAGAGGGAAACTTCTTCCAAGTCACATATTTGCACTCCTCAGTTAGTGAAATATTTTTAGCATCCTTAATTATTCTCTTTTTGGACAATATCTCTTTAAGAAACCTAGCATAGCTTGGCATTTCTTGCAATGCCTCAGTAAAAGGAATGTTAACGTACAATTTCCTAAGGAGTTCAAGAAACTTATAGAATTGTTTGTCCACTTTAGTCTTGCTAATCTTTGAGGATATGGAATTGGAAGTTGGTAGGGCTTCTCTTCTTCCTTCGTCTCTATCTCAAAATCATGAAATTTAAATGTAAAGATTACATCCAACTTATCATTGATGAGCTTCTCCTTATATGAGGGTGCAGACTCTTCCAACACTTTCTCTTGCTACAGTATGATTGCCATGATATGGTTTCTAGGTTCTTTTTTAGGCTTCCCAGGAAAAGTGCCTAGAGTTCTAGTAGCTTGTGAGGCTTACTGAGCTGTCTATGTTTCCAACATCTTGCTGTGGATAGTTATGACATCCACTTTGGAAGAAAGGCTCTTGATAGCTTTAGAAAACTCCTTATTCTGCTTCATCTGGTTTTCTATGAATGTTTTTATCAAGGATTCCAGTCTTGATTTTTATGGTGTAAAAGGTGCTTATGAAGCAAATAGTCCCTGGGAAGGTTTAAAGTTGCCTTGACCACCTTGGTTGAATGGCCCTTTGTTTTGGAATCCAAGTGGAACCCTATAATTGTTGCCAAAGTCACCACTTTGGTAGTTCCCTATAGCATCCATATGCTACACCTCAGGTTCCTGGTTTTGTGGAAGTCCCAACTAACAAACGTTAGCCATATGACCTGCATTACCACGTAACTCACAAACAACATTAGAAGCACCTGCACCAAGCTTATCAAATTTAATAGATAGCGTTTTTACCTTTGCAGTCAATAATGAAATGGAATCCATAGAATACTTCCCTAGAGTCTTAGGAGGTAAACTCCTTTCAGATGACTATTGGTAGGAATCTTGAGCTACCTCCTCAATCGAATTACACCCATCCTTTATGTTTTTGCTCATGAAGGCACCACCAGCTATGAAATCTAAAGTAACCTGATGGCTAAAAGTAAGTCCATTATAAAACATATGGATCGTTAGCTATCGTTGTATCCCATGATGAGGATACTCTCTCAAAAGTTCCTTGTACCTCACCCAAGCATCATAAAAGGTCTCATCCTCTCTTTGCATAAAGGATATTATTTGCTTCCTCAACTTATCGGTGTTGCTCCTTGAGTAGTATTTGTTGAGCAAGGCAGTAGAAGCTCAGTCCATGTAGAGATGGACCCTTCAGGCAAAGAATACAACCATGTTCTTGCTTTATCCCTCAAAGAAAAAAGGAAAAGCCTCAATCAGATCACATCGCTCGAAGCATGTTTCACCTTTAACGTGTCATAGTATTCCAGGAAAACTTGAAGGTGAAGGTTGGGATTCTTATATGACAATCCCCCAAACTGGTTTTGCTGCACCATAGAGATGAAAAAGGGCTTGAGCTTAAAATTATTAGCCTTTATAGCTGGTCGTGTGATGCTTGGCCCTTAACCCATGGTATTTGGAGAAGCAAAGTCTCTTAAAGCCCAGTTGTCTTGTTCATCCATTTTTACAGTATACTTCTTAACAAAAAGTTGTCTATGAGTTCTCTTTCTAGAAGGGAGGGTTTGCTCAATTTCTTAATCTAAAGTAAAATCAGGGTTAGTAGTCCTGGTCCTTGGCATAAAAGTACCTGCACAACACAGGTAAGAACAGACTAAGCGTAATTATTATATATTTAATTTTTAAAATAAATAAAATTAAAAGAAAATAGGTAAAAACAAGAAGTAAAAATAAAATAAATAAAAATTAGAAATAATAAAACTAAAATAAAATAAAGTAAAGAAAAATAGTAAATGTGTCTAGTCTAAACAGAATCAAAATTGCTAAATATTAAAGGGAAGCACAATCCCTGGTAACGGCGTCAAAAACTTGACAGGCCTGCAAGCGCACTAGTGTGTCGGGTAATATAAAGAATATCGTCTCCACAAAGACTATGTTCTCAAGTACTTGTAATTTTAATTCTAATGATTTAGACAGAAAAACCAAAGTAATTTTGCTCAAAGAATTTAAAAAGACAATTAATCAAAAACACAATAGAGAATTCTTTGGGAAAAGAATCAATTTAAACGTATCTTGGGATCTTAGAGTAGTGAATTGCTTTGTATTGATGTTTAATAATATTGTTTTTACCTTTTACTATTATAAACTCAGGACAAATTTTCAAAAACTATTAGTTTTCTCTTCTCAGAGCTCCATTAAAGTACTCTATTTTCAAAGAACAACGTTCGATTTGAAAACAAAGCCCATTAATGTTTTGTGAAAATCTTAGAGCCCTCAAAAGATTTAATTACTTTTGTAGTTTCAATCTTAGGTTGAATTACTTAAATTGATTAAAAAGGTTCACTTCTTAGTCTTTCCCTAATTAATTAAAAATCACTCAAGTCCATCTCTAGATCATTGAGCGCATTAGGACATTAAACAATTCAAGAGAACAATGATTTCATTGATAAAAACAGAGTAAAAACTACATCAATTACATTACAATCCACCCTATAAATCGTAAGAAATCTACTTAGCCACACATGCTTTGGTAGAAAACAAAGCAAACAATGGAATCCATAAGTTCTCTAACTCAAAGATTACAAGATAAACTCAAAACCAAAGAAAATCCTAAACCCAACCATAAAGATGTATAGAATTATCGAATCTCTACCACTTCTCCTTCATTTTGCCCTTGAAAATCCTCCCCAAAACCTTTCCCAAATCTCCCTTTTTGCCTCTACAATGTGCTTCTGCCTCTTAGAATGTAGAATCGTTGAACCTAGCCTAACTTTTGGCTTAAATACGCATAAAAATGTGAAAACAAGGTTTTGCTATCAGAACATGATCCATGGCCATGGAGTGAACCATGGCCTGGTCGTGGAGTGTTCTGCCAGCTTCTGTTCCTATTTCTGACAACTTGCCTTATGGCCATGGTTCCTGGCCATGGAATGTACTACCTAGGCCACTAAAAATCTTCAATTTTCTTATCTTTTGGCACATGAATGCTTTGCTATGATTTGCTATCCAATATTAACCACAAATGAGGCCTTCAAACCTATTTTTCTTTCAAAATTAGTAAATAAAGTAACAAAGAAGAGAAAGAATGAAATAACTAAGGGATTTAAGGGATTATTTTATTAAAAGGCCTAAATATGCCTAACAAATGGACCCTAAATTGATATGTTTTATAGACACATCAATTAGGCACCTAAAGGATGGTGGTGGATCTTGGAGATGGTATGGTGGAGATATAGTAGTCTTAGGTTGGTGGTGATGTTGGAGAAGGTAGAGCCTTGTGCAAGCATGGTGATCTTGAGGAAGAAGAGGAAGAAGATAAGGGAAGGACAAGAGTAAGGGGTTTCGGCCAAGGAAGAAGATAATAAGAGAGGTCCTTGGTGGAGATGACCCCTTGGTCTTAAGAGAAAAAGAATAGGAGAAAAGATCTTGAGAGAAGACTTGAGAAGTGGAAATATGGAATGGTGTTTTAGTGTGGTGGTTCGGTAGTTTTGGTGGTGTTTGTTTGGTGGTTAAATGAAGATGAAAAGAACTAAGAGAGTGAAAGAGGGAGGCATTTGGTGGTGGTAAGGAGAAGTGAAGAGAAAATAAAAGTGATTGGCCTTGGAATAGATGGTGTCATTGGGAAGGTGAAGGAGACACAAAGTGACATTATGGAAATGAATGATGGGAAGCAATATTCAGAAAGATTATGGTGTTGGTGGGATGTCAAGACCAGCATTTGCATGCAGCATGAGGGCAAGAGGTAGTGACACATGGCTGTTGTGGATATTTTTCTCTTCTTTCTAACGAGATAAGAATCATTCAATTTCAATAATCGTAGCAAAAGTTATGGCCAAAATACTAAACACTGCTCAAGTTGTGCGTGAATCTATGGACAACGAGAAAGAATTAAAAACTAGGAATTATTGGTGTAGAATTAGCTTTTGGTTTCTTCATAGGAGTTGTAGAAAATTCATTATGAGAAATTCAAGACAAGAATCACTTGATTCCGACAACAATAGAGAAAGTTATGGCTAAAATACGAAAAGAGGTTCAGCCACCACATGAATTTTGGAAGCAACGTGAAGAATTAAAAATTGGGAATGATTGGCTCAGAATTAGTCTTCGAGTCCTTCATGAGAATTGTAGTGGATTTCGTTACAAAATTTAGGGAAAAGAATTATTCAATTCCAACATCGGGAGACAAAATTACGTTGGAAATAATAAAATATGTAACACCCTCTGTTACACCTTAATAAAATATATAAAAATTCGTAAATTTTTTTTTAAAAGATATGATTGTTAAAAAGAAACTATCGGAATAAATTACATACATTATTTCTGAAATACCTCATAAATATTATTAAAACTTTATAAAGTATTTGTACATTCATCCGAAGAAAATAAACATTAAACATTATAAAAAAGAGAGGAAACTCCATGGTCCAGAAGCAGTTACTTATTAACATTATTTATTCATTGGACCACGGTATTCATACCGAGCTCCCTTTCTAGAACGTGCTATATCTACTACCGAAATTCTTCGATCCTTCCCTCTGAACCATCAATTTAGAATATATGAAACAAAAACACAGAGAAAGGAGTGAGAAACAGAATATAATATTCTCGAATAAGACATAAGCAACAAAGGGTTTTCACAAAACCAATACATAATAATATCAGTCACAATCACATACATAATCAATTATGAATGCATGAATGTTATGCAATATCTTCATCATAACTTACCTATATATGTGGGCCCTTAAATTTTAATTTGCACTGGGCCAACCAGAAGTTTACACTGTTCCATAAGTCCGGATAATAATAATATGAACAGCTCAACTGGCATGGAAACACTTAGAGACTAGTCAGATTGAGAAAGTTTTTATTGTGAAAGTACCCGACACTAGGGAGCTACCCCAGGTCCCCTGAAGCACCCTTTCATACCCTCTCATCCCAAGGCTCGTAATTAAGCCTCCTCTAATGTATCCTCAGTTTCTATAATCCGTCCCCAGACAATATCATTTCATTTCACTTTAATGATTCATGATGCATGAAGTACTCGCGTATTGAGTTGGTTTTTCTATAATCCGTCCCCAGACAATATCATTTCATTTTACTTTAATGATTCATGATGCATGAACTACTCGCGTATTGAGTTGGTTAAGGCTTTTAAAAACTCAATTATTAAATATCTTAAAGGTTTACAATATCATTTTAATTAACTGTATATTTTCTCAATTTTCTGAATTTTTGTCCCACAGAAATAAATTTGGTACAGTTTTCGAATCTCACTGAAATTGAGTTTCTAAGCCTTAAATATCTAAAAATTTTCTCATATAAAACTTTACATAATCTTTCTCAAATTGAATCTTAACAAGATCAAATTTAGGAATCTCAATTATTTCCAAATATTCTTTAGTTATTAAGTTGGAAAAATAAAATAATTTTCTTTTGAAAAATTTAATTAAAAGCGAATAATCTTTAAATCATTAATCAATTTTTTTAATTCAAGATTTAATTATCTCAACTTGTTATAAATTAATTTTCATAAAATGTCTACTGTCTAAAATAAATACTAATTTTTTTATTCTAAATATAAAAATAATTTCTAAAAAGAAATAAAAGATTTTAAAATAATAAGAATTTAAAGAGTAAGGTAAGAAATTCTTACTGAGTTTTAGCTTTCCGTCATGCTCGCTATATGCTCAAACTCCACATTACAATATCAACAATCAAATATTATCAATCACAGTTAAACATCATCAATCACAAATATAATCAATCATAATCAAATCAATTAAATTAAATATCATTAATACATATTATAATACAAAATTTAATGATTATTTATATAGTCAATTTGAGTCCTTTTGGTCAATTCCTCACATAGGTATATGTAAGTCTATATAATCCAGTCCTTGCATAGGTATAGTTCAATCCATATAGGTCATAGTAGTCCAAGTCCTTGTATAGGTATAGTCCAGTTTATATAGGTTATAAAAGTCCAAGTCCTTGCATAGGTATGTTAGAGTTAGTTAAACCAGATATTTAATTTAAGATTTATTATAAATTTTAAGTTAAAAGGTTAATATTTTTAAAATACCAATCTTATTAAATTTAAAAGGAGTAGGGGACTCCTCCCATTATTCTTATGTCTTTTCATATTATATTCTTATCTCACTCCCCCTTACCTTGAATTGTTACCCAAAAGAGATTTACTTTGCGTCTCCAATTTTTAGAAATATTAATACCAATCTCATTTCAGTATAGGCATAAGATGAAGATTAAGATTACTACTTAAAACAAAAATGGTAAATTTTGAATAGTGAATAGTAACAGTAAATAGTAAAACGTGAATAGTAATGGTAAATAGTAAATTATAAATAGTAACGATAAATAGTAAAATATGAATAGTAAAGGTAAATAGTAATAGTAAATAGTAATTTACTATTGAAATAGTATTTTATTATGCAGAATAGTAACTTAAAATAATATTATTTCTAGTATAATAATAGATTTCTAAAAACGATATAAAAATAACCCTAAAAAATATAAAAGTGAGGTATTCGTACCTTAGAATTTTAGCAGAACCTTCTTCCAAAAAAAATTACTTCTCTCTCTCACTTCCACCACTATCTCACTAGCACTACTATATTAAGAAAACTTAATCTTAAATTATGAATTCTAAAGAAGAATTCCTTCGGTATTTATAGGAAAAAAATTTACTATGCATTCTATTATTTTAATATAAAAGTACTGTGCATTTTTGAATTTTTTATTTCTGATTACTGTGCATCTTTTGAAAATTTCGTACATGCACAGTATTTTGCATAGTAACTGTCGGCAGAATTATTAAGCCAAATAGTAACCTTTCACTCGGTATATTTTAAATATTCAAAATGAGTCCTTTTTGAAATTTAGTGATATTATATCAGTCTTTACTAATTTTATAACAAGTAATATAAAGTTTAAATTTTAAAAATCTAAAATTTTCTGTTAATAAAAATTTATTGATACGTTCCTAATTTTTTAACGATGGGAAAAAATAAAGATTTTTCTCAAACTGATAATTTTTAGATAAGTCTACTTGAAATGGATTTTAGAAAATTTTCTTATAATTTAAATTCACTTTCTTATAAATATTTTTAATTTTAGGTCACTTTATATGAATTTAAAATTATTTAAACTATATTATTTTATTAAAAAAATTCAAAAATTCCAAAAAATTCTAAAAAATCATAAATAATATGTAGATTAAAAAGTTCTAAAGAACCATAATCTAATTACTTCAAAATTTTAATATAAAAATAAAAATAGGGGTGTTACAAAATGTGCGTAAAATTTTCTACACCGTAAACGAACAAAACTACAAAAAATAGATTTTGGAATTTTGATGAATCTTAAGAAGATTATTTAGACGATGGATCTTGGCCAGTAGGTTTGGCCCTATAGCCTTCCTCATAACCTAGGGCCTACCAAATATTCGGTGCCCAGTTTTTGGCCCAAATACAGAGTATTGGTACGATATGCAGACGTTTAGAAATTATTTACGTTTGTTGATGTAATCACGCTATCTCAAATTCATTTACTATTTATTACCATCAATATCATCTTTATTTCCCATCATATTTCTTATTTCTATACATTTCCAAAATTCACAACTGCTCATTTTGGCGTTCCACACATAGGACCATGCCACAGAATTGGTCGAAGCACAAACATCACTATTGTCACCCAATATAGATAGGCTATAATATTGGCCGAAGCCTCACAACTTTTTTTCGTGGAAATATATTATGGGACACATATATAAACGAGTTTAGGATCTGGGATTTAGCCCCCCTAAAATCCAGGATGTTACATATAAGGCTCCATCTCTTTGTAAATCATAACTTTGAATTCATTTGTGAATTTTTTAGTGGAGAGTTGAGAATTATCTCACTACTGAAAAAAACTCCTGACAGCTACCTAAAAACAACGACTGAAAAAAGTTGTCACTAATTAGTGACTGAATTACTGACCGCCACGTTAAAATGGGACCTTGTAAATGACATTAGTTGCCAAATCAGCAACCACGACTGACACTGTTGCTAAGATGTGCAAAAAATTGTCGCCATCTTCGTTGGTAAACTCATACCGTTGCAGAAGTTATCGTTATTGTCACATCCCACAATTGTTTTTTCCTCCAATTTTTTGGTTGGTGCCCAATTTAGCGACAAAGGCCACTGTCGCTGCAGTTGTCGCTAAAGTTACACGGACCCAATAGCGACGATTGTAAATCGTCACTTAACCTTTTTTGTTTCCCTCTAAGTTATGAGGTTCCCTCCAATTTTTTTTGACCCTAGCGACGACGCTTAGCTGTCATTGCCACTACTAATTAGTGACTGCTTTAGCTACCACAAAGTTATGTGTGCTTTCCCTCCATTTTTTTCTTTCCCTCCAATGTTTTTGGTTGGTGTACAAGTTAGCGACGAAGCCTTACGGTCGCCACGTTTAGCCTATCCTCTAATACTTTTTTACTTTGAGTTTAATGTAGAGATGGCTTTTCGTTGTTGCTAGTCTAGGCCAACTTAGCAGTCGTCGCTAAGTTAAAATAAAGAACCGTAGTCGTTGAGCCCGTCACTAAATTAAGTATTGCTGGTCACGGTAATCATTATTTAGCGACGAGCTCAGCGACCCCTATTCTTTATTTTGACTTATTGACGATTAGTGGTCGTCACTAAGTCATAATAAAGAACCTGTGTCGCTTAGCCTGTCGCTAAATTAAGTATTGTTGGTCAATGTAATATTTCAGCGACAAACTTGTGGCGCCGCTAGATTTAGCCAAGATAGCAACGGAGGGTCATCGATACTATTTCGGACATGTGTTCATTTTTTTAAACTAGCGACAGGGTTATTCCATTGCTAATCTAATAACTTATTCGAGGGTAACTTTTCCCCTCCATCAGTTTCTCAACCTCCCCCTAAACCCCAAGCCCTCTTCCCCTCTTCCCTCCACTCAGTTTCTCTCTCTCACGAACCAGGGTCTCCCTCACTTCCCCGGCTCACCCACTCTCTCCTCTCCGGTGTGGCAGTCTCCCTCCGTTTAAAGCTCCCTTTGTTTTCAAAGATCGTCTCCGACAACACGTCTCCTCTCTCTTTCCTTCAAGGTGTGTTCCATTACTTGATGTTCGGGTATTCAATATTTGACATTACTTTTTTATGTTACTAACTTATTGTCCCTTGACTTGTTGTCCCTTAACTTGTTGACATTACGTTCCATTACTAACCGTCCATTACTTTTTTTATGTTACTAACTTATTGTCCCTTAACTTGTTTGGATTCTGGTTCGGGTATTCAATATTTGACACATTCATATTTATTAAATTGGTTAATGTATAAATTATTTATTAAAAAAGATTGATTTAATAAATATAAATATACTGTGGTGTATCCAAATTTTAACATGCTGTAGTTTCTAAAGAGTCCAGAGAAGGGGCGTCTCTTACCATTGAAAAGGCTAGGCATAGGTAGTGCTCTTAGTGCAATGGAGTAATCAGATGGTTAATTATAGGTCACAAGGACCAAATATTCCATGCTTTATATGTTTAACCAAAATAAATAAGTGATATCATTTCCCTATATTAAAAGATTACTCCGTAACATGCATCCTGCAAGTGCATATTTGGTAAAAGTTGTATGAGACAAATTAACACAACCTTGAACAACTCATAAGATGCTTAAGTTTCAACTATTTTGATAGTTAGCAACAGAAAAATATAATTGATTTTTGGCACTCATAGATGCCCTTCCCACACTTTGGTGGAACTAATATCATTCACTTGAAAAAGAGAAATCTTCTTTATTACTTGGAGTCAATTTTTTCCCTTTATTCAAACTCCAACAACTAACAAAAATGTTATCCCTGCAATTTATGTCTAGGGTGTTTCTGCAGTGGAGGCATTCTTTGAACTTCTGAGCCAATCTAGCTTGAATGTGTGAAGAAAACAGTCTCGTGGCTCCTGTAGAACTCTGCCCCATCTTGAAGACACTGTACAAAATATTGATATCCAGGTATGAGCCTTGGTTCTTTACCCTTAAGCTTGTTACATTTTAACACTTCCAAGTATACTACTACATTTTCAAATCTCTGCATTTTGCCAATGCATTAACCAAGTTTCTCGTGCCTGTGGTGCATGCTTGATAAATAAAAAAGCATGGTTAATTCTATCATTTTCTTCTAAACCCAGCCCCACCCCACCCCTCAATTCTGTTTGCCTTTAGGGGGCCAAGCTTTATTCACTTTAGCTAGTCCTACATTACAGAACCATGCTCCCATACACAAGAAAAAAGAAAAAAGAAATATCTATTTGAGGGACATCAGAATGCGTTTTTTTTGGAAAATTATGTCTTCTTTTGGTGAAACTACAACTGACATATGCTTACTATTCGATTTTTTCCTTTGGGGTTTTGTTTGATTAACTCCATTTGGGTTCAAGTTAAATTTGAAGTTAGTCCATATTTTTTAAAAATAAAATTATAAAAACTTTTCAAGTCATCCAGGTCAATGTCCATTAGCAACAGTAAAGGTGCAACATAGTAGACTATAAAAAATAAATAAACTTTGTTTAATCAGCTGTTGGATGCATCTCCATAACATAACTATTATACTTCTAATATACTAACTATATGTACACATAAACATGAACCACTTCATGTGCCAATACTTTTTCTTCTTGTTTAGTAGCATCCTCTATGCTCAGTTATACCTCTTCACAAACATTGGGTTCATCATCATCCTCGGTGTCATGTTCAGCCTCTGCCCACTTGATTTCAGCATGAAGAGTTTGTTCTATAATGCTAGGATTTTCTTATCTATAGAATAGTTGTTGTTTAATTACTGTTTACTTCCTACTTATAGTCTATATCTGATTACTGCTATGGATGTTATGTACAACATTTAATATGAAGATCACTCATACATCATGGAACTGTGCTTGTTTGATAAATGTCTAGTATTTTATAAAAATTGTCATCATAATCATAAAGCACTGTCATCAACTTAAATAAAAGTTTATAATCACTTTCTGAATAAAGTGAAAATAAAAGAACATATGTTTGGCCCATATCTCCTTAAAAATTTATTGTTCCTCTATTTATGCATTTAGTAGTAGTTTATAATATAACCATTAGCTGTATTTGGAGGATTTTGGGTCTAGTACACTGTATTGCCATCAACTTTGGATGCTTGTAATTCATACTTGTATACTTGTTAACCAAATGATCTTTCTGTCTACCCCTTTCAATCGTTGTATCAGTAATATTGTACAATAATAAACTTGGATCCCAAGTATGCTAAGCTCTATGGATCATTAGTTGCCCCCTTAGGTTGTACTAAAAATTAAATATTTTTTCAAAAATTTACAAAATACCAAAATATTAATTCCTGTTTTATTTCAATCCTTTGCAATCATCACTATGATCAAATTATCCAAACCCATTTTAGAAAACTAAGACTGTTTGAAGTGATTTTTAGTTGTTAAAAGAAATAAAAAAGATAATTTGAAAATTTAAAACTAAAAACCAAAAATTAGCCACCTTAGAACAGAGCCTAAATTTATAAGATCAAATTGCCAAGGCATGACAATATAATTTATTTTAAATGACATGCTTATGTTGTGAAATGCTAATGGAGTTTCTGAGACTTCCATTACAAAGATAAACAGGTTAATCACTAAATCTGCAAAAGATAGTTGCAAGTCTCCTTGCAGAGAAGGAAGTGTGAGTGTTCTGTGAGTAGTTAACTCAAGTAGTTTTAGTACTTGGTGTTGTTTGTAGATAACCCAAATCCAAATGGAAATGGAGGATCATAATGTTTGTCACCAACATTCATTGGGAGTTGGTCAACTAGGAGCACTTGTAATCAAAGGTGTAATCATAAACATAAAGTTATTTATGCATCCTGACTTGTAATATATTTTATGGTTTTAATACCAACTACATTTGATTGATAAATTTCACGTGAAGGGATTACTGAACTATGTTCATGACATGAGCATGAGTTATTAAAATTAGATTAGACTGAATGTTAAACCGGTAATTAGTTTGGATTGATTTTTATTAGCATAGATTCAATCATTCAATCAGAGTTTAAAATTCAGCCCCTATAGTATAGTCCCCTATAATATGCTCAAAAGAAACAGCCTATAGTAAAGTAAACCCTATTGAATTAGCCTCCACATTTTTATGCCAATACACATACTTATCACGCTCCATTAATTTTATCAATTATTGCATATCTGTTTCTGGGCACTTTATTATGGTTTGATTTTAAAATTTTTAATAAAAATTAGTGAGGTGATTGGGAGGTTTTGTAATGATAAGCTATCATGAATTCTTTTGTTTCTATTTTTTCTTTTAAAAATAATATAAAGGATATTTCTTTGAATTGAGGTTCTTAATATAATAGAGTTAGTTCGTTAACTTGTACTTTCAATAATCCTCACCTACCTTTAAAATGTTGTTTATGTGGTATTTGATTATGCAAAGATGTTTATACATGTTTTTATATGGAAATGAAAGTGTCTTCTCTAGATAGATCATGTGTTTCATTTTTTAATTTTTGTTATTCGGTGGTAGTTTACCTTGTTTTTTGTTTCTCGTCCCCGGCAGCTCAGACCCTCATTCTCAGGAGCAACAACAAGATGCGTTTCATTTGCTCACTGAACTTTAAAGAAAAAGATATGCTTGTGATTGTTAATTTATTTTAATATATGTTTGTATAAAGAAATTATATCATCAATATCTAAAAATTATAAATATATTTTTCTTGATTTAAATGTTATGAAAGTTTATAATTGTAATGACTTTTTTTAATAGTAGTTGATACTTGATACTTTACATCGGCAATGATTGATTTTGATTGTTTATATGATATGGAATATGTTTAAAATACTAGTAAGAAGTAGATCAACTCACATGAGCATTATCAAAAGCATGAATATTATCAAAAGCCCAAACACTTCTGAGATTTACTTTTGTACTTACTTTTCTATTTTTCTTCAAAATAGTTTTATATAATAAATTAATATTCCAATTTATTATAGGGATTTCATTATACTAGATGAGGTTGGCTACATGAATTATGTTGAACTCTATATAGCTTGATGTTTGCCTCAATTTCATGCATAATCCATAGTGTATATATGGAACTCTACTGAGATGTTTTTTGTGTGTAATAGGGTGTTTGTAAAAATTTAGAAATGTCTAGTTTATAGGGGAGACTCTGCCAAAATTTCGGTAGACTCCCTGTGTCATTAGTCCAAAATAAGAAACCCTAAACCCTCGTTTATTTGATTGTGTTTATGATAGTTTTGTGGATGGTTTGCTCGATTAATTGTTTCATTGTTTGAACTACAGTTATGCTGATAGTACTCGTATTTCTAAAGCGATTACTAAGGTTGTTAAGGCCCAGTGGGATGGTCCTTACATCTCTTGGACAAATGCTGGTCAGACTGTCCAATAGAGATGATTTGACACTTTTTCGATAAGTTTAACATAACCCTCCTAATTTCATCTATCTTTTGCATGATTGTATACACTTACTTTTTAAATTGGAATTGCATTTTAATTTAGTGTAACTATTAGTCACATAAAAAAATGAAATAAAAATAAATAAAATTAATCCAAAAGGATGTACAATTCTAATAATAAATAAATAAATACCAAAATACGTAACAATAAAAATAAATACAAGAGCATATTGGTTTAGGGGGTTGCTAGAGGGATCCTAGGTGGTGGGGGCGGCTGGGAAGTATATGGAGGTGTGACTCAAGTCCCAATAGCCTCCATCATCCAGCGAAACAGCCTCCTACTGCGCTAACTGCCTACGAGTCTCTCGTTGTCCTCCTCAGCTTTCTGCTCCACTAATATAACTCGTTGGTGGTCCGTCTCAGCTCACTCCTCTGCCAGCTGCCTCTGTCGGTGTTCCTTTGCTAGCTTGGTGTTCAAGTTCTGAATAACATCTGCTGGAAACACAGAGGAAGAGGCAACGGCCTTCCCTGTCCTGGCGAGCTAGGTCCCGATTCCACCAAGGCCAAACATGCTCCCTCTCTTGTTGACGCCATCGACAACCTGTAAATAGATGACATTATCGTCGGTAGAAGAAATGATGGAGGTGCCTCCCCATCAATTGTTTGGGCCACTAACTCAACCTCTTTCTAAGCTCGCATAACTAGATATGTCTCCTGTATATGTAAAAGATAGATGAAACAAGTTAGTAATTTGACTTATAAATCTATGAAAAATATTTAAACATTTATAAGTTTAAATAAAATGCTGCCATGTTGGTGGTCTTTTGGTTAACACAATCACCAGCCTTGTTCTTCTTAGTGATTTGCATAACCTCGAACAACGAAGGCTCGCGATACTCCTTCTGCTCCTACAATTCATAACATATTAAAATTGTTAGTGAAAAAGCTTTAAAGTCATTATATTAATAAACATATTTAACAAAGTGTACTTACAAATCTTTTTTCATGCTCTACAACTAAAATGGAACCCCCAGTGTAGATAGAGGCTCTAGTATCAGCCTGTCTGTTTGCCTTGTTCCTAGCACTGGCCAGCTGGAACTTGTCATCTCCCCACTTCTGAAACAACCCTTCCTAGTAGGGCTCTGGGATCCAATAGGGGCGCTCATTGTGACGATCCGCGTCAATTTAATCATTTTTCGCAATAGATTTTCGTATTTAATAAAAACTAACCCAGTTTTAATATAAAATAATATTTACTTTTCTTAAATACATTCAAAATAATAAAAGCATACTCAAAATAACAATAACCGATCGGAAATAAATCAATAATAAAATAGGATTCAATTAAAATCAGCGGAGGAAGGAAAACAGAGTCAGGGGTCATTCGCCTGAGCGAAACCCTGATTCGCTTGGGAAAGATCCGACTCGCTTGAGCGAATGCTACTCTTTAAACCTGAGCGGACAAGACTTACAAGGAAAGTGAACAAGTCGGGTTTCACTCGGAAATAAGTCCACTCGGTCATCTCTCACTCAGAAACACTCCAATCTTTCTTCACTCGGAAATGATTCTCTCGGCCATAGTTCACTCGGAGACACCCTAACTTTCCACTTGGAAGTGGGTCTCTCAGTTATTCTTCACTCAGAAAGGGACAAGGGATACTCGAGTGACAGACACCAAATCAACCGGCCCTCGCTCGAACAAGAATGAATCCACTCGGCGAGATTCGCCCGGTAATCGACTATGCTACAGCAATGCAAATTCACTCAAAATAAACAGCATCAAGAATTTATACTCACGTCAATCAGCATACCGATTCAAATTTAGTTCATCATACAGGCAACATGTTGTAGCATCACACACTCGGAAAACTCATTATATACATATATTACACCATTCATTCAAAATCACTCGGTGCCTTGGCATCAATCCTCCGCTTGGCACACCTCCATGGCTCCGACCTCTTTCTTGTCACTGGTTACTAAATTGAAAACCACAGCGGGTGAGTGTTTAACATCATAATTAATCTAGAACAGAATTTAAATAACAAAATACGAGTATAAACTCCGTCCGATTGCTTTATCCTCAAATTGCACATTACACTCGGCAATTAACTTACACTCGGCAATTATCTCACACTCGGCAATTATAGCAATTAACACTCGGCAATATAACCAATCTTACTCGGTAAATATAACAATTCTTATTCGGCAATTTTAGTAAATCACTCAGCAAATATAGCCATTCACACTCAGCAAGTAACTCATTCAGCAAGTATAACAATTCACCACTCGGTAAATATAACAAATTGCACTCGGCAAATATAGTAAATTACATACACCACAATACTAAGGATCGACCTTCAGCTGGGGGTCCGACTTGACACCCCGTGAACCCGACTTGGTTCACCGAGCCCGACTTGGCTCCCCCTCAACCACTGGGTTATAGACCTCTGGGTAACTCAACTGGGTCCGACTTGACCACGGAAGCCAAAAACGAGGGTAACATATACCGTCGGTCGTCCTCCACCACATAATCATATATTCCATTATATAAACAGCCATTTCATTACGATCATTATTACAACTGTCAGAAACTGACTTGTGCTCACAACGTAGGGCGACCGACTTGTCAAGCCCATCAATATAATGTTCTCACACGGCAAACACTTATCATACTTATAAAATTCACATTTCTCATCAAATAAATGGCCATTAACAACATCACATACTCATTACTCGGGCGACCTGCTTGTCAAGCCCGGCATCACATTGCCACTATAAACCGATTGTCACAGCATTAAATATTTCAAATTCAATCGACTTAAGCCACACACACGATCCTAAACCGATCGGTGTCCATACACATACATGCATTCATACACACATTCACATACAACTTATCCAGCATCATCTCTATTATCACAGCATCAAATATTTCTTAAGTCATACACACACACACCCGATCCTAAACAGAACGGTGTCCACATTCATACACATTCACAATTTTCATTCAGTATCATCTCTTATCCGGTTCACAATCATTCCAACAACTCGGACAGTATGTCCTATTCTAATTAATTATAACCCGAACACCCCCCTTACCTCGGTTCCAAGCTTCAACAATCGTTGGGTTCACAGTTCCACCTCCTGGTCCAGTACCAGCTTCCTTAATTGTTCCACCAGTGTTCCTTCTACTACCTACGGGGTTTGGAACGTGAAACACGTTAACATCACACCACCCACACAGTCAAAAGACCATTTTTAGGCTCACACCCAAGAGGAATGGAGATCAGAACAGTACCCCACCATTCATGACCATTCAGTCCAGAAAAGGAAACAAAAAAGATAAGGTAAATTTAAACGGTTCAATGGACTCACCTTGAAACCACTGTCACGAAAATGTAATTATTTCAAGGTTTTGATGCAAAATGGACCTCTCTTCAGAGCATAAAGCTCGCAGCGATGGAGGAAGAAGAAGAAGAAAAGTAACAAATGAAGAAAAAGGAGATTCACGTGAAAGAGTGAATGATTGCGTAAATGATTGAGGAAAGAGAAAGAAACCTTTATTTAAAACTCATGGCAACCGGTTACCTCTCCAACCGGTCACTTCCAACCGGTTACTTCCTCAACCGGTCACTTCTTTATTTCCTTTACAATTTCATTAAAAGTTTTAATTAAAATTTTCTCTTCTTCTAATCACACCTTTTATAATTAACCAATAATTCATAAAAATATCAAATAAATCCTTAAAATAATTTTTAATATTTTCCACTACACAAAATTTTTCTATAAATATCTGGGATATTACACTCATTCTCCGCCCTATACTTAAAATTATCATAAAAAAGCATTTTGATAAAAAATCATATATAATTTTTTATATCTAAATATTTAATTCAACTTTATTAAATATATTCTTTAATTTTATATCAAAATAATAAACTTACATTAAAAAATCATTTTTAGTATAAGTGACGGAAGTATATCATCGTTGAATACATCACAATACAGTGACGGACGCAGGATTCGTCGCTAACTTGGTAGTTAAATAGCAACGACTACAACAATGAACTATAACTAACTCCTCAGCTACGAAACAGGACCGTCGCTAAATTGATTGCCCTATAGTGACTGCGCTAGCAACCGCTTTTCGTCAACTCAGGTAGCTGTTGCTAAATAGGCTATGCTTTAGTGATGCATTCAGTGACAACCAGGCTGTAATTCATCATCTACGACTTCAAGCCGTTGCTAATTTGGGACTCAAACAGTGACAGATGTTATGACAAAGGGGTCACCACTTTGTCACCCTTTAGAAATATCTATAGGCCAATATATCTGTCGCAAAAGGTGTGACGATGTTCTGTCACTGAGGAGTTAACGACCGTATTTCAGCGACTGAGGATTTTTATGGTTGTATCCGTCGCTGATACCAGTTAACGACAGAATTCTTCCCGTTAGCGACAGATCTGTTCTGTCGCTATATCGATTTATTTTAGTAGTGTCTCTTTCTAGACTCTCTCAAGTGCTTAGCACTTTTCTTTTCTTATCCTTTGGATCTTCTCCTTAAGCGAAAAAGCAACATTGGCTTATCTTCTCTAGGAGTGGTGCCAAAACACTCCACACTTCCTTCCTTTCCATTCCTCCTAAATCCTCTCTTTCATTCCATGCTCTAATCCTTCAAATCTTGAGTGCATATTCCATTTTTCTGCATCGCATAGCACGGGTCCAACATTGTACTAGTTCCTATTTTGGTCTCAAAGTCAAGAAATATTGCAAAGCTTGAAGATCTATTGAAGAAGACAAAATTAGATCTATCTCTTTTTGAAGGAATTCCTACATCACTCTAACTTAAAAACTATTTTTTTCCACGTGTATCAAGGAATTACTTAAAACGTAAAAGACTAAAATTTTATTTTTGTCAATTATAAATGAAGAATTTTTTAAACACAATTTATTTAATTAGCTTAAATATGAGTCATGTATTAAAGAAATTATATTATATATAATTTGTTTTTAGTGATTAGTATATAGTGCTGGATTCATAAAAATATTTTAACTACTTAAAATTACCTCTATTTAAGCGTCTTACTATTATTAGAAAGGTAAAAAAATATTAAAAATGATGTATTATATGAGAAAGATTATTTTATGTGATAGCGAGATGAGCGAATCTAGACCGTACAATCATATAATGGATTGTTGAAATTAATCATGTGATTTTTGAAGCTTTTAATCTCAACCATCAATTCATATATATATATATATATATATATATATATATATATATATATATATATATATATATAACTTAGATTAACAAGATATAAGAGTATTAAAGATAACGAAATAAAAATATATGCATATGTTGAGATTGTTATTTTGGTGAGGTATATGCATGTTGAGATAATCCCATGAGATCATGAGCATTGTGCTACACATTATTTAGTTAACCTAATTTTATTGAGTTCACATATAGGTAGATAAAGAAATGATCAATTTTCAATGAAAACTGTGGGACACAGCTATCCCATTGAGAAATGATTAGAACATATTTGTCCGAAAACTGTAGTAATTAAAGATGCCAAAGATCGAGTGAATTCAAGGGTAGTACAAACCAAAGCAATTTTGCAGAGAGTAGAGAGGAAATTGTAGGAAAGGGTTGGCAAGTCTCGAATCCCTAGTTGCAAAAGCTAGCTACCCTATCATAAAAGCCAAGAAAGAAGTCAAACATTGCTACACGGACAGGGGTTATAGCAACTCAATTTCGCTAATTTGATACTAACTATCATTTTCTTTTGCCACCTACTTTGAAAAAGAATTGGTGGCATTTTCTCCCTTTTGTGCTCCCCCATGTCCCCTAAGGTCCTACCACACTTTGATGTTTATCCTCCCCTCCACTTCTTTTAAATCGTAGATAAAATTCTCTTTCTTAATATGGCTGTTTTTAGGATCCCGAGTTTATTTTCGAGACGTAATTTTGTCTCAAGTTTAGTTATAGATAAAAAAAATTTAATCATGTTTAATAAATGTTGAATTCGTAGCTATTCTTTTAACTTGATTTTGGTTCCAAGTATCATAAAGTAAAGAATTGAGGGTCAAACCCCACATCTTGACATTTTTATATCTATAACTCGTTAATTATATAGGACAAGATTATATGTAGGTTACTATTTATTTACAATTCATTAGTAATTGTATAATTGTTTTATTCTAAATATCATATATAAAATCATTTTAAATATACACAAGTTCCTTCAGTTTAATCTGGGTCATATATATAGCAGCCATTTACACTTAAGACAGCTTTGTCTTTGCACCCCAAGACCGTCCAAAGTTCTGAAACAATCCAACACAGCATCCTCAGTTTCCTAGGCATATTGGTAGGTTCTTGTCTTCACACCACAGCCATCATTACCACCCCATTTTCATAAAGTCACCTTCCAACCTCATATATCAGGTTGGTGCCAACAATAGCAAGCAAATTAACAACAACATGGGTCACATGAGCTACAACAGAGTTGGCAAGGTATCATCAAGGTGCAGCAGGGGATTTAGACTAAACCCCAGAAAGCTTAATGTTCTCAGGCTACGGAAAAGGTTCAACTTCTTTCTCAGCCTCTTTGATAGTTGGAAACTGTCATATAGTGAGGCCTTTCAAATGCTTAAGAAAGTAGTCTGCAGAAAAAAAGGCTTCAAAAGAAATACCAGCAGCAGGAGAAGTTTGGTCAGGGATGAAAAAATGAAGGCCCAAGATGATTGTAGGATTGTGAAATCCTTTGGAAGGTCCAATTCTTTTTATGCAGAAGCCATTGCAGATTGCTTGGAGTTCATCAAAAGAACATCAATTTCATCTATGGACCAAATTCAAGACCCAATTAACCACATTCAAGATAGAAACTCATGACTGCTTTTATTTTTTGGGGTAGACTAAATATATTATTATATAAGTATGAAGCATTATTAGCTTTAGTTATTTCTTTATTTGCTAGTTTCCTTCTATGATTTTTACGCATTCCTTTGTTTATTTATTTTTTCTTTCTTTCTGGCTAGGATTGCATGAAAAATTTAGCTTCTCTTGTGAATATTTCATCTCCTGGTTTTGCATCGGTAATGGTCATTCTCTGTAAAAATGTTTGAGAAATGTCAGAAAAGGTTTAATATATATATATATATATGTGTGTGTGTGTAAATTATGTTTGTTTAATTTGGATTTTTTTTGTTGAATAGTAAGCGTGTTGATTTTTCTTCCCTGAGTGGTGGCAAGTTGCCTTGAAGATTCCTAAGTATAGATTACCACCTAACGCGACATTAATTTTTTGACTAAACATAAAGTAATTTAAAAGGAAAAGGTATTGTTGACATTAGAGAGAGGGACAATCATATCCTTGAATTTATAATTTGTTTCATTGCTATAATTTAGCACCCATGATGATCATTCCTATCTATAATAAATTGAGTTCTTTTGATTCCCATATCACTGCTGATGCTGGTGAAATGCTTGGCTTTAAGATCATTACTCTTCTCTTGGTGATTGTTTTTTTCACCTGGACCACCTCCATTTATTATTCACAAAAACTTTTGAATTTTAAGTTTTACAAAATCTACAATCTTATTTAAGATTGTAGATTTTGTAAAACTTAAAATTCAAAATATGAAAAATTTAAATTTTTAGACGTTAAAATGACAGATTTTTAAATTTTAATTTTAATTATTCAAACATTAAAATCATTTCTAACCTTTTTAAAATTATAAATGCAGAGTTAATTTTTTAAAAAATAGGTTATGTAAAAGGGGTATTTTACACCAACAATGTAGTTTCCAAAACATATTACAAAAGAGGGGTCATTTTGTAACATTTTGTACTCGAGACACATTTTCTAAGTCGTATGGGAGGAAGACAACATTCGTGTCTTACTAGTAGGGAGTAACTCCCTATGTCTCATTGTAGGGAGAGATGACAAAGCTAAAATACTATCGTACTAGTGGGGAGCGACTACCTTGGGTGTGACACGAATTATGTAATTGTGGGGGAGACTGTAACATCCTAGGTCAATTTACCTTTTTATTTACACCCGGTTAATTATTTCCACAATAAATTTTTCGAGAAGAAGAAGAAGAAGAAGAAGAAGAAGACAATTTACCTTTTTATTTAACACCCAAAGAAGAAGAAGAAGAAGAAGAAGAAGAAGAAGAAGAAGAAGAAGAAGAAGAAGAAGAAGAAGAAGAAGAAGAAGAAGAAGAACAAGAACAAGAACAAGAAGAAGAAGAAGACAATTTACTTTTTTATTTACACTATTTCCACAATAAATTTTTCGAGAAGAAGAAGAAGAAGAAGAAGAAGAAAAAGACATGGGGTCATTCGCCTGAGCGAGACCCCAAGGTATCTAGGCGAAATCCGAGAGTCGCTTAAGCGAGCGCCGACTCGCTTAAGCGAATGCCACACGTTAAACCTGAGCGAGCAAGACGCACACGAGAGACTCAAGTCGGGGTTTCACTCGGCAAAAGGGTTTCACTCGATCGTTAAACCTGAGCGAGCAAGACGTACACGGCAGACTCAAGTCGGGGTTTCACTCGGCAAAAGGGTTTCACTCGATCTTCTGTCACTCGGAAAACACCCTAACCTTACCTCACTCGGAAGGCGCTCTCTAGGCCCTAACTCACTCGAAATAGTCATACCTTTTTCTTCACTCGGAATAAGAAGAAGAAGAAGAAGAAGAAGAAGACAGGGGGTCATTCGCCTGAGCGAGACCCCAAGGTATCTAGGCGAAATCCGAGAGTCGCTTAAGCGAGCGCCGACTCGCTTAAGCGAATGCCACACGTTAAACCTGAGCGAGCAAGACGCACACGAGAGACTCAAGTCGGGGTTTCACTCGGCAAAAGGGTTTCACTCGATCGTTAAACCTGAGCGAGCAAGACGCACATGGCAGACTCAAGTCGGGGTTTCACTCGGCAAAAGGGTTTCACTCGATCTTCTGTCACTCGGAAAACACCCTAACCTTACCTCACTCGGAAGGCGCTCTCTAGGCCCTAACTCACTCGAAATAGTCATACCTTTTTCTTCACTCGAAATAAGAAGAAGAAGAAGAAGAAGAAGAAGAAGAAGAAGAAGAAGAAGAAGACAGGGGGTCATTCGCCTGAGCGAGACCCCAAGGTATCTAGGCGATATCCGAGAGTCGCTTAAGCGAGCGCCGACTCGCTTAAGCGAATGCCACACGTTAAACCTGAGCGAGCAAGACGCACACGGGAGACTCAAGTCGGGGTTTCACTCGGCAAAAGGGTTTCACTCGATCTTCTGTCACTCGGAAAACACCCTAACCTTACCTCACTCGGAAGGCGCTCCCTAGGCCCTAACTCACTCGAAATAGTCATACCTTTTTCTTCACTCGGAATAAGAAGAAGAAGAAGAAGAAGAAGAAGAAGAAGACAGGGGGTCATTCGCCTGAGCGAGACCCCAAGGTATCTAGGCGATATCCGAGAGTCGCTTAAGCGAGCGCCGACTCGCTTAAGCGAATGCCACACGTTAAACCTGAGCGAGCAAGACGCACACGGGAGACTCAAGTCGGGGTTTCACTCGGCAAAAGGGTTTCACTCGATCTTCTGTCACTCGGAAAACACCCTAACCTTACCTCACTCGGAAGGCGCTCTCTAGGCCCTAACTCACTCGAAATAGTCATACCTTTTTCTTCACTCGGAATAAGAAGAAGAAGAAGAAGAAGAAGAAGAAGAAGAAGACAGGGGGTCATTCGCCTGAGCGAGACCCCAAGGTATCTAGGCGAAATCCGAGAGTCGCTTAAGCGAGCGCCGACTCGCTTAAGCGAATGCCACACGTTAAACCTTAGCGAGCAAGACGCACACGGGAGACTCAAATCGGGGTTTCACTTGGCAAAAGGGTTTCACTCGATCTTCTGTCACTCGAAAAACACCCTAACCTTACCTCACTCGGAAGGCGCTCTCTAGGCCCTAACTCACTCGAAATAGTTATACCTTTTTCTTCACTCGGAATAAGAAGAAGAAGAAGAAGAAGAAGAAGAAGAAGAAGAAGAAGAAGAAGACAGGGGGTCATTCGCCTGAGCGAGACCCCAAGGTATCTAGGCGAAATCCGAGAGTCGCTTAAGCGAGCGCCGACTCGCTTAAGCGAATGCCACACGTTAAACCTGAGCGAGCAAGACGCACACGAGAGACTTAAGTCGGGGTTTCACTCGGCAAAAGGGTTTCACTCGATCTTCTGTCACTCGAAAAACACCCTAACCTTACCTCACTCGGAAGGCGCTCTCTAGGCCCTAACTCACTCGAAATAGTCATACCTTTTTCTTCACTCGGAATAAGAAGAAGAAGAAGAAGAAGAAGAAGACAGGGGGTCATTCGCCTGAGCGAGACCCCAAGGTATCTAGGCGAAATCCGAGAGTCGCTTAAGCGAGCGCCGACTCGCTTAAGCGAATGCCACACGTTAAACCTGAGCGAGCAAGACGCACACGAGAGACTCAAGTCGGGGTTTCACTCGGCAAAAGGGTTTCACTCGATCGTTAAACCTGAGCGAGCAAGACGCACACGGCAGACTCAAGTCGGGGTTTCACTCGATCTTCTGTCACTCGGAAAACACCCTAACCTTACCTCATTTGGAAGGCGCTCTCTAGGCCCTAACTCACTCGAAATAGTCATACCTTTTTCTTCACTCGAAATAAGAAGAAGAAGAAGAAGAAGAAGAAGAAGAAGAAGAAGAAGAAGAAGAAGAAGACAGGGGGTCATTCGCCTGAGCGAGACCCCAAGGTATCTAGGCGATATCCGAGAGTCGCTTAAGCGAGCGCCGACTCGCTTAAGCGAATGCCACACGTTAAACCTGAGTGAGCAAGACGCACACGGGAGACTCAAGTCGGGGTTTCACTCGGCAAAAGGGTTTCACTCGATCTTCTATCACTCGGAAAACACCCTAACCTTACCTCACTCGGAAGGCGCTCTCTAGGCCCTAACTCACTCGAAATAATCATACCTTTTTCTTCACTCGGAATAAGAAGAAGAAGAAGAAGAAGAAGAAGAAGAAGACAGGGGGTCATTCGCCTGAGCGAGACCCCAAGGTATCTAGGCGAAATCCGAGAGTCGCTTAAGCGAGCGCCGACTCGCTTAAGCGAATGCCACACGTTAAACCTTAGCGAGCAAGACGCACACGGGAGACTCAAATCGGGGTTTCACTCGGCAAAAGGGTTTCACTCGATCTTCTGTCACTCGAAAAACACCCTAACCTTACCTCACTCGGAAGGCGCTCTCTAGGCCCTAACTCACTCGAAATAGTCATACCTTTTTCTTCACTCGGAATAAGAAGAAGAAGAAGAAGAAGAAGAAGAAGAAGAAGAAGACAGGGGGCCATTCGCCTGAGCGAGACCCCAAGGTATCTAGGCGAAATCCGAGAGTCGCTTAAGCGAGCGCCGACTCGCTTAAGCGAATGCCACACGTTAAACCTGAGCGAGCAAGACGCACACGAGAGACTCAAGTCGGGGTTTCACTCGGCAAAAGGGTTTCACTCGATCTTCTGTCACTCGAAAAACACCCTAACCTTACCTCACTCGGAAGGCGCTCTCTAGGCCCTAACTCACTCGAAATAGTCATACCTTTTTCTTCACTCGGAATAAGAAGAAGAAGAAGAAGAAGAAGAAGAAGAAGAAGAAGAAGAAGAAGAAGACAGGGGGTCATTCGCCTGAGCGAGACCCCAAGGTATCTAGGCGAAATCCGAGAATCGCTTAAGCGAGCGCCGACTCGCTTAAGCGAATGCCACACGTTAAACCTGAGCGAGCAAGACGCACACGAGAGACTCAAGTCGGGGTTTCACTCGGCAAAAGGGTTTCACTCGATCTTCTGTCACTCAGAAAACACCCTAACCTTACCTCACTCGGAAGGCGCTCTCTAGGCCCTAACTCACTCGAAATAGTCATACCTTTTTCTTCACTCGGAATAAGAAGAAGAAGAAGAAGAAGAAGAAGAAGAAGAAGAAGAAGACAGGGGGTCATTCGCCTGAGCGAGACCCCAAGGTATCTAGGCGAAATCCGAGAGTCGCTTAAGCGAGCGCCGACTCGCTTAAGCGAATGCCACACGTTAAACCTGAGCGAGTAAGACGCACACGGGAGACTCAAGTCGGGGTTTCACTCGGCAAAAGGGTTTCACTCGATCTTCTGTCACTCGGAAAACACCCTAACCTTACCTCACTCGGAAGGCGCTCTCTAGGCCCTAACTCACTCGAAATAGTCATACCTTTTTCTTCACTCGGAATAAGAAGAAGAAGAAGAAGAAGAAGAAGAAGAAGAAGAAGACAGGGGGTCATTCGCCTGAGCGAGACCTCAAGGTATCTAGGCGAAATCCGAGAGTCGCTTAAGCGAATGCCACACGTTAAACCTGAGCGAGCAAGACGCACACGGGAGACTCAAGTCGTGGTTTCACTCGGCAAAAGGGTTTCACTCGATCTTCTGTCACTCGGAAAACACCCTAACCTTACCTCACTCGGAAGGCGCTCTCTAGGCCCTAACTCACTCGAAATAGTCATACCTTTTTCTTCTCTCGGAATAAGAAGAAGAAGAAGAAGAAGAAGAAGAAGAAGAAGACAGGGGGTCATTCGCCTGAGCGAGACCCCAAGGTATCTAGGCGAAATCCGAGAGTCGCTTAAGCGAGCGTCGACTCGTTTAAGTGAATGCCACACGTTAAACCTGAGCGAGCAAGACGCACACGGGAGACTCAAGTCGGGGTTTCACTCGGCAAAAGGGTTTCACTCGATCTTCTGTCACTCGGAAAACACCCTAACCTTACCTCACTCGGAAGGCGCTCTCTAGGCCCTAACTCACTCAAAATAGTCATACCTTTTTCTTCACTCGGAATAGTTATGCTCTTTCTTCACTCGGAAATATTATACTCCATTTTCACTCGGAAATATTCTACTCTATTTTCACTCGGGAGTATTCCACTCTATTTTCACTCGGGAGTATTCCACTCTATTTTCACTCGGAAGTATTCTACTCTTCATCACTCGGAACATTCTCCCGGTCAATCTCACTCGGGACATTCTAACCTTTCACCCAGAAGGGGGTCTCTCAGTTATTCTTTACTCGGAAAAGGAACAAGGAATTCCCACCGAGATAAAATGGACATCAAACCGACTGGCCCTCGCTCGGACATGAATAAATCCTCTCGGGCAAGATTCGCCCGGTAATCAGCTTTGCTACAACAAACACATGAAAATTAATACCAATCATCTAACAGCATAAATTCACATTCATTCAATTAACACACCAACTCACACTTAGTTCCACACCCGGAAAACTCATTATATATATATATATATATGTGTATTACACAATTTATTGAAATTCACTCGGGCCTTGGCATCGATCTCCCGCTTGGCGCGCCTCCAGGGCTCCGACCTCCTCCCTGTCACTGGTTACTAAATTGAAAACAATAGAAAGGGTGAGTGTTGGGCATCATAATTAATATAGAACGAAATTTAGCAAGTTATATATATATAAGTTCCGTCCGATTGCATTTTCATCCCTTTCTCGAATCATACCCGGCAATTATGACACATCATACTCGGCAAACATGATAACGAATTTCACTTAGCAACTTAATAACAAATTTCACTCAGCATTATAACCAATCACGCTCAGTATATATATATATATATATATATATATATATGACAAGTCTCATTCGGAAATTATAGCAATTTACTCAGCAAATATATCAATTCATACTCAAAAAATGTAACAAACAGCAGTCGGAAAGTACAATCAATCACACACACATATCACAATCAATAATATAAGTATCACCACTGACTCTCATACAAACTGATGCCTAGTATCCGGATACTAAAGGATCGGCCTTCAGCTAGGGGTCCTACTTGACACCCCGTGAACCCTGCTTGATTCACCGAGTCCTGCTTGACTCTCCACCTCGACCACTGGGTCCTACTTGACCACTGGGTAGCTCAACTGGGCACAAAAACCACGGGAGCCGAAAATGAGGGGCTATAATATACCGTCAGCCGTCCCATACCACATAATCACACATTCACATTTCTCATGCATCACAAGTGGCCATTAATAACATCAAATACTCATCACACGGGCGACCTGTTTGTCAAGCCCGGCTTCACATTGCCACAACACCGATCATCACAACATTAAATATTTCAACTCATAACATGATTAACTCAAGCCACACACCCGATCTTCAACCAATCAGTGTCCATACTCACATGCATACACATACACATATAATTTTCATTCAGTAATGTCTTCTTACCCTTTTCACAATCAACTTAATGACTCGGACTCACAACATGTCCTATTCTAATTAATTATCACCCAAACATCCCCTTACCTCGGTTCCAAGCTTCTATAATCTGCTCCTGGTATAGGTTACGCCCTCTTAGCACTGGGTTCACAGTCTCAGCTTCGTCAGTCAGCCTTTCTTTGTTTGATCCACTACCTACGGGTCAGAATGCAAAACCCGTTAACTTAACACACTCAGCTCTAAGGGCCACATTCGAGCTCACACTCACCAGAGGAGTGGAGAACAGACTCGTATACAGCCATGCAAGGTCACTCAACTAACAGAGAAACGGAAGGGACAAGGAACCACAAATGAAAATGAATCAGTGGACTCACCTTGAGGCCACAGTCACAGAAATGAGCTTAGCACTCGGTTTTGATGCAAACAGGGTCCTCTCCTAGAGCATGCAACTCAGCAATGGAGGATAGAGAAGACGAAGAAGAAAGGAGAGAAGCAAATGAAGTAGAGAGAAACGGTGCCTCGCGAGAAATGAGGAAAGAGAAAAGGAAATCACTTTTATTCAATACCCAGGGGTAACCGGTAACCTCCCCATCCGGTTACCTCCCCCATCATTTAAGCCATCACGTTCCATTTACTTCTTTTATAATTAATCCACCAATCAAATTTTTATTTACATTCACAGCCTTCAATTATTTATAAATTCCCAAAAATTCCTAAAAATGTTAAACAAATTCCTAAAACAATTTTTAATATTTTCTCCACATATAATCTCATTAAAAATATACGGGATGTTACACATGGCCATGGTTTCCAATCAGGAAATTTCACTTAAAAAAACTGGAGGGAAATAAAAAATTCAAATTTCAAAATTCAAATTTTGAAATTAAAAAAAAGGGAAGTCTAGAACAACCCACATTGTGGTTCGTGGTTCACATGAATCAGGCTCCATTCTTATACCCAAATTTCCCTCTCCTTCCACTCTTCCTCTTCCTCTTGTGCACCTTAGCCACCCCTGTAACATCCTATTTTCATCACAAATAGGAAATAGATATTAATATATATTTCTTGAGAAATACTTACTATAAGTTAGTTTATTATTATCATTTTTTTAAAATTTTGGTATTTATATTTTTATTATTTGTTTTTTTTTAATAATAATAATAATAAAATGAAAATATTTTTGAATGAGAATTTTAAAGTGACTTAATTAGTATTCACTAATTAAGAAAATTATATTAAGAATTTTTAATATCTTTGTTATTCACCATTTTTATTTTATGTTGTTATATTTTTATTTTTTTTACATATTTAAGATTTAACTCTTATTAGAATTTTAAAATAAAATTTTGAAGGAATTAGACTATGGTTCTTTTAAACTTTTTGATCTACATAATATTTATGATTTTCTGGAATTTTTTGAAAATTTTGAATTATTTTAATAAAATAATATATTTTAAATAATTTTAAATTCATATAAAGTTGCTTAAAATTAAAAATATTTACAAGAATGTAAAGTTAAATTATAAGAAAATTTTCTAAAATCCATTTCAAGTAGACTTATCTAAAAATTATCGGTTTGAGAAAAATCTTGATTTTTTCTAATCGTTAAAAAATTAGAAACGTATCAATAAATTTTTATTAACAGAAAATTTTAGATTTTTAAAATTTCAGCTTTATATTACTTATTATAAAATTAGTGAGGACTGATATAATATCGCTAAATTTCAAAAAGGACTCATTTTGAATATTTAAAATATACCGAGTGAAGGGTTACTATTTGACTTAATAATTTTGCCGACAATTACTATGCAAATCACTGTGCATGTATGAAATTTTCAAAAGATGCACAGTAACCTGGAATAAAAAATTCAAAAATGCATAGTACTTTTATATTAAAATAATGGAATGCATAGTAAATTTTTTTCCTATAAATACCGAAGGATTTCTTCTTTAGAATTCACAATTTCAGATTAAGTTTTCTTAATATAGTAGTGCTAGTGAGATAGTGGTGGCAGTGAGAGAGAGAAGAAAAGTTTTTGGAGAGAAGGTTCTGCCAAAATCCTAAGGTAAGAATACTTCTCTTTTATATTTTTTGGGTTATTTTTATATCGTTTTTAGAAATCTGTTATTATACTGGAAATAATATTATTTTAAGTTACTATTCTGCATAGTAAACACTATTTCAATAGTAAATTACTATTTCAATAGTAAATTACTATTCAAATAGTAAATTACTATTTACTGTTACTATTTACCATTACTATTCACGATTTACTATTTACTATTTACTGTTACTATTCACGTTTTACTATTTACTATTACTATTCACGTTTTACTATTTACTGTTACTATTTACGATTTACTATTCACTATTCACTATTCACTATTCACTATTCAAAATTTACCATTTTTTTATTTTAAGTTGTAATCTTAATTTTCATCTTGTAATTATATTAAAATGAAATTGGTATGTTTTAGAACTCGGAGACGAGGCGCGCATGGATTTTCAATAACGAATCGGTATACAAGAGGTAAGGGGGAGTGAGATAAAAATATAATATGAAAGACATAAGAATAAAGGGAGGAGTCCCTTACTCCTTTTAAATTTAATAATATTATTATAAAGTAATAACTTCTCAACTTAAAATTTATAATAAATTTAATATACTGTGTAACTTATTCTGAAATATCTATACATAGATCTGAATTATTATAACTTATACGGACTGAACTAAACCTATGCAAGGACTTGGATTTTTATATCCTATATGGATCGAACTAAACCTATGCAAGGACTTGGAATATTATGACCTGTCTAGACTGAACTATACCTATGCGAAGACTGGATATATGGACTTATATAGACCTGTGCGAGGAATGGACTATAAGGACTCAAAATCAAATCTACTAATTTAAATAACCATTAAAAATTTGAATTATATTTATAAGCGATATTTAGTTGATTTGACTTGATTATAATTAATTATATTTGATTTCGATTAATGATATTGTGATTTATAATATTAGACTGTGATTAATAATATTCAATTATGATTGATGATATTTGATTGTGATTGATGAGATTACTATACTTGATTGTGGTTGATGAATGATTGATGATCTTGTGATATGAAGTTTGAGCATATAGCAAGCATGACGGAAAGTTAAAACTCAGTAAGAATTTTCTTACCTTACTCTTTAAATTTTTATTCCAAGAGAAAGTATTTTGTAATTATTTTAGTTTTTTATTTCTTCTTATAAATAATTTTTATTAACTTTATTTTTAATCTCAATAATAAAATCTAGTATTAGAAAGAAGCTATTTTATGAAAATCAGAGGTTGAGATAATTAATTCTTGAATTAAAGAAAATTTTTATAGTTTTAAGTATTCTTAGTTAATGATTTTAAATTATTTTCTTTAGAAATTAGAAGTTTAAAGTAAATTATTTTGGTTTTCCCCAACGAAATAACTAAAGAATATTTTGTGGAGATTTCAAAAACTCAATCTAGTTAAGATTTAAATTGAGAAAGATTATGTAAATATATGAAGGTTTTTAAGAGAAAGCTTTGAGATATTTAAGGCTTGGAAACTCAATTTTGGTAAGATCTGAATTTGAAGACTGTACTAAATTATTTCAGTATAACAGAAGTTCAAAGAAGAACTTATGGAAATGTACAGTTTATTGTGATGATTTTATGAACCTTTATGGTATTTAATAATTGAGTTTCTAAAAGCCTTAACCAACTAAATATGCGAGTAGTTCATGCATCATGAATCATTAAAGAGAATTGAGATGTGATATTGCCTGGGGACGGATTATAGAAACCGAGGATACATTAGAGGAGGCTTAATTGCGAGCCTTGGGATGAGAGAGTGTGAAAGGGTGCTTCAGGTGACCTGGGGTCGCTCCCTAGTGTCGGGTACTTTCACAATAAAAACTTTCTCAGTCTGACTAGTCTCTAAGTGTTTCCACGCCAGTTGAGCTGTTCATATGCCATGAAGGCATTTATGTTATTATTATCCAGAATTTATGAAACAGTGTAAACTCCTGGTTGGCCCAGTGCAAACTAAAACTTTAAGGGCCCACATGCATAAACTGAATGAGACAGTAGCATAAGCATTACATAACATTCATGTGATTGTGACATTCTATATGGATGGTTATGAATGAAAATATAAGTGTTATGTATGTGGAAACCCTATATTCATAATTGATTGTATATGAGATTATGACTGATATTACTATATTAGTTTGTGAAAACCCTTATGCTTATGTCTTATCTGTAATATATTATATTTTGTTTCTCACTCCTTCTTGTTTGAATTTTTGTGTCCAAAATATATGTTATATGATATATAGCTAGCAGTCCAAGATGGAAGGATATATAATTACAAGAGGATAAAGTGGTCTCATTCTCAATCGATTAGATGAAGAGATATGACAAGAGTAGGATTCAAAACTCGATGGTTCAAGGACTAGGAAATGATTGTTCACATTTGTAGTAGAGGTATAGTTTAGTTTTATTTTGCCTTATTACAATATCAAGTAGATAATTGTAACAAGGTAAAGGTTAAACTTTGATAAACTCTTTCATTCGGATATAATATTGTAATGATTTATCACTTATGATTTCTATAAATTATTTTGTCATTATGGACAAATATTGAAAGACAATTTTTTTTTTTTTACTTTCAATATTCAAAGGAAATCAGATGTATATACGTCCTTGTATACACGAGATAAAGAGTGATAAATATGTATATCTTTCTAAAAGTTTTTTTTTAAAAGTAAGAAGAATACATATATATCTCGTGTATATAAGGGGGTGTTACAAAGTGGTATCAGAGCAGTTCAATCCAAACCGGCTTGTGGTATGGTCTTACTAGCGTGTTAGTGTACTCTGATGGTTGAGTTTGACAAGAGATTTTATGGTTGAGAAAAGAGGAAATTTTATTAGAGTAAATGGTAAGAAGTAAGTGAAGAAAAATTAGGAGTATAGAAAGAAGGAACTAATTTTAAGTTCATAAGAAGTATAAGTTAAAACTTTATAGCCTGTTACTTGAAAAATGTTATTGCAGGGATTATCAGAAACTGGCCATTCTGAAGTCTTTCTTGACATTGTTTAAGTACAGGCCTTAATGTATGGTGGAATGATAAGGTAAATTAACTAATGCAGTTATTTCCTTTTATTCCAAATGTATTGTATGGTGTTTGATTCTCTGATTAATATGTGATAGTGAAATATTCTAACATTTTCCTGTTTTACAATATGGTATGAGACAACAAGGGAGATAAGACAATAGAAAATTCTTAGAAATATTTTGGTATGAATTCTAGACTGGAGCTGTCGTGACTTTGACTACTTAGTTATAAACTATCGGGACTGATCACCCCGAATGATTTGCACTAAGTAGTGAAAGACATGTCAAAAGAAGGATGTTAAGATCAACGAATTTAACCTTGGGTTAATATAGTATATGGAGAAATGGAGATAAACTCAATAAATTCTATTAGGATATTCCTTACCATGTCCTTGAAGTTGTAAGAGATACTTGTGTGAATTAGAATTCCAATGGGTAAATAACTGTTGTAATCCCAAACTAGTATAACAAATTCTTTAAGATAGAATCATAGTTTTTCCTTTGGTGATATATTTTGAAAAGAAAAATGTGTGGATGTATACTTTATGAAAAAATATGATAATTTATAACTTGTTTGATATAACAAATAATCATATTAGGAATTGTATCTCTGGCTATTTGTATTGATTCTTCTTTTGTATGACATATAAAATATGTTAATTATTGTTTGATTTGATGAAGTTTTCATTTATGATGTGTACGATTGAATAATATATATGATGGTTATGTGTGTAAATATATGAATTAATGAAACTTTTATGATTGTGACATCGAATGTAATTAACCATATATTTTTGAATTTTTTTTAAATTGATTTATTGTGATAAATATATCAATGAATGACCTAAAATAAGCATTATAGATCTTTGGAAGACATCGATATTGGTTTAATATTTAGAAATTGTGACATAAAATATTTTTGTGATTCCTAACAATATGATACATGTTTATCAAGTTATTTTCTTTTAGTCATCGATTTTGTTCGACGAATATATATACATGATATAAATCATTGTTATGTAATGACCATTGTAGATTTAAAATAAAGAAATGTGTTAGTAAACCATGAGGAAGTAGATATGAACCTTTACTTATTGATTACATAAGTCTTAGTTACCTATAAAAAAATATTCAAGTGAATATTTCTAAGTCAACGTAGTGATTTGTGATCATTTAAGATTGGAGAATTTATCAAATATATGTAATGGTTGTAGTCAATTATAATGGAATGTGTAATCACTTAGTTAAGGAATATTTGATTCATTATAGAAGACAATAAGAAATGATTACATACCCTGGATTATCATGAAGCAAAGACCACAAGGATTTAACTAGTACAACATGGACTAAGACATATTTATCCTTTCTCACTAGGATAATTTATTATACATGATTACATTAAGGAAAATAAAATAGAACATCTAGTATATCATAGATAGAGGTCTAAGAGTCTTGGCAATACAAAAATTATCCAAACTAGAGAAATAATCATAACGATTATGAGAAGTGAAGCACTTGTTACCACAACTTGTAGTCCATCCCGACTTCGTTCTTCCTTACTTCTAGGAAGGTTAGCCATCGAATAGTATGATAGTACTTGAAAAAAAAAAGATTGAAGAAATTAGAAAGAAGAAAGAAACTAAGAAACCTTGAAGTTGATTTAAAATATATTATTTTATTAATTTATAAGAATGGAAGGGAGAATTTATAAGCAAGCAAGGGAGGGAGAGTTGCAACGGTCATAAACGGCTAGTCCAACGGCTAGTCCAACGGCTAGTTGCTAACGGCTAGTTGTCCAGTAATTAATTCTTAGCAGTCCATTTTACTATATTACGAGTAGGAATTTTAATTAATAGATGTTATGGATTATGTTAAGTAAGATTTTAATAGATTGAGAAATGTAATTATTGAGGTGTTTAGAGTTAACCATCAATTTATGATGAGCATGGTTGACAAAATTAAGACGAGTAATATTTTTGAATTAAGGAAAAAAATACAGATAAGATTAAAAAAAGAGAGATAAATGGCAATGTTAAGGAAAATGTACACAATTGCCAAGGAAACTAGAAATATATTTTAGAACAGTTCAGTTAGTTTAGCTATGGTAAGATTTATTAACAATATTAAATTTCGAGGACGAAATTTCTTTTAGGGGAGTAGAGTTGTAACATCCTATTTTCATCACAAATAGGAAATAGATATTAATATATATTTCTTGAGAAATACTTACTATAAGTTAGTTTATTATTATCATTTTTTTAAAATTTTGGTATTTATATTTTTATTATTTGTTTTTTTTTAATAATAATAATAATAAAATGAAAATATTTTTGAATGAGAATTTTAAAGTGACTTAATTAGTATTCACTAATTAAGAAAATTATATTAAGAATTTTTAATATCTTTGTTATTCACCATTTTTATTTTATGTTGTTATATTTTTATTTTTTTTACATATTTAAGATTTAACTCTTATTAGAATTTTAAAATAAAATTTTGAAGGAATTAGACTATGGTTCTTTTAAACTTTTTGATCTACATAATATTTATGATTTTCTGGAATTTTTTGAAAATTTTGAATTATTTTAATAAAATAATATATTTTAAATAATTTTAAATTCATATAAAGTTGCTTAAAATTAAAAATATTTACAAGAATGTAAAGTTAAATTATAAGAAAATTTTCTAAAATCCATTTCAAGTAGACTTATCTAAAAATTATCGGTTTGAGAAAAATCTTGATTTTTTCTAATCGTTAAAAAATTAGAAACGTATCAATAAATTTTTATTAACAGAAAATTTTAGATTTTTAAAATTTCAGCTTTATATTACTTATTATAAAATTAGTGAGGACTGATATAATATCGCTAAATTTCAAAAAGGACTCATTTTGAATATTTAAAATATACCGAGTGAAGGGTTACTATTTGACTTAATAATTTTGCCGACAATTACTATGCAAATCACTGTGCATGTATGAAATTTTCAAAAGATGCACAGTAACCTGGAATAAAAAATTCAAAAATGCATAGTACTTTTATATTAAAATAATGGAATGCATAGTAAATTTTTTTCCTATAAATACCGAAGGATTTCTTCTTTAGAATTCACAATTTCAGATTAAGTTTTCTTAATATAGTAGTGCTAGTGAGATAGTGGTGGCAGTGAGAGAGAGAAGAAAAGTTTTTGGAGAGAAGGTTCTGCCAAAATCCTAAGGTAAGAATACTTCTCTTTTATATTTTTTGGGTTATTTTTATATCGTTTTTAGAAATCTGTTATTATACTGGAAATAATATTATTTTAAGTTACTATTCTGCATAGTAAACACTATTTCAATAGTAAATTACTATTTCAATAGTAAATTACTATTCAAATAGTAAATTACTATTTACTGTTACTATTTACCATTACTATTCACGATTTACTATTTACTATTTACTGTTACTATTCACGTTTTACTATTTACTGTTACTATTCACGTTTTACTATTTACTGTTACTATTTACGATTTACTATTCACTATTCACTATTCACTATTCACTATTCAAAATTTACCATTTTTTTATTTTAAGTTGTAATCTTAATTTTCATCTTGTAATTATATTAAAATGAAATTGGTATGTTTTAGAACTCGGAGACGAGGCGCGCATGGATTTTCAATAACGAATCGGTATACAAGAGGTAAGGGGGAGTGAGATAAAAATATAATATGAAAGACATAAGAATAAAGGGAGGAGTCCCTTACTCCTTTTAAATTTAATAATATTATTATAAAGTAATAACTTCTCAACTTAAAATTTATAATAAATTTAATATACTGTGTAACTTATTCTGAAATATCTATACATAGATCTGAATTATTATAACTTATACGGACTGAACTAAACCTATGCAAGGACTTGGATTTTTATATCCTATATGGATCGAACTAAACCTATGCAAGGACTTGGAATATTATGACCTGTCTAGACTGAACTATACCTATGCGAAGACTGGATATATGGACTTATATAGACCTGTGCGAGGAATGGACTATAAGGACTCAAAATCAAATCTACTAATTTAAATAACCATTAAAAATTTGAATTATATTTATAAGCGATATTTAGTTGATTTGACTTGATTATAATTAATTATATTTGATTTCGATTAATGATATTGTGATTTATAATATTAGACTGTGATTAATAATATTCAATTATGATTGATGATATTTGATTGTGATTGATGAGATTACTATACTTGATTGTGGTTGATGAATGATTGATGATCTTGTGATATGAAGTTTGAGCATATAGCAAGCATGACGGAAAGTTAAAACTCAGTAAGAATTTTCTTACCTTACTCTTTAAATTTTTATTCCAAGAGAAAGTATTTTGTAATTATTTTAGTTTTTTATTTCTTCTTATAAATAATTTTTATTAACTTTATTTTTAATCTCAATAATAAAATCTAGTATTAGAAAGAAGCTATTTTATGAAAATCAGAGGTTGAGATAATTAATTCTTGAATTAAAGAAAATTTTTATAGTTTTAAGTATTCTTAGTTAATGATTTTAAATTATTTTCTTTAGAAATTAGAAGTTTAAAGTAAATTATTTTGGTTTTCCCCAACGAAATAACTAAAGAATATTTTGTGGAGATTTCAAAAACTCAATCTAGTTAAGATTTAAATTGAGAAAGATTATGTAAATATATGAAGGTTTTTAAGAGAAAGCTTTGAGATATTTAAGGCTTGGAAACTCAATTTTGGTAAGATCTGAATTTGAAGACTGTACTAAATTATTTCAGTATAACAGAAGTTCAAAGAAGAACTTATGGAAATGTACAGTTTATTGTGATGATTTTGTGAACCTTTATGGTATTTAATAATTGAGTTTCTAAAAGCCTTAACCAACTAAATATGCGAGTAGTTCATGCATCATGAATCATTAAAGAGAATTGAGATGTGATATTGCCTGGGGACGGATTATAGAAACCGAGGATACATTAGAGGAGGCTTAATTGCGAGCCTTGGGATGAGAGAGTGTGAAAGGGTGCTTCAGGTGACCTGGGGTCGCTCCCTAGTGTCGGGTACTTTCACAATAAAAACTTTCTCAGTCTGACTAGTCTCTAAGTGTTTCCACGCCAGTTGAGCTGTTCATATGCCATGAAGGCATTTATGTTATTATTATCCAGAATTTATGAAACAGTGTAAACTCCTGGTTGGCCCAGTGCAAACTAAAACTTTAAGGGCCCACATGCATAAACTGAATGAGACAGTAGCATAAGCATTACATAACATTCATGTGATTGTGACATTCTATATGGATGGTTATGAATGAAAATATAAGTGTTATGTATGTGGAAACCCTATATTCATAATTGATTGTATATGAGATTATGACTGATATTACTATATTAGTTTGTGAAAACCCTTATGCTTATGTCTTATCTGTAATATATTATATTTTGTTTCTCACTCCTTCTTGTTTGAATTTTTGTGTCCAAAATATATGTTATATGATATATAGCTAGCAGTCCAAGATGGAAGGATATATAATTACAAGAGGATAAAGTGGTCTCATTCTCAATCGATTAGATGAAGAGATATGACAAGAGTAGGATTCAAAACTCGATGGTTCAAGGACTAGGAAATGATTGTTCACATTTGTAGTAGAGGTATAGTTTAGTTTTATTTTGCCTTATTACAATATCAAGTAGATAATTGTAACAAGGTAAAGGTTAAACTTTGATAAACTCTTTCATTCGGATATAATATTGTAATGATTTATCACTTATGATTTCTATAAATTATTTTGTCATTATGGACAAATATTGAAAGACAATTTTTTTTTTTTTTACTTTCAATATTCAAAGGAAATCAGATGTATATACGTCCTTGTATACACGAGATAAAGAGTGATAAATATGTATATCTTTCTAAAAGTTTTTTTTTAAAAGTAAGAAGAATACATATATATCTCGTGTATATAAGGGGGTGTTACAACCCCTACCTCCCTCATAGCCTTTTGCTCTTTTCTTGTCCAAATCACCTCCTCCATTGCTCAAATTACTCCAAATCTTCACAAAACTCCTTGGTACTCTAAATTTCTACGTCGGTATCCTTGTTTCCTCCACATTCTGTAGATTTTCTTCTTCCCTAAAAAGCTTCATTTAAGCAACAATGGCTCCAAAGCAAAACAAGGGTAAGGGCAAGGCTTCATCTTCATGCCAACCATTATCTAAGAGGAAAAGAACCTTAGGTAATTCTAATCCTAATCTCTTTGACATTGATAGTATTATATGCTCTACCCAAGAACAAAAAATGAGATTAGGGATCCTTAGGAAGAGGAAAATTATTTCCTTTGGGTTCTTTTTTGTTGATACACTAGAAACCTTATGAATTTTTAATGATACATTAAAATTGGTAAGTAACATAGGTTGGAACAATTTTATAACTTTGTATGAATCAACCTATGAAAGAATTTCTCTTGAATTCCTAAATTCTGTTCTAATTAAAAGAATAAGAAATGCTGATAGTTGGGGAATGTCTTTTAGAATGGGCAACACTAATTTTACCATGCCTATAACACCCCTCATATTCTGTAATTAGTCTGAGAACAAAAATTAGATGTTATTCTGCGAGCTGCTATGAATAAAGTTTAGGCCTTGGCCATTTAATTGCTATAATTGATATTTTTCCTTACTAAGGAAAAATGATAAATAGGACTCAATGGGATAAATAATTAGAATGTTAATAATTAAATATTACGATAGTCACGAAAAAGGATTCCTGATTTTAATCGGTACGACAGAATGCATTATCAGTGGGGGTGTAACATCCTGTTTTTTTAATAATAGCTCTATTATGTAAATTTTGAAGTATAGAAGATCTGTTAGTGTTAATCAATGAATAAAACACTCTATGGATGGTTTATTATACTTCAAAAATTTTATTTTTGGGTTAAATTATAGAATTTATATAGATCTTTGTTGATAAGATCCATTTTCCGAGTGAAATATGCCTTAGAAAGGACTGTCCGAGTGAAAAAGGGACTCTGTTCTGAGTGAAGAATGAAAATTCCGAGTGACTAAGAGAAATTCCGAGTGAAAAATGGAAATACCGAGTGAAGGTTGTGTTTTCCGAGTGGAACATGACCGAGAGGGTTTATTCCGAGTGGAATTCTTGCCCCAGAGATACTTGTGTGTGAAGTGGACTGACAGAACCACTTCTGGGTGAAAGAATCCGAGTGACTCACCTTGGAGTGACTCACTGCAGAGTCAAACACCTCAGAAAGACTCATTTCCGAGTCAAGTACTCTCCAAAGACTCGTTTCCGAGTCAAATGCTTCTGAATGACTAGTTTCCGAGTCAATCATAGTCAGACGTTGCAATTATGACTGAAAGTTCACTGAGTGCCTTCATTTCTGAGTGAAGTACAGAGGAAAATGTGATTCCGAGTGTCAGAATTTTGACTGAGTGAACTGGAATAACTTTGTGTGAATGAAGAAGAGAAGTTAGTCTTGGGGATGAGATGCCGAGTGGAAACTGGTCAGCTGATGTGTCAATCCAGAATAAGATTCCGAATGAGTGAAGAATTGTGGGGGGAGAATCGGTTTCTAAAAGTTTTACCGAATGAAACCGTGTGTGTGGAGACTCGGATTTGAAATGAGGAACCGAGTATTGAAGACTGGGTGAATAGGGGACTCGGTTTAGATTATTTTGCCGAGGGAAGAATGATTGAATGATGATCAATAAAGATTATTTTACTGAGTGACAAATTTGAGTGCATGAGTCGGTTTCAGAAGAGTTCTACCGAGCAGAGACTTAAAGAGTTGGGTATCGGATTTAATTGATTTACCAAGTGGACAGCCGAGTGAAATAAGTCAGCTTTGAGGGAATTCACTGAGTGAAAACTATTTAGGAATTGAGTCGGTGTTGTAAGGAATTTCCCAGTAAGAACCGATCGGCTATTGACTCGGATTTAGGATAAATAGCCGAGTGGTAGATTATGTGGGTATGAGTCGGCTCTGACTGACTTAATTGAATGAAAATGGGTCGGTTTAAACTCTTATGCCAAGAGGGAAGCCGAGTGTGAGATGACTCGGACTTGAGTGATGATGCCAAGTAGACAGATTGAGAGTTGACTCGGTTTTGCTGAGTGAAAAACTGAGTGAAGAATGGCCCGTGCCGAGTGAAAACTGAGTGAGAAGGACTCGGATTTCCTTCTTTTCACATTACTGACAATTTTTAGTCAGCATGGGTAGGATTCCAGTCGGCTTAGAGGCTAACCGAGTGAATTCCAGTCGGTTTTCAGTGCCAGGAGTAACTTTTTGACTCCAATCTTATCTCTTGCGTATAGTTTAATATATCTAAACCCATTATGCACCCCTAGTATGTAGGACGGCCAGAAGTGGACCATTATAAGCCCACTTTCTTATTTTTAATACTCCATTATCTCCACTAACAGCACTAAAAATCCACTTATGGGAAAGTTGTTCCCTACTTATCATTACATTATTAACACTACCTCTGTTGAGAACCCTTAGAACCAAGTTAGTGAATATCTTCTTTCAATTTCTTCCTCAATACTCCTTCGAACAGAAGCCAGGACAGCAAGAGGCCATTTTCAGTCGGCAAACCAAGTAAGAGGGGACAGGATTGTGAATATTTATGAAATGGGTAGAGTTGTATGCTGTTCTAGGATTCCAGTTTTAATTTCGTATCTTGTTGCTTAATTTTAAAGCTGAAAACGTATGAATTTGACTCTGACTTCTTCATGAAAGTTGTAGATCTTTTTGTTATGTGAATTTTGAGACCTGATTCAACTGATTTGGATATGTATAGCAAACGTTATAGCCAAAATACTACAGCATGACCGAGTGAAATGTTTAAGCTATGTTCTGTGCATATTTTGACATTCTGGGAATTATACATGCATAATCAGCCTTTGATGTCTTCATGAAAGTTGTAGATATTCATGTTATGGATCTATAGAAAGTGGTTTCAAGTTAAAAAGATGCTTGTAACTCTAGATATGCTCAAAATACAGAAGTATGTTCATGATGAAAATCTGTTAACTATGAAATCCGAATCTTATTTTCAAAACTGGGAATTTTGTGGTGTGAATTAATGGTTGGTGTTTCATGAAAGTTGTAGATAATTATGTTAAGAGTAATTTAAAACTGGTTTCATGTCAAAACTATTTTTGTAACTCCAGAAACGTTGAAAATACTAATATATATACGTTTTGAAAACTCACCTAGAGGCAGTGTTGTATTTTGTGGATAAATGGTATTTCTGCTTAGAATTTGAATTTATGATCTTCATGAAAGTTGTGTATATTTGTGTTAAGAGTGATTTAGAACTGGTTTCACGCAAAAATCATTTTTTTAGCTCCAGAAATGTTCAAATTACTAATATATGTACGTTTTGAAAACTCACCTTGAGGCAGTGTGGTATTTCGTGGATAAGTGATATTTCTGTTTGGAATTTGAAATTGTGTTCTTCATGAAAGTTGTAGACAATTATGTTATTGAACTACAGAAAGTGAAATCACCTAAAAAGGATTTGATTTGCCCATGTTATGGATGTTTTACTAATGTATGTTGCTGTTGGGAATGCTGAAACTCACTTATAAAGGCTATTATGAATGAAAATGATATTTTCTCTATGGGTAATAATTTATTATTGAATTCTTGAGTGATTATGAATTATTATGAATGCTGTTGAGTATCATACAGTTTGTATATTGTGGTGGTGAATAATTATGAATAACGAAATTAATTTATATGTACATGAATGCCTTGTGGTTATTGACATATGTGGTTGAAACAGTAAATCCATGATTTTGTGAATTATTATGTGTATTGTGTCCCTTGAGGACTTGTATTTTCCAAGAGGTTTTGGAAATGTGGATATCATGGTATGTTAAATGATAAAGAGAATTAAAGGCATTCATGCATCATAAGCATTTGGACGCACCATGGAATTTAGGGGTTCCATGATTGCCTACCCTGGTGGGGGGTTACTCTATGATGAGTTTAAGCCCTGTTTTCACAAGAACCATGGAAGTGTAGGGATCCATGGTTGTGCAAATTCCTACTGGTATACTTATTTGTGCAGGAGCCATGAAAGTGTAGGGATTCATGGTTATGTTAATTCCTACTTGTGCACTCAATTTCGCAGGAGCCATGAAAGTGTAGGGATTCATGGTTATGCTAATTCCTACTAGAGTCTCTATGAGACTTTTTACTGTAGTATTCCCACCAAACCAAATGGATCTAGCATGACATCATTGACTAATTAAAGACTCATTAAATATAAATGAACTTGTCTGGCATATCCATCATATCATTATGATTTGTTGATTGTGTTTGTGCAATTTTATCTATTTTATACTTATTCTATATTCTGTCTCACTCTTACATTAATTTTTACAGTGAATGCCACCCAGAATGAAGAGTGATGCTATGGTTGATGCCTATGTGAATTATTGCTTGGATTTCGAATTTATTCTAATTTTTATGATTTGTAATAAATACAATGGGTTATGTACTGTTATTTTTAAAATCGTTTCCGCTACGTAATTATTCCTTGAATTTTATTATTCACGACTAGTATGCATGATAATATTCCGCTATTATCGACTTTTATGTGAACTCTGATTTTAATTCATGAATTTTAAAATGATCTTTTAAAAAACGCGAAAAATTTATTCGGAAAATTATACGGGACGTCTCAGGGGGAATATTTTTAGGGGTTAGACTTAAAACCCAGGGATCAATATTGAATATTTGACATTTGGTGGAAGGTGAAGGATGGTGGGGATGAGCTAATTAATCAGGATTTGCACCCGTTTAATGACCTAAGAGAAAACTCAGCTTCCGCCTAGTAACCTTATGCTCACGCTTCGCCATTTTCGGCCGAACAATTGCTACAAGTGTTCGATTTGAGCTATCTTGGACCCAAAGTCTTCGTATCGAAGCGTACTACAATTCTTATAAGACCCCAAAGTCCAATTCTAGACATACAACATCCAACTTTATTTTTAAAGAGTTCAGGTCCAATAATTCGCATCACCCTTGCACACCCCTTAGTATTTTAAGCGTAACTTTTGCAACAGTTATCATAATCAATTGACTTTTGTCCTCAAATTCTCATATCAGAATCCTCTATAATTCTTATGAAGACACCAAAAATTAATTATCAGCCTAAAAGTCTCAGTTTTATTTTAATATATTGAACCATAACCTTGTGCATCACCTAAATAGTATGCAATATTTCAAGTATAACTTTCGCTCCAGTTATCAAAATTTGACACTCTTTAGCTCATTGAAAAGATGAGAGAAAGATCTATAACTTTTATGTTTACTATTTTCCTAAATTACTGATGAAATAAATTTTAATTTTGAGACAAGTATCAACCCTTTTTTCTATACTTCACCATTCCACTCACCTTTGCCTAGCCAATGAAATCATCACCATTCAGCCACTAAACTAGAACCCTATTGGCTACAACTTCCACTAACTTTCCTTATAAATTCAAGGCATGCAAAGATTGTGATGGTTCAGAGTCAGACTAAGAAGGGGGGTTGAATAAGTCACAGACTCTTTTTACGGAAAATAAGAACCAAATAATACAAGTAATCAGATAAGTGAAAGCTAGAAGAAATCAACACAGAATTTATATTGGTTCACTTCCAACACAGAAGCTACGTCCAGTCCCTTTTAACTTGAAGGATTTTCACTATTGTAAAATCTCCTTTACAACCAGACCTGTGCCACAAGTATTCTTGACTCCAGCCACTTCTGGCTTAAACCCAAGTATTTTTTCAACAAGCCACTCTTGGCTCAACCCAAGTATTCTTTCAAAAGCTTCTTCACGCCAAATAGTGTTTCCCACACTAACGAGTTTTGGTAACTCACCAGACTTTTACAACATGTTTAAATAAAAGAAAGTAACTCACAAAACTTAGTGTATAAGAGATAAACAATTAAATTATACATTAAGTTATGACACAAGACTAGGGTCTGCTAGAGGCAGAACAGAAATGAGGATCTTTTCTTATAAGAAAAGAATGAACAAGAGAATTAAAGCTTGAGGGAGTTTTTAATGCAAGCTTGTAAGATCTCTATGAATGGCTCTGTCTCTTGAAGTTCAAACTTCCTTGGTATTTACAAAAGCTGGAGGATATGACTGTTGCTGCTTCTTAAAAGGAGATATAGACGTTGGAAATCCTTAGAAGGTGCTTGCCTTAAGCTTATTGCTATCAGACCTTGAGGAAGAAATAAACTCAAAGGGTTGGTAGAAGACTTTTTCAACTCTTTCACGAAAAAGGTTTCTTATGCATTTCCCATGAACAAACCATTCATAATCTATTTCTCGATTGAGCGTCAAGTAGGATGCCAGTGCTCTGAGGACTTTCTGAAATATTCTGACACAAGCTCTGAATATGATCAGTATACACAGAGGTAGGTACGCTGACAATTACTGCTGATCTTGATCTTGTTCCTTGTGTTCTTTGATGATAAACACGCATATATGATAAGAGCATGAATCCCAATACATCACTTAAATGGAATTTAAGAACGTTGAAAATATCTCTTTGATCAGAATGCTTCTATCAGACTTTTGATTGTCTACCAGACTTTTAGAATGTTGATACTCCCCATTTATTTCATAGTCTAAGACTCGTATCCTGAAAATACTTAGGCACATAGATTAGTCACAGATAGTACAGACTTCATTTCCAAATGAAAATACTTGATGAGCGGTATTAACAAATCCGATGGTATAAAGTCTGGGGTCTGGTCCAAAATAACTTAGAAAGAAAATTCTTTTTCATCCAGACTTTTTCTCAACAGATTAGAAGCCTACTTGTAACACTCATCGTTTCCTGTAATTGGTCATCAGACCAAAATATAATGATTGTTTTATGTAGTATTGTTTTGAGCTTCGACCGAATAGTTTCTGTGCCTTTACTTGTTTTCACTTTTCTTATAAAAATCGCTAAAAATCTATAAGAAGCAAAAATACAAAACAGAATGAACTATCCAAAATTACTGATTGGTTCAGATAGTATTAACCCTGGCTTTGGGTAGTTACCTTAATCTCCGTGGGACGATAAATTATACTACATTTTTATCGATTGGTGCGCTTGCCATAGTTTTCATCCTCCGATGAATTCGCATCAAGTTTCTCTATTCTTTGCTCATGGATATCTTCATGCATAGGTAGGTAAGAACCTCCCTAAGGTTCCTACCTTGTTTGGCATTCCAACCGTAAGGTTTTCTTGATGGTTTGGCGGCTGAAATTGTTTGTGAAAATCTTGAGAAAAATGGGTTTTTAATGGTGAAAGAAAACCTTGATCTTGGAACCACTCTTAGCCGTGATTTTGGCCATGCATCCTCTTTGATTTGATTGTGATTTTAAGACTTGAAAATGAATTTTTGGATGATAAAAAGGTTGGATCTTGGTGTCGGTCAAATGGTGTATGTTGTGTAGATGCATTGCATGTTGCAAAATCTCATCTTATTTTGGCTTGCAAATGATTTTTGTTGGCACTAAAATATGGATCTTCTTTGCATGTGTGAAACTTGATTTTCGGTGATTTTGTGAGGTTAAACGCGTGGCTTTGTGTTTGGTTTTGGTTAAGCTCTAGTTTTTTATAAATTGCATGTGATAATGCTTGAATTTATGGCTTAGGTGATATAAAGTTATTGCAAGAAGTAAATCCTAAATTTTTGAGCTTGGGGTTAAATATGTCTTGTAGCTATTTTGAACTTGTTTGATAGATGTTTTGATAATGAGAAAATTGGTATAAGTGTCTATTTGAAAAGAGTTACGAGAAACCCAGAGTGTCAACACGAATCCTTAGCCAAAAATGTGTGAAAATGCATATTTACAGAGGTATACGAGAGGATGGGCACACTGCCCTTACCTTGTAATTTTATTGCACTGATTGATATAAAATTTTAATGTGTGGGTACTCCCCAAGAGGATAAGAGATAGATGGGGGCAACGTTACACGGTTCTTGTTCTTAATCTTGTTATACAATATTTTAAAATAAGGAAAATATCACAATTTTGATGATTTCATGCAAATCTAATTTTTAGAAAGAATTGAAGTGAGATTTGATTCTATAAATCACGTACTTTAAAATTAATGACTTTTGGCTTTTGAATCACTCAAATCGGAGTTTTCTAGTAAAACACGGTAAAAATAAAGTTTCTAACAAAACCTGTGAAAAAGAAGTAGTTATGCTATTTTATTTTATTTTGAGTAAGAGACACTATGTCACTTAGTTAAGACGTATTTTCTTATCTTAACAAAATAAAACTCAAAGGTGATCTCACTCTAAGGTCGAAAGAATAAAGTTTCATAGCAATTTAATGTGACGGGACGACATTCGCCAAACGGTCGACATATCCAAGTTTTTCCTTAGTATCTAGTTACAAGAAAATTTTATGAGTTATCTTAGAATTTCAATCTTGAAATCCCAGAGTAAACAGTGTAACACCCTCTGTTACACCTTAATAAATAATAGAAAAATTCTTAATTTTTTTTAAAGAAATGATCGTTAAAAGAAAACTATCAGAATAGATTACATACATCATTTCTGAAATACCTTATAAATATTATTAAAACTTTATGATCCGGTCTTAATACCGGTATCCGATCTGCTATACATATTTCAACGTCTTTGATAAGTCTTCTACGTGTAACCGGTGTCATCGGTATACATCCGAACTGTAATTCCGTATCAGGCGTTCTCCCTATACCGGTTGTTCAGGATAACACCATGACATCGGACAATACACACGTCACTGTGCTAATGACAAGGATTGTTGCTACAGGGATCGATCAATAATTCCCTACACTACGAGCCAAATTTTGCTCACGGGAATGGTCAACTTGTTCCCTAATCCTAGTCTACATTCTCTACGCTCAATATAAAATAGCCACTTGACCCAATCATGCAGGTAAGTGCGCAATATAATAATGCTAATGGGAGTTGGTGGTTCCCCACCAACGAGTCCTCGTTAATCGAGCCAATCAGGTATATGAACTCACTTCATGATTGAAGTGGGGGATCTTCAGCTCTTTTACGACTGATTACTCTCTGAATACATTCCTTACTTGGAATATAATCACTGACTTGAGCGTCGGAGAATCTTTGCAGGTGACACCACCATTCGCCCACTTCAACGCGTTAGGTCGGTGTGAAGGATCTCCAGGACGCCCAGTCCGCTCTCTCCGCTCAAGGACAACGGATACATACATCGGATACACATACATCCGGTCTATTAGACGGTATTGACATACTATTCGTGACTGGCTTGAGATTGGATCTTTTGACCCCGGTCCAGGACAGATCATTGGCACGCCCAGTGGGACCCGATAAAGTTATTCCCATATCCTTTGACAGAGCAGGTAATCCACCATGAAAGGCGAAGCACAAGACTTCATGGAGAATCAGGCTGGAGATAGAGCCAATCCTAATGCCTTCAGAAAACTCAACTTTGATTCTCATGGGGGCAGCTCAAAGAAGATTGTAACTGTGTCTGATCCTGATCCTCGCGATGAGTTGATCAAACAACTTCAGAGAGAACTCGCTGAATTGCGAAGGGAAAAAAGGCAAAGCGAGGATAAAGAATCATCTCGCACGCGAAACACTCCCCACACAACTGATGGTGAAAAGTCCACCACTCTTCAGTACTCAAATATCCCTACGTTTGAGGGGGGAGAACAGACTCGCGATTCTGAGGATGCAGCTTCCCGAAGGAAGAGAGATTCAACAACAGCACCCCCATTGTCTTACAATCTGAAAGTTCCTTTTTCAAGGAGACTTATGGGCATCAGCATCCCCAAGCACCTTCAAACCACTCAACCACTTTCCATCGGAAAGTATAATGGTGAAACTGATCCAACTAAGCACCTTGATGCTTATGTGTTTGAAGCCATGTACTTGGGGGCTGATGAAGACGTGATGTGCCGAATGTTCCCTCGAACATTGTCTGAGGAGGCCCTCGGGTTGTTTAAAGGCTTGCCTTCTGGATCCATAGATTCTTGGATGGAAATGGCAGCTGCCTTTGAAACCCACTTTGTCATCTCCAGAGACGTACCCAAGACGTCTCATACCTTGGCTCAGATTAAGCAAGGTGAAACAGAGGGCTTAAAAGATTTTTTGAAGAGGTTTTATAAGGAGGCAGCCCTGGTTCCTAACCTCACAGAATCTATCAAGCTGCATATCGTTATTGAGGCATTGCAGCCCAGTTCAGCTTTCGCTCTTTCATTAGCAAAGAGCCCTCCAGCAACTTTTGAGGAGTTCAGAAAGAAAGCCTCAAAATACGTGAGTATAGAGATGCATTTGGAGGCAATAGCTACAAAGAAAAAGCCCCCAACACCATCTCCCCAAACCCAGAAGGGTAAGGAGAAGACGAGGTCAGAACGCATGGAGAGGCCATTCACCAGTCCTAAGGTGGATAACCACCCTCCTCGACCTCGAGAAAGGCACGTCAATTCCTTCAGCCATTATGCACAATTGTCTGCCAGGCCGTCTCAGATTCTAAGAGAGGTCGGATGGCCAACGCTCAGCACATATGGCATCAGGAGACCAGCCCCTATGAAAAGACCAGGAAATTCACGTAAGTACTGTGATTTTCATGAACAAAATGGTCATTCAACTGATGAATGCCAAGCTCTAAAGAATGCGGTTGAGACGCTAATTAGAGAAGGCAAGTTGAAGCAATACCTGTTCAAAGAAAAATCCTTTGACAGGGCAGAACGGAATGAGAAAAGAGAAAGAGATCCAGACGATGGGGATGACAATAACCCCAGTCCGGTTCGAAAGTTCTCTGCTGCAGAGAAGCAAAAAGGTGTTATGACTGATAATGCAGCACAGAAAGACAGCATGCCCCAGCAACAACGTCAGGGCCGACGTGAAGTTATTGACATGATTGCTGGAGGGTTCGCTGGAGGAGGAGCTTCAATTACAGCCCGTAAGAATCATCACAGAATGATTCTATCTGTGCAAGGGAAAGTCAAAGACAATCGCCCTTACAGAGGAGGGATTGAGGCTCCCATAATCTCTTTTTCTAACGAGGATTTTGGCCCAACCATTCCTGGTGGTGACGATGCTGTAGTCATCACTGCTGTGATCGCCAACAAGGACGTCCGAAGAATCCTTGTTGACCAGGGAAGTTCCTGCGATGTTATTTTTTATAATTGCTTTGAAAGAATGGGTTTTAAAGACTCAGACTTACAGCCTTACACGCAGGAACTAACAGCTTTCAATGGCGCAAAGCAATCAACTAAAGGGTATCTTGACACCCTTATCTCGTTTGAAGGTGAGCCAGGAGCCAGGACGGTTAGGTCTCGGGTGCTAGTGATTGATGTCAAATCACCATTTAATGGCATCATAGGCCGTCCTACTCTGAATGCAATGGAGGCAGTTGTATCAACCCCACATCTCCTTATCAAGTTCATTGACAAGGATAATGCTGTGTCATCTATCCGGGGTGATCAAGAGATGGCTAGGTACTGCTACAACCTTAGCCTCAACATGACAAAGCTGGACGCCTCCAATAAAAAGAGGAAACTTAATGATGCTGGAACATCGGCTGGATCTGTAAGCCTTGTCGACCTGGACCCTAGAGCGGATTTGAACATTGATCCGTTCAACCCATCAAAGCCCACACCGGATGGAAGTTCCACGGACATCGTCTTGGGAGATTCTCCAGAAAAGATCACCCATATCAATGACAAGCTAGATACTGAAATAGAGCAGCGACTGCTGGCTCTCTTGCAAGAGTTTAAAGACCTCTTTGCATGGACCGCAGCCGATATGCCAGGCATAGACCCTGAATTCTGCTGTCATAAACTTTCCGTCTACCCAGAGACGAAACCTGTGGCCCAAAAGAAAAGACGATTGGGCCCAGAGAAACAGAAGGCAGCTTGCCAGCAAACTGAGGAGTTGCTGAAGGCCGGATTTATCAGGGAAATCCGATATTCCTCTTGGCTTTCGAATGTGGTGATGGTCCCTAAATCCAATGGTAAATGGAGAATGTGCATTGATTACGTGGACCTTAACCGCTGCTGTCCAAAAGATCCTTATCCTCTTCCTAATATAGATCGGATGGTGGATGATTCCTCTGGTTATCAATACCTGAGCTTCATGGACGCTTATTCTGGTTACAACCAAATTCCGATGTGCGAAGAGGATCAAGAGAAGACAGCCTTCATAAATGATCGTGGTGTCTTTTGCTATACAGTCATGCCCTTTGGCCTGAAAAACGCTGGGGCGACATATCAACGCATGATCAACAAGGTTTTCGAAGGTATGCACACCAAACTTGTTGAAGTATACATTGACGACATAATAGCAAAGACACCGGTTGGTGGCGATCATATTGACGACCTACGCCAAGTATTCACCCGTTTGAGACAATTTAACATGAGGCTGAACCCAATGAAGTGCACATTTGCTGTCCCTGCTGGGAAATTTTTGGGTTTCATGTTAACTCAACGTGGTATTGAAGCCAATCCAGGGAAATGCCAAACGATTCTAGACATGCAGAGTCCTAAGAATCTCAAAGAAGTCCAATCCCTGAATGGCAAGGTAGCAGCTTTGGCACGATTCATGCCAAAGATGGCTCACAGGTCGCTCCCCTTGTACAAAATACTGAAAAAGTCCAAGAAATTCGAGTGGGGACAGGAACAAGAAAAAGCTTTTCAAGAGCTTAAGGAGGTGCTGTCCAAACCTCCCATTCTCACAAAGTCTGACCCCGAAGACACACTCATTTTGTACTTGGCTATTTCAGATGAAGCTTTGGGCGTTGCCTTGATAAAAGAAACTCCTGATGGACAAAGACCGGTCTATTTCACTAGCAAGACCTTGCAAGGTGCTGAGGTCCGGTATCAGAAAATTGAAAAGGCCGCCCTCGCTGTTGTTTGGGCCTCACGACGGTTACGTCCGTACTTTCACGCCCATCCAATTATAGTGAGAACGGATTTGCCACTCCGTTCTGTCTTAATCAAGCCCGATCTCGCTGGGAGGATGATCAAATGGTCTATTGAACTCTCTGAGTTCGATATATCCTACGAACCCCGCAACGCTATTAAAGCTCAAGTCTTGGCTGACTTTATTGTGGAAGTGACAGGGACTGATCCAGATTACCCTCGAGTCCATTGGACCATTTACGTTGATGGTTCTTCAAACCAAAGAGGCTCTGGAGCAGGTGTAGTTCTCGAAAGTGACGACGGAGTACACCTGGAGATCTCCCTTCGTTTCAATTTCAAAACATCCAACAACCAAGCTGAGTACGAAGCTTGCTTGGCCGGGCTAAGAGCTGCAATTGACATCGGAGCTTCTGAGGCGATACTCTGCAGCGATTCACAGCTGGTGATTTCGCAGATCTTAGGAGATTATCAAGCTCGCGAACCTCAACTCCAATTATACTTGAACTGTGTCAAGGAGTTGACTGAGAAATTCTCAAAGGTGGAATTCAAGCATGTTCCACGTGAAGAGAATACGAGAGCGGATATACTCTCCAGGTTAGCAAGCACTAAACGACCAGGTAGCACCACTACGTTGGTTCAAAGCACGCTAACGTCGCCCAGCATTCCTCTTTTCCCTTCTTTAAACGCCATAATGACTGACTCCCTTTACGGAGATACATGGATGGCTCCTTACATCCGTTACTTGGCTGATGGACAACTACCTACGGATGAGAAGGAAAAAACGAGGTTAAGGAGAGAATTACCATATTTCACTATGATTGATGGTAATCTCTACAGAAGGGCACTGTCTGTGCCCTATTTGATTTGTCTCAAAGAGGATGAAGTGCAAGACGTAATGGAGGAAGTGCATGGAGGACAGTCTGGACACCACGCTGGAGGAAGAAGCTTAATGCGAAAAATCCTCAGAGCTGGATACTGGTGGCCCATAATGAAGCAAGACTCCATTGACTTCGTCAAAAAATGTGACGCTTGCCAAAAATTCTCTAACCTTCACCACACACCGGCGGAAGAACTCTTCACATCCGCTGTTCCATGGCCCTTCTACCAATGGGGATTGGATATTCTGGGCCCCTTTCCAACTGCTCCTGGGGGTATCAAATATCTCATTGTAGGGGTCGATTATTTCACTAAGTGGATAGAAGCAGAGCCGGTGGTGCATATTACATCAGCCCGAACTCGTCGTTTCATGTATGAAAACATCATAACACGGTTCGGGGTCCCAGCACGGATTGTCACAGACAATGGCACCCAGTTCACGGATAGAAAATTCACAGATTTGCTTGAAGGGTTAGGAATAACCCAAATATTCTCATCCGTTGAACATCCCCAAACTAATGGTCAAGCTGAAGTGGCCAACAGGGAGGTGCTGAAGGGACTAAAGAAACGCCTTGGCAAAGCCAAGGGCGGATGGACAGACCAACTGTGTCATGTCCTATGGGCATATCGGACAACGCCTCATTCATCCACCAATGAATCCCCATATCGCCTAACGTACGGGGTCGAGGCAATGATACCTGTGGAACTGCAAATTGCTTCCACAAGAGTTAAGTACTTCTCTGAAGAAACCAACAATGCTAACTTGGCATCCGAAATGGATGTCATACAAGAACTCAGAGAAGACGCTTTCATCAGAGATCAAGCCATCAAAGCCAAAGTTGCTCTCCGGTACAACAAACGAGTCCAATCAAGGACTTTCAACGTTGGAGATTTGGTTTTGAGGAAAGCAAGTATAGGGAATAAATTCGCCCATCAAGGCAAATTAGCCCCAAACTGGGAAGGCCCATACAGGGTATCCGAGGTCACTGGCAAAGGCTCTTACCGCCTTGAAAACCTTGATGGCACTCCAATCCGAAACAAATGGAACACCCAAAACTTGCGCATCTACTATAGCTAGCTGTTTCTACACTCTCCTATCCTTATCTTGGATTGAATACTGGAGAATTTATTTTCACAGCTACGCTCTCCTTGTAATTCTTATTTTTGATTTAATAAGAATCTCTCATAGCAATTTAACTCTTTCAAGTTTTTCTTATGCTGTGATTTTCAGTTTATCCGGTGTACAGAAGCATATTCAGGACGGATGATCTCAGCTACTTATTCTGTAGTTGACGATGTAACTCCTCGAATATGCGCAACACACAAGAACATACTCAGGACGGATGATCTCAATTACCCATTCTGTAATTGACAATGTAACTCCTCGAGTGTGTAAGTATTGAAGGCCCAGATTGTAGGATTAAACCGAACTCTGGGTACGGTTAGTAAGTTTGGCTGAACACCGATGAAGGCTCGAATTGTAGGATTAAACCGAACTCTGAGTACGACTAGTAGGATAAACCGAACGTCGGTAAAGACCTGAGTTGTAGGATTAAACCGAACCTCAGGGCATGGGTTGTAGGGCTGGTCCTTCTTCAAGGCCACAAACCGAACCCCATTCGAAGACTACATGGGTTGTAGGGCTGGTCCTTCTTCAAGGCCACAAACCGAACCCCATTCAAAGACTACATGGGTTGTAGGGCTGGTCCTCTTTTAAGGCCACAAACCGAACCCCATGCGAAGGCTTGGGCGCAGTAAGCTGGTTTTTCTTCAAGACCACGCTGAACCCCAAGTGACGGGCACAGTAGGTTCAGGATTAGCCCTGATCTGAACCCCGTATCGAAGGCTCGGATTGTAGGATTAAACCGAACTCTGAGTACGACTAGTAGGATTAACCGAACGTCGGTGAAGAATCGTCATTGGGTAAAACCAAAGACCAATTGAAGAACGGCTAGTAGGATTCAACCGAACGCCAAATATGACATGGACAGTAGGATCAAACCGAACTCCAAACACAACAAGTAAGTTGTACTGAACTCCAGATTAATACTCTCTTATGAAGTTCTTTATTTGGAAGTTTTATATATTCTGAGTCATCAATTCTTCAATTGAGACCTGACTCATAAACTCCGACACAAACAATTCACTCGGGTACGCCACAATCTAAGGCATTTTCACCCGAAATCCCTCAGTCGGAAATATTTGAAGAGGAATTTCTATTTTAAATCCTCACTTTCAAGAACTCTCATGAGAAAACCTCACTCAAGATCATAATCACCCGATGAAACTAGGGGACAGCATCAACGATTCAACAAATATCTTGAGGAATGAACTTTCGTCTAAACGATCTCACAATCATTCCCCTTAAACCGTTCTTGTGACGATGATGTGTTCCCCCACAAGCGGTGATCTTATGAAATTCATCTCGCATGTTTAAGTCCGGTGTGGAGATTTTGTTTTACAATCCGATCTTCACTACTTAAATCCGGAGTGATATAATATACATGCAATCCCTCTATTAAAGTTGTTTTTCACTAAACAAGAATGGAGGTAAAAAACTCTTTTATTGATTAAACGAGAATTACAATTCGTGCAATAATCCGGAGCTGATCCCGGAACAAAGCGAATTTGAATCAATAAAATGAAAAGGGAAACAAGGAAGGCACTACTTTCTCTGGCTTGAGTCTCCTTCCTTCCCTTTGCCTTTGTCTCCGATCTTGCCTTCTCCTGTGCGAGAGCTTGTTCCTGTGCTTATGGGCTTCAGGAATGAAGATCCCATTGATTGGCCTGCAGGTAAATGAGCAAACTTATAAGGAGTGTTAGGCGGACTTTCATGACGCTTATCAACTATGGCCACCAGTTTCCCTTGATGAAACTCATAGAACGGGTCAATACCATTCAGATTAAGTTTCACCTTGGGATTCCGGTATTGAATTTGACGAACAGCCAACCCAAAGGATTCCTTGACTGCTTGATCGCACATATCCACAGCCTCGTCAAATTCCGCTTTTGTGTCCGCCAACTTTGAGAGCAGCTCCTTCTCCTTACGCGACCAATCTTCGGTTCCTCGAGCATAAACAACTTTGACTTCCTTAAGCTCCTCTTCCAGCTTTGAAGAGCGTTCCTTCTCCGCACAAAGACCGGAGTGGAGGTCGGAATTGATTTTCTTTTGGTCATCTACTTGGGCCTCCAACTCCTTGACAAGATGTTTTAGCCTGACAATTTCTTCATCCTTCTTATATCCTTCCTCTTTGGAAGCTTCTAATTTATTTTCTAAACGAAGGATGGTTGCCTTGTCCTTAGCAGCAGCAACGCTAAGGTCATTAACCTTGCCAACCAACAAGCTCAGCCTCTCATTCTCTTCTGGAAGCTTGCGAACCGATCTTAAGAGCCCAGATAATTCTGCCAGATGTTTCTGCCCGGCATCGCAAGCTTTGCTTATTTCATCGCTCATCAATGAGGGCTTCAGCTTGTACGGAGTCTCAGGAACGACCTCAGGAACAGAACCCTCGTATACCAGATATTCTGCAAGACCGGGGCTACTTTGAAGAGGGCGAGTAACTTTTGGTGCAAAGTAAGTCGTTATTGGCTTTGCACCATAAGTGATCCCGTCGCCGGGAGCATCCGGAGTGGATCCTGCATCCAGAGCGGATTTTTCCACTTTCTTTCCCTTTGAAGGCTCCGGAACAGCACCCTCACTTGAAATTTTTTGTTTTTTCGGAGAGAGTTGACGATCCGAGGTCCTTGAGGAACCGCGTTTTATCGTTTTCTTCTTCTCTCCGACCTTCTCAGCCGCAACCCTCTCAGATCCGCCCTCCAGTAAAGGAATATCGTCACCAGCAGATGAGGTTAAAATGATGGTCTCCGCTGTAGCTTTCTTCGAATTCCGTTTCGCCTGAATGTCATTTTCGGCTGCCACGAAATTCGCTCCAGCTTTGAGCCCCTTTAGTTTTTCCATCTCTAGAGACGCAGCTTCAATTTCAACTGCAAAACCAAACAACACGGTTAGAAACCAAATACTTCAAGGCATGATACGATAAAATATGAAAATTAGCAAGAAAATTACGCAGATATTCCTCGCGGGTAGACCACGATCCTAATAAACGCCTGCAAGAGAAAAATTGATGCGAGGCGGTGTAGGATTGAAGGGCGGAAAGAACGGAAACTGAAGACGGGCTTAGTTCATCCTCCTCAGTGTAGTACGCCTGGGAGGTCAGCAAAAAGTGTTCATGCGTCCAAGCCACTGGGAACTTCGGAATCCTATCTTCAGTTAACCAAAAAACTGACTCATCAGGGTGAACGCTAATCTTCGTGAAATAGGACTTGAATGAATGTCCGTCAACTTTGGCGGAGTCAGTGTACGCCTCAAAGTTGATAACCTTGGAGAAAGTCCGGAGGGATATCAAGCTCACTCCCCCCTTCTCTTTATTTGCACGACGGACCACTTGGGCAAAATAGAAGAGCATGGCCACCGTCGGCCTGAAGTTGAAGTGCTCCCCAAGCACTTCAAGAGAACAGACTAATCCCCATCCGTTAGGGTGAAGCTGCGAAGGAGCACAGTCCAGGAATCTCAGAACCCCCATCTGAAACTTCGAAAGGGGAAACCGCACACCAAGGTTCAAAAATAAAAAGTCATACATATACAAGGACCTTTCGTCCGGAGTATGACAAATTCGATCGGATGGCAACGGGGCTATCACCACGAAACACTTCTTGTATTTATCCTTCTTGAAGACCGTGAAACGCGGCTCCAACTCCGCTCCCCCCTCTTGAGCGTGAACTGATGCTATTTCACGAAACTCCTCAGCCACCCAGCTGAATGGACGTTTCTGTTGGAATTTCAACCAGTCTATCCGGTGTGCAACCACATTGCATAGGCCGGATTGGGTCTTCAAGATATACTTCCCAGAAGGAGATTCCCCTTCAGACGATTTCCTCCCAGTAGCTTTCTTTGTCACCATTGTGAAAGCTTTGATGCTGCGATAAAATTTCACATCATCAGAGAGATATAAATCCCCACTCTCGACACTTTCACTGGAGGAGGAAGACTCTGAAGAGGGTATAATCACCCTTCGCCTTTGATATTGCGACTCCTCCCTCTCTGTATTCCGTGGCCTTGACTGAAGGATCACTGGGATCCTCCCACCACGAACGCTAGGGTTTTGAGTCAAAGCCCTTCCTCCTCTTCCTCTAGGGCCAACGCCACTGAAGCTAACACCCTTCCTAGGCATTCTCAAATATTGAAAAGAGAAACTGAAAACGAAGGGATGGTTACCTAAGGATAGTGAATTGAAATTCACAGAGGCGGACACGAAGAACTTCTTGGAACTTTTGCAGAGGTTCGTCAAAGAAGCAAGAAGAAATGGTAACTGAGATTGCCAAATATGCCTCCTTCGAGGCACGAAAATTTTTCAAATACCCACTAAACACAACCTGTCGTTTACCCCCAAACGACTCCCCGTTTAGTGGACCAAAATTGTCGTTTAGTACCTCAAAGCGCAAAAATGCCTTCATTTTGTCACAGAACTATCGAAATGGGCCTATTAAAACCAAATACTAGGCCCAACAAGACTATGCGTGACAGTTACTAAGACATGCGCACTTAACGCAATAATGGCGCGCCCACGTGAATTAAGGCATTAAATGTCCAATCATTAGAAACATGGCCACCATTACTCGAATACCAAGGGTTGCGAAATTCGATAAACTTCTGATATTCTCATTGTCGAATCCGCCCTTAAAATCTCATCACTACGGAACATGGTTCCCAGAGCGGACACATACACTTCGATGTAGTCCCGAAATCCAGACGTACTATGATCAATATAGCTCATATGAGCAAGTCAATTACTTCCTCACATCAGCTAGGGGGCTAGTAGAGGTATTACTCGATTTTCGGATGGATGCGAGAATTGCCTAATCCGCACTCCCATGATTGGAGAAGAAATTCACCAGGACGGATGATCTCAATCACTTATTCAGTGATTCGATGATGTAACTCCTGGTACGAAGAACTCCAATAATCATTCCAGGACGGATGATCTCAATCACCTATTCAGTGATTCGACGATGTAACTCCTGGTATGAACAATTCTCATCATCATTTTGAGAAGTATTCACTAAATCCGTAATCCTACAATTGAAAAATGTCTCCAGGACGGATTATCTAAATCACCTAATCTGTGATCTGACGATGCAACTCTTGGTGTTGTGTACTTTTCCAGAACGGACAATCTCAATCACCCAATATGTGATCTGACGATGTAACTCCTTGACATGGTGTACTTGCCCAGGACGGATGATCTCAATCACCTATTCTGTGATATGACGATGTAACTCATGGCGCCATACACACCTCAAGGACGGATGATCTCAATCACCTGTTACGTGATCCGACGATATAACTTCTGGTGCTGTACACACCTCCAAGACGGATGATCTCAATCACTTATGAAGTGATTTGATGACAAAACACCTGGCATGATCAATTCATATAATCATTCTTATGATGGAAAATTCCGAAAGTCAGTCCGCACTTTCGCTTTCAAGTGGTATTCTCCCAGGACGGATACTCTTTATCACCTATTCTGTGATACAACGACGTAACTCCTGGCGTAGAAAAAACTCCCATCATCATCCTTATGATAAAGGACTCAAACACCACTTCCTTGCAGTTCCCTAAGCTTGGAACAATATTGTCATCTCCTATGAGAGCATTACGGATTAAAAGCAGTCATCCGTCCTGTTACACTACTCTACTGAACAGCGGATCGACCCATCTTTCCCCAAGAGAATTAAGAAAATTAAGGATCACGCCCCAAAGACAGGCACCTTCTCTTTAATACACACTTGGGGACATGTATATATTTATCCATTCTAAATTTTATTTGTTGTTTAATCTTCCGAGGCTATTATTTCAATCCGGCCTTAAGATTAATTATACAGAACGGATTAGAAACGATTTATATATACATGAAACGACGAAGACAAATTTCTTCAATCAAAACTCATTCATTGAAATGAAATTACATACAATAGTTTAAAATCCGGAGTTGATCCCGGTACACAACTATACATGTAAATGAAAACAAAATTACGGAGGAGGAATCTGTTCTTCAGTTTTTTGCGCCTCCTCAGCACCAGGCTCTTGTCCCCCTTCCTTTGGAACCTCCGCAGGAGTCTCACCTCCAGGAGCCTCAGCCCTTTCTTCAGAAGAGGGAACCTCGGACACAGGAAAGACGTAATCAGGTCCCATGGATTGACCCTCAGGAAGAGGAGCCAAACCATACAAGGACGTCGGTGGATCCTCGTGACGACCATCCACCACTGCGACTAACTTTCCCCCATGGAATTCATAGTACGGATCCATTCCATAAAGGTTAAGTTTCGCAGTGGGGTTGCGGTAGAAGACTTGGCGTATGGCTAGGCCGAAGGACTCTTCAACAGCCCGGCTGCATATGTCAACAGCTTCTTCTCTCTCAGCTTTCGCTGTAGCCAATTCTCCCCGCAACTTGGATAGCTCCTCACTAGACACCTCGGACTCCGCTTTCCTAGCCTTCAGTCCCTCTATCTCAAGAAGGAGCTTCTTCTCCCTTTGAGACCACTCCTCAGCATCAGCTTTATGTTTATCCTGGCTGCTACGGAGTTCTTCCTCCTTCTCTGCCACTTTGCCTTCCAAGTTTTTAAGATCGCCTTTGAGCTTGAGATTTTCTTTAGTCATGATATCTCCAAACTCCTTAGACTTGTTAAGACGATCTTCCATTAACTTCACGGCGGCTTTGTCCTTTTCCGAGGAAAGCTTGAGTTCTTTCAATTCGTCACTCAATTCCTCAACTTTATCGGCGTTGCTAGCCAACTCGCTGACTGAAGAAAGCATTCCAGCAAGTTCGGCTAACTGCCACCTTCCGGCCTCACACGCTTCTGTAATTTCTTTAGGACTGAGTGTAGGCCGGAGTTTGTACATCGGAGGAGGAAGAGTGGCTGGAGTAGAACCTTCATAGGAGAGGAAGGGGGTGAGAAACGAGGTAGTTGGGAAGGAGGTCGACTCTGATCCAGAAACCCCAGCAGCAGGATCCTCCGAAACCCTTTGCTTCTTGGACTGACGCCTCGCAGGATCATTCTGGATCTTTCTTCTCCTCTCAGTAACTGGAGGCTGACCCGAGGCTGCGCCAACATCGGACGTACCGCCCTCAACCAGTGGGATGTCCTCTTCAGCATCCGAGGTCAAGATGATTACCTCAGGACGATCCTTAGTTGAGGGCCTGGGCTTTACTTCATTTTCATGAGCAACGGATTTACCAGCCGCCTTGAATTTCTTCAGTTTATCCATTTCTGGAGTTTCCTGTTCAATTTCACCTACATGAACAAACACAAGATGTCAGCAACTACAAATATTCTATATATATTTGATAAAGGAGAAAAGATGAAATAAAACGAGAAGTACGCAAATATTCCCCCCGGACTCCGCTTGAGCTACTTAGCAGACGCCTACACGAAAAGACGTGACGACCTGTAGTGTGCGATTCAAGTGCGAACAACACTCTCGACGTCTCACGAGACAGATCGGATTGATCAGTGTAGTACGCGTGTGAGCTCAAGAGGAAATGTTTGTGTGTCCAACTCAGGGGAAATTTGTCAACGTCCTCTTCATCCTTCCAAAATTTTGGTTTGCCCTTCTTAATGGAGATGCGAGTGAAGTAAGTCTTGAAGGACTTCCCGTCAACCTTGGCAGAATCTGTATAAGACTCAAAGTTCACAAAGGAACAGAGAGTCCGGAGAGTCACCAGACCAACTCCACCTTGCTTGTTTGCTCTTCGAACTACCTGAGTGTAGTAGAACAGCATCGCTACAGTTGGCGTGAAATTGAAATGTTCACCAAGGACCTCCAGAGCCCGGATGAGGCCCCAACCATTGGGATGAAGTTGGGAGGGTGCACAGTTCAGGAACTTCAGGACGCCCATCTGGAGTTCGGTTAGAGGAAAACGAACTCCCAGATTATGGAAAATAAAGTCATACATGTATACAGAGCGGTCATTAGGGACGACGTGGCATATCCGCTCTGTCGGAAGTGGTGCGTAAACCCTATACCACTTTTTTGTCTCTTCATCCGTACTCAAAGTAAACCTCGGCTGGATCCGGGATCCCTCCTCATCCGCATGTCGGGAGGCCAAGTCCTTAAACTCACTGGACACTCAGCAGAAAGGCCATTTAGCCTGAACCTCCTCCCAATTCAGCCTTGAAGCAACTACGCTATAAAGACCTTCAGTTGTCTTCGTAATGGCACTATCTCCAGAGGTTCCCTCTCCAGTGGCCATTTGGATTATCTAAATCAAACTCCTTAATCTACGATAAGAAATGAAATGTCGTCAGAAAGTTGCAATCATTACTCACTGCATTTTAAAAGCAATTACAATCAGAGGGCGACTCTGAGAAGGGAAAGGTCACTTTCCACAGTGAGTAAGATCCCCTTTCTGAGCGACACGATTCAGCCTTAGGAAGAATCACAAGGATTCTTCCCCATGACTATTAGGGTTGCGGGAAACTGATTCCCCCCCCAGACGAAGCCTACTTTCTTTAACTAAGAAGTAGCAAGACAAAACAAAACCAGATCAACAAGGAAGAGATAGTTACCTCAGATGACAGTGATGAATTTGAGGAACGAAGAAACCCTCGCAATGTAGGCAGCAAAACTCCCTTGCAAAATTTCTGCAGAGTTTCGTTGAGTACACAAAAGCAAGTGGAACCCAGAATCCACTAAGTGTTCCTTTTATAGGAAACGAAGAGGTTCGGTTACCCCCTCTTGAAGTTGTGTCGTTCTCGATAAAACGCACTCGTTCACAAGTGAAACGACACAACCGTTCCAAATTCTTGGGCGCCAAAACGATAGCGACTCAACGAAGGGCTATCCACTAGGCCCAAAAGTTTCGAAAACTTCAGGCCCATTAAGCCCAAAACGACGGTTAATGAGATTTTCATCTCAGGCGTAATAATTGCTTGCCCACGTGATTAAAAGCATTAATGTCTAATCATGCAACGCAATTCATGCTTTACAGCCGTTACACGAACTTCAAGAGCTTTCAATTCCCATAAACTCTTGAAATTCTCACACAACGAATCTTTGTCTAAATCCGTTGTGACCGTACCGAAAGGTCGTTTCTATTAAATTTAGAACGGTTCTTTACGAACGACAACAGATGCTAAGGAGCTGTTACACACGTAAGCTTACCGATATTAAGACCTCTCGCAGGTTGAGTAGCTTATGTGAACAACTATTCAGTCCCTCACACAAGCTAGGGGACATATGATCCGGTCTTAATACCGGTATCCGATCTGCTATACATATTTCAACGTCTTTGATAAGACTTCTACGTGTAACCGGTGTCATCGGTATACATCCGAACTGTAATTCCGTATCAGGCGTTCTCCCTATACCGGTTGTTCAGGATAACACCATGACATCGGACAATACACACGTCACTGTGCTAATGACAAGGATTGTTGCTACAGGGATCGATCAATAATTCCCTACACTACGAGCCAAATTTTGCTCACGGGAATGGTCAACTTGTTCCCTAATCCTAGTCTACATTCTCTACGCTCAATATAAAATAACCACTTGACCCAATCATGCAGGTAAGTGCGCAATATAATAATGCTAATGGGAGCAACGAGTCCTCGTTAATCGAGCCAATCAGGTATATGAACTCACTTCATGATTGAAGTGGGGGATCTTCAGCTCTTTTACGACTGATTACTCTCTGAATACATTCCTTACTTGGAATATAATCACTGACTTGAGCGTCGGAGAATCTTTGCAGGTGACACCACCATTCGCCCACTTCAACGCGTTAGGTCGGTGTGAAGGATCTCTAGGACGCCCAGTCCGCTCTCTCCGCTCAAGGACAACGGATACATACATCGGATACACATACATCCGGTCTATTAGACGGTATTGACATACTATTCGTGACTGGCTTGAGATCGGATCTTTTGACCCCGGTCCAGGACAGATCACTTTATAAAGTAATTTTACATTCATCCGATGAAAATAAATATTAAACATTATAAGAAAAAGAGGAAACTCCATGGCCCAGAAGCAGTTACTTAATAACTTTATTTATTCATTGGACCACGGTATTCATACCGAGCTCCCTTTCTAGAACGTATTATATTTACTGTCAAGATTCTTCAATCCTTCCCTCCGAACCATCAATTTAAAACATATAAAACAAAAACACAGAGAAAGGAGTGAGAAATAGAATATAATATTCTCAAATGGGGCATAAGCAATAAAAGGTTTTCACAAACTAATATATAATAATATCAATCACAATCACAATCACACACACAATCAATTTGCATGAATGTTATGCAATATCTTCATCATAACTTACCTATATATATGGGCCCTTAAATTTTAATTTGCACTCGGCCAACCAGGAGTTTACACTGTTCCCTAAGTCCGGATAATAATAATATGAACAGCTCAACTGGCATGGAAACACTTAGAGACTAGTCAGATTGAGAAAGTTTTTATTGTGAAAGTACCGGACACTAAGGAGCTACCCCAGGTCCCCTCAAGCACCCTTTCACACCCTCTCATCCCAAGGCTCGTAATTAAGTCTCCTCTAATGTATCCTCGGTTTCTATAATCCGTCCCCAGACAATATCATTTTATTTCACTTTAATGATTTATGATGCATGAACTACTCGCGTATTTAATTGGTCAAGGCTTTTAGAAACTCAATTATTAAATACCTTAAAGGTTTACAACATCATTTTAATAAACTGTACATTTTCTCAATTCTCTAAATTTCTATCCTATAGAAATAAATTTAGTACAGTTTTCGAATCTCACCGAAATTGAGTTTCTAAGCCTTAAATATCTCAAAACTTTTATATAAAACTTTACATAATCTTTCTCAAATTGAATCTTAACAAGATCGAATTTAGAAATCTCAATTATTTCCAAATATATTTAGTTATTAAGTTGGAAAAGTAAAATAATTTTCTTTTGAAAATTTTATTTTATTAAAAGGGAATAATCTTTAAATCATTAACCAAAAATACTTAAAATTTTAAAATTTTTCTTTAATTCAAGATTTAATTATCTCAACATTTTTATAAATTAATTTTCATAAAATGACTTTTTTTAAATAAATTTATTCTAAATATTAAAAGTAAAGTTAATAAAAATAATTTCTAAGAAGAAATAAAAGATAAAAAATTTAAAGAGTAAGGTAAGAAAATTCTTACTGAGTTTTAGCTTTTCGTCATGCTTGCTATATGCTCAACTTTATATCACAAGATTATCAATCATAATCAAAAAATGTCAATCACAGTTAAACATTATCAATCACAAATATAATCAATCATAATCAAATCAATTAAAATAAATATCATTAATACATATCATAATTCAAAATTTAAATGGTTATTAATATAGTTGATTTTGAGTTCTTTTGGTCAATTCCTTGCATAGGTCTATGTAAGTCCATATAATCCAGTCCTTACATAGGTATAGTTCAGTCCATATGGCCCATAGTAGTCCAAGTCCTTGCATAGGTATAGTCCAGTTCATATAGGTTATAAAAATACAGGTCCTTGCATAGGTATGTTAGAGTTAGTTACATCAGATATTTAATTTTAAAATTTATTATAAATTTTAAGTTAAAGAGTTAATATTTTAAAATAATAATATTATTAAATTTAAAAGGAGTAGGGGACTCCTCCCATTATTCTTATGTCTTTTCATATTATATTCTTATCTCACTCCCCCTTACCTCTTGTATACTGATTCGTTATTGTAAATCCGTGCACGCCTCGTCTCCGAGTTCTAAAACATACCAATTTCATTTTAATATAGTTACAAGATGAAAATTAAGATTACTACTTAAAGCAGAAATGGTAAAATTTGAATAGTGAATAGTAAATAGTAAATCATGAATAGTAACAGTAAATAGTAAAACGTGAATAGTAATGATAAATAGTAAATCATGAATAGTAACGGTAAATAATAAATCGTGAATAGTAATGGTAAATAGTAAAATGTGAATAGTAAAGATAAATAGTAACAGTAAATAGTAATTTACTATTTGAATAGTAATTTACTATTGAAATAGTATTTTACTATTCAAAATAGTAACTTAAAATAGTATTATTTCCAGTATAATAATAGATTTCTAAAAACGATATGAAAATAACCCTAAAAAATATAAAAGAGAGATATTCTTACCTTAGGATTTTAGCAGAACCTTCTTCCAAAAAAATTTATTTCTCTCTCTTACTTCCACCACTATTTCACTAGCACTACTGTATTAAGAAAACTTAATCTGAAATTGTGAATTCTAAAGAAGAATTCTTTAGGTATTTATAGAAAGGAAAATTACTATGCATTCCATTATTTTAATATAAAAATATTGTGTATTTTTTGAAAATTCAATCCTGGTTAATGTACATCTTTTGAAAATTTCATACATGTACAGTGTTTTGCATAGTAAATGTCGGCTGAATTATTACACCAAATAGTAACATTTCACTCATTATATTTTAAATATTCAAAATCAGTCTTTTTTGAAATTTAGCGATATTATATCAGTCCTCACTAATTTTATAATAAGTAATATAAAGTTTAAATTTTAAAAATCTAAAATTTTCTGTTAATAAAAATTTATTAATACGTTTCTAATTTTTTTAACCAATTGGAAAAATCAAGATTTTTCTCAAACCGATCATTTTTATATAAGTCTACTTGAAATAGATTTTAGAAAATTTTCTTATTATTTAAATTTATTTTCTTATAAATATTTTTAATTTTAAGTCACTTATATGAATTTAAAATTATTTAAAAAATATTATTTTATTAAAATAATTCAAAATTTCCAAAAAAAATCCTAAACATCATAAATAATACATAAATTAAAAAGTTCTAAAGAACCATAATTTAATTCCTTAAAAATTTTAATATAAAAATAAAAATAGGGGTGTTACAAACGGAGCCCAGAATCGAATCATACAACGAGGTGACTTTTTCCACTAAATTGGTAAAATAAGAATTTTCTACTATTTTCGATACCTAATAAGTTTGGGGTATATCTAAATTAAATTGAGTAACACATAAAATTCGATAGTCATTGAGATTTTGAAAGGTTTCCAAAAAAATTTAATTTTCAATCAAGCCTTAGTCTTACTGCTCCCAAAATAATGCATTAGACGGTAACTAAGACTAAGCATATAATTTTGAAGTACGAGATTCTTTGGAATTGTAATAATTGATTCTAGGACACATTAAGAACAAGGACATCGGGTGTAGGAGTTCCTTCTAACACTCGTTTAACAAAAGATAAATGATTGAACAAGGAAAATGCATATTGCATATGATACATGAGGTCGGACGATGAGTTGGATTGTGGAACCTAAAGCAACAGTGATGGGTACACTGGAGTGCATGTGCATTCTGATCCCATGGGAGGATCTTGGGAGTACAACTGGGTTGGTCATCCAATGATTCAGAGTCACGCCCGAGGTTAGACAGTTCGCTGCAAACCTGGTGTGCTTTGACTAGGATGAGTACCACTATGACCGTGTAGTGTCGGTTCTGCTTAATTGTGATTATGATAAGTATATGATGGATCCATGTTGACTGGGACAAGAGTGTCCTTACCCTTTGTTGGTTGTGAGAACTTGGCGAGCTTCAGACGCTCTAGCATGGATATGTATTCCTCCCAGTAGACGTATTATGGAGATGTGACGATGATGATGATGAGACTTGGGCCCCATTGCATCATAACACTTAAAGCAAGATAATCCATAAGACACCTAACACATGCATAGCATACCATGTTGATGATTAACCCTATGAACTATACTTGTGTCCGTGACTATTATATTCCTCTAATCTTTATCCCGTATGAATATATGTGATTGCAATGGCCTGTCCTTGCATGGGAATTTATGGGTTGAGAGTATCCACTCACCCCTCTAGTCTTACTTGTGTGTTTTTCCTGTATGTTTATCAGCTGAGGATCAAGAAGAGCGTGGACGAGATCCTGAGTGCCTTCAGTAGTGGGAATCTTAGTGGATGCAGTAGACTTGGACTCACATTTTTGACCACCACAGTGATGTAAGCGACGAGGCATAGGCTATATTTCTTTTCATTATTTGTTTGTGAATACTTGTTGGGAGCCAATGTGCCCTATTCTTTATGAGTATGTAATCGACCTGGAGGATCAAACCATGTGATGACTTGTTTATTTTAATTTACGCTTATGAATATCACCGTACAAAAAAAACCTCTTCAAATTTTTAAAAATGGTAACACCTTAGTTAAGTGGGATACTCCGATGTAGAAATCTATCCTAGTTAACCAAGGGCATTACATCACTCTCTCATTTCTACCCCCTTTTGGTCGAAGATCTCTCTCATTTTCTCTCAAACTTTCTCACACTTTCTTTCACTAAAACATAAACACCACCCATCTCCACAATCCAGCAACCACTACCACCACCATGAAAGGCCTTTATCCAACCATTCTTAAGGAGCCTAGGAGCAAGGAAAAGGAAGAGCTTGGAGATATCTATTCTTTCTCAGAAACCGAGAGCACTATAAGAGTTAGGGGGAGTTTATCTCATTTTGGCTCATGGTTGTCTACATGCATGGCTGGGTAAAGATCTCCCTAGGATCCTTACCTTAGTTATGGTCCAAAAACAATATTTTTCCTAAAGTTCTAAGGTTGGATAACATGTGGTTTTCTTGAAAAAAATATGGGTTTTCATGGTGGAATAAAGCCCTGTTCTTAGACTATACCTTGGTCATGGTTTTGGCCATAGCGCTCCCTTGGTTTAATCATGTTTTTAAGCTATAAAAATACATTTTTGGATGATGAAAGTTTAGATCAAGGGGCTGGTCATGATGTGCATGAACTAGTATATGTTGCATGTTAAAAACTTTGCTTTTTCTTGGCTTGCATGTTAATTTTATGGCACCTATGGTTGAGATCTCTCTTTGCATGTGTGAAATTTAAAAACTTGGTATTTTTTATGAGAAAGTTGTGGCTACGTGCTTGAGCTTAGTGAAGTCTCTAAAAGTTATGAAATACATGTGGTTATGCTTGAAAAATATGCCTTGTGTGGTGTTATTTGTTGCATGCAAAATCTTGAAATTTTAGGCTTGATGTGTGACATGTATTGTGGTTGTTTTAATGGCTGTACATAGTGTGAAATATTTGTTCAAGATGCTATTTGGGAAAAATCATGAGAAACCCCGAGTGTCGGCATGAATCCTTAGCTGAAAACGTGCGAAAACATATAAATACGGAGGTATAAGGGAGGACGGGTACACTGCCTGTATTTTGTAATTTGTTGCATATCTTTGATATTAATAATGATGTGTGGGTACGACTCAAAGGTGAGGAGGTGGATAGCGAAGGTGTTACACGGTGATTGTCTTTAATCGCGGTTTACAACGTTCCAAAATAAGGAAAATTTTAACATTTTAAGATTTTTTATGCAAAATTGAATTCTAGCCATAATTTGGTTAAGATTTTATTTTATAAATAAAGGATTTCAAAAATTAATTACTTTTGGCTTTGGAATCACCTAAATTGAAATTTTCTAACAAAAATATGGTAAAAATGAAGTTTTTCGACAAAACCGCCGAGAAAGAAAGACTTGTACCCATTTTAATAAATTTGGATAAGAAATGCTATTTTATGAGTTAGAAGGTATTTTTATCTTATTAAAACAAAACTCAAGGGATTTTAACCCAAAGGCCAAAGAATAAAGTTCTAATGGCGTTCGCCAAACGGTCCGACAAGTTTCATGGAACACCCAAGTTTTATTTAAGTTGCTTAGCTATAAAGAAATCATAGTCTTTAGTAAGTCACATTGAAAATTTCAATTTCCAATACCGAGGGAAACAAAGCTCGAAATCAAATTTTACAATGAAGCAATGTTTCTGCTAAATGGTAAAATAAGCATGTTCTGTTATTTTCATGATATCCAGTGAGTTTGGATAGATTTAAATTGGTTAACTAATAAAATACCAATAGCCATTATGTTTTTACAAGATTACTCGAGAATTTAATTTCCGATTTTAGCTTTAGTCTCAGTGCTCCTAAAAAGAGATTTAGAAAGCAACTAGGACTTAGGCACAAAGATTCAATCTCTTGTGATTCTTTGAAATTGTGGCACTCATAAATTAGGATGTCCCTGACGTATTAAGGACAAGGGCAATGAGTGTAAGGGTTCTGTCTAACACTAACCTAATAAAAGGTAAACGATTAAATAAAGTAAATAAATACGATATCTGATACATGAGATCAAACAATGAGTTGGGTTGTGAGACCTATGATGGGTACACTGGAGGGCATGAGCATTCTGAATCCATGGAAGAATCGTGGGAGCATAACTAGGTCAGGCACCCAATGGCTCGGAGTCACACCTGAGGTCGGGCAGTCCGTAGCAAACTTGGTATGCTTTAACTAGAACTAGTGTCACTAAGCCAGTGTAGCATTAGTTACGCTCGAATATGATCACAATGGGTGTGTAATGGATCCATACTATTATGGGACATATGCGTCCTTTACCCCTATTGGTTGCGGGAACTTGGTGAGCTTCGATCGTTCTAGCATATATGTGTACTCCTCTCAGTAGACATACTGTGAAGAGGTGATCGTGATGATGAGACATCGGACCTCATTCGTATCATAAAACCTAATTAAAGATAATCCATAAGACACCTAACACATGTATGGCATAGCATAGAATGACTAACCCCTGTGAATTGTGTCTGTGTTGTGCCTGTGACTATAATACCTTACTAATATTATTCTGTATGAGTGTGCATGGTTACAATGCCTTACCCTTGCATAAGAATCTATGGGTTAAAAGTGTACGCTCACCCCTTTAGAATTGTTTGTATGTTTCCCTATATGTTTTGCTCGTAGAAGGTAAAGGAGAACGTGGACGAGATCTCGAGTATCTGCAGTAGTGAACATCGTTATACGATCGCGAGGAGCTTGAATTTACATATGTGAAACGTTATACTTTGGACTTGTGTGTTGACAATAGTTCTTAGTATTAGGACTGGTTTAGTAAAATGTATTTATATCATTAATGTGACCTCAGGATTTGGATTATGGATCTTAGGGCAATTGCCCCTTTTAAAAAATTATATAATATTACTATAAATCTCATCATGTACTGAGAATTATCTCGGGATTTATGATTTCGGTCCAGGGACGTCACAGTTAGAGACGTGTCAAGATCGAAGACCTCTCTGGCAACCACTAAAGATGTGTCAAGATCAAAAAGACTCTTTGCACAATTGTTGAAGATGTATGGCAATCATACAAACTAGCAATTATAATACTTAGCTTATAAATTGGACCCGGTCTGAATAGGATTTCTTGGGTCTTCTCTTTCTTTCTTAGTAGTTTAGGGCTTAGGACTTATGTTAGAATCAATCTTGAGGCCTTTTGAATTGTATTTGTTTTTAAGGTTTTTATGGTAGGGTTTTAGAACTATCCTCAGGCTTAAAACTCATTTTTCATTGTAATTTTAGTTGGGTCTAGTATGGACTTTAGGTTTTGGGCCTTACATGACCTTATTTTTATGTTTAAGCTACTTTTAGGCCATGTTTTAGGGCTAACTTAAAGTGAAAATTCACTTTCTTAGTTAAGAGTTAGGTTAGTTTAGCTTAACTAGGGTTAGTTTTATTTAGATTATTAGGCAAGGTAGGGTTTAATCTATAAATAAACCAAAGATTTTATTTTGTAGACAACTGTGATTATTTTAATGAAACTAAGTCTTTTTAGTGAGAAGAATTCTCTCTTTAAAAGCTAGAGTCATTTAGCACTCATGAGTATAGTCTTATCTTTGAAGCACCTCTTAAGTGGTCACTACACATATGGCTTATCTTTTCTTTTAGAAAAGTAAAACCACCTTCATCTCTCAAATCGCTCTTATTTACAATAAGTCTTCTAATTTTAAGCTTGTAGGAACTCAATCCCCTTTTCATCACATACATATTCTGGCCACATCATGGAATTTGAAAGAGAATGATTCTTAATGGAAAATGAAGCTTAAGATCAAGGAATTAGCCTTCAAGATAGATCTACCTCTCAAAGTGCAAGAGGAAACTACATCACAATCCAATTGTCTAAGAAGTTGAGTTTTCATTTCTTGTATTGTCTTTACTTTTTCAAAATACTTACAATATGTGAGACATGTGTCCACAAACGATTTATAGGTCCAAACTGTGAGACAAATAGTTGTATAAAGATCCAAGGGTAAGCTTCCTTCAAGTATTGTCATTTAAAGTTTAGTCATTTACAATTCTGCAATTCTCTTTGTCTCTTTCTTCCATTCTCATTCTTTACTTGCTTTCTCTTTTAAGTTTCCACTATTTAATCTTTTGCCACATCCTTTGCTTGTCTTTCATTTACATTCTTGGGAAGCTTTTTTTCTTTTTAAGACTTCAATCTTTCAAATTCTTTGACAAAACACTTTATTCCTTTTAAAAATGTATAAACAATTGAACATTGATAACCCTTTTTGTGAACCTTCGGGAAAACCATACTAAAAACATTGTTGTGAAACCTCTTACGAAAAAACACTTAGGTTTCTTAAAAGTTATTATATTTGCAATTTCATGAAACACTTTTAAAGTGTAACTTTGAGAACATACGAAACAGTAGTTTCCTTCCCCAGCATGTTTTCTGAAAGCATAGTTTATGCATATACAAAACGAACACATATTTTCCAACATAAAAAAAAAAAAGAAAAAAGCATAAACCGAATCATGAGATAGCTGCCGTATCTCACTCATCTTAGAACTTCTTATTTATCCAAAACCATCTGAAATTTGTGATACATATGATGATACACAAGTCTAAGGAGAAGTTGTAGAGCTTGACAAAACGTAACTTGCACTAAATAGGTTGAAAGAAAGAGAATATAAAATTTAGGGTATTCTTAACTTTTCCCACGCAACTAAAAGAAAACAAAGCAAAGCATAAGTAGAGAGGGGGATTTGCTGATGCTTGGTATGAAATGCTATCAGGTTTTGTTCTAACAATCAAACCAACAGCAACACACATTCCTAACATGGTTTTTCTTCTCAAGAGCGACCTTCTTCACAGTCAAATACAAAGGTAAAAGAAACGAAACGCGATTCGCGAAATCGAAACGGGCACAGTGCAAATGAGAATCTTCTCGAACAACTTCTTCACCAAAGCTCGGAGCTTCATAGGCATCGGTCTCGCTTCCTCCACTTCCGCTGCCACTGTCGCCACCGCTTCTTCTCCTCCTTCCTCTTCCTCCACCTCTTCTTCCGACGACAGCGATTCTTCTTCTTCTTCCTCCTCTTCTTATTCCGATGCCGTTATGGACGGCCGGAAAATACTGAAGACGAAGCTCTGCATCATCGGAAGCGGTCCAGCAGCGCACACCGCTGCTATATACGCGGCGCGCGCCGAGCTGAGGCCCATTCTCTTTGAAGGCTGGATGGCCAACGGCATCGCTCCAGGCGGCCAGCTCACCACCACAACCGATGTCGAAAACTTTCCGGGATTCCCAGACGGCATTCTCGGTGGGGAGCTCATGGACCGCTGTCGCAAGCAGTCGCAGCGCTTCGGAGCGGAGATCATCACGGAGACCGTGACGGAGGTTCAGTTCTCCAAACGGCCGTTTAGAGTTTTCACTGACTCCACCGCCGTCGAGGCCGAATCCATCATCGTTGCCACTGGCGCGGTTGCGAAACGGCTCGATTTCAGTGGCGCCAATGACGGCCCCGATGGGTTCTGGAACCGTGGGATATCGGCGTGCGCGGTGTGTGACGGCGCCGCGCCAGTATTCCGGAACCGGCCGTTGGCCGTGATTGGTGGCGGCGATTCGGCAATGGAAGAAGCTAATTTCCTCACAAAGTTTGGTTCCAAGGTGTACGTAATTCATAGGAGGGACAAGTTTAGGGCTTCTAAGATAATGCAAGGGAAGGTTATGAGTAATCCTAAAATTGAGGTGCTGTGGAATTCAGTGGTGGTTGAGGCTTATGGGGATGATAAGGGGAGAGTTCTTGGTGGGGTTAAGGTTAAGAATGTGGTGAGTGGGGATGTGTCCGATTTGAAGGTTTCTGGTTTGTTTTTTGCAATTGGGTATGAACCTGCTACTAAGTTCTTGGGTGGTCAACTTGAATTGGATTCTGATGGGTACATTGTGACCAAGCCAGGTAGCACAAAGACTAGTGCTCATGGAGTTTTTGCTGCTGGTGATGTTCAAGATAAGAACTATAGGCAAGCTATTACAGCTGCTGGCACCGGTAATTCTTGTTGCTTAAATATTATTTTTCTTCGTACTAATTACATTGTTCTCTAGAGGTTTTGTGGTAGTGCTAGAATATTATAGCTTCTTGTGATGTGGTTCCTGGTTTTGATGGCCTTGTTTTCTCCATATTATTTTGCTCCATGAAGTTCATTTTTAAACAATTGGATTATTTTGAATTGGTTTTGTTATAATAGTAGGTTGTGTCTTGGAAGCCATGTTTTCAATGTATTCCATTCTTATTTGGGGAAGACATTTTGTTGCAGAATAACATTTTGAATATCTCTCCGCATATACTTCTGATTGCTCAGTATTCCACCTTTTAGTAATCCATGTTTTCTGACCATTTATTTGCTGAGAGATTCGATAGAGTGCAGAGACCTTAGGTGTAATGATATATTTATGTAAGCTTACCTTGACCTCAGTTATCAACTCTATGATATTATTATGCTGTCAATCAAAGTTCTATTAGATCTTTTAAATCACTTAAATCACAGTGCCTCTAAATTAATTTGAGTAAGTACATTTATTAGTCTCTTGTTTTAGGAGGTGCCTATGTTTTGGCCCTTTATAAAAACATGTTTCTAACTTTTTTTTATTCCAATTACATGCAACTCTCACTAATGCCTCTCATACACAAGACAATAAATTAAAATCAACACAAACAACATGAGGAACAGCTTAAACTTCTGCTCTAACTTCTTCACTTTATTCATCATCATCAGTCAGTTCCTTTAACATCTCAGACTCAATTAATTGACATAAGACCCTTTCTCATTGTATAACAAAACAAAGGTAATTACCTTTAATTATTTTTAACATTATATATTAATAATTATTTATTATATAAAGGTTAATTATTTCTAAAGATTTAATTGCCTTTAATCATAGTCAGTCCCTTCAACATATCAGATTCAATTGAAATAAGGCCCTTCATTATACAAAGGTTATTATTTCTCATGTTATATATTAATGATTCTTTATTATATAACGGAACAGATTTAATTGCTATAATTATTTTGATTGATCTCCGTTACTATATTTCTCCTTTTATTAGGTTAGATTAATTTTCCTTTTTATATCTCCCTCTCATATATACCTGAGTTTCAAGACTAAGTTACAGTTACAGATAAAAAATACCTTTGTTAATTTTGATTCTTGCTTACAAACAAAAGAGAATATTATATCCTGGTGGGTCATGTCCTAGATGAACAAACCCTTAAGAGTAGTGTGAGTCACATATTCTGCCTATGAATTTTCCAACAATTCTAAAGATTTTGAGCAGTTAGATCCAAATTTTCCAACATAAATCTCATCCACTCCTCAATTTGATTCTCTTTAGCAACAACATCCTAGTCATTGTCGAACCAATTGATCTTAATCTTTAGAATTGTTGTAGAACTCACACTACCAAAGGTATTTTTCATTTGTAACTCAGTCTTGAGGTATATATAAGAGGGAGATATAAAAAAGGAAAATCAATCTGTCTTAATAAAGGGAGAAATAAAATAACAGAAATTAATCAAAATAATTAGAGGCAATTAAATCTGTTCCATTATACAATAAAGAATCATTAATATATAACATAAGAAATAATTAACCTTTATATAACGAAGAAGGACCTTATGCCGATTGAATTTGAGATGTTGAATGGACTGACTATGATTAAAGGCAATTAAATCTGTAGAAATAATTAACCTTTATATAATAAAGAAATATTAAAAATATAACGTAAGAAATAACTAAAGGCAACTAAATTTGTTCTGTTATATAATGAAGAAGGGTCTTACGTTAATTGATTTTTTGATGTTGAAGGGATTGACTATGATAGTGAATGAAATGAAGAGGAACCAAACTTTGATTAATGCTAAAGTGAAGAAAGAGACATATGTTATTAAAGCTGAACTTAGGAATTGTAAGATGAATATGATGTATAAAATGAAGAAGTTGGATCAGAAGTTTAAGCTGTTGTTATTCCTCATGTTGTTTGTGTTGATTTTAATTCATTGTCTTGTGTATGGGAGAAATTAGAAGTTGTAGAAAGTGAGAGTTGCATGTAATGAGGATAAAAAAAAGTTAGAAATACGATTTATAAAATTAGTCCCTAACATATTAAAAAACATGAGGAAATCCTTCCCCGCTAATGATATCAAGTTTGAATATGTGAAGCTCAAACAGGATTAGATATGCATGTGTGCTTGGCTACGAACCTGCTTTTCTATTTTTGGACAAAAGAATGAAGTCATTGAGATGGACAAAGAATAAACTATGAAGTAATCAGAGGTTCTTCAAAAAAAGGTGATCGGAGGTTAACAGAACCTCCATAACCAAAAGTAGAAAAATAAAACAACCTATGGAAAAGAGTAGTTGAGTAATATCATTTAAACAAAGTGTTACTTGATGCCTTAATCAGTTAATTTCTCTGCTAATCTTTGAGTGAAATCCTCTTAACAAGATCATGTGCTTCAACACTGAAGAAGTTTTATCTTCAAGCAGCAGCTATCCTAAAGAAACCCCCTTAAACTAAGTGTGCTGCATTCCAACCAAATAGTAGCATGGATGCACATCGCATATTTGCAATAAAAGTTTAGCATATTTACTTCTAATAAAACTGCTATAACTGTTTATGGCTTTTATGGTGTTTGTTGCTCTTGGTCATTGCACTTGAGAGTGTCAGCATTCAACAATAATATGCATGACGCAATTAGAATCTGGTCTATGTTGCGAAAGCATTATTCTCCCAAGGAATAATGGAAATCATATTGTTGGTGCAGGGTGTATGGCAGCCTTGGATGCAGAACATTACTTGCAAGGGATTGGTTTACAGGAGGATAAGAGTGATTGACTTGCTAGGTTGTACCCGGAGTTCAGAAGATACTTCATTAGTAGCAATGTTTAATTTATGTAAGGAAGGGTTGACTTTGTCTGTACATTGATATTAATCATTTGTTAGAAAGCAAAATGGAATGACATTATTCTTTCTGATATTGCTTTTCTGCTATGATTTCGTAATGTATATAAGTAGAAAACGTAAAACTCACATATACACGTTTATATGCATGAATCTGACTCTTTTAGATCACTGGATCGACTCATGTTTCGAATTTATTTACTTGCACATTGGTTGACTTCGATGCATAAATTAACAACCAAAAAAATGATGATACCACTAACTAGCAAGTTGTATTATCTAATTTTAAATTGTAAACCATGAGAATGGAAGTGATAGTTAAATGATTTTTTCGACCAACAAATTAGTTTAAGTGGGACATGTTTTATTTCTTGAGGTCTCGGGTTTGAAACTTTTGGATATAAAAAAATCTGTATTGAAAGAATTAATTCCATCATAACGTGGATGTTCTTAACTCGAATAAGATTGTCTTTAGATATAATTGTTATCCCACTTTTAGAGTAGCATTGATTGGGTTATAGTTGCTTTCTAATCATGTGTGGGTAAGCATATGTATACGTTTAGGTCTGTGAGATGCTTTTGTAATGGTTCGATCACACAATTTCTCTGTCTTTTTCCTTCTTTTATGCTATGTTTTTTTTTTCTAGTTGGACTTGGATAACAATATTCCATTCCCGCAAAGAGTTTCAATGAAAACAAAATGCGAAGGCTGTAAGCTTTATACACAGTAGCAAATTGTTAATAACAAGTAGGGTCTTGCAGCTAGAAACTACAAGTAATGTGTTCAGGAGTACAGGTAACAAGTGTGCAATGAGGACACTCTAATCCCAATGTTGTAGCCCAGATGAAGTGATATTTAGTTTTGATTTTTTTTTCAATCATTTTATTGTCATATCTTGTGTTGTATAATTCAAAGGAGGAAGTATAGTGTAACACTCCCATTTTTAGTTGTCTGCTTTTCTGAGTGTTTGTGTTTCCTAGTTGTGCCTATTTGTTCAGGGCTCCATGTTGTGAGGTGAAGCCATGAACTTTTTGCTATTGTCGAGATCTACATTCTCTTTCAACTTTAATGTAATTGAAAAGTGTGGAAAGTTGACTTACTCGCCAATTTGGGTTTTATTATGTATTCAATCAAATGTTTTGTGAACTCGTGGTAGAGTAAGTCATCCTGACCCTATTTATATTTGAGATTCTTTTAACAATGTATTTTAAAAGAAAACTTTACTGAGGGTTAGAATTTAAAGGAAAACTTGTCCGAGTATTCTAGAGTTTAGTCAGGTGATATTTAATTACAAAAAAAATTTATTTATGTGAACTAGTAATGCTAAGGCCATTTGGTCAAGAGTATCAAATCCTAACCAAACCGTTTAGATCTCAAAAGATTAGTTGCATCAGAACTAAATGAGTTAGAGGTTCGACAATATGTTTGTTGGTGTGTAAGTATTCATGATGTCAGCAACGTTTCACTCATGAATATATTTGTTTGATATGTATGAACATGATAATTTACAATCTAACTAAGTGTTATAGTGGTTGAGTTTGATTTGTTTTATTTATTCATGTTTATATATTGCCTCTCTGAAAGGGAAATCAAACCTTAGGGTAGAAGGCTCATTTGTTCTTGAGTATCTTGAGGTATTTATTGAAAGATGTTTCTAGTTTGGCTCTAGTAACTAGACCTATTTTGTGGTATCATACCAAATGTCACCTTAGAGTTGGCTTAGTTTTTGTCTTGTAAGGCGATAGTTGAGTTGTCAAGGTCTACGCTTGCTTTGTGTTTCCCTCACTGACATAATGCTAAGTGGTGGGAAGGTAGCTGAGTGACTAACCATGGTCTTAGGTGTTAAAGCACAAATCTAGAGTAAAATAACTTCATTTAAATATCAATAAATATTAGTATTTGGGGTGTAGCTTTGTTTCTAACATATTTGTCATAAAGAAATTCAGTTTGACGAATTTTTTTTGATTTTGGATTGTGTACTTAAGGGATTATGATGCCACGGGTACGTGTATGAAGTAGCAATGGTCCGGTGTTATTAACACGACTCTTAAGTACCTACGCCTATGGTAACAAAGATAGGTTTGTAAAGGAGTGTCCAGTGGAGACTCATGTTGTGCAAGTAATGGGATTGGATGTGTGTTTGTCATGCTTGCATTGCATACTTGTGTTTATGTGTGTGTACCATCCTACCTTGTGATTCTTACAACAATGGCCTCACTCTTGCGTGTTTGTTTTTTGAATCCTATGTCATGGTGGCAAGAAGTTGTAGTTTCCCTTAGATTATAGACCTTGCTTAGTCCGAACTTATCCCTTTTAGTATCTGGTGTTAAATAATTGTAAAAATGTATAAGTTAGATCTTGGTTGACGTTTGTATTCAGACAGGAGACTGTAATTCTTTACCAATTATCCTGTTTATAAATTGTTTTGGCACAAGAAACAAATGCTTAGGAACAAAATTTTTACTCGTGTTTTTAGAAAAAAAAATTAAAATACATATCTTTATATACGCAAAATAGAGTTTCAGGAGGAAAAAAACAAATTTTAATAAGTACGAGGGGATGTTACATATAACATCTCTTTCTTTATAATATTTGAAAATTTTATTTTTCTATCTTCATTACTATATAGAGGAAGTTTAGATAAGTTTGAAAGTGTGAAAAAAGAATAACCAACTGTAAACATTTACTTAAAATAATTAAATTTATTGATGATTGCGAAACAATGTAATATGATTTTATAAAAGCAACGAATTAATTTAATAATATTTTATAGCACAAGGACACATCGGTGAAACTCTATCTGTTAGCAAACATTTAGCATTAGCAGTCTCCCAGTAACTGTTGAAATGAATTTCCAACACGTTAAAAAGATAGTTATCAAAACCTACCAAAAGTTTTTATCTACTAATCTCCAATCCTGAAAATTTTAAAGGTACCAATCATTTAATTACGCCATAAAATAAATTGTAATTCCTAATTTATAAAAACAATTTAATACTCATGTTTTATTTCAATGGTATTAAAAAATATTTCTAAATTAGTAACTCAATTAGTTTAATAATAATTTGTCACTGTTTTCTAGTTTGTTTTTTATTCCAGCTCTAGACTTGTATTTTTTTATGACAAAATGATGGATAATGTGTTTTTCTTTTGGGATAGAGGATTTAAGATTATTCTACTTCTCAACTAAGATTCGCTCAACAAAGGTGCTTCAGGTGAAAGCTTGGGGTTTTTAATGATATATCATTTTTTCAGACAAAAAAAATGATATATCATTTTTATAATAAATATATATAATAATAATAATTGTATGTAACATAACTTAAAATTCTTTAAATATAATAAGCTATAGTAACCATTCAGACAATTTCTTCATTGATATAATTAAAGAACGTTATAATATCTATATCATTTATATATAAAATATAAATAATTTATATATTAAAAATTATAAAATAAATATATAATTTATATTTTAAAACATTAAAATAATTTATAATTATATATATATATAAATTATAAATTATTTCAATGGTTTTAATTTATAAATTATATATATTTTGTATATTAATATATATGTTATAGTTTTTAATATATAAATTATGTATATTTTATACATTAATTTATATTGTATATATTAATTATATATTTAATATTAAATGATATATATTATAACATTCCTTAATTACATTAATAAAGTAGTTGTCTCTATAGTTACTATGACTTGTTGTGCTTGAAGGGTTTTAGGTTCAACCCTTGTTACATGCAATTTTTATTATAATATATATTTAATATAAAAATGATATAGTTATTTAATATTCTTTAAGTGCATCTATTAAGCAGTTGCCTCTTACAAGTATTCTAACTTGTTCTCACTCCTAAATATACATAGTGTTTTTTAAATATATTGTAATTTAAATATACAAATACATATCTTATAAAAACTTTAAAAAAATTGAACATTTAACAAATCAATCAACATGATTAATAATTGAATAAAAATAATTTTATTAAAAGAATATATGAAAAATTTACTATATTTATTTCATACATATATAAAGAAAAAGTTAGATCGAGAAACATAAATTAATATATTTTTAATTAATTTAATTAATATAAAAAGTGATCTATCGAGATGTAATATAGATGTTAAAAATCATTTCAATATAGTTTTATATTACTTGAGTGTAGTGTGTAATGGTGTTATTTGATTAGATAAATATTCTAATACCCAAATAAGTAGAAATGTTAGTAAAAATGGTGACCATATATTATTTTTAGGCTTTATATTGAATACTCAATCATTGATATAATGCTAACCCCTTCAAATAAATTTGAATATGTCTAAGTAAATATTAAAGCAAAAAAATAGAATAGAAAGGAAAATGAACTAAAAAGCAATTATAAAGGTTAAACTCACTAATGTTAAAATGAGGTTAATGATCAAAATCAAAAGAAAAAAAAAAGAAAATATAAAGGAGAATGAACTAAAAAATAATTCTAAAGGTTAAACTCACTAATGCTAACATAAGGTTGATGATCAAAATTAAAAGAAAAATAAGAAAATAAAAAGAATGAACCAAAAAATAAACATTGAAATGATTTCTATAAGTGAGAAGATGTGGCAATGAAGAAAAGTGAGAATGAATATATGTGTATTTGCTTGAAATGATTTACGAATAAAGAAATATGTCAACAGAGAAATGTAAAAATTAATTCATGCGTATTATTTGCTTTGCAAGTGTTCTATATTTATAAGTGATTCAATAATCAAATCTAGATAAAGTTACTTCTCAAAAACATCACATGTTAAGAAATTATAATTGGTAATAAAATTGAAAGGATAACATCTAAGCATTCACGCTTCTAAATTTATATATTATAAATAAATAAATAGAAGTTATTTCGCACGCCATAACAACCACCAAAATGATATAATTTAAGAGGCAGAAAATGTTGAACCACCAGAGACTATTATTAACAAATCTACATCCCAGTTGAGACGTCTCTGCTGTTGCTAAAATTACAAATTAACAAGATAGAGATTACTACACACGAAAATACTACACACTAAAACAAGAGAACAACACACAACGCAAATGAATTCTTTTATTTTCCCTTTTCTGAAAAAATGAATAAAACTGATGCCAAAGATGCGGTTCCTGTTTTCCTCCACCCAAATTCAAGTCCCTCTGTACAAAACCTCCAAAAGAGAAAATGCCTGGCACGGAGCAGATGTTCAATAAGAAATAAATGCAGGCTTTGTTTCTCTATTTGGTTCTTACCGGCACGCTTTTGGGGAGGTGGATATTCTCTTGAAAAATGTCAACCATCAGTTTTTATTGATTCAAACCCTCTCCCCATATCAATAGTATCTTTGAAATTCACTCAAATCCTTTTGTCATTTTTGTTGTTATCAGAGGCTTCGATTCTCAGTCTCCAATCCAAGTTGATTGCAATGTTATCACGAGACAATTTTGGTGATATCCCTGCTAGATCTGTTGTATTTCATGTGGCTCTTAACAAGTTGGCCAGCTGCAATTGCAGACATAAGTGAGAGCTCCCCGGCAAGGACTGAACCAGCCACTATGGCAGCCAGTTGCCTAGAATTTGCACCTGGGGATTCTTTGCTAGCACCCTTGACACCAAGTAAATTAAGGCATGCTGACTGAGATGCGAGTTGGGTACCCCCTCCAACAGTTCCCACCTGAACCATTAAATGGATCTTGTTATTATATTCAAGCTAGATATGGGTGCAGTTGAAAATAAGTAAAGAATTTAATGAAAAAGATTAAGAGACAGGTTCAGTTGAATTCATTTACAAATAAATATATATACACGTGTTAGGTAAATATGACATCTATAATACTTGCTGCAAGGACAAAACTGTTTTCTAACCACTATCTAGTATCTAAGAAAGAATCAATTATGAAGTAAAACTACACTCATAACTATTGAGGGCGCATAATAATTATTCAAAAAGTCATTTTGATGGTACCTTCTCTCTTCTTTGTGAGTCTTCGGAGACAGGTGGACTAACAAATGGGCCACTAGCTTAATCATGTGTTAATAAAAGTATAAAACCATGTGTAATGGACCACAACTTGGGTCTTAATACAAACTAATACCCCACTAAAATCGACAAACTAATTTTCAAGACTAGAGAAATAATTGTACCTCGATTGAGGGCATTGTGACAGAAATGTGAAGGTCTTTGCCATCATTTACAGCTTCCATCATGGTGATACAGTGAGAACTCTCTACATTCTGAGCAGGATCTTGACCAGTGGCAATATAGATAGCAGATACAATATTGCTAGCATGGGCATTGAAGCCACCAAGAGCACCAGCAATAGCCGAACCAGTAAGGTTTTTAAGCATGTTAAGCTCCACAAGGGCCTCCACGCTAGTCTTCAATACCTTCTGTATTACCTCTTCCTTGATTACAGCCTCACAGACCACAGACTTTCCACGCCCTTCAATCCAGTTCACTGCTGCAGCTTTCTTGTCTGAACAAAAATTTCCTGGCACAAGTACGTGACAATTTCAGAAACTACTTTTGACATTGACAAAGAAAAATACAGGATTGTGGATGAGAAAAGAACATATGATGAAGAGTGTCATGGTTACCAGAGATTCCAATAACATCCATGTCAGGGAAGTCAGACTGAAGAAAATCAAGAACATTTTGAACCCCTTTTGATACCATGTTCATCCCCATGGCATCACCAGTGCTGCAACGGAATCTAATGTACAAATTCTTGCCAGCCATAGCACACTGAATACTCTGCAACCTGGCAAATCTGCTTGACCTGCGCACATCCATTTAACATTAGTCAATCATTAACAAACCTGTATTAATTATTAATTGTTATTAAAAAAATAATGGGCATAACTCAACCCAAAAACTAACTTATGGGTTAAGGACTGCCTCAAGTTGCATACTGGTTATATTGTTAACTGATGATAATTCTTAAAAACAAAAAGTGATGATGATAGTCCACAGAGGTAATTAAAAGGACATCATAGATGCAACATGAAAATAAATCTACAAGGCTCCTCCTGCCAAAACTGCAAAGGTACAACTACAGATTAAGCCTTATTAAAACCCACAAGACTTGTCACCATACTATTATATCCTAGAGTCCAACAGAATTCGCATTTATTCGTTAACTTTCTTTTCGTAATTTCACACAACCGACTTGAATTTTGAAATCATAACCAGCTACAAAGAGGGCTTTTAACATGGGAATATGAAGTTTTCCCAAGAATGGGAAATAGTATATAGAATTTAACTGTTTTCAGGATTTGACCCGTGCAGTACGTGTCCTGTTATTTTGCTACCTTAAACAAATAAAATCAAAAAAGAGGACTATCAGACAATTGCAATTGCTTCCTTAAACATCACAATCGCAGTTGTGGAACTATCGAGACCACTTGTCGGTTACTTTGGTAATCACAAGACGACAATCTCAACTTAAAAAGCACATAAAGAAACTTAAATCATCATTCAAGCAACCTGAAATATCAACATCAAAATATAAAACCGGCTGCCAAATCTGGACCAACACAGCTTGTCCCTAAAATATTTTAAATTTAATCTAAATCACAACAAAATTAGCATTCCTTTGTTTATTTTATCTCCCTACTCTTCTTCACACAACTGCGTTAAACTTGGAAATCATAACCCGTAACAATAAAAGAAAATTAAAATGCAATCGAAATTTTCGCAATGCTGGCCATAAAACATCACGATTTTAGGGACCTCCTCAACAACACCGCAAACACTAAAAACTTGGTAAAAACCACAAGATAAGATACTTTAAAAGTAAAAGAAAGGGACATTTTAAGACAAAGGAAAGAGGCGTACTTGTTGAAAATGACAGCAAGTGAATCAAAATTGAGAGGATCCTCCAAATAAAACTTCAAATCCCCAGCACGTTTTGCAGAGGGGAATCGAACAACCGGTGCTCTAGTCATGCCATCTCTAAGCAAAACGGAAGAAGCTCCACCCGAAGCATAAATAGCCTTACACCCTCTATTGGTGCTGGCAACAAGGCAACCCTCAGTGGTAGCCATAGGCACAGTGTACTCCTTCTCATCCAACAACAATGGTCCCGCCACTCCTACCGGAATTTGCACAAACCCTATCGGCATCTCACAACACTGTCCCAATATCGACTCGTAATCGAACCCATCCACCGGTAATCCCTCTAAGGACTTTCCCGTCATCCTCTGCACCGCCTCGTGCCGGATCACCGCCGCCTTACGGCAGTCCCTGAGCCGCGATTCCAACGTGTACGATGGAATCAAACCGGAGACCACTTCTTGCACTATTTCCTTGTCACCATCGGACAAGGAAATCGGTGCCGGTGGTGGAACCAGTGCGGTCACGTCCTCGATACTCTTCAATGGTGACACTATTGAACAAGTATCGAGGGCTGTTGGGCACGGACCTGGGGTTCGAGAGTCTTCCTTGACGATGATGTCATCGTCGGAGAGCTCGTCGAGAGAATTGCGGGATCCAATGCCGAAGAAGCCGAGGAGGTAAACCGCGGAGGCGACGAGGGTGACGATAGCGGCGGTTTCGGAGAGGGTGACGACATGGAGGGGGGTGGATGTGCGAATCTTCTCACGCCAACGGTGGAGGAGGAAATAGGCGACGGAGAAGAAGAGGGCGAAAAAGACGGTGTTTGTTAGGCAAAGAGGAAGCGGCGGCTGCGAGGAGTCGGTGCATCCTCCGTTAACGTGATTCTGAGTGTTGACGCGTTCGGCGGAAGGGGACGAAGAGAGGGTTCGCCGGCGAATGTCCATTTTCCAACGAGAAACTGATCTACGGAATGCAGATGCAGTAGGGTCGAGGAAAATGGAAGTGATTGCAAGGTTTGGTGAGAGGGAAAAAGAGAGAAAAAGGAGAGGGAGGGAGAGAATGTAGGGAGGGAATTGAGTTGAAAGGAGAAGCGAGAGTTTAGAAGGTTCTTTTATAGAAAGGGAGGTGCTGCCGCGACGCCCCGTCGCCCACGCGTACAGCGTGCAATCCTTCTTTGTCGCCTTTTTCTTTTTTATTATTCTCTCTCAGATTCACTATCCCTCCATCCAGATTCCTTACTAAAACAACTATCACTTTTAATTACTTAAACAAACTAAGCTCTAATCGCGTAGAGTTCAGATTAATCAACCTTAACCTTTAATATATATAAACATGTAAACAAATTCTATGTATGGAATTTAAAATGTTTAGTTCATGCGAAATATTATAAAAAGTTATCCATTTCAATAAATTTGTATTATTACATTGACAAATATTTAAATTAAATGTCAATTTTAGGGAGGGACTTAGGGCCCATTTGTTTAAACTTATTAAAAAAATGATTATAAAAAAGTGTTTTCTTTATAATTACTTTTTTAATAAGCAGATCAGAGTTGTTTCTTAAAATAAGCTAAAATTAGCTTATTTTCAGCTTTTGCTTATTTTTAAAACTTTAAACAAACATGTCAAAATTTAAAATAAGTACTTTATCTCTTAAAATAAGTTTAAACAAACGAGCCCTTAATTAGACACTTTGTAAAAAGTCTCTAACTTAATCTTATAAAATTTGATTAAGCTGAGCTTATTAGATAAAAACTCACTTTTTTAAAAATCTATTTAATTAAATAGATTATTTATCAGACTTTTATAAAAATATATATCAAATTTGTTAAGTTAGCTCATTTAAGTGACCTATTAAACATTTACATGTATGTGTGTTTTTAACTTATGTAACTTAGGATGGGTACCATGGAATTGGTAAGCATATCAATGTTCAAAGTATCTTAAAAAGGATAAGTACGAGTTCTAGATCCATAGGACATGTTAATGACACAGCAATTGAGTAAAATAAACTTATAAAATCATTAACCAAAACTTTAAACAAACTACATATCGTACAAGGTTTGTTGGTTAGTGAACTAATCTAGTCTGGGGTATACCGGTACAGTGGGTATCCGGTATTATAATCCGACCTCTCAGTGGAAGAGACCAGTTTCGTTGTCCTAGAGATCCTTCTCACCAGACCTTCGCGTTGGCGGGGGGAAAGGTGGTGTCACCTGCGAAGATTCTCCGACGCTCAAGTTAGTGAAGATAATAAGAACGCAGAGAACTTGAAAGATGCAATAGTAAGTTCAAAGTAAGAACAACGTAACCTTGCATGTGTATGAGAATATGCTATTTATAGTTGAACGTGGGAAATGAATCGTTGGGTGCAAGTGGGCCAGGAGGCTCTGATGCCGTGTGTAGCGTATCATTCAGAGTAGTTCAATACTCAGTGTACGATCGAGGGTAGGTCAATGATCAGTGTACGATTCTGACACAGGAATGGGAAAGATCCACCTTTTCCGTATATCGCTTATGTAGCTGTACTTTGCACCTTTCGACGGGTGACATAGACATCTTCCGCTGTGTAGGGTATCAATCGTAATAAGTAGTATAACCACTTATCCTATCGTAGTATAAGCGAACGGTTATGCGTAATAGAACAAAGAGAACGGATCAAGTGTCTTAGGTGCCATCTCGGGTAACCGGTGAAGGGAGAGCTCCTAGAACGGTATTTTGGTACTCCGGATATTGACCTGTAATACCGGTTGACCTTCTAGAATAGTCAAGACGACGTCATAGTATGGAGGCCGGTATCCGGACTGGATCAGTTAGTTAGAAATTAATTATATTAAAATAATAATTAAATTTTAAACAATAAGAATTGATTTAAATATAATTAATACAAAGTGTTAAGACAAGGTTTTGCTACACTCCTCCTAAGACTACAATTTCATACTATACATGTTTACACATTTAATATGCCAATGCAACATAAATATCACTAGTTTAGTCCCTTGGTGAATAAATTCTAGTTTTCTATCCTATGAATCTTAATCCCTCTGCAATTTATCAAAAAGTATTTGCATTCTGACTTAGCCTTAACACAACTAACCCCTTAAGCGTTATCCCTAGGAAAATAAGATGTTAGGAAACCATTTTAGATCTTGTTTCAAGAAGTGTTTCCCAACATCGATTATCTCTAAATTATCACACAATGGTCGTAGTAACTATATTCATATAGTATCCTCAAAAGTGCTTCCCAGCAATGACGTTAACATAGAAATCCATGACATATTCATCTTATATTAAGCACGCATTAAGCATAGAAATAATATCTATCATTCATCAAATAACAAAGCATACATAACATGTCAATACATAAATCCTTAGTTAGGAGATTTGCTACACCTATCAACTATGAGAGGTTTAGTCACTCATTTGCATGAAAGCTATTCCAAACAATAGAAATGCCAAATGATGAATTAGAAAATCATTCAAAACCTGTGTCCCTAGAACCTCCATGATGGTATGGATCACTCTCACATGTCACGACGTCTATGAACCTACTCAACATTGGGGCGACTAGCTTAACCAAGGAGTAGTCAGATCAGACTTGAATTTTATTTTATTTTATTTTGAGTAGTTATTTCTTTCAAGGAGAAGGATTCCGAAACAAGATCAAATATACAAAGGAATCAATTTGTTATCCTAACCTGACTAGACACGTCTTACCACCGCCAAGATAAAAGTCGATAGGGATTCATAATGACAATTAAAGAAAATTAAAACACAAACTATTTAAAAGACAACATCGTAACATTATAGCATAAAAGGTAGCTCTGAAGAGTTTTCCAAAAAAAGGCGTTTTGGGGAAGGATAGTAGGAGTGGCATATCACTAATATATAGTCATCCATCACTAAGTATATATATATATATATATATATATATATATATACATACATATACTGAAATGACATAATAGTGGCATGACGAGCATCAAAGCATAATCGTATATAAGCACGGTCCTTCTAGAACTACTCCTCATTAATAATCAAGACCATGTTGGTCAACTACAACACACAGATCAAACACCAACAAACCAAAAGAAAGGGTGAGGTCAAACCAGCATAAATCACGTGAAATCGAATGATAATTAATAACAAACAGAAGGCAAGCATACGCATAACCTATATACACACACACACATATATATATATATATGTATATCGATATATATATATATATATATATATATATATATATTCCATGTTGGTATAACTCATGAATAATTCATATGCATGTTATACAGTCGTGCCTACTTAGTCAATTATGGATGCAATTTTACTAGTGGCATGAATGCATGTTGGGCCCTGTCCACCAATATTATGAAGTGACTTTAGCTGATATTATACAGCTATTTTTCTTTACATGGTACCATAACCTGACGCCTCTATCCAGCACCCTTCACTTAAAGTGAAGTGGGAATTTCTTTATAACATATCACAACTAACCACCGGATAAACCAACCATGTCTCAATGTGTAACTGATGTTGGAACGCCACCTTTGGAGGAAGGATAAGTTCCTCTCGCCACTCTAGGGGATGGAAACCTAGAGATAAGAGCTTGTAAAAGGCCAAATGCACTCTAGCCTAAGGGGGAAGTTTACTCACACTTTATCATAAAAATTCTATTTCATTCAACTTCTAATGTGTTGAATACAAATGAGAACAAGCCTTATATAGGCAAGAGGGAATTTCAGCTATGCACTCCCTAATTGGGCTTCCACTAAGCTTTTAGGCCCAAATAGCTAAAACTAGGGGAAATGGCCAAATACAAGGCCCAAAATGAGGTATAAGACCCAAAAATGACTCTTTGACCATGTAAGGTCCAAAATCTAACCCTAAAATGTATAAAGCCCTATCTTACACTTAAAACCTATTTCTCTAAAATATTACATGTAAACAAAGCATAGGTCTTCAAGTGTTCCTCCTTGGGCTTAGGCCCATGCATAGTGGTAAGAAAAGTAGTTAGGGTTTTTTGAGTGATGTCTTTAGCTTTTTTAGTCCTTTCCCTTGTTAAGGGACCTTTGAATACCTTCAAACTCTTGTTTAAGGTTGTGATAGGATCCTCCTTAGCTATGTCCTCATTAGTGCCACAAGAAATCACATGCAAACCAATTTAAGACAAAATTTTGCAACATGTAAGGTATCCACACAACATGCATCATTCGGCCACACTAAAACCCAACCTTTCCATCATCAAATTTTCATTTTTCAAGGCTTAAAATCACAATCTAGATAAAGGGAAATTCATGTCCAAAGCCACAACGAAAGAGGTTTCGAAAACAAGATTTTCTTGCACCATCAAAAACCCATTTTCAACAAATTTTCCACAACAACATCAGCCATCAAGACATTAAGAAAATCTTGTATTTGGAGTTCCAAACAAGGTAAGGTAGGAACCCTAGGGAGGTTTTTACCTACTCATGCATGAAGATGTTCATGAGCAAAGAAGAGAGAAACTCCCCCTACCTCTTTTGAAACCCACAACTAAGAGAGATTTTATGCCTTTAAGATGCCTTGCCTCCTCCTTGCTTTTGCTCCTTAGAGGTAGCGGAATGAAAGCCTTTTAGGGTGGTGGTGGTGTTTGAACTGAATTGGTGATGAGAGATGATGAAATGATGAAGAGAAATGGTGAATAAGGGGTGAGTAACTTAGTGAAGTTTTGCCAAAACTTGGAGAGGAAATAGAAGCATGGTTTCGGCCAAGAGAATGGAAGAAGAAGAAATGAAAATTTGAACATGCAATTGAAGATATATATAGAGAAGAGGAGTAGAATTTTTGTCCAATAGGAAGTAAGCAAAGTGGCATAGGTGTCAGAATCTTATTGGCCGCTAAAATAAGTAGAATGCTAAGGTGTCAAGAAAACAGAGCTGATTTTTGGTTTAAAAATATCATTTTTTAGTTGAGAATTAGGAAATGTGTTCAACATAAAAGTTATAGATCTTTTACTTCCCTTTTTAACGAGTTAAAGAATATCAAATTCTGATAATGGGAGTGGGATATATGCCTAAAACACTGAAAGTTGTTCAAGGGTATACGAATTTATGGGTCAGCACTTTAAAATAAAAAATAGGACGTTTTGGCTAAGAATTAGATTTTGGTGTTCAAAATAGTTGCAGATAATTTTGTTAAGAAAATAACAATAAAATAATTGTTTAACTTCGATAACGGATGAGGGAGATATGTTCAAAATACGGAAAGGTGTTTAGTCAAATCAAAAAAATTATAAATGAATATAATGTTTTGCAAACTGGGCTTAGAATTAGGCTTTGTGATCAACACAAAAGTTGTAAAGGATTTCGATACAAAAATAAAGGATAAGAATCGATCAATTTCAATAGCTGTAGGAAGAGATATGCCAAAAATGCTGAAGGGTGTGCAAAAGCGACGTGAATTATTAGGCTCAAGCTCTTAAAATATAAAATTAGAGACTTGTGGGTTCAGAATTGGACTTTGGGTCCTTCACGAGAATTGTAGTGTGTCTTAATATGAATATGTTGGGACTAGAATGGCTAGAATCAGACATTTTTAGCAATTGCTCATCTAGAAATGGCAAAGCACGTGCATAGAGTCATCGGCAATTGCTCGATTTTCTCTTTTATTTAGCTAGATAGAATTTCCACTTACTCTAGCTGGGTCCCACCATTGTCCATTGTCCATTTTCCACCAACCACCATGATTTGAACGTTGACTTTCGGTTCCAGAGTCTAATCTCCAAAATACACCAACCGGTAACGTCTTTTACTGTATCAGCCAAAATATTATAACATATCTTATATAATTGTTTTTATTTACTTCATCTAAGGTAATATTAGATTATTTCATGCTCTAATTAATTCATCCAAATTAATTCTTTTTACTGAATAAATTCCTATTTGACAAGTATATTAAACACTGAAATTCATCGGCCGAATATAACATCCTTAATTTTTAAAATAAATCTCAATAAATCAAATAATATTTTGTAAATAATTCAAATTTTCAAAACAGAATTTGAATTAAATAAATACAATGTCAATTTTACAAAAGCCGACCGGCTCTTTAAGTTTACAAATAAATAAATAAATAAAAACACTCGGTATTCAGGAGCCGGCCAAGGCTTCTACCCAAATACACTCCGAGCAGCATGAGTGACTTCTCATATCATGGTTGGGCCCTTCATTCACTGTAAAAATAACAACTGTAGGGGGTGAGCATCAACATATCAAATAATAGTTATTGAATTGGATAAAAGTCCAATTAATAACTATATTTATAAAACAAAACTGATCACAATTATCATCACAAATCATTCATTCTCAAAACCGAGACATATACATATACTCATCATAACAACATGTTATTCTCAATAGCACATAAATCAGTGTATACACATACTTAATCAATGATCAACCAAAATGGGATCATTATTAAGTCTTTCAAATTTTGTGTTGCAACACTGGCTCCCCGAGCCATAATTCAGCTCCTCGCTGATCTGGCCGTTTTACAGGTACCAAACCGCTCTGCGCCCATAATGTAACACCGAGTACCACTCCCAGAGTGATAGCGGTCCTCTACTCAGTGCTACGGGCCAGCCTTGAGTCTCACTCAAAGGCGTCCGTGGTATATAGGAACCACCACAGGGTCTATGCCTTTATCAGGTCGTCCACATCGGGACCGGCATCACAGGCCCCCTGCAGTCCTGTGTGCGTCTCAATACAATTGATATATCAAATAATATCAATCATCAATCATTCACATATCAACATCAACTCATGTCATTCCACTCGGCATAATAACCAACATAGCATGCAATTATATATCATGAAAATTCATGAATATAATTCATATCATAATAATCAATCACATACTAACATCTTAAATATCATGAACGACAACATCACATATAAACTCAATATGAATGGAAAGTAATTAACATAAAGTATGTTATTTAATTGGGGTCTCAATAACATTTCATACATATATCACATATATCATATCAATAATACCCCAAATCCATTCATAAACTATCTATTTGAGATGTAACGCTCCCCCTACCTGGAATTAAAGAGTTCCAGCAGCCTCTCAAATATTATCTTGGTCGTTACTCAAGAATTCCGACTGGAATTGCACTTATGCACCAGTCCCAAGCTTTCCTCATAAAGAGAAGGAAATGAAGACTTAACTTTCTTCTTGCTCGTTGGTTTCCAGTAAAGATTGGGAATAAGAGAATTTTAGATGATAATTTCACTTTCAAAAGTTCTTCCATTAACCCAACAATGGAAGTATTTATATATACATGATTCATGCAGAAGAGACGTGAATGAATGAAAGTATTCTGACACACGTCTCTTTAATGATAATGAAAGGAATAAGATATTTAATGAAAAGGGACAACTCATCAAGAAAGGTCCCACTCTTAGAAAATATCTAAGAAAGGATTTTGCTAGAAGATGGAAGAACAGGATGACGTGGAAAGCATCCATAATAAAATATTTATTAATTTCTGACTCGGTTTCTGCGTATTCCGACTCATTTCCACATTCTGGGCATCTCTTTCCGAGAGAACTTATCAAAGCCTCTTTCTGCTCATAATTCCTTTATTCGGAAATACATCAGTCAGACATCCCACTCGGTTATACTTCTTTCCGAGTCAGAGTCTTACTCTTTCGTCATTCGGAAGTCTTCTCAACTAAAAGATCACTTGGAGTCTTGAAGCCCAATCCCTTTCTCGGAAATCATTCCTCTTGAAAAGATTACTCGGGTTAAAGGCTATCTTGAAACGAATCCGAGTACAAGCTCTCGGAGACTCTAGAGATCGATCCGAGCACGAATTAAATGAATTACATCTCGGATATTTACTCTCCTTGGAACTATTCACTCAGAAACACATTCATTCGGAATTAGAGTCCTTCTTTATCCTGAAACACTATTCCTTGAAAAGACTCGCTCGGTATGATTCCACTCGGAAAACAGCTTGACTTCACTGAGTAGTCTTCTCAGTCTGATTTCACTCGGAATTATCTCATCTTTCCCACACTCGGAAATGTCTTTACTCGAATGTTGTTTATTCAAAGTCAAAGTTCCTTCCTTTTTACTCGGAGTAAATCCACTTGAGATTATTCTCTTCCGACAGAAGCATTCATCCAAAGTCGGACTCGGAAATATATTATTTTACTCGGAACCACATACATTCTCACTCGGAAAATCTTATTTTTGACATTTTTCACTCGGAAATTCATTCAAAATTTCTCCATTAATCCTTATTAAATTATTTTTCTAAAAATCTTAAAATTTGGGATGTTACACCGAAGCCCAAGTTCATGTCACAGAATTAACACAAGCAAATTACAAACAATGAGGGGTGTTACACAATGTATAAAGTTAACGTACCCTACTCCCTATGATGTGCCAGCTATGAGCTCCCCCAGTTAACTAGGAAAATCTCCACTACTAGATCATCCTAATTAACTAAGGTGTCATGAGTTTGTAGAAAATAATGGAAGTTTTTTCTTTTCAAAAGGAAACCAGTGGTTCATAGTAGTCATTCAGTCACATGAGTTATACAGCAGGCTTTATACATACCCAAAAGTCATGAGCACGCAAGCTCTCAAAACAACTAAACACCATTTCAGAAGTATACCACTAGGTATGCTTCTATACTTGTTCTTGAATATATAGACACGTCTTCTTGTACACTTCTATAGACTCCTCCACACAACTTCCTTTCTTTACTACTTGCAATCCTGTCCTTCTTCTGCTTGTTGATCTTCTAAGTAATATAATGAAACATACACAACACTAGAGGGGTAAATATAGTACTTCCAACCCTATGGATATTCATGCAGTTGCTAGCTAAGTATACATATACCAACATCCATCATTTTATAAATAATTAACTTTGTTCATCATCAATCACATAACATATTAATTAATGGTATGCAATGCATGAGTTACAAGTCTTATGGTTTCTCTTTTATTATTGTTTCATGATACTAATTGGGCCCATAACTCGTCACCTCATCATCCTCATCACACCATAGTATGTTTACCGGGCAACATGATCAGCATCATGCTAGAGCAACTGGAGTACACCAGTCCTTCACAACACAAAGGGGTAAGGGACGTACAATCCAATATAACATGGATCCATCACCATATATCATGACCACTTCACAACCAGAACTGGTTATCCATGGTCCTTAGTGACACTTGTCCTAGTCGAAGTAAACCAGGCTTGCCACGAGCTTCTCGGCTTCAGGCGCAACTCCTAAACCATTGGGTACCCAACTGAGTTCAACTTCTAAGATCCCAGCGTATAGATCAAAACAAACATGCCCTCCAATGTACCCATCATTGTGGCTCTAGTACTCATCCTCCAACCCTCATACTTATGATGTATGTATGATGTAATGTCTTATCTTTTGCATTGATTAACTTAGTATCTGGTGGGGTTCTGATTCCCTTTGTCCTTGGTACATAAGGAAGAATGTACAACTCAAATAAAAAAGACTACATCAATTCTATATTATGACTTGTAGAAATCTTCCTTTTGTGGTCTTAGAAAAATATGACATTATAATTTCAAAACTATTAAGCATCCCTTGAAAGTAGTATTTATCTAATCTTGATATTCATGAGTACCGAAAATATGACTTAGTAAAATTTGGATGTTACTAAAATTAGACATAAGAAATAGAGGAAAATATGGTGTTATAAACTTAAACTATTTGAAATAAATTCTCCTTGTAAGATGTCATTTTATTAAATTAAATTTAAAGACTGTTGTGGGTTTTTAAACCAATATACTTAAAATTATATTTCTAGAATTAAATCTAGTTTCAAAATCCAAGTATTAAAATACTTGTAGTTTAAAAAAATAGTTTATCGAACTGTTACTATCTAGTCCACATACTTTTACTGACGATCGAAAATGTAGTCTCATCGTATATTTCATAGCAGGCTTGGTTTTCTTCGTTATTTTAAATAAGGAACTTTAAAAATAGTTATAAATATTTTTTCTAACATTTTACTTATTAATTTCTTAAAAACTTTACTCAAAAGAGTTAACGTCGAATAAACTTGTATTTGTAAAAAACTTATAGTTGTCCGTATTTTCTTGAAAACACTTTGATTTTAGTGATTCAAAAGCCTAACTGGTGTAATTTTCAAAATTATGCTTATTTTTAGTATCAAAAATTTAATTTTAGGTCCAAAATTAAAATTTCTTAATTTTTTCGGTTTTGTCGAAATCTCACTGATAGAGCATTTTCTGAACGTTCCTAAGGATAAAGTTGCTGATTCACGTTTCTCCTTTGATCTTTCTTCAACACGGAAGTAACACACTTCTTCCATATCACCCGCATGAATAAACAAATGAATAAACAAAACTAATTATTACAACTTTACTATCATTTTTTCACAATACGACAAAATATTTATGTTACATCGAGAACTCGCGCTAATACCTTTGCATTTTTCTTAATTTTTTAGCATTCACAAAATCAACATTCATACTAAATCAATACCACATCATTCATCACACGTTACTAGACAACAATATTCCACAAAATAATTTAAGCAGGAACTTTACTAAATTAAGACTATTTCTCATCGTAATCACATGCAAAATGTATTATTTTCTAATTATTTACCGAGACAACATTTACAACAAAATATTAGGTATATCAAACACTCTATATTTTTCAAGATTCATAAATCAAAAACATGTATCACACCAAGCAGCAAAACATGACATGCAACAGTAAAAGATAACATTTTTCCTACGTATTTTTCATATCCAATCATAAATAACAGACAAGCAACCAATTTTAGTAACCATACCTAGTTAAAAATAATATTTCTAACGCATGTAAACTAGCCAGGATTGCATGAAACCAATTTTCTCACGGTGCCTTAAACTAAAAATTTTTACAAAATTGTCTTCCATTCAAACTTAAGACAGAAAACTCAGTTTTTAGGCACTAAGACTCGTAGAGACCTTAGGGTATCTCTACCACCCAACACATGCAAATAACCCTGGAGCAAGATGGAAGAAACTCCCCTACCTTGGGTTTCATATGCACGTATCCCAAAGGTGTTTCAATTTTGCTTTTTCCTTTGTTCTTCGACTTCTACAACAGTTTCAAATCTTACGCTAAGCGCCTGAAACTCAAAATAAGGACAATTGTAACACCCCTATTTTTATTTTAATTTATTACATAAAGTTTTATATTAAAATCCTGATGGAATTTGACCATAGACCTTTAGAAGTTTTTAATCAGTATATTTTTTCAGAATTTATTTTTAAAAAACTTTAAAAAAATAATTATTTTGAAAAACAAAAAATTACTACTTGCACTTCCCCTTCATAATTCAGCCGCCTTCATGGGAAAACTTATTGTGCAATTCTGAAAATTTCAAACTTTGCACAATAATCTATATGAAATTTTTGATTTTTCTATAGTACTTTTATAATAAAATATTCAATGCACAGTAAATTTCTTTGCTATAAATAGAGGGGAGAGGCACTGAGTTTCTCGTCGATAATTGAAAACTTAGTAGTGTTGGGAGGAGAGTGCTAAGTGAAGAGAGGAAGATATTTTCCAAAGGAAAAAAGGTTCTACAAAAATAATAAAGTAAGAAAACCTCTCTTTTATATTTTTTAGGGTTATTTTCATATCGTTTTAGAAATCTATTATTATATTGCATATAATATTATTTTAAGTTACTATTCTGAATAGTAAATTATATTTTAATAGTAAATTACTATTACCAATAGTAAATTACTATTTATTTTTACTATTTACCATTACTATTCATGATTTACTATTTACTATTACTATTCATGATTTACTATTCATGATTTACTATTTAGCATTTACTATTTACTATTCAAAATTTACCATTTTTGTTTTAAGTAGTAATCTTAATTTTCATCTTATGCCTATATTGAAATAAATTGGTATTAATATTTCTAGAAATCGGAGGTGCAAAGCGAACTCTCTTTTAGTAACAATTCAAGGTAAAGGGGAGTGAGATAGAAAAATAATATGAAAAGACATAAGAATAATAAGAGGAGTCTCCTACTCTTTTTAACTTTAGTAATAATATTATTTTAAAATAATAACTATTTAACTTAAAAATTTATAATAAATTTTAAATTGAGTATCATGTGTAACTTGATCTGAAATACCTATGCAAAAACCTGGATAACTTATGCGAACTGGAATAAATCTATGCAAGGACTTAGACTATTATGACCTATATAGATTGAACTAAACCTATGTAAGGACTGGATGATATGGACTTATATAGACCTATGCGAGGAATGGTCTATAAGGACTTAAAATCAATTTTATTAATTTAAATAATCATTAAAAGTTGAATTAAATTTATGAGTGATATTTAATTGATTTGATTTTATTATAATTGATAATATTTGATTTTGATTGATGATATCTAATTGTGATTGATAATATTTGATTCTGATTGATGATATCTAATTGTGATCGATAATATTTGATTGATAATATTTAACTGTGATTGATAATAATTGATTCTGATTGATGATTTTGTGATGTGGAGTTTGAGCATATCGCAAGCATGATAGAAAGCTAAAACTCAGTAAGAATTTTTTTTATCTTACTCTTTAAATTTTTATTCTAAGAGGAAGTATTTTATAATCATTTTAGTCTTTTATTTCTTCTTAGAAATTATTTTCATTAATTTTACTTTTAATCTTTAGAATAAAAAAATCTAGTATTTATTTCATAAAGAAGCCATTTTATGAAAATTAATTTATAAAAAGGTTGAGATAATTAATTCTTGAATTAAAGAAAATTTTATAATTTTAAGTATTTTTAGTTAATGAATTAAGAATTATTTTTTTGTTTAATAAAATAAAATTTACAAAAGTAAATTATTTTATTTTCTTTCCAACTTAATAACTAAAGATATTTAGAAATAATTGAGATTTCTAAATTTGATCTTGCTAAGATTTAATTTGAGAAAGATTATGTAAAGTTTTATATAGAAAGTTTTGAGATATTTAAGGTTTGGAAACTCAATTTTGGTGAGATTTGAATTTGAAAACTGTACCAAATTTATTTCTGTATGACAGAAATTCAGAGAAGAAATTAAGGAAATATATAGTTTATTAAGATGATATTGTAAACCTTTATGGTATTTAATAATTGAGTTTCTAAAAGCCTTAACCAACTAAATACGCGAGTAGTTCATGCATCATGAATCATTAAAGTGAAATAAAATGATATTATTTGGGGACAGATTATAGAGACCGATGATACATTAGAGGAGGCTTAATTGTGAGCCTTGGGATGAAAGGGTGTGAAAGGGTGCTTCAGGGGACCTAGGGTAGCTCCCTAGCGTCGGGTACTTTCACAATAAAAACCTTCTCAATCTGACTAGTCTCTAAGTGTTTCCATGCCAGTTGAGCTATTTATGTTATTATTATCCGGACTTATGGAACAGTGTAAACTCCTGGTTGGCCTAGTGCAAAGTTATGATGAAGATATTGCATAACATTCATGCACTCATAATTGATTGTGTATGTGATTGTGATTGATATTATATATTAGTTTGTGAAAACCCTTTATTGCTTATGCCCCATTTGAGAATATTATATTTTGTTTCTCACTTTTTTCTCAATGTTTTTGTTTCATATGTTTTAAATTGATGGTTCAGAGGGAAGGATCGAAGAATCTCGACAGTAAATATAGCACGTTCTAAAAAGGGAGCTCGGTATGAATACCGTGGTCCAATGAATAAATAATGTTATTAAGTAACTGTTTCTGGGCCATGGAGTTTCCTCCCTTTCTTATAATGTTTAATATTTATTTTCTTAGGATGAATGTAAAATTACTTTATAAAGTTTTAATAATATTTATGAGGTATTTTAGAAATGTTATGTGTAATTTATTCCGATAGTTTCTTCTTAACAATCATATCTTTAGTAAAAAAAAATTACGAATTTTCTTAGAATTTATTAAGATGAAACAGAGGGCGTTACAACAATGACCTTTTTAATGGCTATGGTCGTGAGTATGAAATGGGAAAATGGAACCTTTAGCTTCTAGAATTGCATGCAACACATCAAACTCGTCATGCATGTAATAAAAGGCAAGAATCAAATAAGGAAAAGCTCATGGAGCTCTCAGTTAAGAAGAGAAGTGGAAAGACAAGGGTTTTTACCTTAGGATCTTCACATGCATGGCATGTTCAAGGCAAGGCCATGGCATGCATGCTCTCCTTAGGTGTTGGTTGTGAGTTTTGGTGGTAAAGTGGAGCCCTGGTTGCACGATGGTTGTGGAAGAAGACTCCTTGCACTAAGATCCTTGCATGCATGGAGAGGATGAAGATGATGACACCAAGAGGATGGAATGGTGCTTGGGAAATGGTGAGGTTGAGTTATAGTGGTCGTATGGTGTTGTTAATAGTCTCGGGTGGTGGATAGAGGAAGAAAAGTAAAGAGAGAAATGACAAAGTATTTTGGCTGGAAATTTGAATAAAATTCTAATGGTAAATGTCTTTGAAATTCACAACAATGCGCACAAGATAATGGCAAGGAATTTGGTCTAAGAATCTAATGGAAATGACTTTGCATTTACGACAATGTGGCAAAGAAATTAGTAAGATTTTTTTTATCAATGGTACAAGTGTAAGCAGGGAAATAAGCATGAATAATTAGTGGGATTTTAGCCATTCATATTTGGCTAAGTCATGTGCATGGTATGCTTAAGGTGGCAACCCAATGAGAAGGCTTGCAACTTGTCGCGACCTGGATCGCGACGGCGTGGCGAGAGGGAAAAACCTCGTGTGAAACAGGGAGTCGCCACCAACGTTTTTATCCATAGGAAAAACATTGGGAAAAAACTAAGTTCAGTGAAAGCACTGGTTTAAAAAATGAGATTCAAGTTCGGGAGTCGGTTACGAGTAGGGAAGGTATTAGCACCCTACATCGCCTGTCAGAAACAGTACCAAAATTGAAAGCGTAATATAAATAGCCTTAAATAAAACATGGTTTCTTCCTTTTTTTGTGTATTTTTATTTGAAAACGATGGAATGGAGTAGAGAACTGTACAAACATAGAATGTTGAAGCGAGGTCAACGGGACGTTTCATTCGAATTAAACTCGACTTCGATATGTGACAGAAAGGGGAAGAGAATGCAAATAAGACGTCACGCCTAAATTAGACATCCTCGAATAAAAAAAGACAGGGATAGGAAAGAGATAAGCGGGACGTCTCGTCTTAAGTATCTCTTCCCTATGAATCATGGCGAGGCTCGAGCAAAAACTAGGGGGAAATCAACAAGACGTCACGTCTAAATTGATTTTCACGGAAGCGACAAAAAAAAAACACTTATGAAAGAACATGAAAGTGAGGAAATAAATCAGTAAAAAGAAGCAAGAAAGATGGGCCCGACAGGAGTTGAGGTCCTACTCCTACGTATTCTTGAATTATCAAGAAATCAGGGTTACGTAGTTCTGAGTGTTTTTTTTTAGGAAAAGATTGGGAAAATGTTGGTGGGTATCATTTTGGTGAGGAACCCATACAAGACGAAGTTCTTCGCACGTGTACGGATCCTATAGAGGTTGTGTAGACGGAAGTATTTTCCGTACGACACTGACTAAAAATGATTTGTTTCTTTTTTTTAATTTTATTTAGATTTGAAAGAAGACATAGGAAACATTTATTTCCCTTTATTATATTTTTACTACGAAGCAAAGGAGGGAAGGTAGCAGAAGCTACAAGAGAGAAAGGGAAACAGTGAGTTCTGAAAAGAGAGGGAAAAACGAGCAAAAACTGAGTGGGAGAAGAGAAAACCGAGTGAAAATGGAAAAACCGAGTTAAAAATGGGAAAACCAAGTGAAAATGGAAAAAACCGAGTGAGAAATAAAAGTACCGAGTGAAAATTGAAATTACCGAGTGAGAAATAAAAGTACCGAGTGAAAATTGAAATTACCGAGTGAGAAATAAAAGTACCGAGTGAAAAGAGGAATACCGAGTGATGGAATAAGAAACTGCAGAGTGGGTCAGCAACTGACTGAAGGTGGAAGGGACCGACCGAGTGAGAAAGGCAGTGGGGGGTTGAGGAGTTTGAAGGTGCTTGGAGGGAAAGGAGACGGTGTGGTATGAAGAGAGAGGAGGAGGGATAGTGAGATTTGAAGGACGGTTGATGTGGGAGCTATACGGTATAGGTGAGGAGAAGGAGGTGTGGGGGCTGTTGGAGAGGGCTGTGAAGAATAAGGACGGTGTTATGGGTTAAAGAGGGAGCTGGAGGGTGTTTGGTTGCTGTGAGGGGCTGGACGGTGTGAGGGAGAGAGAGAATGAAGGTGAACTCTGGCAGAGTTTTCTCTTAATGAATGCCTTCGGTCCCCTTCAAAGCTTCAACCCTTGTCTATTTATAGGCTTTTTCGAGTGGAAGGCCAACTCAGGCTTCCACTCCGAGTGGAAGGCCAGCTCAGGCTTCCACTCAGGCCTGGTAGTGGGGGACAGCGGCTGGTGGGAATTTTTAATTCCTCCACTTCCGCCCCTGTCTGCCACCCCCAGGATTCCTGGATCCACTTGGGTGGTGGAATCCAAGTCAGCACGGGCGAACAGGGGGAGCCTGGTGGAAATCCGAGAGAGGATGGTGGAAATCCGAGAGAGGATAGTGGAAATCCGAGAGAGGATGGTGGAAATCCGAGAGAGGATAGTGGAAATCCGAGAGAGGATGACTCGGATTAGCCTCTCAGCCAGCATTCATCCTCAATTTGAGTCAATTCCGAGTGAAAAATAGTCCTTTCTGAGTGAGAATTCTTCTGGGAGGAGCTCTCCTATGGGAGGCCGAGTGGAAGTTTTGCTCGGTATTGGATCGCTGTAAGGAGAACCCGAGTGAAAAAGTGTGCAATTGGATTGAGGGGACAAACAAGGCAATTCTGATTGGAACAATCAATCAGACCGAGTGAAAATTGACTCAGAACCGATTGAAGAGGACTCGGTGCTGATTGAAAAGTGTCACTCGGAATTGGTGAAAAGTGTCTCAAATTTGATGAAAATGGGGGCTCAGAATTGGTTTGAGGAGGGATGACACGGAATTGGTTTGGAGAGGGCTGACTGACTGAAGTGTCACTCGGTTCTGACTGAAAATTGGGTCAGGAACGGGTGAAAGGATAGCTCGGATTTGAGTGAGAGTACTCACTCGGGAGTGGGTGAGAAAGGAATGACTCGGAACTGACCTTGGAGATTCTTCACCCGGAAAGAGCCTTCTCAGTCAGAAAGAGCCTTAGCAATTTTCACTCGAAAAGAGCCTTTCTTCTTACTCAGAAATTGGACTCTTGGATATTTTCACTCGGAAAGAGCCTTCTCCTCATTCAGAATTTTCATTCAGTCGTCAATTGTTCAGTGCACTCACTCGTCCTTATTTTTCAATCAGGAATCACTTTCACTCGGCAACCAGTTGCTCGGTACACTCACTTGGGAGTCGTCTTCAGAAGGATTTCACACGGATTTGTCTTTCTTCAGTCCAATTGGACACATTTATTCAGAAATCCTTTCATTCAGTCGTTGTCACTCGGAAACCGATTGAAGATTTACTCAGAACTAATTGAACAGTGTTTCACTCAGAAACCAATTAAAAGGTGACTCAGAAATGATTGAATGAGTGTTTCACTCGGAGCTGACTGAGTCTGGTGAGTCAGAACTGACTGAATATGGCGAGTCAGAACTGACTGAGAATGGTGAGTCGGAACTGACTGACTGAATCAGTGTTTCACTCGGAATTCTCTCTATCAGAAGTATTTGGTTCAGATCTTATTTCTGTTTGAAGCATTCAGTCGGAATCACTTCAATCGGAGGTGTGCTACTCGGATCTTGTCTCTGCTTGGAACATTCACTCGGAATGTCTTCAAAAGTGACACTCAAAAACTTCACTACTTGAAGGTTTTACTCGGAACTGACCTTGGGAGTCGGATTTTCCTTCACTCAGAATCTGACTACCCAGATATACTCACAATCGGACTTCTGTTTCAATCGGAATCTGACCACCCAGATTCACTGAGAGTCAGACTTCACACTTCAATCAGAAGGTTTCAATCAGCATTTCTCCTTCGGATGTGCTTACTCGGATGTTGGGATTATTTCACTCGGACTCAGCCTTCGCCTAGAAAAACACACTCCTTAATCAGATTCACTTCAATCAGTATTCTTTTATTCGGATTTCTCACATTCAGAAAGCTCTCACTCGGATTCACTTCAATCAGCAATAGTATTCCACTCGGAAATGACTCATTCTGAGTAATTCTACTCGGATTGGATCATTTATGGGTCATTCCGCTCGGATTCCCTAACAGGAGCTTATTCCACTCGGAAATGCTTCATTACGACTCGGATTTGATCATTTTTTGAGTCATTCCACTCGGATTTCTCTAACAGGAGCTTATTCCACTCGGAAATGCTTCATTACGACTCGGATTAGATCATTTTTTGAGTCATTCCACTCGGATTTCTCTAATCTGAGTCATTTCACTCGGATCTGCCCCCAACAGGTCTATATTCCACTCGGCAATGCTCCAATCTGAGTCATTTCACTCGGATTTGCCTCCAACAGGTCTATATTCTACTCGGAAATGCTTCCATCAAAGTCATCTTGCTCGGATCTAATCATTTTTGAGTCATTCTACTCGGATCTGATCATTCTAAGTTGGAATGCAGTATAAAAGAAGATTCTTTCCACTTGGACCGGACTAAAAGAGGTGTTCACACAACTTAGAGTGGAATTTAAGGTGAGAATACGTGGTTTATCTTGGAATTATAGTGGCTAACAACAATCATCAACACACAGCCATGCAAGGAGGTGGCAATTTAATGCTTTTAAACGCGGTTCAAAACCGAGTTTAAAGATCTTATATAAACTCAGTTTTAAATCATGGTTAAAAGTTCTTATTTATTACCACAACGAGAACAAACAGGGTTGCAAAACCATGTTTAAAAGCCCTATTTAACCGAGTTTACATCTTTTTTCTCTACCAGTGCTTCATGTTAGAATATGGTGTAACTAGTAGTCTAATGTGAATTTGTTGATTTGGCTTGTATCTGTGGATTGAGTGAGGTGCTATAATTATGCAGTAAGTGATTGAAAAAATGTTTCAAAAAGAAAAAGAAAAGAAAGAAAAGAAAAGAAAATCTTAAAAGGACCTAGTAGCAAAATTCTTTTTTTGGCACTTATTTCAGAAGTTTCAGGTAAATGTTTGATACAAAAACAATTATCCAAACTAAGTATCAAGTCTTGAATCGATGGAAAGAATCCCTACAAAGCACCAAATATTTTATGAGTAAGAAGTTAACAAATTAAAAAGTCACATTTGTACTAGCATTTGCACATACAAGATCAACAATCAACAATTCAAGGAACCACATCCAAGATTCCTTGTTCTCACACTTCTTTGGCAACATTTAGTCATTATGATCATGAACGATGACAACTAACTGACACGCCTCTATGACAAAGATGGAATGCTCCAAAATTGGTCCTACGCTTTGACTTGCCATCCTTCATTAATTCCTACCTCCTACCTCTAAACGATTTTAAGAAAACCCTCAAAGATGAAACTCTAAATCAATCCCAACAATGGTCTAGACTATGCATTGATGTATGTTGATTGAGGAAAAAATATAAAGGAGACAAATTTGGTTTGACTCGAAAGGCCAAGGTGTCAAATAACGTGCTAGGTTAGTTGTTTTTAATGTCTTGGTAATGAAAAAGCTAATGTCAAGGAGTAAACAATTTCGAGGGATTAAGTAAGTACCAAGTTACTTGATCAGTGAGATCTTAGCTTGTTTATTAATAGATGTAGGTTTCTACAATCAATCCTATTTTGTATGATGTATTTTAGCATCGTACTCTCAATAATTATATTTTGTATAATGTATATATGCCCTTTATGTAGCAATTGACACTCAACAAAGATGCACATAAATTATGTTATGAGTAAGGTCGGAAATATACAAGATAACCAATCAATGACGTAAGACCTGACCTATGTAGGATCTAGCCTCACCTAACTTGTTTATTAATAGACGTAGATTTAGGATTTAAAAAAGTATACTTGGATAAAAATATCATGCTCCAGCCTTTAGAAATCTATTAACCCTTCAATATCTATAATATAATATAATAAATTTATTATAATATATATAATAATGTTCTGTCCTAAAACTGAGGTTAAGAGTTGACTTTCTTGACCGGTGTCCGGAGTCACTACTCTCAGTTTTAAGACGTCTAAGTGGAGTACGGTATTTTACACCTAGGTTCAGTGAAAATCTTAAGTTCTTCAAGTATAGAGTGAATTTGGTGTCCGTACCAAGGTCAAGGGAACACACCGGAGGTGCACCTGCAAAAGATTCTCCGATGCGTAATGGTATTACAGGAAATATGGGTATTACAGAGGTAACTCTCAGATTAGTTTCGATGCTTTTACAGTAACAAATGAGATGCATTTATAGGAAATACTTGAGTAGGAGAAGTGATTTGACCCTTCTCTTAACTTTCTGTAGTAACAGTGTTTGCAGGGACATGTTGCACATACCGATTTTGACTCATTGTCTGACTGTCAACATGGGGCGGAGTTTTGATTATAGGACCGGAGTTGTACTAGTTTCATACTCTGGTTGTGACAGTTTGACCAGGTCCTTTTGGTAACTCTAATGACGTGGCATCGTTAAGAAGCACTCCATCCGTGTGTTATAGAGTCCGGTTAGCACTCCGGATCAAATAATAATATATTAAAATATATAACTAATTATTTATAATTTATTTTAATATAGTTATAAACCTGTTGATGAAGACCTAAGTTAGGGGTATTGAAGGGTATTTCCAGTTGCAGTCCTTGGAGCAGTGAAAATTCGGTTTCCAGTTGCAGTAGTTAATTGGGTTAATTCCTGGTTTCTGAGTGAGTCTGAAATTCCACTTGATCCGATCCGATCTGATCCAGTAGGCTAGGGGATGGAAGAGTACCCAGAAGAGTTGCGCACTCCACCGGTGGCACTAGCCTCCATTGTGGGATGCCCCGAACTCCACCACTTGATATCCACCCACCTCTTATCCGAACAGCCTCCCATTAACACCCTAGCCCTCCCCGATCTCTCCAAAATCCACCTCTTCAAAAAGAAAAGAGACCCAGATTCCATTGCCACCTCACCCGTCGCCGGCATCTTCAAACGCGATTGGTTACTCAAACACCGCACCAAAATCCCTTCCGTTCTCGCCTCCCTCTTCCCCTCCCACCACGTCTTCGGTGACCCCGCCCACTGGCTCCAAGTCTGTTCCGATCTCGATTCCATCAAGTACCTCTCTTTTTCTTTCTCTCGTTTTATTTACTTATAAATAAATTTATATTTAATAAACAATAATTTTCCCTTTCAGGACTGTGATTCGTGGGAGGAACATCAAGTTGGCTGTTGTTGTTGTCGTTCAAAGCAATGCCGACGAGATCACTGAAGATAGAATGCTTGCCTTAAGGAAGCGAGCCGAAGTAGATGCCAAATACGTTGTCGTTTTGAACCCAAACGACACTTCAGAACTCAAACAGTCTCTCACCAAGCATGCAGATAGAACTTTTTTATTTAATTTAAAGGAAACTGTTGATTTTTTTTTTTTTTGTATTAGAAAACTACTGTGTAACGTGCTGTTCTTGACTCTGGTTTGTGGTGCAGGTTGGCGAGTACGTTTTCTGAATTGGCCGGTGCATATTATAGGGAAGAAGGAAGAAGGGTTAAGCAGCGGATAGAAAAGAAGAATCTTAGCTCCGTTGAGTTGATTGTTCGCTACTGCTTCAAAGTAAGAATTCTATTTTCTTTATGGTCTTTTTTGGAAGAAATAGTTTTTTATTTTTCTTTTGCTAGATGTTTTACATGTACTTGTGTGGATGAATTTGCATTGTCTATATTTTTACCAAAATTAAATTGTGCATTATTTATTTAGATGCTATGAATTGCTAGGTTGCTGTATATGCAGAATTCCGAAGTGACTGGGCTGAAGCTTTGAAATTTTATGAGGAGGCCTATCACACGCTGCGAGAGGTGCGTGTGGTTATTATTATTAATCTTTGTGTTCTCTTTATCTGTTTTTGTTTCACCATTGATGATCTATCCATAGAGTGAAATGCTATTGTGGTGTCGTATGTTTCCTATTGGTTGAGTCAACTAATGAAAGAAAAGTTCCCATTATTCCTAATATTTTGCTCTTAGAAGTCAGAACCTTGTTAGGTGCAATTTTTCACATCTTCCGGATGTATTTGTAGCAACTGATTTTATAAACTTGTTTACTAGAGGCAATTCTACTTGAGTTTTCCTTTCTTTTCTTAGACCAGAGAAATCTTATACCGCCTCTCCTATGATTTCCACATTGATTGAATGGAGTTGCATGTTTTGGATGATTCTACATTTGCATGTATGTGATTATTAGAATTAGATCTGTGTCCAACATTCTGTAACTTGCATTTTCTGTTTGTATGTATACTACAGATTGTTGGGGTGACAACAAGGTTGCCAGCTGTACAACGTTTAGTTGAGATAAAATCAATTTCCGAGCAATTTAATTTCAAGATATCAACCTTGTTACTGCATAGTGGGAAGGTTACAGAAGCAGTGACATGGTTCCGCCAGCACAAGAATGCATATAAAAGACTTGTTGGTGCACCCGAAGCAATATTTATTCACTGGGAGTGGATGAGTAGGCAGTTTTTGGTATTTGGTGAATTGTTGGAGACAAGTTCAAAGATCACTCATGGCTTTTCACCTATTATTCTAGGCACCTCATCCAAACCTCTATCTGAATGGGAGTATTATCCTGCTTATTATTATCAAGTGAGAACTCTTTAATTATCTTACCTATATTATACTGTGCATGTTAAGAAAAGTAAATGACTATACCACACCTTTTAGTTTCATAATCGTAACATAGTCTATGGGTATCAAGATTTCAATTTGGGCTGGAAATTTACTTTGGAAAAACGATCCAAAAGTCTCCATGCATGATGGCTGTACTGAAATAATGATATTAATTATACATGGATGGCTTTGAGATGATTCATTTAAATCTATTCAAAATGGAAATTGCATGACCTTTAATTGAACTTGAAAGGACATTAGGAGTGGGCAATAGATTGCCTTGATGGCCCCTTTTTGTAATTTGTTTTGATCATCATTGGTTTTTCTATTGGACTGTACCAAGTTCAAAGTAATATTTTGATTTATAAAATTACCCAATGAAATGATAATGTTATCTTCTTATCAATGTTTTGATAAACTATTCGTCTCGGCAAATCTCTTGTGTCTGTCAAAGACCATCTTAATTGAGTTTGTGATCTTCTCACTAGCTACTATGCCCTTCTTTCCCTTAATTCATTCCCTCTGAACTACAACAGTCTAGCCTCTTCTGCACTTATTTGTCATTTAGAGTATCAATCCTTTTTCCTCAACATTTTGTAGTTTTCTAGGTCATGGCACCTCACTTCTTAATCTTATTTCGTAGCAATTGCCACTTAGGAAAGAAACTGCCAAGTTATGAGTTGAGAAACTTATCTAATTACCTCTCACCTCTTCAATTTTGTATTTTCGAATATGGTATTAAATCAGTGGCAGCCTTACTTGGCTTTTGACTTGGAGGTCATAAGTTCAAATGTAGGAAACAGCCTCTCCATTTGAAGTAGTAAGGCTGCATAAATCAATCATTTATTCAGATATTAGCTTTATTAATTTTCTAAACAATATGCTGTCATGATGCTTCAATCTCAGTCAATCTTGATGCTTCTGAACGCATCATGACAGAGAATCATATTAGCTTTAATTTCTCTCATTCGGCATGCCTGACACCTTGAGTCTATCTTCATTCACACAAAGTTGAAACCTTTATCACTTTCTCTTATTCAACAGGTATCCTTAGGTGACTCTTGGTGAATCAGATAATCTTAGAAATTCCTTAGCATTATGATTGGACTTGTGTTTTTTGTTATATTGGTCACGGTGATTAAGGTCTCTATCAATGCTGCCATATATTTATTTATTTTGCTTCTGCTTCTTTCATGGTTTCACTTTAGGGAGCGTCTGCCATTTGACAAATTGCGGCTGTTATGATCATAATGGTGCGGCGGAGCATGGTGGAATGGCGGATTTTTTTTTTCTTTTCCTGGTTTCTGGGTCGTTTTGTGCAGGCCCAAATTAATTTAGGGTTTCATTAGGTCCTTTCTGCCCCCTTTCTGATTGTACCACTCTCACCCCACCCTCTATGCAACTGCAATCGAAGCCTCCAGCAGAGCGACTTCCAGTGAGCAGTGCGATCTCTGATGACAACCTCAGCGAGCAGTGACAGCTCCGGTGACGGCAGCAACCTCCACTGCAAGTTTTTTCCTCTTTTTTACCTTTCTCTCATCTGTGTTTCTTCTCATTTGAATCATGCTCTGTTTTTTCATTCTCTTTGCTTCCTATTCTTCAAAGTTTATTCTCTTCAGTTCTTTGTTTCATCCTCTTTCTATTTTTTCTCTCTCCCATTTTTTTTGGATTTCATATTCTATTTTCCATTATTTGTTTTAATTTCTTTCTTTGTTCTTTTCAGTTTTCATTCTCTTCCAATAATCCTATTTCTTTCCTTTTTTGGCTTGACTTTTGAGTTATGTGGTGCTGTTTTTTTCTTTTATACGACATTATGCAGTGTGTGTGTGTGTCTATATATATCTGTGTTTGTATGTTTTATTATGTCTGCCATGTGATTGCCATAAGCCATTATAGCATCCACTATAACCTCTATAAATGTTTTTTGGCTTATTGCAACACATACACAAATATATACATACATACATACATATCTTTTTATATATATATATATATATTTGCATTTTATTATCTTCATATAACCTCTATAAATGTTTTTTTGGCTTATTGCAACACATACACAAATATATACATACATACATACATATATTTATATATATATATATATATTTGCATTTTATTATCTTCATTTGACTGCCATAAGCAATTATAACATCCACTATAACCTTTATGCAATTATTTTTTGGTTTGCTGCAATAATCCGCAATCTGCTATTGACAACACTGCTTTCCCTCCCTATTCCACAATCTACACCAAGTTCTTTTCTGTTTGTCTTCGCTATTAGCCTCGTCTTCACCTTTTTTCTTTGATTCTAATTTTTTTTGCACAATTTATGTTTGGCATTGTTATTGCATTTGGTTCTGTTCACACTTACTAACTTTCTAATTAGTACCCTACTAGCCTGCAGAACTTGTAAAGTGAGATTATGCCAGGAGCGTTTTGTCCCGCTTCTCGAATCGCGCCCTTTGCATATTTACATACTTGCAACATACTTACGCATGTTTCTATGAGAAGATTCAACTTTATCTGTCTTTGCACGCAAAGTTGTTTTATGAATTATTTCATGTGTCTATTTTGTACCCTGTAATCTTAATTCATCTCTGTGAAACAGTTAGCAGCTCACTACTTGAGTGAGAAGAGATCAGCACTGGAACTTTCAATCTCAATGTCAGAAACTTCCAAAGAAATTGACAATAGTGCTGATTCAGTAGTTCCTTCAGCATATGTGGGTCAGTTTGCTAGATTGCTTGAGGAAGGAGATAATGTTGATATGCTGCCGTAAGTTGTAATTGAGTGATAAATAGGTTCATTTCTTGGTATCTATCATCTTAAAAATTATTGTTTTCATTTGGATCTGCAGTCTCACTGATGAAGAATATGTCCGCTATGCTGTTTCTGAAGGGAAAAGGTTCCGAGATTCACTTGAAATTATTGCTCTTCTGAAAAAAGCCTATGAATCCTACAGCAGTATGAAAATTCATAGGATGAGCTCTTTCTGTGGGTTCCAGATGGGCAAAGAATATTTTGCTGAAGGTGATATTAGTAATGCAAAGCAGATTTTTGATAGTATTGCTAGCCTATACAGGAAAGAGGGATGGGTAACTTTGTTATGGGATGTCTTGGGTTACTTGCGAGAGTGTTCTGGGAAAAATCGTACTACTAAAGATTTTGTGGAATATTCCCTTGAAATGGCTGCTCTGCCAATATCTTCTGATACTGGTGTCCGGAGAGACACTGGTCCAGCTGGTCCAGCAAATCTAATTCAAAGAGAAATTGTACAGAAGGAGGTTTTTGAGCTTGTCAGTGAAGCTTCAGGATTGTCAACGAATGAACACCTCAGTAATCTGAAGATCACTGGAGATGAATTACTTCAGCTTGAGGTTGATCTTGTCAGTCCTCTGAGGTTGGTGATGCTTGCATCAGTTGCTTTTCATGAACAGACAATCAAGCCTGGAGTATCAACTTCAGTTACTGTTTCACTTCTTTCACACTTACCTCTTACTGTTGAGATTGATCAATTAGAAATCCAGTTCAACCAATCTAATTGTAATTTCTTTGTGACAAATGCCCAAAAACTTCAATCAGTAGAAGGTAGTAATGGTATTCAACAGCATCGAAGAGAGATAGCACCTTCTCTTTCACTTGAATCAAACAAATGGCTAAGATTGACCTATGACATCCAATCTGGTAAGTCAGCTACTCATGTCAAACTCTACTTTATTATTTAGCTGTCAAGTTCATTCAATATAAGTAAATAACCTGGGCTTAGTACATTACTATTAGAGAAAGTGTTAGAAGTATTTGAGAGAGTGACTGCTGTAAGTAGTTAGAGAGAATCAAAATAACCTAGAAGTTCTGTTACATTCATAACAGAATTCAGTTATGCTTGCTGAGTCAGCATAACCTTCCCCTACGTTCTTTGGAAACAGCGAGTGGAACTGGTGCTTAAAGGTCACTGTCTGCTTCACTTTGTTGTTTATCCGCACATTCCTCAAGTTTATTAGCAAAGCAGATCGTGATACTGGCTTAATCAATACTGCATATCAAGTCTGGGAGCAATAGGATCAGTTGCTCCTGACCTGGCTTCAGTCTTCTCTCTTCACATCTATTCTGACTCGAGTTATTGGGTGTGTGCCCTTATGGGAACTGTGGGAGAAGGTTCATGCTCATTTTCATGGCCAAACGCAAGCCAAAGCTCATCAACTCCGATCTGAGCTGCGTAACACCAAGAAAGATGCTTCAACAATTTCTGAATACCTGCTTCATGTCAAGGCCATCGCGGATACCTTAGCAGTCATTGGCGATCCTGTTCCCCTCAAGGAACAGTTTGACATCAACTTTGATGGCCTGCCTGAAGAATATGACACCATCATCACTGTTCTCACCAGCAAGACCGATTACTTTGACCGATTACTTCGAATTTGCAGAAGTTGAATCCTATGTACCACCGATTCTAACACGGACGCCGGAACACGACACAGCACGTATATTGGAACACAGCATTTGTCCAAAATGTAGGACAGATGGACACCGCTGTATATATAATTTTTTAAAATAAATAAATAAATAAATGTGAACTTCATCTTTTCAAACTAAGCTTTAACAGTAATTTGTCTCACAAAAAATTACTAAAATAATGAGTCTCACAAAAGAAATACTAAGAGGCTTTATTTCACAATTAAAACAACCACCATTTAGCAAAATAAATCCTAAAACAAGATGGATCATAGCTACCAAAATAAATTGTCAAGTCCTATATTAATCAGCCTCACAAAGAAAAGTACCAAGAGACATCATTTTACAATATAAGAATTTTCATCTAAAAGAAATCCCCCTAGCCTTTCATCATCTCCTTGACCATCATCGAAAAAACAACCTCTAGCTTTGGTTCATCTAAAGACAAATTAGCAACTTCAAGGATTCCACACTCATCAAGTGATCCAAATTCATCTCCCGCTATATCCCACATCTTGGTGTCATCTTGTTTGTATCATGGAGAATTTCTTGAAAGAAGACGAAGATTGCTATGCACAAAATACTAAATCTTCCGCCCTATGTGGTGTCATCTTATTTTTCTTTATAGAATGGATAAAGGAGCATGTGCTCCAATTTCTTTCATTACAAGAAGATGAGGAAGGTTGTCCAAGTAGCCTAAGGGCAACCTTTTGAAGAATTGGAGCATGAGCACCATGAGTAAGCCACTAAGTTTTTGCATCTATATTACCCCTATCACTTAAAGCGTCAATATCATTAAAGCCCTCTCTTCCATCATAGAAATTTGCAAACTCCTACATTCACTTGTCTCCTTACATCCGGATAAGCAAAGTACATTTTGAAGCATTTCATCCTCTCCCGAGAGAAACCAAAAAGGTGTGAGCATTGTTAGTTAGTAATGGGTGGAGTGATCTCCAAAGAAGAACGGTCACGGAAGCTTCATCTCTCCACTTAGTATATGAAATGTGGGATTCAATGATTGAATAGGTGAGGAAGGTCATATATCGACATGAGAAAAGGTAGAAGGTGAAGAATCAAGCTTTTATGAATTAGTGCACTCTATACTACTAATAGATCGTTGAACTAAGAGTAACACACCTCTTCATTGCTTGGCTCACTCTTTAGATCCAAAGTATCCCTAAATATAATTTTCAATGTCTAAATTATGCACTTCCTTTGGTTATGATTAAATTCTATTGTAATTTATAATTTTTATTTTATATCCGTAGATACTGTAGTCCTAGATGGCTAAGTGAAGATTCTAATAGAGTTAGTTCACCTTATTTGAAAGCAAGCTTGTTCTTAATTTGTTGTAACCAGGAGGTTTATATCCACCAATGTTATTGTTGGCAGCAAAAGAAAAAGCCCTTCTAAAGTGAGGATTCCTTGCCAAATTAAATGGCAGCCCAACGGAGTAAAACATTCTTGCAATTTCAAGATCAAGTGTCTCTCTAGCTTGCATGTTGAAAGCATTTTCTAAAGCACCACCAAATGTCTTACTCTTTTTTGGGTCCACACCAATATTTATTTCCGTTGGTGAAACCGGAGGCAAAGAAACAGATTTTACCTTTGACTTTTCTGTCATCACAGCAGCTTCATTATCTAGCTTTTTGAACTTAACAAGTCTTTGAGGTGTTACTTTTTGGCAACATCTAACACCTTTACCAGTGATCTTCAACAAGTGGGTAATTACTCTAGTGTAAGACCCGTTAAAAGTTGTATCACAAAGTTTGAATTGAATTTCAAAGTTTCCACCTCCACCCCTTACACTCTTGTTCTTTTTAACATAACTCCAAAGTGGTTTGGTTTCGTCATTTTGTTCTAATTTACTAGAAGTCATCTCTACAACAAATTAGAATTTATTCAAACAATAAACTAAACATTGACAATTGACGAAGACCAACAAATACAACAATTAAAAAATTACATAAGATTTAAAATAACACTTTCAATAAATAATACTGAAATAATAAACTATAAACAAAGATTAAAAAGTAACAATAGAGGATGCTATTATATATTATATATAAACTATGAAACAACTTTTACAAAACCGAATCATGCGTGAAAATATATATATGCATAGAGTGATGATGTGAGTTGGTGGGGGCAAAGATTAAAAATTGAGCAATCATGTATATATTAAAAAAGGACACAATCACGCAGGTTGATGCATTGCTGAGTCAGTGGGGGGAAAATTTATAAAAGCAAGCAAAGGTTTGGATTTGAGTTGGTGTAGCAACTGCTATTTTTCATTGCATTTTATTCCACAAATCAGAGTAAAGGAAGTGCGCAGTATTGAAGAACGAAACTTAACCTTGAATGAAGAAAATGTAAGCTCGTAGTAGGAGAACAACTTGACTTTGAAGAAGACAAAGTCGAAGAAGCTTGCTCAGTGTTTCTCCAGTCTTCACGATGGGTTTGAGTTGAGAACTAGAAAAGGTCGTTTTGCTTTCCAATTATACTGAAAGGTCACACTTTTATATTAATATTTTAATTAATATATTAAGTTAATTAAATAATTAAATTTTGACTTTTAAAAAATCTCTCTTCTGTTGTAAGTGTCGCACTCCCTCTTTTGTAAGTCGTGTCTGCTCATATGAATGCCGTGTCCAGTGGTGTCTTGCCCGCTACTGTTTGGAATTTTTTTTTATAAAAAAAGGCCGACAATTGTGAGCCACGTCGGAGACTCGGGAAGACGGTTCTGAAGGGTGTCGGTGTCCGTAAGGGGTCCAACACCGTGACATCCCCTTTCATAGCAGTGTCAGTGCATCATTGGTTGAATCCCTCCTCTTAGCTCAAGAATCTTGATTAGATCACAGTTGTAAATGATCTCACTGTGTCACTCAACCTCACGCAAGGTTTACCACACGCTCAAGATTCACCACTCATTCAAGATTCTGGTGATCCTTCACCTCAAGCCTACATGGTTCAGTCAGTGCCGCAATTTCAGCCCTCACAGTTCACCTTTGATTGTGGTTTTCACAATCTTGTGTCACTTCAACCGTTTCATGATCTCGCGGTGGTTTTAGGCCTTGTGGTGGTTTCTTTGATCGTTCTCATGGCAAAGGCCACAGATTCATTTGGTGTCGGATTTGCTACAAATCAGGTCATGATGCACAGAACTGCTATTAACGATTTAACACAATTCGGATTCTCACACATAGGTAATAAGGGATTTTCCTCCTCTCAGTTTCGTCCTCAATTCTATGCACCTCAATTTCACCAACCTAATCAGTATACTCCTCAATTTCACCAACCTCCACCTCCCCCTCAATATCACTACACCTGAATTTCATCAACCTACACCACAATTTCATCATACCACATCTCAACCTCACTCTTCGATTCCTCCTCAACAAAGTCTCACCTATGCTTCTGGTTCAAATGCCTATCCCATCCACTCACATCAATAGTTCCTTCCCTCAAATTCTCACGTTATGTATCTGTCACCGTCAGCCTTAGCAAATTTCACCAGTGCTACCCTGCTTGTTTCTCATCCTTCTCAGCAATGGATTGCTGATTCTGGAGCTACACACCATGTTACCTATGATCCGCATCCAATTGTTCATCCTACAGTCAATACCAGCTTTGACAAGGTCATCTTAGGTAATAGACAAGGTCTTTCTATTACTTTTGTTGGTTCTTCACAGTTCACTGCACCACTCTACAGTTCTTATACACTTGCACTCATAAATATGCTCCTTGTACCTTCTATCACTAAGAATTTACTTAGTGTTGGCAGGTTTGCAAGAGACAACGAAGTTTATTTCAATTTCACCCTGCTTATTGCTTTGTGAAATGTCTGGACTCTCACCAGATACTGGTTGAAGGCCATGTCAGCAATGGAGAGTGAGGGTGGCCATGTCAGCACTTTGATACTACAAAGCTTACCAACAGTAGATATAACCCTTGAGTGAGGGTGGCCTAACTGATTGTGCCAAAGGGTGTAAGTAGTGTTAAGAGATAGTGTTAGACATGTTTTAGAGAGTGACTGCTGTAAGTAGTTAGAGAGAATCAGAATAGCGTAGAGGTTCTGTTACTGTTACATTCATAACAGAATTCAGTTATGCTAAGTCAGCATAACCTTTCCCTATATAGCTGTGCATACTCAACAGATTAAGTAAGCAATCAAGTATTCAGTTTCTATTTGTTTTACCTTTCTATCTCCCTATGCCTTATATGAATTCTATCTGTTGAGAGAGAGAGAAAATGAGAGATCATATGAATTTTGTGTGTTGTGATCACAACGGGGCTTTTGTATTTAGGATATTGTACACTTCTCCTAATTACATTAAAGATAGAATATACACTTATCCTAATTACATTAAAGATAAAATTAATCTAAATAATCTTCATATGTACGGTTACTATATTTATGTAATTCTAATACTGCAAATTACAAACATTCTATATTACCTGATACCCCCTGCCCCAATATATTTTGATCCTTAATTTCTGTTGTAGAAGTTGCTCCCTGTAGCTATGATTGGGATGGTTATTCATATATGAATTATGCAAATTCTGTTATATGTCTTTGATAGTTGGTTTGTGTTTTACCAGGCTACCCATTCTACAAGATTTGTCCATTATCTTTAGTTCAATAGTGTAGTTTATACCTAATTATTTAGTTTCAAGTTCCACCTTAAAGCATGCATATCTATTAGACTATTACCATTAGAAGTATTGGTTCCACTGTAGTCATTTTATATTGATTGTGATTTGGGTTCATTATATGATTTTCCAGATCAGAGTGGAAAACTTGATTGCCTGTCTGTTATTGCGAAAATTGGATCACACTTCACAATCTGCTGCAGAGCTGAAAGTCCTGCTTCACTTGATAGTTTACCTCTTTGGACATTGGAGGATTGTTCACAAACAGTTCCAATAAAAGATCCAATTCTTGTGTTATCAGGTCAGAAGTCCACTCAAGTTGAAGAACCGGATCCACAGGTAGATCTGCATCTTGGTGCCCCTGGTCCCGCGTTAGTGGGGGAGGTTTTCTTGGTGCCTGTAACATTGGTTTCCAAAGGCCATGATGTCTACTCAGGTGAGTTGAAGATCAATCTCGTGGATGTAAAGGGGGGTGTTTTGTTTAGTCCAAGAGACTCTGAGCCACACACTATGGATAGTCACCATGTTCAGCTGCTGGGTATATCCGGACCAGAAGGAGAAGATGATCAATTATATTCTGACAAAATAAAGAAAATACAGCAATCATTTGGATTAATTTCCGTACCCTTTCTTAAAAATGGTGATTCCTGGTCATGCAAATTAGAAATCAAGTGGTACCGACCTAAACCTATTATGCTTTATGTTTCTTTGGGTTATACTCCGTTTAGTAATGAATTACATGCACAGACCGTCCATGTCCACAAGAATTTGCAAATTGAAGGGCACACTGCTATTGTTCTTAACCATTATTATTTAATGCCATTCAGACGAGACCCATTGTTACTCTCTAAGAACAAGCAAGCCTCAGAATCTGATCAATCAGAATCACTGCCCTTAAACCAAAAGAATGTGCTAATTGTAAGTGCAAAGAACTGCACTGAGGTGCCATTAAGGTTAAAGTGTATTTCCATAGAAGTGGAGGATGATGCTGAAAGGACGTGTTCTATTCAACATGGAAATGAGGAGATTTCAAATCCTGCACTTCTTGTTCCTGGGGAAGAGTTCAAGAAAGTATTCTCAGTCAGTTCTGATATGAGCAGCTCAAAGCTCAGACTCGGAACTGTGTGTTTGAGATGGAGGAGAGACTTGGGGGTTGAAGAGAAATCTACTTCTACCTCAACATTGTCTTGGGTTGTGACTAAACAAAATCTACCGGATATGAACCTGGTGTTACCACCATTGATTGTGAGTTTGGAATGCCCCCCTTATGCCATCCTTGGAGACCCTTTCACATATTTCATTAGAATTTCAAACCAAACACAATTACTACAAGAAGTCAAATACTCACTCGCGGATGCACAGAGTTTTGTATTATCTGGGTACCATAATGACACTGTATATGTTCTTCCAAAATCTGAGCACATTCTCAGTTACAAACTTGTCCCGCTTGCCTCAGGCATGCAACAGTTACCTAAATTTTCCATGACTTCAGTGAGATACTCAGCAGCATATCAGCCATCCAATTCTTCAAATTCTGTTTTTGTTTTCCCTTCCAAACCTCATTTCAAGATTGCAGCCTCAACCAATTCTAGGGTGGAATCAATTGCTAATGAATAAATCTTGTAAACCGTCAAGTTTCTTCAATCTTTTCCCCTTTGTACCCCAGCCCGAGAATGGGGGAACATCACATTTTACATTGAAAAGCTGGATACATGGTCAGTTTTGTATTCTCCTTGCTACTCTAGTATCATTTGTTCTTCAATAGATATTCAGTACAGCAATGCACTTTAGACTATAATATAATCGTTTTTGCCTATAATGATTTTGGTGTTGGATTCATCTAAAGGACTGATGTATATACATTTACCCTTAAATTTCGTCGTTGTCTCTGTATATTGTAGCTAGTAACTAGTATGGAAATATAGAAAGTATCTGTATTTAACATGTACACACAGGTTGATATAACTCTCTCGGCAGCATTTGATGTGCAGATGATTCACGATTGTCTGCTGACGACGTTGGGGCTGAGAATTATATATGAATCTAATTAGCAGGGTAATTAGTGAATTTGATCTATATTAATAAACTTTTAGAACTACATGTGGGAGAAGGATATTGCTTTTGCATCGCCGTTTTTGTTACCTATTCCGCAAACTTTTTAAAAAATTTTAATTAAAATATCATTTTTCTTTTTCTTTTCTTTTTCAAACATCCAAAGTTAATTATTTGTAAAAACTTTAGTTTTTGTTGGTGAGGTGGGAGTTTAATCCCGATCTTCTCTTTCTTTCAGCAAACCTTAAACACTAACACCTTATTAATGCCATATATATTTTTTACTTTCAAAGAGATTAAAAATAAAAGTAAATAATATAATAAAAACATTATATAAAAAATATAACTATTATTATATTTTATACTATTATATTATAATTAATGTTTTACATTTATTTCTATGTAACATGTTTGTACATAATTTAAAGTCTTATAACTTAGACTATATAATTGATAAAATTTATAAATTTTTAAAAAATAATTGATAGAAATATAACTACATAACTTATTTGAATAATATAATTAAGGATATCATTTTAATAAATAATTTATTACTTTCATTATATTATTAACTTTTAATACATAATAAAAATAAAATAGTTATAATTATAGTAAAACTTTTTAACCATACATACACACAGAAAATAGATAGTGTTTATTACATGATTTTTAAAGAATCACATTATATATATAATTTACATATATTATAATTATTACTAATTATAATGATCTATTTTAATTATGTATTTTAAGTTGTTAATATTGAAATTCAAGCAAGAAAACATTTAATAAAAATAAACACCTATAATTAGTAGTGACACCGACTGCGTTGAACAATAATAATAAATGCTAAGTCAAATCAAATACTGAACAGAGTATCCCAAAACTGATTGATATTCAACTTCGGTATGGATTCACAGACCTGAACCTCGGTTAGAAAAGCTGACACTAAGTCACAGTCAGGTGCAAGTGGGCAACTTGCTTTTGAACAAGAATTGTAGCATTGACAGAAGTCAAATCACAAGTTGCACTTTAGGATGTTTTATAAATAGAAGACATTCATTAATTCACACATGTGACACCATTTACTCTCATTAATTGCCCTCTGTAATTTCTCTTTACTCTGTTATACACATTACTGACTTAAGCATCAAAGCCTCTTTTGTAGGTACACATCCGGTGTGTCCCCCCACCTCGGTTTGGAATTGACTAAAAACAAACTTAGACTTGAAGGACACTGATCCCATTGGACATGTGTTTATAATACCAAACTCTTACTGAGACAGTGTAAAAATAGTGAGAGCGTAAGAGAGTACTTTTGACACTGGTTGCACGAGGTGCATATTACCCCTCGTACACCGGACCTGGTCTTGAGAAAGGCTTCGGTGGGGAATTGCTTTGCCCACCAAGGAAAGCTAGGACCCAATTGGGAGGGTCTATACCGGATAAATGGCGTCACTTCAGGAGGAGCTTATCTTTTGGAAACTCTATAGGGAGAAGTGTTTAAGAACAAATGGAACATCAAAAATTTACAAATGTACTATAGCTAACCGGTGTCATAAGCGATGCACTCTGTTTCCCTACCTAGGTTTTTTCCCACAGGGTTTTGCCTGAGAGGTTTTTAATGAGGCATGCAATCAGGGTGCTTTATTAAGAAATGAAATCAGTTCCAAAAAGATGCGGTCTTTTCCTTTCTTGTTCTATTTCTAACAAATTTTAGTAAATATAAACCCCAGAGTGACTAAGAAAGCCCCAAGAGCGGTTATCAAATAAGTCTAAACTCTGGAGCGGTTGAAAAACCCCAAAGAGGTTAAAGAGTTTAAGACCCCAGAGTGGCATAAAGCCCTAGAGTAGTTACACTGAAATATCATGAGAAGATTACTTAATCCAGCACGTCATAGGTATGCAAGTTATAAAGACAAAATCTAAAGGCTACTTACGTTGAACATCGGAAACAATTGAATTTTTTATTTCTCTAAGTTATGAATACAACATTATAAATGATGTTGGATTTCAAAATAGTAAATCCGATGTTGCAATGTGAACAAAGCCAATATAGAAGCATAAATATGATGTCATTTAAAAAATTGTAAGTCATTCACAGTAAATCATTAGGCTATACCCCAATGGCAAAAACAAAAAGGGGGCACAAAGGGCCAAGCAAAAAATCATCAAAGTTTAACAGAGCTCATCCCGTCTACAGAGCTTACAAAATAGAAAGCATAAAATTCAAGGGTCCACGTGCTCCCCGTTTTCATCCTCTTCCTCCTCCCCATGGTCATCTTTATCATCACCATTATTTTCTTCATGCAATAAGTTCTAGGGGATGTCATCCTCATCAGCCGTCGGGGGGTGTGCTTGAAAGTCACATCGGAGGGAACGTAAGCTTCACTAATGACCACGGTAACCAACTCTCCAGCCCGGAACTTGTTGCAAAGTCCGATTTCATTCAAGTTTAAGTTGGTACCTCGGTTGTGGTAGACAGCCTATCGAATCGCATGGCTAAAGGCGTCTACGGCGGCACGGGCGAACAACTCCATATCTTTGTGATATTTTGCTTGTTCATCCTTGACCGAGGTAAAGAGGCCTTAATTCTCTTTCTGAAACCCAGACACTTGGTTCTTTAGATTGTCCACCTCTTGGCAAAGCCTGTCATCATCATTTTTTAGTTCACCCTCTGCCTTCTAAAGGGCCTGGTTGCTTTCATTCAAAGTTTGAAGTCATTGATAAACCTGACCCTGGTTGTAACACCCCTATTTTTATTTTTATATTAAAATTTTGAAGGAATTAGATCATGGTTCTTTAGAACTTTTTAATCTACGTATTATTTATGATTTTCTCGAAATTTTTGGAATTTTAGAAATATTTTAATAAAATAATATATTTTAAATAATTTTAAATTCATATAAAGTGAATTTAAATTATAAGAAAATTTTCTAAAATCTATTTCAAGTAGACTTATTTAAAAATAATCGGTTTGAGAAAAATCTTGATTTTTACCAATCGTAAAAAAATTGGAAACGTACCAATAAATTTTTATTAACATAAAATTTTAGATTTTTAAAATTTAAACTTTATATTTCTTATTATAAAATTAGTGAGGACTGATATAATATCGCTAAATTTCAAAAAGGGCTGATTTTGAATATTTAAAATATACCAGGTGAAAGGTTACTATTAATTCAGCCGACATTTACTATGTAAAATACTATGCATGTATGAAATTTTTAAACTTACACAGTAACCAGAAACGAAAATTTTAGAAATTGTACAGTACTTTTATAATAAAATAATAGAATGCATAGTAATTTTCCTTCCTATAAATACCGAGCGAAGAAACGAAGGAAAATCACAATTTCTTATGAAATTTTCTTAATATAGTAGTACTAAAGAGATAGTGGTAGAAGTAAGAGAGAGAAATAATTTTTTGGAAGGAGGTTCTGCTAAAATAACAAGGTAAGAATATCTCTCTTTTATATTTTTTTAGGGTTATTTTCATATCGTTTTAGAAATCTATTATTATACTGGATATAATATTATTTTAAGTTACTATTCTGAATAGTAAAATACTATTTCAATAGTAAATTACTATTTACTATTACTATTTACCTTTACTATTCATGTTTTACTATTTACTATTACTATTCACGTTTTACTATTTACTGTTACTATTTATGTTTTACTATTTACTATTACTATTCATGTTTTACTATTTATTATTACTTTCACATTTTACTATTTAAAATTTACTATTTACTGTTACTATGCATAATTACTATTTACCCTTTCTATTTCAAATAGTAATCTAAATTTTCATCTTGTAACTATATTAAAATGAAATTGGTATGTTTTAGAACTTGGAGACGAGGCGTACACGAATTTTCAATAACGAATCAAGATACAAGAGGTAAGGGGGAGTGAGATAGGAATATAATATGAAAAGATATAAGAATAATGGTAGGAGTCCCGTACTGCTTTTAAATTTAATAATATTATTATTTTAAAATATTAACTTTTTAACTTAAAATTTATAATAAATTTTAAATTAAATATCTGGTGTAACTAACTTTGACATACCTATGTAAGGACCTGGACTTTCATAACCTATACGAACTGGACTAAACCTATACAAAGACTTAGACTAGTTTGACCTATATGGACTAAGCTATACCTATGCAAGGACTGGATTATATGAACTTACATAGACCTATACAAGGAATGGACTATAAGGACTCAAAATCAATTTTGATAATTTAAATAACCATTAAAGTTTGAATTATATTTAATTGATTTGATTATAATTATTAGTATTTGATTATTATTGATGATATTTAATTGTGATAGATATTATTTGATTGTGATTGACATTATTTGATTGTGATTGATAATATTTGATTATGATTGATGATTTTGTGATATGAAGTTGAGCATATAGCAGACATGACGAAAAGCTAAAACTCAGTAAGAATTTTCTTACCTTACTCTTTAAATTTTTATTATTTTAAATCTTTTATTTCTTCTTAGAAATTATTTTTATTAACTATACTTTTAATATTTAGAATAAAAAATTATAGTATTTATTTTAGAAAGAAGTCATTTTATGAAAATTAATTTATAAAAAATTTTGAATTAAAGAAAAATTTTATAATTTTAAGTATTTTTGGTTAATGATCTAAAGATTATTTTCTTTTAATAAAATAAAATTTTCAAAAGAAAATTATTTTCTTTTTCCAACTTAATAACTAAAGATATTTGGAAATAATTGAGATTTTTAAATTTGATCTTGTTAAGATTCAATTTGAGAAAGATTATGTAAAGTTTTATATGAGAAAGTTTTGATATATTTAAGGCTTAGAAACTCAATTTTAGTGAGATTCAAAAACTGTACCAAATTTATTTCTGTGGGATAAAAATTCAGAAAATTGAGAAAATGTACAGTTTATTGAAATGATGTTGTAAACCTTTAAGGTATTTAATAATTGAGTTTCTAAAAGCCTTAACCAACTAAATACACGTGTAGTTCATACATCATGAATCATTAAAGTGAAACAAAATGATATTATCTAGGGACGGATTATAGAAATCAAGGATACATTAGAGGAGGCTTAATTGCGAGCCTTAGGATGAAAGGGTGTGAAAGGGTGCTTCAGGGGACCTGGGGTAGCTCCCTAGTGTCGGGTACTTTCACAATTAAAACTTTCTCAATCTGACTAGTCTCTAAGTGTTTCCATGCCAGTTGAGCTGTTCATATTATTATTATCCGAACTTATAGAACAGTGTAAACTCCTGGTTGGCCCAGTGCAAATTAAAATTTAAGGGCCCACATATATAGGTAAGTTATGATGAAGATATTGCATAACATTCATGCATTCATAATTGATTGTGTATGTGATTGTGACTGATATTATTATATATTAGTTTGTGAAAACCCTTTGTTGCTTATGTCTCATTCAGGAATATTATATTCCATTTCTCATTCATTTCTCTGTGTTTTTGTTTCATATGTTTTAAATTGATGGTTCAGAGGGAAGGATCGAAGAATCTCGGCAGTAAATATAGCACGTTCTAGAAAAGGAGCTCGGTATGAATACGTGGTCCAATGAATAAATAATGTTATTAAGTAACTGCTTCTGGGCCATGGAGTTTCCTCTCTTTCTTATAATGTTTAATATTTATTTTCTTCAGATGAATGTAAAATTACTTTATATAGTTTTAATAATATTTATGAGGTATTTCAGAAATGATGTATGCAATTTATTCCGATAGTTTCTTTTTAACAATCATATCTTTAGAAAAAAAAATTTACGAATTTTTCTAGAATTTATTAAGGTGTAACAGAGGGTGTTACACTGGTCATTTAGCAGATGAACGTTCTTCTCTTTTAATCGTTCAATCTCTCTGAGTGGACCCTGAGTGGCGGCAGAATAGATGATGGAGATGGTTTTCAGATGGGACCACGTCACCGTGTCCAGAGCATAGTTGATGTCTTTTGAACTCAACCTCTCCCAGAGCCGGTATGGAAGAATGAATCCGGTTAATGGAGGGTAAATTCTCTCTAGCAAGTCATCAACACCCCTCGAACCGACGTCGTGGTAAGGGGTTTCCTTTTGTTTCTCGCTCTCGACAACCACGGCTTTGCCCTTACCGGTGTCCCTCATCTCTTCATCGTTCAATCTCTCTGAGTGGACCCTGAGTGGCGGCAGAATAGATGATGGAGATGGTTTTCAGATGGGACCACGTCACCGTGTCCAGAGCATAGTTGATGTCTTTTGAACTCAACCTCTCCCAGAGCCGGTATGGAAGAATGAATCCGGTTAATGGAGGGTAAATTCTCTCTAGCAAGTCATCAATACCCCTCGAACCGACGTCGTGGTAAGGGGTTTCCTTTTGTTTCTCGCTCTCGACAACCACGGCTTTGCCCTTACCGGTGTCCCTTATCTCTTCATCCTCGGTGACCTTTTGTTTCTCCTTGTGGCCCTCAGAATTCTTCTTCTTCCTCTTGGGCACAGGTTCAGCCGAGGTGTTTGCTCTAGGGATGGGGAGAGTTGCAGCCTTCTAAAGTTGGGGGTGACCTGGTTCTCTCCGGATGCACCAGTGTTTATACTGGCTAGAATATCTCAGAGTTAATCAAGTACATCCCCGCCCATGTTCCCTAAAAAAATCACAAGTGAATGTTACAACCGATATAATAAAAAACCAATGTTAAAGGAAAAGGAAGAAGGGTAAATACCCAAGTAGGCGAGGTAACTTTTTCTCGTCTTCTCATAGCCAAAAAGAGAGTGACATTTCAAATGAGCACCCCAGGAAAGTCTGTGAAGGGCATCCACCACAGCCTTGGAGCCCTCATTGAGTTGGCATTCTTTGACAGCATACACTGAACTAGCCAAAAGAAAATATTGGTGAGTCCTGTAACATCCCAAAATTTGTAATTTTTTGAAAATTCATTTATTAAGGAATAATGAAGAAATTCTGAATGAAATTCCGAGTGAATACCGTTTGAAATATGATATTTCGAGTGAAAATGGTGCGATACCGGGTGAAGTAAGACCGAGGAAGCCATTTCCAAAAGAAGTTAAGATGTTTCCGAGTGAAATATCATTAAGCGAATTATTTCCAAGTTAAGAAAATGGTGTCCGAATGATACACTTTTGAATAAGGAAAATCCGAGTGAAATGTTTCCGAATGAAACATTTCCGAGAGAAGTACTTCTGAGTGGGGAAAAACGTTGAAATTTAATAAGTACTTCTCAGGACGGATTTTGAGAGAATGACCGAACGGGATATACCGAGTGGGTATGTCTCTAAATGAATAGTTCCGAGTAAACAATTCCAAGGAAAGAAAATATCCAAGTGATGAGTTACCGAGTGGTGAACTTCGTTAAATGGTGCTCGGATCGATACTCAGAGATACGAGAACTCGTGCTGGGGTTTGTCTTTGGAAATGTCCTTGACCCCGAGTGATTCCTTCCAGTGGAGAGACTTCCGAAAGAGAGGATTATTTTCAAATTCCGAGTGATGTTTAAAGGAAGACTTCCGGGTGACGTAAGCAAAGGACTGACTCGGACATAAATATACCTGAGTATGTTTGAATGAGATATTATCGTGTGGGATGTTTCCGAGGAAAGAAAGCCGAGTGTTCCATGGGATGGAACCTTTCCTCCGAATAAAGGAATTCTGAGTGGACAGAAGCTTACTCGGAAAAGATGTGCCCAAGACCAAACCGAGTCAGAATTATTGATTATTTTAATTATGAATACTTTCCACGTCACTCTATTCTTCTACCTTCCAGCAGATTCTTTTTCTGATATTTTCTAAGTATGGGACCCTTTCTCATGTGCTGTCCCTTTTCATTAAATGCTTATTCCTTATCCATCATCTGAAGAAAACGTACAGCAGATATGTTTTTATTGTTCACGTCTCTTTTGCATGAACAATATAAATATCAATTACTGTTGGATAAGATTAAAGACTTTGAAAAGTGAAAAACATCATCCACAATCTTTCTCTTCAAACTCTTGCTAAAAGCCATTAACGAAGAAGGAATCAAACTCCATTTCTTCTCTTTACGAAGAAATCTCTGAACTGGCACGAAGCTGAAATTCCAGTCGGAATTTACAAGCTGTGAATTGGAATATAGCTTTAAGAGCTGCAAGAACTCTTTATTCCAGGTAGGGGGAGCGTTACATTTTAAATAGATAGTTTATGAATGGATGTGGGGTGTTATAGTTATGATGTTTATATGTGTTATGTGCATATATTGTTATTGAAACCCCGACTGAATGATATTTTACATTCATATATCTTCCATTCATAATAATGATATTGAGTTCATGAGAGATATATGTGATGGATGATGATTCATGAATTTTTCATGATATCTATGTATATGTTTGAGATGCATGTGTGATGATTGAATATGAAATATGATGTGGTTTCCACAAAAGACCTTGGGTGGGACTCAAGGCAACCTCTTGAGCGGGGCTCGGGGTTTTGGCCCGTGGCACTCACCGTTGTCACTGATAGTGATGGTGTCACATAAGGGTGTAAACGGTTTTGGCCCGTGGCACTCACCGTTGTCACTGAGAGTGATGGTGTCACATAAGGGTGTAAACGGTTTGGTACCAGTAAAACGGCCGGTTCAGCTGAGAGCTGAGTTATGGCTCGGGGAGCCAGTGTTGCAACACAATTAAAAGACTTAATAATGGATTTATCCGAATGAGTACCTGTGTGCATTGATATATATGTTGTTGAGAATAGCATACTGTTTATGTTGTTACATATGGCTCGGTATATGTTATTTGTATAGTTATGGATTGGACTTTTAATCCAATTCAATAACTATTATTTGATATGTTTATGCTCACCCCCTACTTATCATTTTTACAGTGGATAGAGGACACAGTGATGGCACTTGAAGTCACTCGACCGACTGGAGCATTATGTATTAGTATGCACAATACATAGTGTACATAGTTATTTGGGTAGAAGCCTTGGCCGGCTTTTGTGATTACCGAGTGTTGTATTTTATTTGTATTATAAAGTGGCCGGTCGGCTTTTGTAAAGTGAAAATAATCTTATTTAATCCAGATTTCGTTTTAATCTTGGAATTATTTGTGAAAAGTTTATTTGTATTTATTTGTATTTTAAATGGGTCGGTCGGATTGATGTATAACCGGTATTTTTAATGCTGAATCTGATTCCTGTTTGGAAATTTAAATTATTTGCGAAAAATTTACTTGATTTATTGGAAATTATTTTTAAAAATTAAGGATGTTATAAGTCCAACCGGTGTGGATTAAAAACTGGCCTTCTTCATCCTTCCAGAAGGGACGTTCAGTCGCTTGGGCAAAAATTTTAAAGAATGAATGCTTGAAGGAAGCACCCATCGTCTTCGTGGACTCCACAAAAGCTTCAAAATTGATGATGTCACTTTGACATCGAAGGTTGACGAAACCCATGCCGGAGTTGTCACGACGCATCATCCGAGATAGCAGAAAAAGATGGCAATTGTTGCAGTGAAGTCGAGGTATTTGGCGAGAACTTCTAGAGAAAGAATTAAACCTCATCTGTGTGTTTGAATAATTGTTTTAGGTTATATGGTTTTTATAATGACAAAATAACTATCAAACCATTGCAAAAGACTTTCATGAAGACTCTAAGTGTTTGAGTATTATGCACAAATCGCTGGAAGGTCAAAATAAAGAAAAACAAAGAGCCAAGCATTATTCAAGCATTAGACCTGAAAATATACGTAGTCTAATCAATTACAAGGTCATCTCTAATCGATTAATCAGCTTCTGTTTGTTACATAATCGATTACAACTTGGAGCATAATCGATTACCAAACTGAGAAATAGAATGGAAAGCATCAAGTATAACTACTAATCGATTAGAAGGCTGTACCAATCGATTACCAAGGTTCTGTGTTGTTACTAATCGATTGTAAGACAAGTAACAATCGATTACAAAGTCGCTGTTTGCTTAATAATCGATTGCACATATGTCACAATCGATTACCATGCTGCGTAACAGAAAGAAATGCATCAGGTATAAAATACAATCAATTACAAGGAATGTACAATCGATTACCAAGGTTCTATCTATTGCATAATCGATTACAAGAAAAATCATAATCAATTACAAGGCCTTTTACACAGAAGACAAAGAAGCATAATCGATTATAGCTTGAGGCGTAATCAATTACACTAGTGGGAAATGTGTCTTGAAAAGTGTTTTTAGTGGGAAACAGAGACCCATACTCTATGTCAAGCATGGGGAACAACCTGGAGCTCATTTGCAACGGCTAGAAGCTCTCCAAGGCCTATAAATGCACCATTGATTCAAGCTACACAAAACACATCAAAAAAGAGAAATCATTCCTAGCTTGTATTTATGCATTGTGAGTTCAATTTCTCTTGCATAGTTTCAGTTTTCAGAAACTTTGAGCTTAGATTTGTATATCCTCTCTTCTTATTGAGAGTTAGAATTTGAGAGAGCTATTCACTTGTATATCTACTCTATTGAGAGAGTTATTTGCTTGTAAACACAAAACACCAAACACCAAGTTTCACTCTAGTTGTGAGTGGTCACAAAGGTTGCGGTTCAACCTTTGGGTATTGAGAGTTTGAGAGATTGGGTGGGTTGCCCTTGTGCTAGTGAGGATTGAGTTCTTGAGTGTGGGACACTAGAAAGCTACAATTACTTATAGCTTGTAATCTCTAAACTTTAATAGTGGAAATCCTTCAAGTGGGTTGCTTGAAGGCGAGACGTACACTGGGTGGTGGAACTCGTTAAATCGATTTGCAAGCTTCTCTTCCTTACTCTCTTGAATTTACTTATTACATTTGGCTGGTATGTTGTTTTGATTGTGATTACATTGCTTGAAATTGATTAAATTGGCTAAGTTAAGTTTCTACACACCAAGTGTTTGATAAATTGTTAAAGCTATCTCTACACATATTTCATCCTAGCTCTTGTATTTTACTTGTTATCTCTTGCATATTATTGTCTTGTGTAAAAAGGAAATGAGTTTAAAGGCATTCTAAGTGAAATTTTTAAACACTCAATTCATCCCCCTCTTGAGTATTGAGGCCACTTGAATAACAATCTGTTGGGGTGAAGTTGGCTGGGGGCGATGTCTAAAAGTTTCAACACCTTCATCTTAAATTTGGTGAAAGGGAGCCGAACTCCCACCTTGGTTAATGGAATTTATGGAAGAAGAAAAATCTTTCACGGGGGATGTGGCAAATCCGATCCGTGAAATGTGGAGCGATCAAGGCAAAAGAGTCCTTGTATTTATGAGAACACCAGTAATGGTCAGTCTTGAGTTCCATGTCGTCGTTAACATCAGAATGACGGCTAACGGTCTCAAGAATGTCTTTGACAACTAAAAAATAAGGGCCCTTGGCCTTGCGGCCATCCAATCCATCTCGTCTGCAATCATGTTAGTCTCTTCAAGTTCTATCTTGATAGTAGAAGTTCCGGTGTCCATTGTAACTATATATTCTAAAAAAGAAACAGTCAGGTAATAGTCAGTATCTTCAGCATAGTAATAAACTACGTTGCAGTTAGCATCTTGGATTGGAGATGAAGATGGAAAAGGTGACCGGGGTGCAGAAAGTTAAAAACAGGGAGATGACTCCCGGTTAGGGGGCATGATCGCAGCCTGGTCCACTAAGTTAGCCTCCCTAACAGGGTTGCCCCAATACCCCATTGAACCCAGCTACAAATTTCTGCTTGAACGAATTGTGATCAAGGTCGAGGTTCCTTGGTTGCGAGGGTTGGTTAGAGAGAATTCTTACAGAATAATCCCTCGTGTGGGCGCTGTTAGTAGTTAAATCTGACATGGAAAATATAATAAATAAAAGGTCAGAGTGAAAAAGGGGCTACCTAGGTAAATGAGTCTTTCTATTTTTCTGGTGCGGACCAGGACAGAATGCAAGCAGAGGAGACAACAGAGAAACAGAGTTTAGGTAGAAAATGGCAAAGTGAGGAAACAACTATAGGCATCAAAGACGTAGTGGGCCAAAGGCCAACCGTCGCAGCCCATGGATGAAGTGGAATTCAAAACAAAGCGGCCCATGAGGCCAACATCGCTTCAGCTCCTAACGGTGAAACCGTTTTCACAGGATGATGCGTAAGTGAAATGCACCAACAGCAGCATGCCACGCCTAAGTTTTGCTCGCCATGTCAGTTTTTTGAAGAATACCAAACGACACTCATAAATAAAGTCTTAAGCGACATTTAATTAGCCTTAATTAATGATTAAAGGCTCAGTTAAGCATGACAAACATCGGCCAAGATTTCCCACTACGGCCAAAAATATTTTTCCAGCACCGGAAGGCTAAGTACCAGAAGAAGTAGCTCATTACTGTAAAAACGTTGTAGTAACAAGCTAGGGGAAAATGAATTGTTACTGGCCCCTAAAGGCTAGTGACACTGGCTGCTTTGGACAACAATAATAAATGTTATGTCAAATCAAATACTGGACGAAGTATTCTAAACCAGACTGATATTTAACTTTGGTACAGATTCATAGACTTGAACCCCACATGGAAAACCTGACACTAAGTTAGAGTCAGGTGCAAGTGGACAACTTGCTTCTGAATAAGAAGTGTAGCACTAACAAAAGTCAAATCACAAGTTGCACTAGGGAAGTTCTATAAATAGAAGGCATTCATTAATTCACATATGTGACAACATTTACTCTCCGTAATTGCTCTTTGTAATTTCTCTTTACTTACACACATTACTGACTTAAGTATCGGAACCTCTTTTACAGGTACACCTCCGGTGTGTCCCCCCACCTCGGTTCGGAATTGACCAGAAGCAAACTTAGACTTGAAGGACACAATGATCCCAGTAAACTTGTGTTTATAATACCAGACTCCCACTGAGATAGTGTATAAAGAGTGAGAGAGTAAGAGAGTATTTTTGACACCGATTGCATGAGGTGCATATTACCCCCCGCACACCTGACATAACAAAATTTAAGGAAGAAAACATTTAATAAAAATAAAATACCTATAATTATATTATTTAAATAAATAATATATTTTATAATATAATAAAATTATTATTTTATTGTTTCCTTACTATAATATAAGTTATTATAATATATATATTTATATATGTATATATGTTTCTAATTATAATAAGAAATAGATGAATTTTTTCATTACAGACAACAATATATATCTTTTTTACTTTTATCATGATAACCTTTTATTCCAAAGTATATATCTTTTTTGTAATAAAAAGTTTAATATAAATAAATTTATTTTCATATTTTAGTAATTGTTTTGGTTGGGATAATCCTTCTATTTTGGTTAAGGTGATCCTTTTGTTATAATAAAATCACATCACCCTATTTTTTTATCGTTGTGTTACTATATATTTTTTTTATTTTGAATTTCATCCTAATTATTACCTTGTTAAATGTCAGGGTTCACATCAGATTCTTCTTGAAGGGCATGTCAACAATGAAGGACTATATGTTTTCCCTGCTTTGAGTTTTCAGGAATCTGTAACTACCTCTTCTGCTTAGCTGTTAGATACATCATCAAAAACTACTTCTACATCACCTTCTATACCTCCTGTAACAGCACACACTCCCACTTCATACACGCTTTGGCACAATCATTTAGGACATCTTAATGCAGGTGTTATCTCTACTATAAGCAAGATATGTAATATTTCTGGTTTAAATAAGAATGCAGATTTCTTTTGTGCTTCTTGCTGTTTAGGGAAGTCACATAGACTTTCCTCCACTTCCTAAACTACTACGCACATTGCACCACTTGAGTTAATCTATTGTGATATTTGGGGACCTTCCCCAATTATTTCCTTGGATGGGTATTCATATTACTTGTCTTTTGTAAATTCATGTAGTAGGTATACTTGGATCTACTTCTTGCAAAGGAAGTCTGAATCTCTGAATATCTTCAAATAGTTTAAGGAATTAAATGTGTTCAGTCTGATTGAGGTGGAGAATTCAGACCATTTACATATTTTCTGACTGAACTAGGAATTAATCACAAGCTAAGCTGCCCTTATACACACCACCAAAATGATGTTATTGAAAGAAAACATCGTCGCATTGTTGAAATAGGATTAACTTTGTTTGCACAAGCAGCAATGCCAATTAAATATTGGGATCATGCCTTCCATACAACTACATATCTCCTAAACAGATTGCCTTCTCTTGCTCAAGGCAATTGCATACCTTTTACCAAATTGTTAAACCAGACTCCAGATTACAACACTCTAAAAGTTTTTGGCTGTGCCTGCTTTCCCTTTCTTAGACCCTATCTTAAACATAGCCTTGATTTTAGGTCATGTGAGTGTATTTTTCTTGGCTATTCATCTAAACACAAGGGATACAAGTGTCTCTCAACAAATGGAAAAATCTATCTTTCCAAAGATGTTTTATTCAATGAACAAAAATTTCCATTCAGTTCATTTCCCTCATCTGCTCAGTCATTCAAAATCTTATCAAATACTATATCTCTTGAAGTTTTATCTTCCTTTCATGCTCAACCTGTTTCAACAGTTAATCATTCCTAGTCAACATCTTCACCTCTTACTTCAGTTGCATAAAATCCTTAATTCTCATCCTCTCCTCTTATCGGTCCCACAAATTCTGAACACCTAAATAATCAGTCTTCCTCTCTGTTCAGTCCTATGACTTCCAATTCTGAATTGCCTCAAACTGCCTCTATAACTATTCCTACAAGTTTAACCTCTAATTCTTCATATCCTACTTGTTCAAATCCCAAGTCTACTCTTCCTATGTAGACTCGTTCCAAGTCTAGTATTTTCAAACCCAAAGTTTAACCTATATTTTTGAATATTTTCATTGAACCCACCACAATAAATCAAGCTCTTAAATCTCCTCATTGGCACTCAGCTATGCAGAGTGAATTTGATGCCTTAATTGCTAATCAAACATAGACACTTGTTCCCAAACCACCTAATAGTTCTGCCATAGGCTGTAAATGGGTATTCAAGATTAAGAAAAATCTTGATGGCACATTTCAGAAATATAAAACTCGACTGATTGCAAAAGGCTTCCATTAACAGGATGATTGTGATTATGATGAGACATTTTCACCTGCAGTCAAACCTGTTATTGTAATAATAATTCTTACAATTTCTCTTTCTAATGCCTGGCCCATTCATCAGATAAATGTAAATAATACGTCTTTGAATGACTTGTTGGATGAAGAGGTGTATATGGTGCAACCTCCAAGTTTCATTCAAGGTAACAATCAACTTGTATGCAAACTATAGAAAGCTTTGTATGGACTCAAACAGGCACCTAGAGCCTGGTTTGAGAGACTCACTCAAACTCTAATTTCCTATGGGTTTGACAATGGTAAATGCGATCCTTCTCAGTTGATTTTTAAAAATAATAAGGATGTTCTTTATGTCCTTATTTATGTTGATGAAATAATCATCACAGGATCTTGTACTTCTCTTATTTAGTCTCTTATTACAAAATTAAACTCAACATTTTTCTTAAAAGATCTTGGATCTCTTTCTTATTTTTGGAGAATTGAAGTTACACATCTTTCAAATGGTTCTTTTCATCTATCTTAGTCAAAATATATTAGGGATTTACCTCAGAAATCCAACATGTCAGATGCCAATAGTATTAGCACTCCCATGCCTAGTTCCTGTAAATTTTCTAAGGAAGAAGGAGAACCTTGTCCAGATCCTCCTCTGTACAATCTATTGTTGGAGCTTTGTAGTATGCGGCCATCACTAGGCCTGAAATTGGGTTTAGTGTTAATAAAGTGTGCCAGTTTCTTACAAACCCTCTTTCTACACATTGGTTAGTAATTAAAAGGATTTTAAGGTATCTAAAAGGAACTATCAATTATGGCTTGCTTCTTCAGCCCACTTTCTCTCTTCCCCTGACCATTAATGCCTTTTGTGATGCCGATTGGGCATTAATTCTGATGGCAGGAGGTCTACCTCTGGTTCAAGCATATTTCATGGTCCTAATTTAATTTCCTGGTGGTCTAAGAAAAAGTAGCTTGTAGCTAGGTCAAGTGCTGAAGTTGAGTACAAAAGTGTTTCCCTCACAGCTCAAGAAATAATTTGGATTCAGTCATTACTTCAGGAGTTACAGGTTTCTACCAACATTCCTAGAATGTGCAGTGATAATTATAGTATTGTTGCCATAAGTCACAATCCTGTTCTTCATGCTCACACAAAGCATATGGAGCTTGATCTATTGTTTTGTTAAAGAAAGAGTTTTGAATAAATCTCTATTAATTCATCATATTCCATCTCAAGATCAGCTTGCTAATGTTCTTAGAAAACCTCTATCCAAGGAGAGATTTCAACTGCTTAGAGATAAACTACATGTTGTGACCATTTCTAAAATTTCACAAGACAAATCCTAGTTTTCTTTTACAAGTTAAAGCAAAATGTCAATTATTTATACACCCTGGAATTACACAGGTGAATGTTAGAGATATATTAGTTAGGATAAAATTCAACTGTAAAGTTGTTATGCCACATGCCATTAATTCTATGAAGTGTAACAAACTTTCTATATAAATCATGTATTGTATTTACTTCAATTTTAGTGAAATACAAAATACAATTCTATTTTGCAGTTCTACTTTCTCTATGAACAGTTTCTCCTTTTCTATCACTATAAAGTTATTATAAAAAATGATCCTGTTTTCATTAATTTTTTATCATAAAAATATATATTATAATTAGTAAAATTAATTTATCAATATATATAACTATAATTGTGATATAATTATTTATGTAACACTATAATATATTATTAAAGTATTATAATATTTATTTTAACACAAATAAAAAATAATAAAATTAATATTGGTATGTTTAATAAAATTAAAAAGAGGTGTGTGTTTCATTGCCTTAGGGTAAGCCTTCCTTTGGAGAGAGGAAGGAAGAAGGTAGAGAAAAGTATCAAAGCAAGGTTGAAATGAATTACAAAACACAATGCTAATGCTACATGGGTCTTCAACATAATACAAGATTCGGAGTGGTTTTCACTTACATGAAACACTTTCTCCATGTTTAATTTGTTTACTCAAAAATATAGTAATTGGTTGCTTGAAACAAAATTTGTTAGTGTTTTTATGACACACGCAAAGATTCAATAGACATTCCATTTCTATCCTTCACACAAATGTATAGCAATTCTTGTTAATATTATAATATACACATTTTACATCAATTGCAGTTTGTTGCGTCTATCATAAAAAAAATTGTTTCATTAAGAATCAAATATGTATCAAGAAGCTCACAACAACTAACACATTGCTCAACCAATGAAGCTATTTTCTTTGATTATCTCCTTTAAGATTAAATAATCATATATCACCCATCATTATATTCCTCACTTTTCATTTTTAATGAAAAATTATTTTTGTTTATTTTCATTTTTTAGAATTCAAAATTATATTTATTTTTTCAGTTATACCCTTGATAGTTTAGAGTTAGACTTAGAAAGGGGTTGAATAAGTGTTGGGCCCTTTTATGGATTTTGAACCTTTAAAACACAACTAATCAGACTTGTAAAAGCAAACTTTTAAAGAGTAAGGAAAGAGAAGATTGAACACAAGAGATTTATACTGGTTCACTTCCAACATAGAAGCTACGTCCAATCCCTTCCAACTTGAAGGATTTTCATCTTTGTAAAACCTCCTTTACAATAACAGCACTGGACTTGTACCACAAGTATTCTTGACTCCAATCACTCTTAGTTTAAACCCAAGTATTCTTTCAAAAGCCTCTTCAGGCTACAAACTGTTTCCCATAGAAACTAAAGGTTAGCAACACACTAGACTTTTACAACAACAGATTTGTATGGATAGAGTGTGTAAGTTGTTTCTGAGAAATTAGTGTATAAAAAGATACAAAGAATGAGCTGACACACTAAGTAAGAATAGACAAGAAGATCAAGGTCTGCTAGATACAGAACAATAAAGAAGACCTTTGTTTAAGAAAACTAAGAAGAGATTGATAGAGCTTAAGGATCACAAAGGTTCTTTCTTGCGTTGTTGTTCTTCTCTTCTTCGAATTTGAATCTCTTCAATTATATAGGCCACTCAAGATGACTGTTTAATAAGCTGGTAACAAGATATAACATTTCAAAATCATTTAAAGAGGTTTTGCTTGATTATAAGCACCAGACATTGAGAAGATGATAAGATGCCAAAAGGTCTGGTGTGAAAGAACTTTGAATCTTGCATGAAAAAAGAGTTCCTTGAGATCTTTAAATCATAAAGATCAGTTGTTGGCTTTCTTCTTCTGATTATTGCGCAGAGCACATTGCTATTGATCTTCTAAAACTTCCTGACACACACGCTGACTCCAATAAACTTTTTGAAATACGCAGGATAGCTACCTTGGTTTCTTTGCAAGTGAGCTTTGGTTGTTCCATTGTTTTGTCCCTTATCTTCTTTGTTGATAAGCACAACTATCCTTGATAGGAGCTTGACTTGAAGCATCATGAAAGAGGATTTTAGAACGTTGCATGATAAGAGTTTGAAGAACGTTCTTATTGTATGATCTTGTTGCTTCAAAAGTCTAAGGTCTTATTGGTGATCCAAATGTCTGAAAGTTCTTGTATCAGACTCTTTTTAAGCAAAATCCAGAATCAAACTTTTCTTGAATCAGACTTTTGTTTTGATGGACTCCCCCTTTCTTTTGTAACTTTTGTACTTAGAATTCGTTTCCTGAAACACTTAGTTTGAACATGTTAGATCACACATGAGCATACTTCCTTTAATTAAATGTCTTGATGTATGTTATTAACAAATCTTGGGGTCTGGTTGTGTTAACACAACTTGGGGTCTGGTCAATGATTATTACCCAAAGATCCTTTTCAAACTAGACTTGGTCTCAACAACCCTTATTTTTAGTTTCAAGCTTTTGTTAAAAAATGACTTACTGCATAAGTTTTGAATTAAGTTACGTATCCAAATACACCGTGAGATTATAAGCTGATAAATTATTTTTAATTAAATTTTTTAAATTTTATCCAACTAAATAAATAAATTTAAATTCATATCCAATTTCTATAGATAATTTCACACCTTTTCTTGTAATTTAACTATATAATAATATATTATTTTAAGTAATCTAAAAGAAATAAATCATTTTAAAATTATTTTTATCTAACAAATCCAAACATATATAATGATTGATTATACCTATAATATCTATAATCAATTATTAAAACAATCTTTTAAGGATTTCCATTACCAACATTATCCCCACAAGAACAAATCTTGTCATAAAAGGTCAGTGTTGAATTCTCTAACACCTCAATTAGTGAAAGATTACCAACTACTAATTAAGTTTAGATAAGAGAAAGAGAATGAGGTAGGTAAAAAAAAGAAAAAAAGGAAACACAAGAAAGAAAATACAAGTGAATCTAGTACCCAAGATGGTGAGAGTCACGAGTTACTCTTCGCAAGAAAACAAAAAAAAGTTGGACAACAATGTTCGTTCCATTCCAAGTACCTTTCCATGTCTTATGAATTTTTAAAAAGTCTTCAATGACATGATAGTTTCTAAGGAAACTTCTCATCTTGACCTTGGTTTGGATTGGACTTTATGTGTACATAGTTATCTTAAAGTTACTTGTAGGTTGTATATAGTTAATATAAGGTCTTATAAGGTAGGGATATATTTATACTCATTTGAGTTGACCTTTCCTAAAGTCATATCTTTTGCTGTTTTGATTGAGTCTAGGACTTTCATAGGGTTGTCTTTTTGTCCATCTCACATAATACCATTTAAGACTTACATGGTACCATATAGTGAGTCTTATCATGTTGATGTCATTCATTTACGTGAAGGGTTGTGTAGAAAACTAGTTGCTTTGTTGCATGACATGATCACTATAGTCCCTAGTTTGAGTGTCATTATACATTATGACCCTATTTGGGCATCTCATCCATTGACCATCCGTAGTATGTCTATGCTTATTGATTCATCATATATTCATACATCCATATTTAGTACCACATCTATTTTACATGTCATAGATAAGATCATCTTTAGGATTCATGGGATGCCTCAAAATTTTGCTTGCGCATTTTTATGGGATCATCTTATTGTATTTTTTAGTGATATTCATTCTTTCCTTATTATTGTTACTAGAAGGGAGAAAATGTTAGTCTTTAATCCCAATTGATTTTTACCACACAACTAATAAACTCTTCATCTTTGTTTTAGTCTTTTGACTTTTGTTTTTTGGTTTCATAAGTTGGAGTCATTCTTCTCCTTTTGTTTTGTAGGAATGATATTGATCTTGCCTTGGGAGATTTAAAGAAAGAGCTTGGATTTCAAGGCAAATCTCTTTTAAGGGAGAGAGTATAATGAGAATCCAACTTAGCTTAAGACTTAGAATCTTTTGTTACAACTACCTTTAGGTCATTTGAGTTGTATTGTTTCTTAAGATTTTATTGTTAGGGTTTGAGATTTATCCTTTGGTTTAAAAACCATTTTTCATTGTATTTTTAGTTGGGCTTGATATGAGCTTTGGGGTTCTAGGCCTTACATGGCCTTATTTTTGTGTTTGGATAAGTTGTTAGCCTTACGAACCCCAAAGGCCTAACTTAATCCTTTCATATAAAATCAGTACTTATGCATGCATGATTTTTAGATGTATCAATCATGAGAGAATACATATAGTGAACTACAGATTGAAGATTTTTCAGAATGCATACTTCAGTGATTTTGAGGGGTATATCAGTCTTGAGAAGAAAATCCATGTTCAGATTATTCAGTTCATTAAACAGAAGCTCTATACTTCAAAAGGTATAAACGTAATTAAGAAGAAATGATTACAAAGGCAAGAAAATACTGAGAACTGGAGTTGAACATGACAAGCACATCCAATGTCAGAAACAGAATTTATTATGAGAGCAGAAGCTGTAAGAAATACAGGAAGACTTCCCCCCTTAGTAGTGTGAGCTACAAGAAAATCTTGAAGTTTCCTCCATACCTCACTACATAGTCTTCAAATGTGCACACATAATAATACTGCCTATAAAATTATATATTAGGCTAACCAGCTGTTAATCTATAGTATATAAAATCATAGGTAACAAAGGAGTATATGCCTCAAAGTTTTACGAACTAAAGAGCTAATTAACTCTAAATTTCCTCGTTTTAATTAATCATATTTATACTAAACTTCACTGCCCTTTTAATCATGCATAAGTCAGAAAATTGACAAGTTATCCCATGAACACAATATGAATTCCAATTAAAATAACATATCATGAAATTTCTGAAATTGAATGAAAAGGTGTAGTATATTTAAAATAATTCCATAAGACAATTATTTGATCAGGCTATATATATTTATTATTATTTTTTATTATTATCTTTACTGTTTATTTCTTTAAATATTTTATTTTCCGGGTTGTTTTTCTGAGGATGTTACATTCATCATGGATGCCAATGCAATCCACGGAACTCCATTACAATACATAAATCAAATTTATTTTGCAATTAAAAACCGAATAAAAGAATACTTTCCCAGTTTCCTTGTGTACATTTGGTTTCTAGAAGTCATTTCACCACACAAATGGAATTGTTCACTTCAGCATACATTCTGCAAGAAACAAGCTTGCAATGCAGTATCACCTGAGACAAAAAGAAATTAAAATATTTACGTATATTTTAACTCCAATTTATTCAAAAAATAAATGATCCTCACAAATTTTGAATTTTTTTAAAATGATACTTATCACCTCTCAATGATGATGTGTCATTCATGTAACCACATCACATCAACTACTATTTTGAAGTGACGTGTGATGTGGTATGACTAAATATTGTCATGTCATTGCAAAGTTACAATAAGGATTACTTGTAATGACCAAAATTAAATGAATTTTACTAAGAAAGAAAAATAAAAAAAATGAAACAAAATAGCTTGCCTTACTTCATTCTTCATCTAACTCAACCAGAATTGATAGCAAGCTTTTCACGGTTCCCATATCTTGAAGCTGCAAAGCCATAGGATGCTACAGTTCCTACAAGAACATTGAAGATTGCAACGAAGAGCTGAACATTGGCAAGCAATTCGCCCCGAACCTCACTTTCTTTTGGATGACATGTGATATTACTATCCCTGAGCTTACAACCAGATGGTAGCATTGGGCCATAAAGAACAAAAGCAGTCTGATAGAACCACATTCCTTGCAATGTTATAGCAATGCCATTACATAAATCTATTGGGAAGCTGGTTGGCAGAAGGGCACCAGCAACTGAAGATAAGATACAGAGCCCAATCAGAAAGGCAAGGAGAACATGGTAATAGCCCTCCAGGCCTTTGTGTGTTGTTGAGTGAAAGTAGAATAAAAGATATTCTGCACAAAATGCTGTGGCAGCAATCAAACAAAGAGCACCTTGTGGCAAGGGGAGAAACCTGTATGAGAAAATTAAATTATATGAGGAAAAATAGGAATCATAATTTAAGGATAAACAAAGAAATAATTAAAAGGTTAAAATAATTATTTGGTCTCCATAGTTGACTCCCATTTAAGGATTAGTCCATGTACTTAAAATCCTTTAGTTTTAATCCCTGTATGTGTTTTGATTTAATTTTTGGTCCTTACGAATTGTTTCTGGTGTGATTTTGTTTTGTTGTCTTACATGTTAAATGGCATGCTCATGTTGCATTGCTATGATTACACGTTAGACAACTAAGGGAGTTTTACAAAACTTATAGTCACAAAAAACAATCAGAATTTGGAATGGACCAAAATTTAAATTTAATAAATATGTTTTATCTTATAAAAAAATCATGATTGTGATTTGACCGAAAAACCTACATTCTTCAAATGCATTCTTGAAGAATGGAAAAGAACAAGTAAATTAAAGACATAGGAAAGCACAGATCTCTAGATATTGAACAAACCAGGGAGTATCACACATTTAAGAAGAAACTTCCAGAATTTGAATGAATTATGCATCACACTCCTCAAGAGAATCTGCTAAAGCATGACCAGTTCCTCGAGGACAATCAACAACATAAATCCAGACAAACAAACAACATAACAATTAGCTCCGCAAATATCTGTATGACTTCTCATAGTGACAATTTTTTCCCAATAGCATGTTGAACAACACTTGAAATAGGTTGAATTAAAGGGCAATGATAATGCCAATGGCACTTCCATGGGTAGGGAAGATATTGGCAGTTTGCACTAAGTTATAGAGACATGTAAACAGACATGAAATGAAATCCTATAAATAATATACAGGCACTGCTAAAAACTACTCAAAAGGATGATAAGCAAACTTGTTGTCCATTAAAACATTAAAAATTGATCAGAAGTACTAGAGTAATCTTCAGACAACCTTTAGAACCTGCCCAAACAAGGGATGTCCAATGTAGCTATGTAAAGCTAGATTACGATCAAATAAATAACACCATGTAAGAAAAATAATAAATTAATCAGTGAACTAGTAATTAACTAATAGAATTGGACCAGAAATAAATAAGAAAGAAAAGAATTTCTTTATTGATCAAGAATCCCACCGAGTATTACCCCAAGGAAAACTGATAAGGGTATAAAGAACACAAAAGCATGAATTTCCAGGATATGTTTTGAGAGTCCTGATCTCTCCTGCCCTGACCTTCTTTCTCCAAAGAAAAACCTCACCACTAGTATTGTTATTTGTTATTCCTTTCTTATTTATAATCATCCTAATATAACTACGAGAATGAACCAGGCCCAGGCCCAAAACCTATTAATTGGTTACATGTAATTCGTCTTCTTCTCATTAATATTCCCTCTAGTTCTTCTCTTATAGACCTTCATTATAGGAGGTCTGCTATCGTTAACCTACAACAAACCAAACACAACTGAACTCTGAGATATATAGGAAACTTGTTTCGTTCTCTGCTATCTTGCAACATGTGATATATTCTGCCACAAGGATGAAAGGATGCACCATTGAGACTGAAGCATCAACTATTCAACTCTCACGCTACAACAATGGAAAGAACTCTTGGGAAGCTTTAGAATTAATGTATCTCATCAATAAACAGAAGTTACATACACAGAAGAAGAATAAATCCATGTGGATGTGGCTTTTGAAGAATAATTATCAGAAAATATAGCTTCTCAACTGGTACAACCACAGGAAATATAAAGACAGCTAAGGTAAAGCATGTATGGTCCTCAGAATCACTGCATTGTAACAAGTTTCCCCTTGAGGGTGAAACAGCTCAAACCATGGATATATTGAAGCTTTACTACAGGACTCATAAGTTTTTACTAATATCCGTATCTTACCAATTTTTTTACTGGTTTAATGAGAATCAATGATTTATTTTCAACAAAAATGCACATTCAAACCAATTTCCATTTGTTGATCGTTAGTACATTATGACAATCCAAAATGTCAACAAAACACTAATCCTTTGTTTGGTTTGTTGGTAAAACATAAGTAAAAAAGACAATGTGAAAGAAAGTAGCTTGGAAAGAATAAGTTCCACCTTTTGGCTACTTTGTCTTTTGGTTATGAGAATTATAATCATGAAAAATTTTCCCACACTATATTGGCTGGTCCAAGGGCAAGCCACAAAAAATGAGAACAATGTCCTCATGCTGCAGAAAATACAAAACATGCAGTACCAGACGTTATCAGGCACAAATGTAATAAAATGATTGTTAAGATGTTTTCCTCACTTTTCCTTATATTCTAAGAAATTAAGCAGGAAAACATAATTTGTCTTCCCATCATTCTCTATTAAACCAAACAAATACAAAAATAATCCATTTTTTTCTTACTTTTTTCTTTCTCATAATTTTTTCTAATCATTTTCTTTTCATAGTAACCAAATGAAGTGTAAGGCTTTATTTTTGGCTCAATTACATTATATTGACCACACATTTGAGGAAAATGCTGGGAGAATTTGCATGCTTCATGTCAACTAAATGTTATTTAACAGCAGAAAACCAGAGAGAAACATTTAGGTGACCAAGAGAATAAGAAAAGCTAGAGAGCTAATGCAATCCTATCAATCAGCATCCACCATCAATATCTTCCCGTCCAAATCCTCCTAAGCATCCTATGTTATCTTTTAATTTCCCAAGTCAATCAGAGCAGATAAATTACATTGAAAAGTATAACTGTTGCTGCTGTGGATTAGAATTTTAGCAGTATTCAGTTTTCCTTGAAGAGAAAAAGAAGGAAAATAGAGAAAACAAGCTCCGTATTGAGCAATCGACCAACCTAAATAAATGGCCAAAAAAGAACTCAGGACTGTTTGATTTGTGAAATAATTTTCTATTTTCATTTTAATCACAAAATTACCACAATATTTTCTGTTTTTAAAAGTTCATGTAAAAAACATGGAAAGTAGCTTTTTTTCTATACGATGATAATTTCGTAATTAGGAGGTAAAACATTAAATAAAAACAGAAAACTTTTGTACAGCCCAATAGTTCATAAATGATGGACAGCAACAATTTAAAATTGCATTGGCGTAACTTATTCTATTTCATCAGACTCTACAGATTGGTTCATTTTGTAATAGGCAGTGTTAATAGTTAATTTGTTAATTGAGGAAATTGAACCCGTGACCTTCACCCTGATTTCTGTTTTTTATACCACTAGACTCTAAACAAGCATAGAAAGAAACAACTAACCTTGTCCTTTCAGAGAGCAGGGTAACAATGCCAAAGATAAGAAACATGAGAAGCATTGCAGAGTGCTCAAAGTTATTGAAGTAAGTAGGGTTCAAGATTCCACCTACAAAAAACCTGAGGCGGGTTGCAAGCAAGAGCTCAATGCACAAGTCAATGAAAGAACCAATTGAAATAACATAAAGCTCCAAATGTTTGAACTTCCCACCAAACCCCGCTACAGGATTCCATACCCGGACTCTGAATGTCTCAGGATTTGATACATATCTCACCACAGAGCCCCATATATGCCATGCCCCAACTAGAAGAAACAAAGTCCCGGGCAATATGTGACCTATGAAAGATCCCATTTTTCTTATTCTTTATCTGATCCAGGAAATATGTGATAAGTCATGTGAATATGAATGATTAGCCACTTTATAATAATGGGGTTTGAGAAAGTCAAAGAGAAGAAAGAGGTTTTGCTTTACTTAATACTGATGGCGTTGACTGGTGGTGTTGATAAAGAAATCAGAGCCCAATGATTCAGCAATTCATAACTCCAAATACAGAGAATATAAGGGTAGGGTGCGACTGGGAGATCGATGGTGATCTTATGCTTTAAGTTTGTGTTTTAATGTATACATGAAATAGATGAAAAGAAATAGAAAGAAAATAAATATAAATGGAAGAAAAACAATGGAAATAAGATTAAAAAAATATATGGTGATTGAATGGATAGAAATGAAAAAAAAATATAGGAAAAGAATCTTTTCTTATTTAAATGCACAAGAAGAAAGTGGATGTTTTATTGAGTAAGAATTAAATTTAATTTTATTTATAAAAATTTAATTTTTATAATAAATTTCTACATATAAAAGTTTACTTGTTTTTTTTGTAAATTTTAATATTTATTAAGTTATTAATATTTATTAAAAAATTTCATCATATTTCCTTATATCTAAATAGAGAATTAACTTTTCTTAGGTCTTGTTTCTTTATTTCATTATTTCCTTGTTTTTTCTCTTAAAACAAATAAGGAAAAATTTTCTTTTCCATCACATTTATTTTCCTTCCAATGTCTTTCATTCCTTTTCCCTTAAAACCAACATAGGTTAATCAATATATTCTGCTAAGGATTGAACTTGCCGGCTCAAATTTCACTAATGTTTATTAATGGTGATTTATAACCTTTCTAAGCATTTCTTGAATCATGGAACATGTATTGGATGGCGTAATGAGTTTTCAAAACCAAAATCACCTAAACTTTTCAAAGAAGAAGGAAAAAATAACTCGAAAAGGAATGAAATTAGGAGTTAAAATATAAAAAAAATAGTAGGTCTTTTTCGTGGTTTGTGCAAAGACTGTAGGCATACAAGTTGAAACACAGGCCGGGTTTTATATGCTAGTCCTGGGGCTGAACCTGTATACCAAACTTTGAGGAAAATAGACTAAAATAAAATGAACAAAAGATATAATATTTTTCAATAATTTAAAAAATTATATTTTACTTCAAAATTCTTTACTTTTACATATTATTATTTGTTAATATCATATTATTAAATTTTAAAACATATATTTTTTTAAATAAGCCCATTATTATTCTCTCGGTATAATAAAAGATGTGTTTCACTAAAACTTGCAAGTATATTCAGAATAAATGTGTGGGAATAAATGTTACTTCAAGGTTACCTATGTACTTGTAAAATGTATTATTTTATATAATAAAAGTGGCGTCCAGCCTAAATTCCTATAATTAATTCTTAGGACTTACAAAATTTAGAGTAATTTTTTTCGCGAAGGATAACACAACCCCGGTAGACTAACCATAAGAACTTAGGTGACATGTGGCTCAACAAAACACACAGCAGAAGACACAAACTACAAACCCTAACAAGTTTCAGAATGGACCTACCAAGCTACAGACCCTAATGATGGACAAGGTATCTCTTTCTTCTCATATATAAAGATATGAGTCAGAGTCAAGGAATACTGACCTTACGACATTAATACATAACTCAGTCATACTTCAATTTACATTCATACTAATCTGAAATAATCTTTAGTCCTTTAGAGGACTACATGTGACACCCAAAATCCAAATTACAAATTTCAATTAATTAACCCAAATTTTTGTAATAAATTTTTCACGTTTAAAGAATCATTTTGAAATTTGTAATTTAAATTCTGAGGTCACATAAAAATTTATAAATGCGAAATATTATCATACATACTAGTCGTGAACGAATAAAACATAATACATTTATATAGCGAAAACGATAGAGAAGATTACAGTACAAGGTACATAATAATATTATTATAACACATTAAAAGTCAAATAAAGTCAAAGTCCAAGCAATAAAACATAAAAGCTTCATCAATTTCACCATTCGTCATTCTGTGAAGTATGCACTGTAAAAATAATGTAAAAGTGAGATGGAATATAGAATAAATATAAAATAAGTAAAATTGCACAAACACAATCAATAAACAATTATGATATGATGAATATGTCAAACAAGGTCACTTACATTTAATAATCTTTAATTTAGCCAAATGATGTCATGCTGGATCCATTTTGATTTAGTGGGAATACTGCAGTAAAAAGTCTCATAGAGACACAAGTAGGACTTAGCATAATGCCACGAATCCCTACCCTTCGTAGCGCTCAAGCACCAAAGTACATAAGTAGGACTTAACATATACCATGAATCTCTACCCTTCATGACGTTCAAGTACCGAAGTACACAAATAGGACTTAGCATAAACCATGAATCCCTACCCTTCATGGCGCTCAACAAAAATAAGACTTTAACTCATCATAGAGTAACCCCCACCAGGGCCGACAATCATGGAACCCTTAAATTTCATGGTGCGTCCAAATGCTTATGATGCATGAATGCCTTTAATTCTCTTTATCAATTTAACATACCATGATATCACTACTTCCATAATCACTTGGAAAGCCACAAGTCCTTAAAGGACACATCACATATATCAATTCTCAAAATCATGGATTTACAGTTTAACAACATATCTCAATAAACCACAAGACATTCATGTATACATTAATTTAGTCATTCATAATTATTCATCATAAAGATATACATATTGTATGACATTTATAGGACACTCAATAAGATCCATAATAATCAATAATCCCTCAATAATTCATAAATAAATCATTACCCACATGGAAAATATCATTTTCATCCATAATAACCATTATAGGTAAATTTCAAAAATTTACAACAGCAACATACATTAGTAAGAAAGCCATAACGTGAGCAAATCAAATCCTTTTTAAGTAATTTCACTTTTTGTAGTTCCACAACAAAATTATATACAACATTCATGAAGACCATAATTTTAAATTCCAAATAGAAACATCACATAATCACATAATAGTCAATAGGTTATCATTTTTCATTATCACCAATTGCTGGAAAATTTACTGGTTTGACAATCTTTAGTAAATTAGCTATAACTCATGGTATAAAAATAATTTTTGAATGAGGCCAAGTTTTATGTTTCAATAATTCCATTATCTATAATTTTCATTAAGAACAAAAATTCCAAATCCAAACAGAAATATCACAAATTCATAGTATACTAAACTATCTCAAAGAAAGTAATAAAACGTACATATGTTGGTAAAATCAACGTTTCTGGAGCTACAAAAATAATTTTGGTGTGAGACTAGTTCTAAATTACTCATAACACAAATATCTAAAACTTTTATAAAGACACTAAACATTAATTCTCATCACAAAATTCCCAGTTTTAAAAATACAAACAGTGATTCACGTCAACAGGTTTTCAGCATGAACATACTTCTGTATTTTAGGTATAACTAGAGATACAAATATCCTTTTAACTTGAAACCACTTTCTATAGATCCATAACATAAATATATAAAACTTTTATGCAGGCATCAAAGTCTAAATATGTATTTATAATTCCCAGAATTTCAATATTTACACAAAATAGAAGGTACATATTCCAAAATAGACATACTTTAGTATTTTGACTATAACTCATGCTATACATATCCAAATTAGTTGGTTCAAGTCTCAAAATTCACATAACAAAAAGATCTACAACTTTGATGAAGAAGTCAAAGTCAAATTCACACATTTTCAGCTTCAAAATTAAGTAATAATTTATGAAAATAAATCTAGAAATCCTAGAACAGCATACAATTCTACCCATTCCATATTTATTCACAACCCTATCCCTTCTTACCTTAATGGAGGATCCTAAAGTGGTTGAAAGTGTTCTCTTATTATCCTAACTTCAGATCAATAGGGACTTTGATGGAGAAAATGAAAGAAAATAAGAGAGAGATTTCACTAACTTTAGCTTGTTCTAAGAATTCAGATTTGGGAACAAGATGTAGTGATGGTTTAATCATGAAAATGACAAATGGGGGACAAGCTTTTCATAATGGGATTGTAGTGGGATGTCAGGTACATTATTTGTGGTGATAATGGAGGTTTTAGGAACAACTTTGTAGTTGACCATATTTCCAAATTCAGACTCTAACTAGTAATTAAAATGTGTACAAGATGATGTATTTTGAGTGAAGTATGTGGTAATTTGATGGAAGTAAATGAAAAAGGCAAAGAAATTAATAACTACAGAAATAGGTCATAAGTTATTTGATTAACTTTTACCTAAGGTATAAAGTTAAAATTATTTACCATGGTAAAAGGTTAAATTGAAGATGTTGTCCTAACCAAAATTTATGTAGGAAGTTGAGATAAAATGGATAATATCATTGATGGTCTAAATCAAAATGATTATACATGAGAATGAAATTTTTGGGATGTTACACTACATGCTCAATATAATATCATTTCATATAAAATCTAAACCTCCAATGAGGTGCCAGTTACCTATCCACTAACAATCATACAACTATAATTATCACAAATATTAAGAGATTGTGAACACCTCTTTCGGTCCGATCCAAGTGGAAAGAATTCTGAGAGGACTGGACTTCATCTCTGAATGATCTGCCAAGTGGAATGACTCAAAATGATGATTTCCAAGTGAAAAAATGGCTATTTCCGAGTGAAAAATGGCTGTTACCGAGTGAGATATCCGAGTCAGCCGTTACCGAGTGAAATTCCAAGTGGGATGTCTTCGACTGACAGTTTCCGAGTGGACTGCTTCCGAGAGGGTTACTTCCGAACAAAGCAAAGACTTCCTTATGTCCGAATGATCGTTTCCGAGTGGGCTTCAAAAGGAATTACTCTGAACGAAGGAAAGGCTCAGACTGAGTGAGTATCTTTTCGGACAGAGACTCAAGTTCCATATGTCTGAATGATCATTTCCGAGTGAGATGTCTCCGAGGAGGGCATTTCCGAATGGTTTGAGTCCGAGGGAAATACCTCTTAAGCAAAGATACATCCGAGTGGTGAATTCCAGATTGAAGCCTCTTAGGCGAAGATACACCCGAGTGTTGAATTCCCGACTGAAGTACCTCCGAGTGGAGACACTAACTTTGAATGAATGCTTTTTCTGGGCAGAGATATTTCTGAGCGAATCACCTTGGGTAGACTCTCTCAATGTTTCAAATTAAGCCCGAGTGAGATTCCAAGGAAAGCATATCCGAGTGAATAATCTCCGACTGAAGCTGTTCTGAGTAAAAAAAAATTCGACTCCTGAATAAGTATATCTGAGGGCTGATTGTCGATTGAAACCCTTCTGATTGAAAACAAAGCTGATTCCGAATGAACACATCCGAGTGACTAAGGTCAGTTTCTGAGCGAATGCATCTGAAGTTCTGATTGTCGACTGAAACCTTTCTGATTGAAAACAAATCCGACTCAGAATGATGAAATCTGAGTAGAATGACTCAGAAATGATCAAATCCGAGTGGAAGGACTCAGAATGGAGCGTTGCCGAGTGGAATACTTCACTGTTGGAGGTGAATCCGAGTGGAAGCTTCCTTATCAAGGCCATTCCGAGTGAAAAATGGCTCACCTTGAAGAAATATGTCCCTGTTAGAGGTGAATCTGAGTGGAAGCTGTCCGACTGCAACCATTCCGAGTGGAAAAAGGGACTGACCTTGAATAAATACTGCCCAAAGCTATTTTCCGAGTGAAGGGATGTTGACTGAAGCAGGTCTGATTGGGGAACAAGTGTTTTTCTGTCCAAAGCAGGTCTGTCCCAAGTGAGTTGATTCCGAACAGAAGAAGCCACTGAATGAATAAGTGTTGAATAAGGAGGTCTCTGAGTGGTTTCATTCGGAGAAGATGGCATTCTCATGCAGAACAGGTCCTTTCTGAGTAGTCTGTTTCGGAAAAATGTCTCTTCAAGCAATGAAAGATCCGACCGGGAATGAATCACACTCGGGCAGACTCACAGTTTTACACTAAGCCCGAGTGTGATGTCTCCAAGGAAAACTACTAAGTGAGTTGGGGCAGAAAGTTGTATTTCGGAGCAAAGCAAGGCTCGGACATGGAAGAACTTCTATCAGCTAGATTCCAGAGTCTTTCCTAGTGAGTTGATTGACGACTGAAGGCAATTCCTAGTGAAAATCAACTCGGACTTCTGAATGAAGGTGTCCGAGTGCATCATTTGAATGAGTTAAGGAAGGGTCATTCTCGACTGAGTGGCTATCTAGCAAATCCGAGCAAAGGTTTCTCCGAGTGGTTCAATTCCAGAGACATATCCGAGTGAAACAGTGAAAGAAGACTTCTCGCTTGAGCGAGCCTTTCTCCGCTTGAGCGAGATTATCACAAAATGGTTTCCTTCAACAAACGCTTAAGCGAAATAAATTCTCGCTTGAGCGAAAGATGGACAGTGAGCTACTGGAGTGTTTTCGCTTAAGCGAGAAACTCTCGCTCAAGCGGAATGAAGAGAAGGGCTCGCATCAGGGGTCTTCACGCCAAACACCGACCCCTCAACTCAACACCGAGCAAAGCTTTCACTCGGTTTTTGTAGGAACAACACCTTTTCTACTCAGTCTTGTGTACAAAAGGCACCTTTTCCACTCGGTCTTCTGCACAAAAGGCACCTTTTTCACTCAGATTCTGGAGAGAAAGTGAAATCCGAGTCAGATTCCACCAATTGCGCATGCTGACATGGATTTCCAGTATCCAAGTGGATCCTTGAATTAAGGGGGCGGCTCACAACAAGACAGGAAGAAAATGATAAAGAATTCCCACCAGCCTCCATTCTCCCTGATTGTCAAAGATCCAGGCTGTTTCCAACACATCATCCAAGTTGGTTTGTCAATCTCGTGGGGCGGCTGGCAACAAGACAAAGGAAAAATAATAAGTTATTCATCAGCTGCTGTTCCCCATTGGAAGCCAGGCTGTTCAAGCAATCAGCACGCACCAAAAATGTTCTATAAATACAGCATCCAAAGAGAAGAAAAATGGGGCGACATTCATTTTTAGAGAGATCCTGGAAGCTTTCATTTAAAGAGAAGTCTACCATTCCTTCACTCGGTCCCAGCTCCTTCTAAAACCCACACCGTCCCTATCTCCTCACAACCGTCCTTCTCCTTAAACACCATACTGTCCAGCCCCCTAGAATCCTTACCAACATCGACCCTTCTCTCCTTCCTCTAACCAACCGTCCTCATCCTTCCCTCTCCAACTGTCCTCACTCAACCCACCAACACCGTCCTCACTCTCCCCTCTCCATACCGTCCTTACCTTCCCTCTCCCAACCGTCCTCACTCAACCTACCAACACCGTCCTCTTTCTCTCCTCTCCACACTATCTCTCAATACAGTCCCTCTCTTCACTCGGTCCAGTCCCTCAAACCCTCTCAACATCGTTCCCTCTTCATACCACACCGTACAGCCCTCTAAAACCCAACACCGTCCCTCTTCTCCTCTCTCTTTTCACAGCACCGTCCCAACCTCCTTATCCTCCCAACCGTCCTTCTCCTCTCCCAACTGTCCTTCTCTCTTCTCCACACCGTCCTCCTACCCACAAACACCGTCCTCTCATCCTTCCCTCTCAACACTGTCCCCTCTCCACCTCACCTAAACACAGTTCCCTCTCTTCTTTCACTATTGTCCTCTCCCTCTCTACCTCGCCTAACACCGTCCTTCTCTCCCTCTCCACTTCTCCATACAACCCCGTCTCCTCTCAAACACCAGCCCCCACTTCTCCTTCTCCTAACCCGTACTGTCCAGCCCCTTTAAATCCTCAACACCGTCTCCCTCTCTTCTCCACACCGTTCTCCACAATAACAGCCCTTCAAATCCTCATCACACCGGTCCCACTCTCCCCCTTATTTTTAATACTTGTATTTGTTTTATTTTATGTTGAATTAATTGTTGTTCGATGACTTTGTTACCTTTTCAATTATCAATTAATTTTTATTGATTGATAAATATTAATAAAAATGAGTGCTTCACACATTCTATTTGGACTAGTATAAAAGGTGTAATAATTATTATTATTGTTATTATTATTATTGCAATTTTTATTATTTTTTTATTTTAAAAAAAAGGAGGAGCGAGTTTAATTTGGACAAGACGTCCTGTTAATCTCATTTTTGAGAAGGTGGAGCGAGTTTAATTTGGACGAGACATCCTGTTAATCTCATGTAAATATTTCGTGTTTATTTTTGTTTATTTTTGTATATTTTGTCGTCTCGTATATTTTCTTTTCATGAAGAAGTTAAAATAATTATTGGGTTAATTATAATGCGCGCTATCATATTGAGGTAACCGTTTTTATAACGGACAGTTGTGAGGTGCTAATACCTTCCTCACCTGTAATCAGACTCCCGAACATGGAATTTCATTTTTATAACCAGTGCTTTAACGAAAGGTTTTCCCAGTATTTTATCCTAAAAAATATTGGTGGCGACTCCCTATTTTACTTTTCGAACCAAAACATCATTTTGAGGGTCGGCCGTGCCGCCGTGATCCCGGTCGCGACAGATGGCGACTCCACTAGGGACTTAGAGAGTCAAGCCAGTCAATTTGATAGCGCATGTTTTAATTAGCATATTAATTATTTAACTTCTTCTTTTATTTTATTTTCCTGTCAATGTTTGGTTTCTGTTTTGTTTGTATTCTATCATTTATGTTCTGTTAATATCTGTGTGATCATTGAACCCTAGGTTAGACGACTTTATTTTATTGCTCTGTGTTTGTTCTATGTGCAAGATGAGTAAGGTACAGGTATTGAATGCCTCTTTCACACACTACACTCACAATTTGCACACACTTTTGAGTGGGACCCTGTACCCGGGCCCAAATGAAACTTAAGATTAGGGGAGACTGATAGCGGAGCCATTTGGGATGTACTTCCTGTCTGGTTACCGTGAGAATCTCAGCTAGAGTTCGACTTATTCATGGTGCCCACACCTAGTAGACTTCCTACTGTTGTGGTTAACATCATGAGTAAGATCTTGGCTCTAGTGACCTTTAGAAGTTTTAGAACAAGCCACCTAATGCGAGATATCACTATTAGACAAACCTTAAAACCATTAGGAGACCTTCAGAAAAACCCACCTTAAGGCACAAAGGGGCAAACTTTACTTCTACCTTTTCTCATTCTCACTTTCCCTTCGGATCCAAATTAGAGGACCACTTGCCCATTTAGTGGATTACTTTTTCTAAAAGAAATGACATACTTTTAACTAGTGATCCTTTAACGGGCAAGTAGTTCTTTTTATGCACAAGTCTTTGGATCCTAAGTTACGGATGTTTCGAATCATCAAATATATATATATATATATCAAAAAAAATCAAAAAAATCAATTCTTTTTTTGTATTGACGATGATCAGAAAATCCATAACTCACATGATCCTCGATTTGACACAAGTTTTGTCAAATCGTAACCCCCCTAAATACAAAAATGTTTTCAAGAAAGTTACTAGGGGAGTATCGATTTGCAAAGCACGTCATCTCCTGATGGCTCTTTCTTTCTTTCTTTCATTTCTCACCGGAAGCTATTCAGAGCTTAACGAATGCCCTTGAGCAAGATATGGAAATTAACGTGGGATCAAACCTTTAAAAGAAGAATCATGGTTCCCTGAGCTAGAAATAGCTAAGCTTGAGGCTCTCGCCCCAGGATGAAAATTTCTTCTATCTTCACAACTATCCTGTATTAATTTCCATGTTTACCATACCTAGTACTTTTGAACGATAAGTTCTAAGGAATGGTCAAAGGATACTCGCCAAAGCCTGTGATTGCTTCCCATGACATTCTCCTTCTTTCTATTTCCACCTAACATTACTTTGCTTTTTTTAAAAAAAAAAGAAGAAACATAGACGTCACGGGTAGGCATCCTTACCAAACTCGACTTCAAAGGAAACTCATGGCTGAGGCAGAGGCTGTTGAAAAAGACTTTAGAACTAAGTTCGATCAGCTGAAAGAGCGAGTGGCGGAGTTAACTAAACTTTTAGAAAAGAAACTCACAGAAGGAGGCCCCTCTGCATGTGTTGAGGACGCCCAACAGCAGCCTGCCACCGTACCACCCCCCCTTGGTTCTGACCCAGCAAGAACCCAACTACCTAACACAACAGCACCCCCTATCACCATTCATGTCAGAAGACCTAACCCTGCCATTGATACCCAGCCACCTTACGGCCAGTCTTATGCACAACAGCTTATATTTGTCGGTCCTGACGGCAACCCAGTACCTTTTCCACTTTATGGCCTACCACCAGGGTACTATCCCCCGCTCGCTAACCAACAAGACGCCCACGACCAGCAATCGATGAATCCTCACGCTTCATACCCCACCCAGCCAAATATGCCACCACTTCACCAAACCCAAAACGCACAAGCCCATGACCCACAAACTTACCAAACCCAAAACACGCAAACCCATGACCCATAAAACTACCAAACCCAAAACACACAAGCCCCGATGGCCCAGCCAACCTACAACGCACAAGCCCAAAATACACGAGCCCAGATGACCCAGCCAACTTATGCTGTACAACCTATGGCCCAACCCCAAGGTCCCTCACCAAATACAGGCCTAATGAACCAGTCCCATGTGTTGCCTCCGTTCAACCAACCACTCGGCTATCCATACGGATACGCAACCCCTTATATGACCTATCTCCAAGATACAACCCGCATGATGAATCCGGTAGGCGGTCATAGCACGGTCGCAGTTCCCTAAAAAGAAAAGATAGAAATCTTAGAAGAGCGTTTGAGAATGATGGAAGGCGCCGGAGGTTTTGGACTGATAGATGCTTCTGAACTATGCCTAGTCACAGATGTTGTCCTCCCGCCCAAATTCAAAATGCCAGACTTTGACAAGTATCGGGGAATGACTTGTCCAAAGAACCATCTCACGATGTACTGTCGAAAGATGGCATCCTACTATTCTAACGACCAATTGTTGATCCACTGCTTCCAAGATAGTCTGGCGGGGGCCGCTCTTACATGGTATGCTCACCTTGAGCGGAACCATCTTTGTTGTTGGAAGGACCTGGCAGATGCCTTCCTTAGGCAATACAAGTATAACATGGATATGGCACCCAACAGGGTTCAGTTACAGAATATGGTGAAGAGAGACAGTGAAACGTTTAAGGAATATGCCCAACGATGGAGAGAGACAGCGGCACAAGTGGACCCCCCATTGTCGGAAAAAGAGATAGTCGCAATGTTTATCGACACACTCCCATCACCTTTCTATGGCAAGATGATTGGTAGTGTTTCATCCAACTTCTCCGACATCGTGACTATTGGGGAAAGGGTGGAAAGCGGAATACGAACGGGAAAGATCACTCAGGGCTCATCTGGGGCAAACATGACAAGAAAGCCGGCGTCTGGGAGAAGGGATGGAGAAACTAATTCCATCTATTCTAATCAAAAGACAGCCCCGCCGAGACCATTCGCCCCTACCATGATTCAAGCTCCCAATCCTTATGTGGTCGCCGCCACTCAGGGCCCGACAGCTTATACTCCCCACTTCCATCCGCCCATGGTAAGAGCGCCAATACCGCAACCCATGCCATACCATCACCCGCAGCAAGTGACTCGACCACCCAATCATAATCAGAATACAAGGAATCCCAATAATGAGCGCATTCCTGTGCAGTTCGATCCAATTCCCATAACATATACCGAACTTTTTCCAATCCTCGTTCAGAAAGGTCTGGTAGCTCCATCCCCCATGAGGCCATTGCAACCTCTTTACCCAAGGGGGTATGACCCAAACGCTCATTGTGATTACCATGCTGGGGCACCCAGGCATTCCACAGAAAATTGCATGGCTTTGAAATATAAAGTGAGAGATTTGATCAAAGCCGATTGGATTAATTTTCAGGAAGGAAGCCCTAACGTGACCATAAATCCCCTGCCCAATCATGGAGGTTCAGAAGTTAATATCGTGGTGGCCGATATTGAAGATAATTCTGATGATAATACTGATTGTTTCCCCGCCGGGCCAAGAGTTCAGTAATTGGGAGGCTGTCGAACTCCCTACGATTCTTAAATGATTCACCAAAATAATTTGTCATTGCCTTAATGTCTTGATTATCCCTCTGCTATGCCTAAGGCTTTGGGACTTTTCATGTAATAAGGTCGGAAAAAAACTTGTTTTACCAGTCAATCAATAAATACGTATCGAAAATCCAAATAAAGAACTTCTCATCCCTTTATCCATGCTTTGATTCATTTTTTTTACTTGCTTGTTTCCCTTTTTCTCTTTTTATTGCCATAACGTGTTAAATTGTGGATCCAAAAGTGACCCCCTTGAGACTAATGAGGTCACGATCCAGTTTCACGACCTCAACTACTCGGTCGATTGTGCTGACAAAAAAGGTAGGGAAGTTTGTGTGCCACCATCCAAGTTTACAAGATTGTTAGAATAAGAGGATAAAGAGGTTTATCCCTTTTAAAAGGCGATTAAGATCATCAAATGGAGAAAAAAAAAGATCAAGATAGGTATATCCCTAAGTCAAGAACAATTGAAGGAATCACAGAGGCAACATACCAGGAGGCATTTTGCGGGAATCTATGGAATGACAACATGGCCAAGTCCCGAATTGGACAAGTGGTAGGCCAGTCATTTAAGGAAACCTCAACAGTTGCCAGCATAAATAGGGGCAAATTGCTAATGCCTTAAATGCAGATACAATCAAGGGAGACTTTGACAAAAACAAAAAAAATAAAAATAAAAAAAATAAAAACAAAATAAAAAATCAAGCTTGGAGTCCAATGCACATGCCAAGTGGGGCAAGCTGGTTACGTCCAGATCGTCGAGCAAGCTGTCATTTTCTGTGTAAGGGGAATGAATGTCGTTAGGCCAAGAACTTGCATTCTTGTCGTCATCAACACCTCAACCTTAAAGAGTGCGCCATTCCTCATGCCCATGTAGCCAAGGAAATAGTCTGTCAGATTGAGTCGTTGCGTCATTAAGAGGATTAAAAAAACAAAAAAAAAAGAAAAAAAGAAAAAAAAGAAAAAAGAAAAAAAAACAGAAAAAAAACAAAGCAAAAAAAAACAAAATAAAATAAAATGATAACTTAAAGTAATTCCCTCTCATCGATGCCAAAAAAGACTTACCAATATTTCTTTGGGTACATGGCATAGGAGAAGACTCTCCTATTTGAAGTAACATCAGTTCCCCCAAGGGATCAAACTAAATTTGGAAAAGGATAAGCAGACACAACTGAAATGTGATCAGTTTCAACCTTTTACTGTAAAGGATGCAGCCAAAAATGGACAAGAAAAGAAACACACATTATAAAGAAAAAGAAAAGCTTGCTAGGCTGAAAACCTGAAAGGGCAGCCTAGGCAAAAGTTAGAGCAACCCGGTAAGTTGAAAACCTGAAAAGGCGGCTCAGGTAAAAATTAGGGTCAACATTTCGGCAGAGTAACTAAAGTTCCCAATGCAAAACGTGCAAACTGAGGCATGTGGACCATGGTCAAACTACCCTCTCAAAGGCAGAGTTGAACGATGTACTTGAGGTCGTGACGCGGGATTAAGGTTCTCACTAGTCTCAGGAATTCACTGGAGGATTCTTGAACCTTCCCTGTTTCCCCTGACCTTGACCTGTCCTATGTAACTTTATTTCATCCCATCTATTTCCCCGTGTTCTGTTTGACATACATGAATGAAATTCATCTTTTTTTTTCGATACGTGTTATGAATTGCATTGATTTGATAAAACATTGTATTTTTATAAAAATAAAGTGAAAGAATGGTGGACATTTAAAGTCATGAGGAACAAGACGCTCCCACTACTCGACCTCGTCTTAGACAATCATCACGAAGACTCAGCCAGGCACGCGCTTCAAAGCTATGATCGCCTCTTTCATTCTCCTCTGTCCATGAGTTATCCTAAGGGTCGCGGTTTCACAGGACCTACCTGGTTTTTGAATTTTATTTTGCACTACTAACCTTTTTCTGCAGGTTATTATAACAGACAGTCATGTCAAGTGTTGACACCTCAATCAAGTCCTTCAAGTTCCTTCCTCGAACCGCTAAGGTTGGCACTCTTCAGAATCCTTTCCTCAAATCGCCAAAGTTGGCACTCCTCAAAATTCTTTCCCCAAATCGCCAAAGTTGGCATTTTTCAAAGTCTCTTCCTCCATCACCAAAGTTGGCAATTCTCAAAGCCTTCTCCTTAATCGCCAAAGTTGACAATTCTCAAAGTCTTCTCCTTAATTTCCAAAATTGGCAATTCTCAAAGTCTTCTCCTTAATCGTCAAAGTTGGCATTTTTCAGAATCCTTTCCTCAAATCGCCAAAGCTGACACTTCTCAGAACTCCTTCCTCAAATCGCCCAAGTTGGCACTTCTCAGAACTCCTTCCTTAAATCGCCAAAGTTGGCACTTCTCAGAACTCCTTCCCTAAATCGCCAAAGTTGGCACTTCTTGAAGTCTTCTCCTCAACTGCCAAAGCTGACACTTTTCAAACTCCCTTCCAAGGAATCTACCTGATACATTCTGATAGTCTAGCGTGTCCCTTCCCAAGCCCAAGGATAGTTTCCAGTAAAAATTCTCTCCCCCAGCAGAATCACTAAACTCTCTCCCGGTGAGCCAAAAATTCAGATCATCTTCTTCCCCCTAATAAGAACACTTTTCTAATCAGGTTTAGAAGAACTCTCCCCAAAAGAACCCCAGCACACTTTTCTCAGTAAATCCACACATACCAGTGGACCCCAGATTTTCCCTTCCCAATCAAGGGGCGATGCTCAAGCCATCAATCCTTCTCCAGTGGAACTACACTTCCCAAACAAATCAAACTGGGGGCATCACCCAGGATCATTTCTTCTCGCTCAAGGGGCAGTTCCCCAAGGTTTCGAGGCGGATACTTCAAACTGGGGCATCACCCTAGGTTCATTCTCTTTCACCCAAAGAGACAGTACCCAGAACCATTAATCCTTCCCCAGTAGAAATACATTTCCTAAACAACTCAAACTGGGGCATCTCCTTAGATTTCTTTTGTTCATTCAAGGGGTAGTTCCCCAACAACCTTCAAGTCATGTCAAACCGGGGCATCACCCCTGGTCCATTCTCCTTCCGCCAAGGGGCAGTTTCCCAAGGCTCCTTTAGACCATCTCAAACTGGGGCATCACCCCAGATCTATTCAGTCAAGGGGACAATTCCCTAAGATTCCTTCAAAACATGACAAACTGGGGCATCACCCCAGGTTCACTCTCTTTCAGTCAAGGGGCCGTTCTCCAAGATTCCTTCAAATCATGACAAAGTGGGGCATCACCCCAGGATCACTCTCTTTCATTCAGGAAGTAATTCCCCAAGAACTTTCAGTCATGTCAAACTGGGGCATCACCCCAAACCTTTAAATTTCCTGCCAACGGTGAGTTAATTCAGACGAGACGTCATGTTAGCTCCCCCAATCTCTGTATTTCCTTTCAACCGAGGGTCAACCCCACACTTTACTTTTCGTTCGCCTATGCAGGCACCCTTTACTTTCCATTCGCCTATTCAGGCACCCTTTACTTTCCGTTCGCCTATTCAGGCACCTTTTACTTTCCATTCGCCTATTCAGGCACCCTTTACTTTCCAGTCGCCTATTCAGGCACCCTTTACTTTCCATTCACCTATTCAGGCACCCTTTACTTTCCCGTCGCCTATTCAGGCACCTTTTACTTTCTAGTCGCTTATTCAGGCACCCTTTACTTTCCATTTGCCTATTCAGGCACCCTTTACTTTCCATTCGCCTATTCAGGCACCCTTTACTTTCCGTTCGCCTATTCAGGCACCCTTTATTTTCCATTCGCCTATTCAGCACCCTTTACTTTCCGTTCGCCTATTCAGGCACCCTTTACTTTCCGTTCGCCTATTCAGGCACCCTTTACTTTCCGATCACCTATGAAGGCAACCTTTACCTTCCAGTCTACCGGGGGTCAACCCTGATCTTCTCACCTCTTGTTAACTAAAAGACATTTTTTCCGGGTCCATTCAGAACTCATATAAAAAAAACAAAAACAAAAACAAATAAAAAAAGAAGGAGAAGAAGAAAAAGAGAGAGACAGATGTGGAAAATGCTCATCTTTAAAGAGGAAATGCTCACAACAACTCGAGATGGCCAACACCGTCAGACGCCGTACCGATCAAGAGGACCCACCTGACCCCTACATCGGTGTTCATATCTTTACTTCCTTTTCACTTCAAAAAACATGGAAAGCTTCGTGTTTCTCTTGTGAAAAAGAAGTAAAGAGGGGCATCTGTGAACATCTCTTACGGTCCGATCCAAGTGGAAAGAATTCTGAGAGGACTGGACTCCATCTCCGAATGATCTGCCAAGTGGAATGACTCAAAATGATGATTTCTGAGTGAAAAAATGGCTATTTCTGAGTGAAAAATGGCTGTTACCGAATGAGATATCCGAGTCAGCCATTACCGAGTGAAATTCCAAGTGGGATGTCTCCGACTGACAGTTTCCGAGTGGACTGCTTCCGAGAGGGTTACTTCCGAACAAAGCAAAGACTTCCTTATGTCCGAATGATCATTTCCGAGTGGGCTTCAAAAGGAATTACTCTGAACGAAGGAAAGGCTCAGACTGAGTGAGTATCTTTTCGGACAGAGACTCAAGTTCCATATGTCCGAATGATCATTTCCGAGTGAGATGTCTCTGAGTAGGGCATTTCTGAATGGTTTGAGTCCGAGGGAAATACCTCTCAAGGTGAATTCTAAATTGAAGCCTCTCAGGCGAAGATACACCCAAGTATTGAATTCCCGACTGAAGTACCACCGAGTGGAGACACTGACTTTGATTGAATGCTTTTTCTGGGCAGATATATTTCCGAGCGAATCACCTTGGGTAGACTCTCTCAATGTTTCAAATTAAGCCCGAGTGAGATTCCAAGGAAAGCATATCCGAGTGAATAATCTCCGACTGAAGCTGTTCTGAGTAAAAACAAATTCGACTCCTGAATAAGTATATCCGAGGGCTGATTGTCGATTGAAACCCTTCTGATTGAAAACAAAGCTGATTCCGAATGAACATATCCGAGTGAGTAAGGTCAGTTTTTGAGCGAATGCATCTGAAGTTCTGATTGTCGATTGAAACCTTTCTGATTGAAAACAAATGCAACTCAGAATGATGAAATCCGAGTAGAATGACTCAGAAATGATCAAATCCGAGTGGAAGGACTCAGAATGGAGCGTTGCCGAGTGGAATACTTCACTGTTGGAGGTGAATCTGAGTGGAAAGCTTCCCTATCAAAGCCATTCCGAGTGAAAAATGGCTCACCTTGAAGAAATATGTCCCTGTTAGAGGTGAATCTGAGTGGAAGCTGTCCGACTGCAACCATTCCGAGTAGAAAAAGGGACTGACCTTGAATAAATACTGCCCAAAGCTATTGTCCGAGTGAAGGGATGCTGACTGAAGCAGGTCTGATTGGGGAACAAGTGTTTTTCTGTCCAAAGCAGGTCTGTCCCGAGTGAGTTGATTCCAAACAGAAGAAGCCACTAAATGAATAAGTGTTGAATAAGGAGGTCTCCGAGTGGTTTCATTCGGAGAAGATGGCATTCTCATGCGGAACAGGTCATTTCTGAGTAGTCTGTTTCAGAAAAATGTCTCTTCAAGCAATGAAAGATCCGACCGAGAATGAATCACACTCGGGCAGACTCACAGTTTCACACTAAGCCCGAGTGTGATATCTCCAAGGAAGACTACCGAGTGAGTTGGGGCAGAAAGCTGCATTTCCAAGCAAAGCAAGGCTCGGACATAGAAGAACTTCTATCAGTTAGATTCCAGAGTCTTTCCTAGTGAGTTGATTGACGACAGAAGGCAATTCCTAGTGAAAATCAACTCGGACTTCCAAATGAAGGTGTCCGAGTGCATCATTTGAATGAGATAAGGAAGGGTCATTCTCGACTGAGTGGCTATCAAGCAAATCCTAGCAAAGGTTTCTCCGAGTGGTTCAATTCCAGAGACATATCCGAGTGAAACAGTGAAAGAAGACTTCTCGCTTGAGCGAGCCTTTCTCCGCTTAAGCGAGATTATCACAAAATGGTTTCCTTCAACAAACGCTTAAGCGAAATAAATTCTCGCTTGAGCGAAAGATGGACAGTGAGCTACTGGAGTGTTTTCGCTTAAGCGAGAAACTCTCGCTCAAGCGGAATGAAGAGAGGCTCATATCAGGGGTCTTCACGCCAAACACCGACCCCTCAACTCAACACCGAGCAAAGCTTTCACTTGGTTTTTGTAGGAACAACACCCTTTCTACTCAGTCTTGTGTACAAAAGGCACCTTTTCCCCTCGGTCTTGTGCACAAAAGGCACCTTTTTCACTCGGATTCTGGAGAGAAAGTGAAATCCGAGTCAGATTCCACCAATTGCGCATGTTGACATGGATTTCCAGTATCCAAGTGGATCCTTGAATTAAGGGGGCGGCTCACAACAAGACAGGAAGAAAATGATAAAAAATTCCCAGCAACACCATACTCTCCAGCCCCCTAGAATCCTCACTAACACCGACCCTTCTCTCCTTCCTCTAACCAACCGTCCTCATCCTTCCCTCGCCAACCGTCCTCACTTAACCCACCAACACCGTCCTCACTCTCCCCTCTCCACACCATCCTCACCTTCCCTCTCCCAACCGTCCTCACTAAACCCACCAACACCGTCCTCTCTCTCTCCTCTCCACACTATCTCTCAATACAGTCCCTCTTTTCACTCGGTCCAGTCCCTCAAACCCTCTCAACATCGTTCCCTCTTCATACCACACCGTACAGCCCTCTAAAACCCAACATCGTCCCTCTTCTCCTCTCTCCTTTCACAGCACCGTCCCAACCTCCTTCTCCTCCCAACCGTCCTTCTCCTCTCCCAACCGTCCTTCTCTCTTCTCCACACCGTCCTCCTACCCACAAACACCGTCCTCTCATCCTTCCCTCTCAACACTGTCCCCTCTCCACCTCACCTAAACACAGTTCCCTCTCTTCTTTCACTACTGTCCTCTCCCTTTCTACCTCACCTAACACCGCCCTTCTCTCCCTCTCCACTTCTCTATACAACCCCGTCTCCTCTCAAACACCAGCCCCCACTTCTCCTTCTCCTAACCTGTACCGTCTAGCCCCTTTAAATCCTCAACACCGTCTCCCTCTCTTCTCCACACCGGTCTCCACAATAACAACCCCTCAAATCCTCATCACACCGGTCCCACTCTCCCCCTTGTTTTTAATACTTGTATTTGTTTTATTTTCTGTTGAATTAATTGTTGTTCGATGACTTTGTTACCTTTTCAATTATCAATTAATTTTTATTGATTGATAAATATTAATAAAAATGAGTGCTTCACACATTCTATTTGGACTAGTATAAAAGGTGTAATTATTATTATTATTATTATTATTATTATTATTATTATTATTATTATTGCAATTATTATTATTATTTTTATTTTAAAAAAAAGGAGGAGCGAGTTTAATTTGGACGAGACGTCCTGTTAATCTCATTTTTGAAAAGGTGGAGCGAGTTTAATTTGGACGAGACATCCTGTTAATCTCATGTAAATATTCCGTGTTTATTTTTGTATATTTTGTCGTCTCGTATATTTTCTTTTCATGAAGAAGTTAAAATAATTATTGGGTTAATTATAATGCGTGCTATCATATTGAGGTAACCGTTTTTATAACGGATAGTTGTGAGGTGCTAATACCTTCCTCACCTGTAATCAGACTCCCGAACATGGAATTTCATTTTTATAACCAGTGCTTTAACGAAAGGTTTCCCCAGTATTTTATCCTAAAAAATATTGGTGGCGACTCCCTGTTTTTCTTTTCGAACCAAAACATCATTTTGAGGGTCGGCCGTGCCGCCGCGATCCCGGTCGTGACAGAGATGACATCAACCTCATGTGCATGTATATGCTTACCATCTTAGGCCAACCAAAGAGCCGCACCATAAGTCTTATATATATCCATACACATTCATATATAATAATTCACACTAAAGTTCAAGATCATAATTTAGCATCGAAACACATAATTGCCAAGCTAGACCAATCAAAGGGCCATATCAACTTCACAATCTAATCAAAGTAACACAACAAAAGATTAATTATAAAATTGTCTTGACATTGCATTGTTCCCGCTTCTGATCTCACCGAGTGACATCATTATCCTGAAAACTCACTAAAATAGAAGTTAAGGGGTAAGTACCACTTATGGCGAGTAGGAATTTATCATAACCCTAGGTGGTGTTCCAATCCTTCATACAAGTTTCATCTTCCATTTCCATCACACCTCTTTCTATCCTTTTTCCTTTAGTTTCCTTAAATTCCTTTCAAATAGTTTAGATTCCTTTCATTTTACCATTTATGTAGTTTCAGTTTTGACATTGTGAAAATGGATTTTGTGTGCTTTAATCGAGAGAAGGAAAAGTAATCCCAAGCTTGAAGAGAAAGGAAGAGAAGAACTAGATCCAAATCCTCCCTTGCATGAAGAAAGGGCTACATCAGTTAGTCAGACAAGATGCTATACATGAATGACTTTATTTATATTCTCTTGTCATTAAATCCATCATGATACGAATGTGGGCCTAATAACTTCACAATATCATATCATCATAACATCAATAAATAATCATCACTAGAGTAATTGAAGTACACTAGTTCCTCCCAACCACATTCCAAGGGTACTAGACATATATAGTCCTCAAACAACATATTTATAGCATGGATCCACACATGTTATATCACTAGTGACAATAACCAAAACTGGCTCTCCACGACCTTAGAAACACCCGCTTGAGTTGAAGTACAATAGACTTACCACAGACTACCTTACATTGGGTGCTACACCGGGTCATCATAGAGGACCGACCCATTCGTACTTCCTAGACCCCTAACTCCATAAGTTGCAGCGAACATGTTCTCCAATGTACCCAAACATCATAGCTCTAGGATTGTATCATAACTCATACCTCAATGCACATGATACCTGTATATACAATTTCACTTTCTTTAATCTTTACATTTATTCAAATTATAGTTTTGTCACCGGGTAAGGTCCTCCCTTGACTAATCTTTTGTCCTTAATGTTAATCTTAATTCCCCTAAGGGATTTCACCACATAACTAGTTTATACTCACATATTTTCCTTTATCTAGTTTACCTATATCTAGTTAACTTAGTTGTTACTAATTTCTCAAAATCACCCTTATCAATTTACATGAATATATTCCTTATGTACATACTTTAATACTATGTGTAACACCCCAAAAATTTCAATCTCATGTATAATCATTTTTAATCTAGATTATTAATGATATCATCCAGTTATATTAACTTTCTACATAAGTGTGACTGTGAATTAAAGCTTCTTTTGATTTGTTCAAATAGCTTCCTTTAGTATTAACCTCTGGTAGCGCTCTGGTTGGGACATTACCGAGTAAAATATTAGTGAGCAAGAAAATTCCGAGTGAATCAAGTCAGAACTAAGACTGTCCGAGTGAAGAAAGGGATCTGTTTCCGAGTGAAGGTTATGACCGAGAGAAATTCCGAGTGAAGGTTGAAATTCTGAGTGAAGGTTATGTCTTCCGAGTGAGTCATGACCGAGAGAACCACTTCCGAGTGGAGTCCTGGCCTCGAAGACATTTCTGAGTGAAGTGTGTCCGAGAGAACCACTTCTGGGTGAAAGGGGCTCTGACTTGGAAGGAAGTTCCATACTTTCGGGTGGAGTGTCTCCGAGTGACTCATTTTCGAGTGACTCATTTCCGAGTCAAACATCTCCGAGTGACTCATTTCCGAGTCAAACGTCTTCGAGTGACTCATTTCCGAGTCAAATATCTTCGAATGACTCGTTCCCGAATAAAACGTCTTCGAGTGAAACGTTTCCGAGAGAAATACTTCCGAACGGAGAAAAGCTTTGATTTCGAATGAGTAATTCTCGGACTTAGATATTTCCGAGTATGGTATCTCCGAGTTGAGCAACTTTCCCAAATGGGATGTTTCCGAGTGCAACACTTCCGTGTGAAATGGCACCGAGTGAGATAACACCAAGTGAGACCTTTCCGATTCCCGTGTGACATGTCACCGATTGAGACTACCAAGTGAGTCAGTTCCAGGGAGTACAACTGGGCAAAGACTTTAACTCCGAGTGAGTAATACTTTCGAGTGAAGAGTTCCCGACGAAGGAAATATCTAAGTGTTGAACCCCTTCAGTCTATTCGTGCTCGGGTGTCTTAAAATTGCCGAGAACTTGTGCTCGGATCCTACTTCGAATTACCTTCAACTCCGAGTGATATTCCCAAGTGGAATGATTTCCGAGAGGACTGATCAACTCCGAATGATCTCTGTTATAAGATTTCCGAGTGATAAAACTCTGAATGATCCTTTCAGTTATATGATTTCCGAGTTATGCACTTCCGAGAGAAGTATTTTCGAGTGAAGAAATTCAGTCAGAGATATATTCGAGTGGATCCATTCGGAAAGGAAAAGTGGCTTTGAAAGAATACTTCAGGAAGATATATATAAATCCGAGTGAGATAATTCTGATGAGTCCGGATGAGACAGTCATTCCGAGGAAGGAAAAGCTGACCGAGTGTTTAACGCAGAAACAGTTCCGAGCAGATCCCTCCCGAGTGAAGCTATACTGAACAGAAAGAGACTGCTAGAACTTCTCGGAAACAGAAATGCCGAACCATAAGGACTGGGAGAATGGATGGCTTCCAAGGCCGGGCACGATCCTAACAATTGACCTGCTTCATACCTGTTAGAATCTGACCGACTTAATGCACTCACCAACATTCGCATCGCTGCTCTTACTTAGTGTTAAGGGCCGTTCCATTATCAAACTTGCACCTTTTTACTCCAATCATGTCATCTAGTATATATTTTAATATATCTACTCTAATCATACAAGCTGGCGGCGGAAATGGTCAAAATACAGCTCACTTCTTATCTAAAACCTCTATTATTTCCATAATTAATGCACCTAACCTCTAGTCACGAAAAAGCTTGTCTCCCACTTGTCTTGTACATTATTAAATCGATACCACAACTCATTCCCAAGTCTGAATTCTCAGAACAATGAAAATTAGTAAAAGTCTCTCTTTCTCATTTCCTTCTCTACGTACCAGTCACTCTTGGTTTGAAGCAAGGACAGTAAAGAGAACGTCTTCAACCAATCTAAGACCCTTCATCAAGGTAAGAGGGGATAGGGTTGTGAATAAATATGGAATGGGTAGAATTGTATGCTGTCCTAGGATTTTCCAGATTTATTTTAGTAACTTATTATTTAATTTTTAAGCTAAAAATGTGTGAATTTGACTCTGACTTCTTCATCAAAGATGTATATCTTTTCGTTATGTGAATTTTGATACTTGAACCGACTGGTTTGGATATGTATAGCATGAGTTATAGTTGAAATACTACAGTATGTCCGTTCTGGAATATTATGTTGCTGTTGTAAATTTCTGAAATTACCTATGATTATTATTATGGATGGAAATGATATTTTCCATGTGGGTAATGATTTATTTTTGAATTATTGATGGATTATTGATTATTATGGATGTTATTGAGTATTTTATGAATGTCATACAGTATATATATATATATCTTTGTGATGAACAATTATGAATGACTAAATTAATGTATACATGAATGCCTTGTGGTTTATTAAATATGTGGTTGAACTGTAAATCCATGATTTGAGAAATATTATATGTGATGTGTCCTTTGAGGAATTGTGGTTTTCCAAGTGATTATGGAAATATTGATATCATGGTATGTTAAGTCAATAAAGAGAATTAAAGGCATTCATGCATCATAAGCATTTGGACGCACCATGGAATTTAGGGGTTCCATGATTGCCTACCCTGGTGGGGGGTTACTCTATGATGAGCCCTATTTTCACAGGAGCCATGAAGGTATAGGGATTCATGGTTATGCTAATTCCTACTTGTGTACTTCGGTACTTGAGAGCCATGAAGGTGTAGGGATTCATGGTTATATTAATTCCTACTTGTGTACTTCGGTACTTGAGGGCCATGAAGGTGTAGGGATTCATGGTTATGCTAATTCCTACTTGTGTCTCTATGAGACTTTTACTGCAGTATTCCCACCAAACCAAAATAGATCCAGCATGACATCATTTGACTAAATTAAAGATTATTATATGTAAATGACCTTGTTTGGCATATTCATCATACCATTATGGTTTGTTGATTGTGTTTGTGCAATTTTCCTTATTTTATATTTATTCTATATTCTGTCTCACTCTTACATTATTTTTACAGTGCATGCTACACAGAATGACGAGTGATGCAATTAATGAAGCTGTTATGATTTATTGCTTGGACTTTGTCTTCATTTAAATTTTAATGGGTTGTAATCAAATTATGTACCATGTGCTGTAATCTTCTCTATCGTTTCCGCTATATAAATGATTTATGTTTTAATTGTTCACGACTAGTATGCATGATAATATTCCGCATTTATCAACTTTGACGTGACCTCAAAATTTAAATTACGAGTTTCAAAATGATTCTTTAAACGTGAAAAATTTTGTTCCAAAATTTTGGGGGCGTCACACTATGTATAGTTTAGAAAAACTAATATACTTCTTAAAATAAAATTTCTTTTTATATTGAGTGGGATATCCTTTGATGATTCAAAGTTTTCTTTATAATCGGGTATTCGGACCTTATAAATAGTTTGATATGTATATCTTTATTTTCAAACTCCAAATATTTATTAGAAAAATATAAGTTCGTAAATATTACCGAAGTTAAGGTTTAAAATCCAAAGGTATTAAATTTGTAGTGATTATTATTAGACTGTTACGGCGGACGTCGTCCTATTGCAGTTGTTGCTACAAAACTTGTTCTTCGGTCTTAAAGGTCAACTTATAATTTAGTTTAAGTTTCGAAATGCTTCCTTTAGAATTTATAAAGTAGTTTAGACTTCAAATACTTCTTTTTACTTTTAAGGGTTATGTTTACCCAAAATCATTTTCCTACATAGTTATCGATTCTGCCAAAACTTACAACTCCTATGCTAGTATTACAAAATCTTGAATTATTTAATCTTAGAAAGTAACTTGAAATATTTATAATTACTACTTCTTTAGATATAAAAGAATTTATTATTTCTAGATTTAGAAAACATTGACCCATCATTTCTTTCTTAATTTAGTTTTTAGCATTTTTATCGCTTAATTTATCTCTGTTGACGATTAAGAACAAATTCTCGACGAGTCACTCAATTCCATAATTCTTAATCAATCATCACGATTCATAATTCGTATAATTTATCATACAATATATATCAATACCTTAGCATGGCTTTTATACTCTTCATTTATATAATTCTAATAACATCTATTCTTCATCATATCCTTTGCCACAGACCCTACCGAGACTTTAATTCATTCTCATAATCATTCAATCATACGAGTTCAATCCACATTCACAATGTCATTCATATGACATTTTAACTCCATTGAATCCACGAGACATATAATTTACCACTGTGCATCAATCAGCATCCAATACAGTACATCCCAAACAATAATCATTTTTCCTTAAATATTTTCATTACTATCTCAATACCATATTTCTTCTAATTAATCATATCATTCAAACTAATTAATTACAATTCATCCTTATTCAAATTATCAACAGACACACTAGCAGATTCTCATAAAAGACAATACATTCCACAGATTTTCATAGAAACTTACATGCATCTTCATATACATAAACCATACTATTACAAATAATTAAATATATCAGTCAAACCAATCAAGCTCAACATCCAAATCATAATACACACATGTACCAATTTCCACATTTAATTCACCAATTTCATGATTTTAACACTTGATTAACCTAATTTTCTCATCAATTCCACATACAAGCTCATGAACACATCACATGCCACTTTTACTCAATTATTACATATATATACATATAAAAGTCATCTTAGCATTTCAAATTCAGGACTGAACCGCATATAGAAATTCTATATTAGTTTCTAAAAATTTGGTATTTTAGTTTATTTTTAAAATCCCACATCTTCAAGATTTCACATATAACCTTACAATTGATTTCTACACTATTTTTACTTGTTAATTACTTTAACATGATTAATTCAATTCTATTTCCTCTTAATTCATAATTTTTCCAGTAATTCCACATTAATTAAAAATCACTCTTTATGGCCAAAATAATAATTTTCTTTTCTTATCTAAAACTTAAATTTTCTTGAATCTTTATTTAGCATCTAATATTATTTTTCCAACCTACATTTTGTGTCCACTTTAACACCAAATCATCATAAAAATTCAGAATCTATCATGCAAACGAATATACATATATAGCTAGCCAAAAATCACATTTTTAAGCATTTTAACCTAGCATGAATGGATTTTATCATGGGTCTTTTTCCACTTCAACTTTTCATGAAATTTTCAGCAACAATCACACACATATTCAGCACATTATAATGATCTTAGGAGAGAAAAATTCCATGCCATTCCAACCAAATCTGAGGTAGAAACTTAGGGGTTTTCTTAAAGATTTTCAAATAAATTTTAGGGTTTCTTAGCAAAATCTTTTCTTTTCAATTCTAAACTTAAAACTTCAATCCTTATTTTGCATGTACCATATTTCTATCATGATTTTAGAGATGGGAACCCAAGGGAGGTTCCCACACCCTTGCATGCACCAAATTTCCAATCAAGAACAATGAGGCTCCCTTTTTACCTAGGGTTTCCATGCAAGCTCCTAAGGCATCACCTTGGGTTTCCTTTTGTACGAATTTCTTGGCTTCCACACTACTTCCAAGATTGCTTCAATTTGTTGGAACCAAAGCTTAAGATGGTGGCTTCTTAGATGGTGGTGGTCGCGACTGAGGGTGGTGAAAAAAGTGGTGATCATGGCCTTCAAAGCTACATGCAAATGCTAAAATATCATGCATGCATGCCAATAAGATGAAAAAGCAAAATGGAAAGGAAATAGAGGTGAGAATATGGCAAGAAGCTCTCAGCCATAAGCAAGAAAATGAAAAGCTTAAACCTTTAACTCCTAGATTTCATGCATGGCTTTGTTTGGCATTAAACAAAACATGCATGGCTGAAAATGGTGGCTATGAGGTTAATGATAAGGAGATGATAAGATAATAGAGGAGACAAGGATGGTGATGCCCTCAGGTTAGCAATAAAATGCTGGAGAAGGCCTTCCATGGTTAGATCCTTGCATGGCTTCCAAGACTCCAAAACTAAACCAAGCTTAATGGAGAAGATGATGGTGGCACAAGTATGATGATGAGGCTTTTGGAGAAGGAAGTGATGGTGGTTGAGGGTTTCAGTCTTAAAGAGAAGAAAATAGTGAAGCCTCGCTTCTTTGGATATGGCATGAGCTAAATGAATAGAATGAAAGGGCCCAGTTTGTGGAGAAAAATGAAGAAAGAAGATAGCTTGTGGTGGCTTGGTGATAGGGGAAAAAAGAGTGTGAGAGGAACTTAAGTGGTGGTGATATCTCTCGGTGATGAGCGAAAAGAGAAAAGAATAAGAGGATTTTGTAAGAGTTTATGTATGATGGTGTACGTAACTTAGAAAGGAAGTAGTTATGAAGTGATGGGTGTGTGCAAGTAGCTAGGTGCCACAGCTATATGAAGTGGGAGGAGAACGAGTGAGATGAGGTGGCACGGTGGTGGAGATGGCCGAGTGGTGGTGAGTGATGTCGAGGAGAAATTGGACATAATACAGGTTAAAACGACACGATATACTTTCGAATAATGTGAGACTGATTATATTGTATGTAAAAAAATTAAATGAAAGTGTGTATAAAATGATAATTATCTTGCTTAGGTGGCCACAGTTCTCATTAAGAAGAATTAAAAAGTTTGTGGTTCAATTTGTATGAAAAAGGTACTGAAGGCATAAATATTGAGGTTTACGATGTTTCCTACAACAATTGTCAGAAAACAGAAATAAGTTTGAATAAATAATTGGTTCAACAAATTTAATCAACATAATGAATTTCGTAAAGGTATTTAGGTCTAAGAATAGCTCAGTGTTTCAGAAATTTGGTTCCAGACTCAAGACATAAGCTACTGGTTCGAAACGGGAGCAATCAGACATTAAATACGAATTTCTGTCAAAACTCTTCTACCTAGTGACATTCTTATAATTATCAGATCATTCTAGCCTAAATAGCTTCTTTGCAGGGTTGTCTTAGTTCCTGAGAGTCTCAACTTGTCTCTGCCATACACATTCTTTAGGTCATAAAACTAGCCGGAACCTACATTTTCACAAAACACACAATATGGCCTACCCTTGTAGATTCAGGGCCTTAAAGGTCTGCTTAAAAAATTAGGGGTGTTACAAAGACCAAATTCCTTCAAGACATTTTTCTTATAGAAAGAAATTAAGAGTTTTTATTTTGAAGTCTATTTGATTTAGAGTGGAAACTCATGTGACTTGTTACAACTTCCAACAATTTTTAGTCAAGTTGGGAATTATAGAAAATGTGTTATGTGTTATTTGTTACAATAGAAAATGGCAAACACAACACAACATCAACATCCCAATTTCAACCACATGAGCCATTTCCTATTATAACGTATCCTAGTTATGGCTTTCCTTTGTGTTCTATGTACTTTGCAAGAGGGCGAGTTTAATGAACAAGCTCCCACAACAATGTTATCCTGCAACACCACAAAGCTCAAGTTTAGGTGGAAAATTACGTACACAAAGGGAACCATTTTTCCTTGTTACTTGAATTAATTAATGGTCTAAAATATGGAATCTACACTTACTTGTGTCGTAAAAGAATCCTGGTTCTCTTGAAGGGTGGTGATCATATTCATATCCTCTAACGATTCAGAAACATGCCCTAGTTTTTCAGCTACCACATAAGTGAAAGAACTAGACCTTGATGTGTTTCCCAAGTCCGTGTCTAAGCTTAGCTGAAGGGTTAAAAAGTAAAAACAAATCATCATTTAATACGAGAACTTGTTTGTAATGTGGAAGAATATTAATAAAATATGATTTATTGCTTAAAAAATACATAGGTCCTTAACCTAGGGTTATTTGTCAAGTTTAACTACTATATGAAAGATCAGTTTTTTCGAAGAGAATTCTAATAAAACATAGCATAAAACATTAAAATTTTAGTATAGTTGTAGAAAATTTTCAATGGCTTAATTGGATGCATGTTGCCTCCTTCGTTGGGTGGAATCGAAATGTGTGAAAATTTTCTCCAAATCATATACTCTCTCTTGTCATAAATATAAATAATTAAAATTTAAAATACTTGGCCAAATTTTGACTTTTAGAATGGAAAAAGAATTATAGTTTTACTAAATAATGATGAGGACAATTTATGAATTATAACTCATTTTCAAATAAGATTAGATAAGATTAACTAAAATTCTTAATTAAATTTAATCAGTTATTTGTTATTTTTATTTGAGACCAGGTAAATTTAGGGTTCCAATGCCCTTAGTCACGTATCAAAATTGTGCTTGATCCCGCAACACATGGGAGATAAAAGAAAAGTCTCACCACTAAGCTACTTGATACATTTAAAAAATATGACGCAACTATATATAGTTATATTACATTTATAAAATATATAGTCATTAATAAAATCCATCTACAAAATAAATTTTTTTATCTTTTTTATTCAATATAAAAATTTAAATTAATGAACAAAAAAGAGGGGAATAATTATTTTGTAAATAAATTTTATTAATGGATATATATTCTACACATATAATACAACAATATATGATTGTATTATATCTCTTAAATGTGTTAAGTAGCTTAGTGGTAAAGTTTTTCTTTCATTTCCCATAGGTTGTGAGATCAAGTCTTGTTACATAAAAATATTTTAACGTGTCGACAATTTTTACACATGGCTAAGGGCATTGGGGTCCTCAATTTACCGAGGGCATCTAAGCAAACCCTTTTTTAAATTAGTTTCATAAACAATCCATTTAAAAGTGTATAGGACAAAACGACTACACTTACTACACCTTAAGTGTTCCTTATAATTTTTTTATCTGATATTCGTCATTAAAAAGACTGTTAACTGATGATGTAACAAATGAAAATGACATGTCATCAATTAATAAAATAATAATAATAGTGTTATGACAAACATTTAAATTTTTTCAATAACTAATATATAACAAAAAATCTTATAAGGATTAATGACAAAACTAAACATTTTTTCAGAGACTAAAACATAATTAAATCATCAAAATAATACTATCTCCAATTCAAATATAAGCAAAAGTAACTAATTTTGTACATATTAAGAATAGTGGTTGAGAGTAGTTATTTACATTAATGTTATCAAATATTTGATGTAATTTCCTAAGATGCTGTTAATATCATTTGTTACACAATGAATTAGTTGTATTGAAAATATATACACAAAGAACATATTTTGGAAAATAAACATTTAATAACATTGGAAAAGTATACTTTTGTTTATATTATGAGATAAAAAAATTCTATTAAAATTTGTTTATATTTTGAATCAAAGGCGGTATGTGTTTTCTTACTTGAAGTAATAAACTATTCCCTTTGGACTTGTGGTCTTGAATACAATAGATAATTGCATGTTTCTAGGTAAATTAATGATTAAATTTCATTTAGACCCCTTATTTATTATGAAGAAGTACAGAAGTTACTTAATCGTATTTTCTTATTTTAACCATTTGCTTAAGGATATTCTTGAAAATAAAATTGATTCTCTTATATAATTATTACAAATATTAGTATGTATGTTTCTGTCCTTTATCTCTTATGTTCAGGATCAGAGATAGTAATAAAATATTAATTAAAAATAAAAATACATTTTTTTTGTAAATAATAACAAATATTACCTCTATTCTTAAATATAACATTATTTTTCAATAAAAATCTCTTAATTAGAAGAAACTTTTTTAAATTTTTTGTCATTAATTATTTTTTTGACAAAAATACCCTTTATTAATGTATAACTATTATTAAAATTAAGATAATAATAAATGAAATATATTAATTAGATCTTTTATTCTCTTGTGGTAATTGGATAATAAATGGAGAGAGGTTAAGTAGAAAGAATAAGTGGAAAGAATAAAATAATGAGTCATAATAACCTCAAAGGTAATTTTAAAAAATTACAATAAATTTCTAACAAATTTAATAACTTCAACTAAATTAATCAATTTTTTTAATACAAGTGAATTAAGTAAAAATATGTTATATTAATACATATAGGGAGTAGAATTTCTCCTTTCATAGTTATATAAAATTTGACTTAATTATATTTTTGTTCATAAACTGTTGTCCAATTTTATTAGTCCTAATTTTTTTTTGACTTTCTTAAAAAACTTTAAATATTTATCATAAATCCTTTTGTCAAGATATTTAGTTAACAGCTAATAATGTGACAATAAGAATAATATGATAGTTCTGATTGGCATAATAAACAAAGAAACATTAACAACAAAAAAAAACTATAATGAATACTTAAATGTTTTAAAAAACTAATAACAAAGCTAGACAATTTTCTTTAAGCATTAAAAGTCTTGTTTCAATCACTCAAGGTAACGTTTACCGATAAAAACATGTACTTTTCCTGCCTTTACATTTTAATATATATAAAAAATTGGATGACGAGATTTGTGCCATTGAAAACATGCTATTATTTCAATAACTTTTATCATCGGCACAGGTTAATAAAGTGAAATCTAACTTTCATTTGATAACAACACTAAATCAGATAAGTTCTGTAGTAAAGAAAATATTATTTGGATGTTATCAAAAAAATAAAAATAAAACTACTTATTTGATTTGTTCTAAACATATATTCTTTTAAAATTTCAAACTATAGTTAAATATTTCTTTACCAATTAGTATATCTCAATTTCTTGTTTAAATTAAGAAAACATAATTACTGTTGTTATATTAAATATGGAAAGAGAAAATATATTAAAAAGATAAATAAATAAAAAGAAATAGTAATTATATATGTAAAAATCTTAAATTAAGAACCTGAATAAGTCGATTTTCTAGCAGTGCTACCCGCTCCAACAGCGTGCCTTTACGGTGAACCTCTTCAAGGGCAGAGAAGAAGCTCTTGCACTCTTCCTCTTCTGGTTTCCAACATTTCTCAACAACACCACCAGAATGTGCTGCACTATAACGGTGCCTTTCTTCAAGAAATAGCATCTACATTTCCAAGACTCACCATTATATATATATATATATATATATATATATATATATATATATATATATATATATATCCATTGAAACATAAACACAGTGGAAATTTGTATTTAGTTACCAGACGCTCAAGGCGATCCAATCTCTGGAGAATTGACAAGGGTGGACTAGTCTCTTCTATTTCATCTCTGTTCCTCATTTCTATGTATTAATCAAACAAGTTTTTGTACACAACACGAAAAATATACATGTAAATGAGTTTAGGTAACTATACAACAGTGTTTGAAGTTGAACTTTTGGTGGGTATTTGTTGGACTTTAAAGACATAAAATGATTTTAAATTCTAACTACCTTCCCATACTGTATTTGCCTGTATTTATTGCAATGAATGATTTTTCCCCTACACAGCGTGGCCTATGGAATGGATGGTTGACTTTAAATACGGGTATGAGAATTTACAAGTATCATCTTTTATTATTATTTTATTGTGAAAGTTACCTGTGATTTCCATATCATATTATTGGATTCGCATATTATACAAGGTATGGAGGATGCATGGGTCACTTTGTCGATTTCTTTGGTTGATATTGACCCCAGTTAATTCGTGAGGTTGCAATTTTATCAATTGTATGCAATCATATCTCATAATTAACATTAAGTAGTGGTGGTGGAGTAGGACTTTGGCTCAATGCTCTGTCCCAAATGTCCAACCTAACTCACATGGTGTTGGAACCTTAACACATGGGATTAGAGTACTTAGCCTGTATGCATACTTTAGTGCAACTCAAGAGATATATTTTCATCTGTAACCCATATAAGAGAGACTTCCAACAAGAGTCAAACTTGATTTGTAATTAAAAAAAAGGAAATAAAGTGGAGAAAGAAAATTAGATCTCATTTAATACAAATAAAACCGTTTTGAAATTAAATTGATTAGAAGATTAATATGAATTAATTATCATACTCATATTCAAAGTTTTCCTTTAAATACAAGTTATTTTAAACTCTAAAAAAATTCATTTGAATTATCACAAAATGTCTAACCATCCCTTTATATTTCAAAATAATTAAAATAGCGTAGAAAGGTTTGTATTATTTGTGCAAATGCATCAAATCTAGTGTCTTTTGAACTATGAACTAGATCCTATACAGATAAACTTAACATATAATAAGTTTCTAAAATGACTTCTATGAACTTTCGTGTTGGTTAGTGATTTACCTATCACATTACACTTCACAACCTTTTTTTTTTTCTATTTTCTCCATTTTGCGTAAATAGGCTGTGCACGTGCCTAGTTATTCATGAATGTTGTAGAGATGCCTAAATCTCATGCAAGTGGTCACACTTAACACATAAATAGGTGATTTTATCAACTGTACCATATACACTACCCATAAGGGATATGAAAATCATTAAAAACTTAATAGCTTAACCTTTTGTTTTTTTTAGCCTAGCACCTCACTCGTCATAGGAATGATGAGGAACAAAAAACATATACACATATTTATATAGGGCTAGAGGATTGACAATGACTTGTTTTTACCCATATAAACCTTTTCTATAGGATCTCCAATTATAAAGGTTGAGTTCCCATCCTCAATTTTGTTATTGGCATAAGATTTATTCCTCTTGATGTTTCATAAACAACCTTTCCCTCACAGGCTTGGTCAAAGGATCAACCAAATTCACTTCCGACTTCACATATCCTATAGATATTATTCAATCTTTAACAATTGATTAACCACGTCGTGTTTTAAATGAATGTTTGTTTTTACCATTGTAAGAATTTTTTTTAGCTATAAACACTAGTGTAAAAAAAGCCTTTTAGATTGACCTTTCACTACTATAAAAGTTCTATTTTTAGATGGAATTTCATATGGAAAAGTATATGTTTGAAAAAGGATCATTGCAAATTTAAAATTCTGTCCAAAATATTTTTTGATAGATTAGGGATGAATTTCTTATGGAAACAACATGTTAATTTTTAGATGGAATTTGGGATGGAACTTTTAACATAAATTTCACATGCATTTTAAACGGTTTAAAAATATTTTGAAACAAATTTGAGATGAATTACTAAGTATATTTTGGGACAATTTTCTAAATATATTTTGAGACGAATATGGGACAGATTACAAAATATATTTTAGGACGGATTTACGATGATCTTTTAAAATTTATTGAGATGAATTTTAGATAGAGTAACCAAAATTATATTTTGGGACAAATTTCTCACAAATTTGCTTTCAAATTCTAAAGATGCTTTTAACAATATTCAAACTTTCTAGATTAATGAAAAACTTACACCTAATTGACCATCACAATTATTTATTGAAACATTATATAATAATATGTATTCAAAATGTTCAATGTAAAGTACTAGTCTAAAAAAACTAAACTTAAAGTATGAAAATATGTTATACAGCCACTTTGGCACAAGTTATGCAAAGACAAAAATACAATGTGTAGTGTCCATAATGTATAATGACAACCTTAAATTTGATGCAACACATTAGTAATTGTCATTATCAAAACCAGCTCCAAAACCTTTTTACAAATGTCATCTAAAACAAAAATCAATGAAGTCCCCACCTAATGAGGACATAGCCCATTTGATGAAGACATGGGCAAGGAAGATCCTATCACAACCCTAGACAAGGGTGTAGGGCTTTACATAGGACCCTTGACAAGGGCAAGGACAAAGAAGGCCAAAATCACCATCCAACAAACCCTAGTTGTCTTCTTAACTACTTCGCATGGGCCTAAGCCTAAGGAGGACCATTTGAAGACCTATTCATACTTTTCATTTAGTATTTATAAAATCTAGGTTTTTAAATGTATTTTAGGGCTTTTTCATATTTTTAGAGATAGGATTTAGGCCTTGCATGGTCATTAGGCCATTTTTGGGCTTGTAAATTCTATTTGGGCTTGTATTTAGGCCATATTCCTCTTATTTTGAGTAATCTTAAGCTTAGCAAACAAGTTTCAGATTTCTTGGTAGATCCCACTTTGTACAAATCCATAGTAGAAGCATTACAATATGTTACAGTCACCAGACATGAAATTAGTTTCTCTGTTAACAAAGTCTGTCAATTTCTTTCAAGACCTCTTGAGCAACACTGGAAAGCTGTAAAAAGAATCCTAAGGTATCTTAGTGGTATTAGGACTTATGGCTTATTGTTGCAGAAAGCTTCTCCCAACAAGTCTCTTCCTATCACTGCATATTGTGATGCAGATTGGGCTTCTGATCCTAATGATAGAAAATCTACATTAGGATCATGTATCTTTCTTGGCCCAAATTTGATTTCTTGGTCAGCAAAGAAATAGCCCCTGGTTACAAGGTCCAACACTGAAGCAAAGTACAAGAGCTTGGCTAATACTACTCAAGAAATTCTCTGGATCTAATCCTTGTTGTCTGAACTCAGAATATCTTTTTCCACACCTCAAGTATTCTGTGATAATCAAAGTATAGTTATGCTTTCACATAATCCTATACTTCACTCAAGAACAAAACATATGGAGTTAGATATTTTCTTTGTGAAAGACATGGTGATGGCAAAGAAATTGTTAGTGACTCATTCCATCTTCAAATCAGTGTGCTCACATTCTTACTAAGTCTCTTTCTGCATCAAGATTTTTGATTTTGAGAGATCGGCTACATGTTGTTGACAGGTTATCTTTACAACAAGAACCACAAGGAAAAGTTTTGATTAAGGGAGCATATTAGAGTTAGCTGTTAGACTTCATTACAAGTTTGTTACAACTAAGTAGTGCTAGTTAGCTCCCCTTTTGTAATTTATTACATTTAAACTCTCTTATAAATATGATGTTGTATTCTCTATTTCAGATATAATAAAGTTATGATCAATATTTCTTTCTCTCTTTATCTCCTTCTCTCTTTCTCTGCTTGGCTCTTTCTAAAACTATCTTTCATAGTGTGGATTTTTCTAGTCAATTTAGTATGCCTTTGAAGTTGTTCAGCTATGGCAGCACAAGTTCATCTTGGCTATTTAAAACGCGCTGTAAAATACGCTTAGCCCACCGATTCTGGTTTTTATGTCTTTGAGTCATGCGTTCCTGAACCAAATGATAAAAAGACTAGTTGAAATAATCTTGTTTTAATCATGAAGATACTAAATACATGAGTAAAAAGCATTGGTAATCAAAATTTCTAAAGGATTTGTATTTGAAAAAATGCAACAAGAGAAAATTGATTCAACATTCAATTTTTTTAAGGACAAAAATGATTCCAAATCTACACCTAATTTGAAAACCAATCAACAAAAAGAAATACCTATACCTATCAACGCTATTTCATAATTCATATCATTCAAATTCAAAAAAGGAAACAAGAGAAGTGATTCCGTGTTAATTTTGAAAAGAAAATTAATTCCAAATCTAAGCTTTAGTGTCAAGACCTCTCTAAAAATGGTCAGAGTAAACCATCTGAGGTGAAAACGGGGATTAGAAGTTGCATTAAGCGAGCCAACGATGCGAGTTAAGTGGGAAATGTTGAACTCAGCAACTACTGATTGAAACCAGCGCTGATCTCTCTCTTCTTCCTCTAACAAACACACAAACACGGTTCATGTAGGAACATACAGGTTTCTTTGCCATAGAACAAGCAGAACAAAATAACTTGGCAGAACAAGAAACAGGGTTCTAATTTTTGAATTATTTAGCTTGTACTATTGGCTTTCTACCTTTTTTAAAAGAATTATTTAAGTAGGATTACATTGCTACTTATATTAATAATGTGAGAAGAGATATGTAGCATATTTACCTAATTACCTCAAATTTTGCAATCATACCAGCTGATAATACAACCACATTAACTTACATATGATGGTCTTTTGTAGGCAACCAGCAGCAGGCCCAAAATTATCAACCATAGGCACAGGTCCAATTAGAATTATAGTTTATATTCACACAAATTAGAGTTTGGCTTAGAGCACAGTTACCTTTTTATGAATAGACTATCAAAGTAAAAAATATATAGAATTCACAAGTTTATCTCACTTGCATATTATATTCTTAAGTTTCATTTACCCTTCTGCTTTGATTGTTGGTAACTATTATGACTAATAAGCTTATGGTTATGACTTATAATTTACGTGACCGGGCTTCATTAGTTTCTGGCATATATACATGACCCAGTATTTGACCCAGTATCGAGCAGTATTTGTTGTAAACTGCAATATTGAGGGTGACAAAAGTGGTGAGGCAAAATAATTCAAGATCAAGAAAAAGAAATAGAAGGAACGAAGGATTGGATAGAAGTGATGCATCTTCAACTAATATTAAAACATTCAAGCAAGTTTCTCAACAGAGGTTAGAGACGAGGTTTATCATTTCTACAATATTCTCCCTAGTAAATCCTAACTAATTATACAATACTCATACAATTATCAAGAAATATCAATTTTTATCTCCAAATGGTGAAGGTCTTGAAAATAATTTTCTTATAATGCATATTCAGTTGCCAATCCTCTGCAAGATGAATTTTAAAGCAACAATTAAATAACTAAACCGACCTAAAGTCTAAAACAAAACAGGTATATAAACATTAAAAAAAAATCCTCCTCATCCCCCTCAGCCAAGCAGACACAAAACACATTGAGCCATCTCTCCTCTTACTCACATACTCCACCCCAAGAAATGTTTGATAAACCCAAATGACAAGTCCAACAACATAAACTGCATATTAAAAACAAATCCCTATGTTTTACGCCTACTAATTAATTTGGCTTTTCTCACTAGCTCTGATATCTATACTAGGCCATTAAAGACAAAACAAAAAGTCAACTTTATAAATATTTTTCTCAATGTAAAAGTAGTACTTTGTTAGTTTAGTATTAGAAGGGTCGAGTAGGGATTCAAATTCATAATCTCTTTCTCTTTCTTTCGCCCTTCACCCTTCCAACCATTGAACTAACCTTAATCTCGAATGTGAAGTTTCTATGACGTTTCTAGTTTCAACCATAGCATCCAAGTGAAGTGTAAATTATTGAGAAATTCTCCACTAAATGTAGAAAGTGATAAAAGGAATATCAAGTCTTGTAGTTATCGATGCCAAGTTCTTCATCGAGGATAAGTTTCTTTCGCATATTTTTCTCTGTGTGTTTTATCACGCAATCGACACTGATGGACCATATTATATTGACACTTTAGTATCCTTGGTATGATATTTTGACATTTATTCTAGGATTACTTGATTAATTTAGATTAGTTTTATTAGTTTAGGCCTATTTGGGCCTTAATTAGTAATTATAGTTAATCGTTGTATTTTAGAGCTTTTACCCTCTAATACTAATTTAGTAATAACTTTTGATGCAAAGAGTTTTTAAGTGGACACCTTATTTGTAGAATTTAGAGTCCTAAGACAAACATTTGAAGTTAGTTACCTTAAGCTGTTATGGGTATTACGAGAATAAGTATCTATAGTAGTTTTTAATTAGAAAGATTTGGACTTAATTGTATTTTGTAGCCTAATAAACTTTCAAAATTTATTAGCTAGGTTAACAATTAGGTTTAACCTTCATGCCTTCATATAGATACTTGCAATTTGAAAAATCCCACGGCTGGTAATGGGACCAGAGTGGGAAGGGTGTAGGGTATGTAGGAAGGGCTCACCTCGAGATGTAATAAATAATAATAATAATAATAATAATAATAATAATAATAATAATAATAAAAAAAGTAGGGTGTAATTAACTTTTACTTGGGAGTGGTGTCCCATGCCCTTTTTTGCATTGAATAATGGTGTTAGACATTACGTTTTTCTTATGTCTATAGATGTTAGTGTATGGAGGGAAATAGCATGACAAGACATATCTCAAGCTTAAAGACTTTAAAATGGTCTCATGTGCTGATTCTTGCAGTGAAAGGACTAAATGTCATTTTGATAACAATATTTTTGAATTAGACTAAATTGCCCAACCAATACAATTTTTAAAGTGAAAGATATGGTCCAATTTCAGTCTTATTAATTTCATAACTAATTTTAGTGTTCTATTTTATGTTTTCTATTTGTTATAATTTTGTTAAAAGTGCATGTCTTTTTTTAAAAAATTTATAAAGATTAAAGTTAAAAATTTGTGAAAATTTCTAAATAAAATTATATTGTAAATATTAAAAATATGTTTACACCTTAGCCCTTCCCTTTAATTTCACAAAGATTAACAAATTATTTCATAAAAGCTTCTCCAAGTAATATACCTACAACAAGTATCCATGTATTTCTTAATTAATAGATGAGTACAAATATTATATTACTCGTCTCACAAGTACTTTGGTTTTAATTAAATGTATTTAAATATTAAGATTTTTATTATGTTATAAGATAATTTTTAAATATTATTTAATAATAATATTTTTAATATATAACATTGTAATTATATTATACAATCCTAATTACTACCGGCGATACCAATGTGCGTTTTCCTACCCTCCCCTTCAATCCATTGATATCCTCTCACGCATCATCAATCCATTGATGTCAATTTCGATCCATTTGAATTGACAGAGGAAATAAGGTGACACATGTTAAGGGATGCGATTGGTAATTCCATTTCTTACGCAGGGATCTTTTCTTTAATTTTTACTTCTTTTATTCTTGAAAAAACTAAACTTTGAGCGAAGCTTCCCGTCTGAGACTGAAAATCAAGAATCCTAGTTTTCAACATCTTATTAGTGTCTGTTTGATTTCTAGTTGGGAAAATGAAATTGGGGAAATAAAAAAATTAAAAGATTCACACCGTTAGACTTTTAAAATTCTATTTGACAATAGGATATATTTTTAAAGTTGGTCAAACTGAACACATAAATAAACCCGGAAAGGCTTTATCGCGCATAATCTGCTATACAGTGAATTTGACCGTATCTATCCAAACTATGAACATATAGAAAACATAGCCATATAATATCAATTAAGAAGTTAAATGCTGGTGCAACAAATTTCTAGGCACATAACCTTGTATTTTATTGAATCCTTGATTCAGAGTTTAATTCATTACAACCCCCATAAGCATAATCTAGCATCCCACTGAGTTTAAAGTACTAAATATGTGACATGTTAATTGAAAAAAGATAGACAAAGCAAAATTTTTATTATTTTTCATTCATTGAAAACCAGCAAGACCAGAGTTAATTACTTTATGGAAGCATCCCTTTTGGCTCAAACATAAATAGTGGTGGTGGTGGTGGGGATGAGGAAATGAGAGTCTCATTGCAATAACCCTCCAACATATCAGTCTCTTCATTGGTGAATCCTAGAGAGCCAACAACGTTGGGCCAGCAATCATGTTCAATCACCCTTATTGCTTGGCAACAAGCATCTCCAAGGAAAGTCTCACCATTAAGAAAAAATGTTATGATCTCACCACTGCATGCTTGCAGTTGCCACAGTGATTCCCAACAGTTTGAAGGCTCACCCTCCAACTTCAACCGAATTGCAAGGCTTCGTGATGATGGATTAGAGAGTGGTCTAGACTCAACCACATATGCTGATGACACCAATGCAGTAATAGTCACAGATGCAACAAGAACTAAGAGGCTGTGAGTGGAAGCCATTTTTGTTTAAGAAGAAAAGGTTAATATCTTGTTAATTGGTTCTGGATGAGTTTGGCAAGAACTTGGTGTGGGATTTATATACAGGGGGGAGTGTTTGTAACAGTTGGTGCACAGGGAGATGAAGAGAGTGAAAATTATTAATTTTAATTTGCAGTGGTTCCATAAAAGAGACAAAAGAGAATGTTCATCTTCTATGTATTCATAATTGAGAATAAGATATATTTTGTAAAATTTAAATTTAAATGCTGATTAATCGATTCAGCTAGTGTCTTTGTGTCTTCTTTGTAATTAGATTGACAGTTGTTAAAGACCAATCATTCATATTCACTATTATCCTTTAAGTTCATTTGCCGTTAAGAAATGCAAACAGGTAGGGAATTAGTATTAATTTATAATGAAGAGAATTATTAAGTTCACACACTTTTTATTATTATTTCATTTATTTGTCCCGTACTATTTTAGATGCTCTATTTTTATATTAATCTATTTATATATTGCTATAGATTATTAGAAAGTTACTTCTAATTAGCACCTAATTTTTTGGGGTTGAACTTTTTTCCATTTATTGATTTTGAATTTCTTTTGATCCACACACTACATTTTTTTGGGTAGGGTCGACCTATTTTGCCAACTCTAATTTCTTAACACTTTGATCAATGAAACAAAATTTAAAGTTTTAAAGTTGTTTTATATCTGCATAAGGATCAAACTCCCAACACTTGGTTGAGATGATGAACTTATTCTGCTCAACCACACCCTATGTAAGTTTTATCAATATATTTGATAATTATATTGTTAATGATATATTTATTATAAAAGCTATAAAATACTAATTTTAAAATATTAATATATTTAATTATATATTTTTAAAATAGTTAATAATAATTATAATTATATAATAATATATTATTATTGTATATATATTGTTAATAATATAAATTTTAATAATATATTTTAACTATACTATTTAATAATATATTTTAAAAATTAATAAAATAAATATTATGAAATAGTAAATAATATATTAAATATTATAAAATTTCTCAGTGATAAATAAATTATTTTTGAATATATCTCATAGTATATCTTTAATAATATATTTAACAATACTTATATATTGTTGCGAATATGTTTAATAAAATATATTTGGATATAAATACGCTTATATATGTATTAAACATGATTAACACTAACACTTATCCATTTTAAATATATAATTTGTACCATTTCTAACCATACATTTTTTGTTATTTAAATCTACCCTGGTTGACTTTTCCCACATAACCTATTTGACCCTTATCCCTTCCAAATCACAACCATTCAATTATAAGATCTTAATCCAACAATCCACACTTAACAATAGAATGATGGACCAAATTTGGTCCAAGTTAAAGGGCCATGGAAGAGCAAATCTTGTATTATGCATCGACAATTTTTTCATTGAACTTAAAAGTTGGCCCATATTGAATACTTATTTGTTCTTTTTTTTTTTTTTTTTTTGTTAAATGCATGCAACGCAACTAATACAGAGTAACTCATGTCAACCTTTGCAATTAATGTGATAAGTGATTGAGCTTTCATAATGTGAAGTAGTTTAAATATAAACCTAAATATCGCATGTGAGACCCTGCACTCTCTGGTGCATCTGTTATCATTTTAGTAATAAGTGATTTTCTCATAATCTCAGAAGATGTAGATCTGGTGTTATCATATGATAAAGATCCACATCATGTGAGAATACATCCTATTCTATCCGAAGAACCTTTTATGCTTCATCTTTAAGTCGTGGCCATGATGGGATGCAAGAAAGAAACCAAAAGAAAAGAAAAAAGAGTAGAAGGACAAAGAAAAACACAAATAGAATCAATTATTAATATTTTTACACATGACTACCCTGTAGGAGAAATACAAATCATTAACAAAAGTAAAACCCGCTTGCACGTGATCATACCAATTAATTAATTATCACAGATGGTTTTATTTTAATTTCCAAAATATAAGTTCGGATTTACAAATTTGTATAGTTTTTAAAAATTATTGTACGAGTATAAAATTTTAATATATACTATTATATTGTGACGTAAATCTTATTAATAGTATATAGAAAAGTATTAATTAGTTTTTGGTTTATTCCTTAAATTTTTACCGGAAATTTTAGTTTTTGATTTTATTTGTTTAGGTTTTGCTTCCTAAACTATTTTAAATAGTTGATTTAGTCTTTATCATTAATTCTCTCTTGATAAATGTTGAGATGACTAATTGGATCCACCTCAATAGTTACACCTGTAATATTTAAAAAAATAATTACTTAAAAACTACATCATCAACTCTAATTCCCTCTCTTAATTTCTTCATCTCTATCCTTTGTCTTCCTACTCACCACCACTATTGGCCCCTATCTTCCATAATTGTTGCCCCTAACCAAAGCTACCTTCTTCACCGTCTCAAAAGCATCGCCAACCACCGCCCTCTGCCCCCTCTATTTTATCTCTTTCTCCTTGTGAAGCCATCATAGAACATCACCCGTATAAGTGTCAACTTTGCAATTTTTCTCCTCACACTCATGCAATCGTGGGGAAACGTTGCCTCCACCCACCTCTACTAACCACCACCATCTTCACTCATCCACACTTTGCACTCTACCACACTTCCATATTTAAATCCAAAATTCAAAAGTATAAAATCAATTAAAAACAAAAAAAAACACTGAATATGTTCACTGCATTACAGTCAAAAATCCTTCAGAAACCCTTGAATTTCTTGGTGTAGGTTTTCTCCCTTTTTAAATTGGAAAAACCATTGCTTTCCTAATGCTTTAGGTTTTTCTTTTGTGGTTTTTGAGTTTTTAATAACCATCACTTTCGATTTTTCTACTTCAACATCTTGTAAGTTTAGTTGATTTAATTTAATTTGTTTTTAAATTTTAGTTTTTTTCAAATTCTTGTGGTGGTTTTATTGGTTTAAACCTTGAAGCATTGTTGCCAAAGGTTTCCTATTATGTTAAGGGGTGAGTTAGGGTTAAGGTGGGAGATAGGGCAAAGAAAAGGATCAGAGAAGTTAGGGATTGAGGTTAGGATGGTGAGACAAAAGAGTGAGGATGAGATGTGGGTGGGGGTGGAGGTGGATGAAAATGGTTGTTGGAGAAAGGTGCGAGCATGACAGAGGAGGTTCTACTTTATGATTTTGGAATTTGTTGTTCTTGGTGGGGGGAAGAAAGCTAGGTGGTGGTTTTTGGTTAAGGTTAGGTTGGGGGGAAAGGGAAGATGGTAGACCTGGGTATACGGGTCTGGGCTTATGGGCCAGCCTGTTTAACCCACTCTTACACGAGTTATGGGTTGAAAAAATAGGATCATTTAAAATGCAGGCTAGCGGTTGAGCTTGTTTAACCCGCGGGTTAAATGGGTCCAACCCGCGGGATCGTAGACCAACCCACAGGCCAGTATATATTTAAATTTTTTATTTTATTTTAAATAAACTATAGTTTTTCTTCATACTATTTCACTTTCACACTACATTTTTATATATAAAAAATTCTAATCTAAAATGATGTTATATCATTGTTCCTTGCATTGAAATATGAGAAAGTTGATATTTAAATTTCATTGATTGCTAATTTGTTAAAAACTAGTTGTCAAGATTCCCGATTTTGGGTGATTAAATGTTTAAAATTATATGTGGCTTGAGTTTTATAAAAAAAGTATGTTTTGGACTAAATCATAGTAGTTTTAAAATAAAAAAGTAAAATAATAATAATAAATATATGCAGGCTAGCCTATGGGCCAACCTGTAACACCTCTTTACACGAGATATATAAAAAAAAACTTTTAGAAAGATATACATATTTATCACTCTTTATCTCGTGTATACTAGGACGTATATACATCCGATTTCCTTTAAATATTGAAAGTAAAAAAAAAACATTGTCTTTCAATATTTGTCCATAGTGATAAAACAATTTATAGAAATCATAAGTGATAAATCATTATAGTATTATATCCGAATGAGAAAGTTTATCAAAGTTTAATGTAACACCCCTATTTTTATTTTTATATTAAAATTTTGAAGGAATTAAATTATGGTTCTTTAGAACTTTTTAATCTACGTATTATTTATGATTTTTTGGAATTTTTTGGAATTTTGGAATTTTTTTTAATAAAAATAATATTTTTTTAAATAATTTTAAATTCATATAAGTGACTTAAATTAAAAATATTTATAAGAAAGTGAATTTAAATTATAAGAAAATTTTCTAAAATCCGTTTCAAGTAGACTTATCTAAAAATTATCGGTTTGAGAAAAATCTTGATTTTTTCCAATCGTTAAAAAATTAGAAACGTATCAATAAATTTTTATTAACAGAAAATTTTAGATTTTTAAAATTTCAACTTTATATTACTTATTATAAAATTAGTGAGGACTGATATAATATCGCTAAATTTCAAAAAGGACTCATTTTGAATATTTAAAATATACCGAGTGAAAGGTTACTATTTGGCTTAATAATTCTGCCGACAGTTACTATGCAAAACACTGTGCATGTACGAAATTTTCAAAGAATGCATAGTAACCTGGAATAAAAAATTCAAAAATGTATAGTACTTTTATATTAAAATAATGGAATGCATAGTAAATTTTTTTCCTATAAATACCGAAGGATTTCTTCTTTAGAATTCACAATTTTAGATTAAGTTTTCTTAATACAGTAGTGCTAGTGAGATAGTGGTGGAAGTGAGAGAGAGAAGAAAAGTTTTTGGAGAGAAGGTTCTGCCAAAATCCTAAGGTAAGAATACTTCTCTTTTATATTTTTTAGGGTTATTTTTATATCGTTTTTAGAAATCTGTTATTATACTAGAAATAATATTATTTTAAGTTACTATTCTGCATAGTAAAATACTATTTCAACAGTAAATTACTATTTCAACAGTAAATTACTATTCAAATAGTAAATTACTATTTACTGTTACTATTTACTGTTACTATTCACGATTTACTATTTACCGTTACTATTCACGATTTACTATTTACCGTTACTATTCACGATTTACTATTTACCGTTACTATTCACGTTTTACTATTTACTGTTACTATTCACTATTTACTATTTACTATTCACTATTCACTATTCACTATTTACTATTCAGAATTTACCATTTCTGTTTTAAGTAGTAATCTTAATCTTCGTCTTATGCTTATACTGAAATAAAATTGATATTAATATTTCTAGAAATCGGAGGCGCAAAGCAAATCTCTTTTTGGTAACGACTCAAGGTAAGGGGGAGTGAGATAAGAAGTATAATATGAAAAGACATAAGAATAATGGGAGGAGTCCCCTACTCCTTTTAAATTTAATAATATTATTATTTTAAAATATTAACTTTTTAACTTAAAATTTTTAATAAATTTTAAATTAAATATCTAGTTTAACTAACTCTAACATACCTATGCAAAACTTGGATCATTATGACCTATATGGACTGGACTATACCTATGCAAGGACTTGGACCATTATGACCCATATGGACTGAACTATACCTATGCAAGGACTGGATTATATGGACTTACATATACCTATGCGAGGAATTGACCAAAAGGACTAAAATTGACTATATTAATAATCATTAAATTTTGTATTATGATATGTATTAATGATATTTAATTGATTTGATTATGATTGATTGATTGATGATATTTAGTTATGATTGATATTGTTTAATTTTGATTGATGATATTGTAATGTGGAGTTTGAGCATATAGCGAGCATGACGGAAAGCTAAAATTCAGTAAGAATTTCTTACCTTACTCTTTAAATTTTATTATCTTTTAATTCTTCTTAGAAATTATTCTTATTAACTTTATTTTCAATATTTAGAATAAAAAAATTAGTATTTATTTTAGAAAGAAAATATTTTATTAGAATTTATTTAATTAAATCTTGAGTTAAAGAAAAATTTTATAATTTTAAGTATTTTTGGTTAATAATTATTCTCTTTCAATAAAAAAAAAAATTTAAAAGAAAATTATTTTATTTTTTTCCAACTTAATAACTAAATACATTTGAAAATAATTGAGATTCCTAAATTTGATTTTGTTAAGATTTAATTTGAGAAAGATTAGGTAAAGTTTTATATGATAAAGTTTTTAGATATTTAAGGCTTAGAAACTCAATTTCCGTGAGATTTGAAAACTGTACCAAATTTATTTCTGTGGGACAGAAATTCAGAGAACTGAGAAAATGTACAGTTTATTGAAATGATATTGTAAACCTTTAAGGGATTTAATAATTGAGTTTCTAAAAGCCTTAACCAACTCAATACGCGAGTAGTTCATGCATCATGGATAATGAAAGTGAAATGAAATAATATTGTCTGGGGACGGATTATAGAAACCGAGGATACATTAGAGGAGGCTTAATTACGAGCCTTGGGATGAGAGAGTGTGAAAGGGTGCTTCAGGGGACCTGGGGTAGCTCCCTAGTGTCGGGTACTTTCACAATAAAAACTTTCTCAATCTGACTAGTCTCTAAGTGTTTCCATGCCAGTTGAGCTGTTCATATTATTATTATCCGGACTTATGGAACAGTGTAAACTCCTGGTTGGCCCAGTGCAAATTAAAATTTAAGGGCCCACATATATAGGTAAGTTGTGATGAAGATATTGCATAACATTCATGCATTCATAATTGATTGTGTGTGTGATTGTGATTGATATTATTAAGTATTGGTTTGTGAAAACCCTTTGTTGCTTATGTCTTATTCGGAAATATTATATTCTGTTTCTCACTCCTTTCTCCGTGTTTTTGTTTCACATGTTTTAAATTGATGGTTCAGAGGGAAGGATCGAAGAATATCGGCAGTAAATATAGCACGTTCTAGAAAGGGAGCTCGGTATGAATATCGTGGTCCAATGACTAAATAATGTTAATAAGTAACTGCTTCTGGGCCATGGAGTTTTCTCTCTTTCTTATAATGTTTAATATTTATTTCCGTTGGATGAATGTAAAATTACTTTATAAAGTTTTAATAATATTTATGAGGTATTTCAACAATAATGTATATAATTTATTCCGATAGTTTCTTTTTAACAATCATATCTTTAGTAAAAAAAAAAAAATTACGAATTTTTCTAGATTTTTATTAAGGTGTAACAGAGGGTGTTACAAAGTGGTATCAGAGCAGTTAATCCAATAGGCCTGGGGAAAAGGTCTATCTTGCTTTGTCTGTAAACTCTGTATAGGTAGAATATCTGACTTGGTAGTAACTGTGATTGATGTGACAAATCTCAGTTACTGTGAAACAGGAAACTAATGGCTGGAAACGATCTTGCTGGAGTTGTAGAACGCTTAATCAATGCAATGGGAGCACGTGAAGGTCAAGGTAATGATGCCTTGAGAAGACTGGACCTATTCGAAAAGCGCAATCCACCTCGTTTCAAGGGAGGATATAACCCTGATGGAGCACAAATCTGGATTCGAGAGATAGAGAAGATCTTTCGAGCATTGCAATGTAATGAAGCTGATAAGGTAGTCTTCGCTACTTATGCCTTATCTGAGGATGCCGAACATTGGTGGGATAGCATGCGTAAACAATTCGAAGTCAACGACGTGGAGATCACTTGGGACTATTTCAAGGATATGTTTCTGGAAAAATACTTTCCAGCTGATGTTAAAGAGAAAAGACAATTCGAATTCCTGTCGCTGACCCAAGGAAATATGACCGTTGGAGAGTGCGCATCCAGGTTTGAAGAGCTATCTCGTTTTCATTCTCATTATAATGATGCTACTAATGAAAGAGATCGGTGTGCAAAGTTTGTAAATGGACTGCGGCCAGAAATTAAGGAAGCTATACGAATGCAGGAAATCCGTGAATTTTCTGTATTGGTAAATCGCTGCAGGATCTTTGAAGAAGACCACAAGGATAGAATGACCAAAAGTCGTGAGCCCATTCACAAGGCGGGAGAAATAAGAAGTGGAGGACCTCACCATCACCAAAGAAGAGATTTCAGAAGGAATAAGCCTTACCAAGCACCATTTCGTCGGTTTGGAGCAGCATCTGTTCCTAACAGACCCCAAGCTTCAACTGGAAGCTATTACCCAACATCTGCACCAAATTTTAAATGTTTTATCTGTGGAGGACCCCATTTGAAAAGGGATTGTCCTAAAAACACTTATGTTTGCTTTAAGTGTAACAAACCAGGTCATCACATCAAGGATTGCCCAGAGATGAAGAGAGAAAACCCTGAAGGTGCAAGTACAAGCATAAATACTCAAGGAGGCGCGCACAGTGCAGTCGGAAGGCCGAAAGCAAAAGGAAAGGTTTTTGCAATCACTGGAGAAGAAGCATCTCATGCTGATTCCATGGTAGAAGGTAAGTGTATCATTAATAAGATTTCTTTAACTGTTATGTATGACTCGGGTGCATCACATTCCTTTATTGCCAATGACTGTGTAGAAAAACTAAAATTACCTGTGATAGAACTTCCATTTGACTTATCTGTACATACTCCTGGAAACAATCCCATTGTCACTTCTAAAGCTTGTTGGAAATGCCCTATTGTCATAGATGGTAGGGACTTTAAGGCTAATCTTTTCTGTTTACCCCTTTCTGGCTTAGAAGTTATTATTGGGCTAGATTGGTTGTCTGACAATCATGTTCTAATAGATTGTCATAATAAAACCATAATGTTTAAAGAACCAGTGAATTTGAATCCTGAGGATTCGAGATTTCTAACCGCCAACCAAGTGAGTGCCTCTTTAAAAGGAGGGGCTCAAGGATTCATGCTATTGCTTTCAACGAAAGGAGAGCAAGAATCAAAAATCAAAAATCTGCCGGTTGTGTGTGAATTTCCTGACGTTTTTCCTGAAGATATCCCTGGTTTACCCCCAGAAAGAGATGTGGAATTTTCCATTGATCTAGTACCTGGAGTTGGACCCATTTCAATTGCACCATACCGAATGTCACCTCTAGAATTAGCAGAGTTGAAGAAACAACTTGAAGAGATGATAGAGAAGCAGTTTATACGACCCAGTGTATCCCCCTGGGGTGCACCAGTGTTGTTGGTTAAGAAGAAGGATGGTAGCATGAGGTTGTGTGTAGATTATCGACAACTGAACAAGGTGACGATCAAGAACAGATACCCTCTGCCAAGGATTGACGACTTGATGGATCAGCTGCGTGGTGCCACGGTGTTCTCCAAAATTGATTTGAGGTCTGGATACCATCAAATAAGGGTGAAGAAAGAAGATGTATCGAAAACTGCTTTTAGAACACGCTATGGCCATTACGAATATCTAGTAATGCCTTTTGGTGTAACTAATGCACCAGCCGTATTCATGGATTACATGAATAGGATTTTTCATCCATATCTAGATAAATTTGTAGTGGTGTTCATTGATGATATATTAGTGTACTCTAAAAGCAGAGAAGAACATGTTGAACATTTGAAGGTCGTGTTGGAAATCCTGAAAAAGAAACAACTGTATGCAAAGCTGTCGAAGTGTGAATTCTGGTTGGAAGAGGTGAACTTTTTAGGACATGTAATTAGTCAAGGAGGAATAGTTGTAGACCCTTCCAAGGTGGAGGCGGTTTTAAAATGGGAGAGACCAACCACGATCACTGAGATTAGAAGTTTCTTGGGCTTGGCTGGATACTATAGGAGATTCATTGAAGGATTTTCAAAGCTAGGATACCCATTGACCAAGTTAACACGGAAAGGACAACCTTTTGTGTGGACGACACAATGCGAGAATAGTTTCCAAGAGCTGAAAGATCGACTTACGTCTGCGCCGGTGTTAGTACTCCCTGATCCACATCGAAGTTTTGAAGTTTACTGTGATGCGTCTAAACAAGGACTAGGAAGTGTACTTATGCAAGACAAGAAGGTTGTAGCCTATGCATCACGACAATTAAGGCAACATGAGATCAACTACCCTACCCATGACTTAGAGTTAGCCGCTGTAGTTTTTGCCTTAAAGATTTGGAGGCACTATCTATACGGTGCAACATTCGATGTGTTTAGCGATCATAAAAGTCTCAAGTATTTATTCGATCAAAAGGAGTTAAACATGAGGCAACGGAGATGGATAGAGTTCTTAAAGGACTACGACTTTGAGTTACAATACCATCCTGGAAAAGCGAATGTAGTAGCTGATGCTTTAAGTCGAAAGTCTCTACATGCGTCCACGATGATGATAAAAGAGCTGGAATTGATAGAGAACTTCAGAGATCTTAACCTAGCAGTAAAGGTTAATGCTAACAGCTACAGATTAGGAGCGTTGCAAGTGACAAATGAATTCCTGAGGCAAGTTTTAGAGGCTCAACGAGAGGATGAATTCCTGCAAGAGAAGAAAGAACTCTTGAAACAAGGAAAAGAAGTCGAGTTCAATGTGGGAAACGACCAATTATTGAGATATAAGGATCGAGTGTGTATCCCTGACAAAGAGGAGTTGAGGAAAGCAATTCTAGAAGAAGGCCATAAAAGTTATATGAGCATTCATCCCGGAACTACTAAAATGTATCAAGATTTGAAGAAGTTATTTTGGTGGCCTGGAATGAAGAAAGCGGTGGCAGAGTATGTGGCTGCATGTCTAATTTGCCAGAAGGTTAAAGTAGAACACCAAAAACCCCCTGGAATGCTACAATCAATGGAAATACCAGAATGGAAATGGGATAGCATTACCATGGATTTTGTGACTTCTCTACCTAAAACTCCATTAGGACATGATTCGATATGGGTAATAGTTGATAGACTAACAAAGTCTGCCCACTTTATTCCCATCAACATTCGTTACTCTATGGAGAAGCTGGCAAAATTATACATCGAGGAGATTGTGAGATTGCATGGAATTCCTTCAAGTATCATTTCTGATCGGGACCCTCGTTTTACATCACAATTCTGGAAGAGCTTGCACAAGGCTTTGGGAACAAGACTGCGTCTGAGTTCAGTATATCATCCTCAGACAGATGGACAATCAGAAAGAACAATCCAATCTCTAGAGGACTTGTTACGAGCTTGTGTGTTAGAGCATAAAGGAAGTTGGAATCAATTCTTACCATATGTGGAGTTTACCTACAACAACAGTTTCCATGCTAGCATTGGCATGGCACCTTTTGAAGCATTATATGGAAGAAAATGTAGGACCCCGCTATGTTGGTTTGAGACTGGTGAAAACTTGATGCTAGGACCAGAGTTGGTACAACAAACCACGGATAAAATCAAAATAGTTCAGGAAAAGATGAAGGCAACACAGAGCAGGCAGAAAAGTTACTATGACAAAAGAAGAAAGCCGCTCGAATTTCAAGAAGGCGATCATGTATTCTTGAAAGTCACACCTATGACTGGGGTCGGTCGGGCAATGAAATCTCGAAAACTAACCCCTAGATTTATCGGTCCATACCAAATAATTCATAAAGTTAGTCCCCTTGCCTACCAAATAGCATTACCACCTTTTCTTTCTAATATCCATAATGTTTTTCATGTGTCAAACTTGCGAAAGTATATATCTGATCCTACACATGTTATTGAACCTGATGTCATACAAGTTAAAGATAATCTTACATATGATGCACCACCTGTTAGAATAAGTGACAGAAGAATAAAACAATTAAGAGACAAGACAATTCCGCTTGTAAAGGTTATTTGGAGTGAAACGAGAGGAGAAGATGCTACATGGGAACTAGAAACTGAGATGAAAGAGTCTCATCCTCATTTGTTTTACTGATTAATGTAAATTTCGAGGACGAAATTTTCTAAGGGGAGTAGAGTTGTAACACCCCTATTTTTATTTTTATATTAAAATTTTGAAGGAATTAAATTATGGTTCTTTAGAACTTTTTAATCTACGTATTATTTATGATTTTTTGGAATTTTTTGGAATTTTGGAATTTTTTTTAATAAAAATAATATTTTTTTAAATAATTTTAAATTCATATAAGTGACTTAAATTAAAAATATTTATAAGAAAGTGAATTTAAATTATAAGAAAATTTTCTAAAATCCGTTTCAAGTAGACTTATCTAAAAATTATCGGTTTGAGAAAAATCTTGATTTTTTCCAATCGTTAAAAAATTAGAAACGTATCAATAAATTTTTATTAACAGAAAATTTTAGATTTTTAAAATTTCAACTTTATATTACTTATTATAAAATTAGTGAGGACTGATATAATATCGCTAAATTTCAAAAAGGACTCATTTTGAATATTTAAAATATACCGAGTGAAAGGTTACTATTTGGCTTAATAATTCTGCCGACAGTTACTATGCAAAACACTGTGCATGTACGAAATTTTCAAAGAATGCATAGTAACCTGGAATAAAAAATTCAAAAATGTATAGTACTTTTATATTAAAATAATGGAATGCATAGTAAATTTTTTTCCTATAAATACCGAAGGATTTCTTCTTTAGAATTCACAATTTTAGATTAAGTTTTCTTAATACAGTAGTGCTAGTGAGATAGTGGTGGAAGTGAGAGAGAGAAGAAAAGTTTTTGGAGAGAAGGTTCTGCCAAAATCCTAAGGTAAGAATACTTCTCTTTTATATTTTTTAGGGTTATTTTTATATCGTTTTTAGAAATCTGTTATTATACTAGAAATAATATTATTTTAAGTTACTATTCTGCATAGTAAAATACTATTTCAACAGTAAATTACTATTTCAACAGTAAATTACTATTCAAATAGTAAATTACTATTTACTGTTACTATTTACTGTTACTATTCACGATTTACTATTTACCGTTACTATTCACGATTTACTATTTACCGTTACTATTCACGATTTACTATTTACCGTTACTATTCACGTTTTACTATTTACTGTTACTATTCACTATTTACTATTTACTATTCACTATTCACTATTCACTATTTACTATTCAGAATTTACCATTTCTGTTTTAAGTAGTAATCTTAATCTTCGTCTTATGCTTATACTGAAATAAAATTGATATTAATATTTCTAGAAATCGGAGGCGCAAAGCAAATCTCTTTTTGGTAACGACTCAAGGTAAGGGGGAGTGAGATAAGAAGTATAATATGAAAAGACATAAGAATAATGGGAGGAGTCCCCTACTCCTTTTAAATTTAATAATATTATTATTTTAAAATATTAACTTTTTAACTTAAAATTTTTAATAAATTTTAAATTAAATATCTAGTTTAACTAACTCTAACATACCTATGCAAAACTTGGATCATTATGACCTATATGGACTGGACTATACCTATGCAAGGACTTGGACCATTATGACCCATATGGACTGAACTATACCTATGCAAGGACTGGATTATATGGACTTACATATACCTATGCGAGGAATTGACCAAAAGGACTAAAATTGACTATATTAATAATCATTAAATTTTGTATTATGATATGTATTAATGATATTTAATTGATTTGATTATGATTGATTGATTGATGATATTTAGTTATGATTGATATTGTTTAATTTTGATTGATGATATTGTAATGTGGAGTTTGAGCATATAGCGAGCATGACGGAAAGCTAAAATTCAGTAAGAATTTCTTACCTTACTCTTTAAATTTTATTATCTTTTAATTCTTCTTAGAAATTATTCTTATTAACTTTATTTTCAATATTTAGAATAAAAAAATTAGTATTTATTTTAGAAAGAAAATATTTTATTAGAATTTATTTAATTAAATCTTGAGTTAAAGAAAAATTTTATAATTTTAAGTATTTTTGGTTAATAATTATTCTCTTTCAATAAAAAAAAAATTTAAAAGAAAATTATTTTATTTTTTTCCAACTTAATAACTAAATACATTTGAAAATAATTGAGATTCCTAAATTTGATTTTGTTAAGATTTAATTTGAGAAAGATTAGGTAAAGTTTTATATGATAAAGTTTTTAGATATTTAAGGCTTAGAAACTCAATTTCCGTGAGATTTGAAAACTGTACCAAATTTATTTCTGTGGGACAGAAATTCAGAGAACTGAGAAAATGTACAGTTTATTGAAATGATATTGTAAACCTTTAAGGGATTTAATAATTGAGTTTCTAAAAGCCTTAACCAACTCAATACGCGAGTAGTTCATGCATCATGGATAATGAAAGTGAAATGAAATAATATTGTCTGGGGACGGATTATAGAAACCGAGGATACATTAGAGGAGGCTTAATTACGAGCCTTGGGATGAGAGAGTGTGAAAGGGTGCTTCAGGGGACCTGGGGTAGCTCCCTAGTGTCGGGTACTTTCACAATAAAAACTTTCTCAATCTGACTAGTCTCTAAGTGTTTCCATGCCAGTTGAGCTGTTCATATTATTATTATCCGGACTTATGGAACAGTGTAAACTCCTGGTTGGCCCAGTGCAAATTAAAATTTAAGGGCCCACATATATAGGTAAGTTGTGATGAAGATATTGCATAACATTCATGCATTCATAATTGATTGTGTGTGTGATTGTGATTGATATTATTAAGTATTGGTTTGTGAAAACCCTTTGTTGCTTATGTCTTATTCGGAAATATTATATTCTGTTTCTCACTCCTTTCTCCGTGTTTTTGTTTCACATGTTTTAAATTGATGGTTCAGAGGGAAGGATCGAAGAATATCGGCAGTAAATATAGCACGTTCTAGAAAGGGAGCTCGGTATGAATACCGTGGTCCAATGACTAAATAATGTTAATAAGTAACTGCTTCTGGGCCATGGAGTTTTCTCTCTTTCTTATAATGTTTAATATTTATTTCCGTTGGATGAATGTAAAATTACTTTATAAAGTTTTAATAATATTTATGAGGTATTTCAACAATAATGTATATAATTTATTCCGATAGTTTCTTTTTAACAATCATATCTTTAGTAAAAAAAAAAAATTACGAATTTTTCTAGATTTTTATTAAGGTGTAACAGAGGGTGTTACATTTAACCTTTACCTTGTTACAATTATCTAACTTGATATTGTAATAAGGCAAGGAAAAACTAAATTATACCTCTACTACAAATATGACCAATCATTTCCTAGTCCTTGAACCATCGAGTTTTGGAATCCTACTCTTGTCATATCTCTTCACCTATCTGATTGAGGATGAGACCACTTTACCCTCTTGTAATTACATATCCTTCCATCTTGAACTGCTAGCTATATATCATATAACAAATATTTTGGACACAAAATTCAAACAAGAAGGAGTGAGAAACATAATATAATACTTTACAGATAAGACATAAGCATAAGGGTTTTCATAATCTAATAAAATAATATCATTCATAATCTCATTCATAATCTCATACACAATTAATTATAATTGTAGGGTTTTTATACGCATAACAATCATACTTTCATTCACAACCATTCACACAGAATATCACAATCACATGTATGACATGTAATGCTTTTAATACTATCTCATTCAGTTTATGCATGTGGGCCCTTAAAGTTTTAGTTTACACTGGGCCAACCAGGAGTTTACACTGTTTCATAATTCTGGATAATAGCATATGAACAGCTCAACTGACGTGGAAACACTTAGAGACTAGTCAGACTGAGAAAGTTTTTATTATGAAAGTACCCGACACTAGGGAGTGACCCTAGGTCACCTGAAGCACCCTTTCACACCCTCTTATCCCAAGGCTCGCAATTAAGCCTCCTCTAATATATCCTCGGTTTCTATAATCCGTCCCCAGGCAATATCACATCCCATTTCTCTTTAATGATTCATGGTGCATGAACTACCCGCATATTTAGTTGGTTAAGACTTTTAGAAACTCAATTATTAAATACCATGAAGGTTCACAAAATTATCTCAATAAACTGTACATTCCTATAAGTTCTTCTTTGAACTTCTGTTATACAGAAATAAATTTAGTACAGTCTTCGAATTCAGATCTCACCAAAATTAAGTTTCCAAACCTTAAATATCTTAAAACTTTCTCTTAAAAACTTCACATATTTACATAATCTTTCCCAATTTGAATTTTAACTAGATTGAGTTTAGAAATCTCGACTATAACAAAATATCCTTTAGTTATTTCATTGGGGAAAACCAATTTAAATTTCTGATTTTTAAAAGAAAATAATTTTTAAAATCATTAACTAAGAATACTTAAAACTATAAAAATTTTCTTTAATTCAAGTATTAATTATCTCAACTTCTGATTTTCATAAAATAGCTTCTTTCTAATACTAGATTTTATTCTAGAGATTAAAAATAAAGTTAATGAAAATTATTTCTAAGAAGAAATAAAAGACTAAAAAAAATGATAAAATATTTTCTCTTAAAATAAAAATTTAAAGAGTAAGGTAAGAAAATTCTTACTGAGTTTTAACTTTCCGTCATGCTTGCTATATGCTCAAACTCCATATCACAAGGTCATCAATCATTCATCAATCACAATCAAGTATTGTAATATCATCAATCACAATCAAATATCATCAAATCACAAATATTATTAATCACAGTCTAGTATTATAAATCATAATATCATTAATCAAAATCAAATATTATTAATTATAATCAAATCAAATCAACTAAATATCGCTCATAAATATAATTCAAATTTAATGGTTATTTAAATTAGTAGAGTTGATTTTGAGTCCTTATAGTCCATTCCTCGCACAGGTCTATATAAGTCCATATATATAATCTAGTCTTCGCATAGGTACAGTTCAGTCCATACAGGTCATAATAGTCCAAGTCCTTGCATAGGTTTAGTCCAGTTCGTATAGGTTATCCAGGTATTCAGATCAAGTTACATAAGATACTCAATTTTAAAATTTATTATAAATTTTTAAGTTAAATAGTTATTATTTTAAAATAATAATATTATTAAATTTTAAAGGAGTAGGGGACTCCTCCCATTATTCTTATGTCTTTTTATATTATATTCTTATCTCACTCCCCCTTACCTCTTGTATACTAATTCGTTATTGAAAATCCATGCACGACTCGTCTCTGAGTTCTAAAACATACCAATTTCATTTTAATATAGTTACAAGATGAAAATTAAGATTACTACTTAAAGCAAAAATGGTAAATTTTAAATAGTGAATAGTGAATAGTAAATCATGAATAGTAATAGTAAATAGTAAAATGTGAATAGTACGGCAAATAGTAAATCGTGAATAGTAACGGTAAATAGTAAAACGTGAATAGTAAATGTAAATAGTAACAGTAAATAATAATTTACTATTTGAATAGTAATTTATTATTGAAATAATATTTTACTATTCAGAATAGTAACTTAAAATAATATTATTTCCAGTATAATAATAGATTTCTAAAAACGATATGAAAATAACCCTAAAAAATATAAAAGAGATGTATTCTTACCTTAGGATTTTAGCAGAACCTTCTTCTGAAAAAAAATTATTTCTATCTCTTACTTCCACCACTATCTCACTAGCACTACTACTATATTAAAAAAACTTAATCTGAAATTGTAAATTCTAAAGAAGAATTCTTCGATATTTATAGGAAGGAAAATTACTATGTATTCTATTATTTTAATATAAAAGTACTGTGCATTTTTTGAAAATTCAATCCTGGTTACTGTGCACCTTTTGAAAATTTTGTACATGCAAAGTGTTTTGCATAGTAAATATCGGTTGAATTATTAAGCCAAATAGTAACCTTTCATTTGGTATATTTTAAATATTTAAAATTAGTCCTTTTTGAAATTTAACGATATTATACCAGTTCTCACTAATTTTATGATAAGTAATATAAAGTTTAAATTTTAAAAATCTAAAATTTTCTATTAATAAAAATTTATTCGTATGTTTTCAATTTTTTACGATTGGTAAAAATCAAGATTTTATTCAAACCGATAATTTTTAGATAAGTCTACTTGAAATGGATTTTAAAAAATTTTATTATAATTTAAATTCACTTTCTTGTAAATATTTTTAATTTTAAGTAACTTTATATGAATTTAAAATTATTTAAAATATATTATTTTATTAAAATATTTCAAAAAATTCAAAAAATTCCAGAAAACTATAAATATTATGTAGATCAAAAAGTTCTAAAGAATCATAGTCTAATTCCTTCAAAATTATATTTTAAAATTCTAATAAGAGTTAAATCACAAATATGTAAGAACATAAATATAAAAACATAAAATAAAAGTTGTGAATAATAAATATATTTAAAATTCTTAATATAATTTCATTAATCAATTCATACTAATTAATTCATTTTAAAATTCTTATTCATAAATATTATTATTATTATTTTAAAAAATAAATAATTAAATATAAATACCAAAATTTCATAAAAAATGACAATAATAAACTAACTTATAGTAAGTATTTCTCATGAAAGATATATTAATATCTATTTTCTATTTGTGTTGAAAATAGGATGTTACACAACCCGCGTGTTTGCGGTCCTTTCGCGATCCTAAAAAGTTGACCCATTTAAAATACGGGCTCAGGCGGACTGGCCCGTTACGGGGCGGGCCAGCCCGTGTACCCAACTCTAGAAGATGGTAGTGGTTGGTAGTGATACTAAAGAAGAGCCGCCATGGATAGGTTCAATTGTAATTTTTTAATTTTTTATGATAAATTTAATATAAAATCTAACTTGACAACTGAGTCAATTTAATTAATTTATTAAAGTCACATGGTGAAACTTATACTTATATTTTTGTTAACCAACTCATCATTTAAGGAACAAGATTTAATGGTAAAGGTCAAAAACAGACATTTAAAATAGTTTAACTTAAACAACTAAAACTTAAAAAATATTAAATCAAGGACTAAAATCAAATTTTGGTAAAAGTTTAGGGAAAAATACTTAATTAAGCCTATAATGTTGATAAAGTGATAACACTTGACTTCTAGGTGGAATGAGAACAAATTAAAATATATTTTTTTATAGGAACATATATTAATTAGAATATATAACTATATAATAGTTAATTAATTAATATTCACCTATAATTACTTAAAAATTTATATATATTTATGTTTTAATTCAAATAAAATTGAATAATTTGTTTTATTATTCTTTTTTCTCATAGTAATTAAGGATTTTGACTTAACACATCTACTAATGAGAATAACAAACAAATGGACTATATAATCATATGTTGACGGTCAAAATTCAGACAAACTGGTAACTATTTATGTATGGTTGTACATCCATGATTCATTATTCTCATTCTTGCGTGTGTTGGGCGGAGATTAGCATCCATACACCATATATCAAACTTGTACACTTACATTTTCTAATAACTCTTTCTACTATATATTTAATTAATGGATATTATCTTATTGATTTTATATATCAAATTTTAGATAATGTGTATAGGGTTAATTAAGTTTTTAGTCTCTCATCTATTACCCAATTTTGGTTTTATCCCATCATCTTCTTCTTTTTTGTTTTGATCCCTATAGTAAATTGAACAAAAGAAATTAGTCTTTATCATTAACCTTATTTTGTTAATTATTGAGGTAGCCAACGAAATCACCTTAACAATGCCACATGTATAATTTTTAAATAAGAATTAAATTAATAAAATAAAAATCACCATCTTCATCACCTTCCCTAAACCCTCAAGCACATTAGTCGCCACCACCACCACCCAGCCACTATCATCGCCTATAACCACCACCAAGCCACTATCGCTGCCTACAACCATTACCTAGTCGCCACTGCCACCCATGACCAAGCCACCAATCTCCACCTCTTTTCCCCACCCACCCTATCTTGACCAATCATATAACTTGTAAAAGAAAGCCAAAATAGAAGTATGCAAAAGCCAAAACAGAAACTCAAACTCTGATTTAACCAATCACAAAATTAGTAGCATAAAGTTTGAAACCTTAAACCAGAAACCTATGTTTGATTTATCATAAAATCACTAAAACAAAGTTTGAAATAAAGGAATGAGTGATCGTAATAAAGGGCAAAAGGAGAATTGATAGGTGAACAAGTAGGGCAGATATTAGGTTGCATTAGTGTAGGAGGAGGACACACCGGCATCCCATTAAGCTTGAATTGTTGGATCTTCTTAATTAGCCACCACATCTAGAATTGTGTCATCTTTGTTAGAGATCTCGAAGCCGCCCCCATTCCACCCCTCCCTCTACTTCCTTCTCTCAAACCAACTCTGCTTCAAGTCTTGACAACTATGAAACCTTTCTAGCAATGAGCGCAACCTCTACGGGACCTCTTCATTTCCTTTTCACATATTCTCTATTTATAACACAAACTTAAATAGGTTATGTATGGGAGACATCAAAGAAGGTTTATTGACAAAAGCCCATATATTAGTTTTGTCGATCTAATCATTGGATTATAATTATACATAACGTTGATTGTTTGTTTTAAAATTGAACAATTATAAATGTTAATTATGATTCCTTAAATTGGTACACCTCAAAAGAATATATTATGTAAATTTTGGGAGAATATATATATATATATATGTATATATATATTGTTAAAATTTCTTTTAATCCTTATAGAATTCCATATAAACAAATATATATTGCCTCAAATTACTGAGGAAAAAAAAGAAAAAGGTTTGAGGAATATTTGGATTCATACGACTTCATGAAATAAACACAACAAAATGTAAACCTTTGGTGTGATGATCTTCCTCAACCAAAATCACCATATTTCTCTGATGAGGCCTGATATTGTTTCTTCTAATTAGGAAGAGAGTAAACTCTTTTTGACTTGGTATATTAGGTACCATGACCATTCTTTCTATTTTAAGCCTATTAAAGTTTTCATTATCCCTTAATGGGCCTAAACTTAGTTTCTACTTATTAATCTCATATAAATCTTATAAAAACCCACCTTATTTTATTAGAAATATAAAATTTATAACAACTGCCACTTGAGCTGCATATTTATTTTGACATTATCACAAAAACTTTAGGTGCCTAAATTTATGTTATTTACTTATAGATTCCCCTTAAATAATAACCATTGCAGTTTTCATCAAATTTGAGTGTTATTAAACTACAATGATCACCACAGCCACATGTACTTCAATGACATAGATTAAATATGGATAAGTGACATAAAAATTACATGTAATAAGATCTTAATCATGTTTACTTCCAACTAGTTCTAACTTTAACTTTATAGAGATTAATTCAAAATTGCAATGTAATTATCGCATAAAACAATTAAAAATAAAACATTTAACTTACTATGAATCAAACAAAAGTATATAGAATATAAATGGGACTCTTACTCAAACTAAGGTACAATAAAAAATTACACCCATATGAGTAGTGTGCTCATAAAAAATTATAGGCATTAAACCCTTAGTAAATGAATCAACTAGCATAAAGTAAGTCCTTATATGTTCTATTTAAATTTGCTTATTCCAAACTTTTTCCTTAACAACTAGAAAGTTGATATCAATGAAATTTGACTTGGTTATATCCTATTGTTATTAGAATAAAGAATCGTTGAGTTATTGTCACAATGTATTTTCTATGACCTTTCAATACTATTGACCACATGTAAATTAGTGATGAAGTTTTGTAGTCTTATCCATGGTTAGACGCCTTAAAACATACAAAAAACTCTGCAATCATGGCAGTAGCTAACTATAAGAGTCTGTTTGACATACTTCAAAGAGATAGCTCCTCTAGCGAACATAAATATATACCAAAACGTGGAGTGTTTTCCATCTTGACATCCAGTAAAATCAGAGTGCAAGTACCCCATGATCTCTAAATTGTCAAACTTCTTATAAGTGAGCATGTACCCTTTTGTTCTCTACAAATAAAGCATCACGCTCTTATTGCCTTCCAATGTTGCATCCTATGATTACTTACCCAAGACACCCACCACAAATGTTATATCTAGACAAGTACAAAGTTGAGTATACATCAGACTTCCCACTGTTGATGCATAGCTTTCTTTGTAATCAATGTCTTCCTTTTGAGAGAAATCTTTAGTAAAAGATCCTAAACATTATTGTATTGCATAGATTCATTTCTTCCATCATGACACCAATCCACTTTTGAGAGTTAGAACTATGCATGGCTTGGAAGAAGTTAACTGGATCACCTTTATACTTAGGAGAGTGAAGATGAGTTATATTAAGTGATCGACACTTAACCATAAAACATTAAGGCATTATGGTGGCGCTCTCAACACTTATATACTCTTTAGTTTCTTCTATTTTATTTAATACAAGACTTTCTTATACTCCCGATCAAATCCAACTAGGTTTCTAGTTGAGACTTGATTTCTTTATTTTTAAATTATTATTTAGGGGTTATTCTTAAGGAATCTCAATTGTTTTTTTTAGCTTAGCTTGGATTCTAGTAATTTACAAGTATCAAAAGCCATGTTTTGTTTTATTATACTAAGCATTTAAGCTCTGATATACCATGTCAAAATATTTAATGGGCCTTAGGCCCAATATACCTAAGAGAGTAAATGTAAAATATATTAGGTAAGAGTCATTTAAAATAGAATGTTAAAGCATTATGGTAGTGCTTATATACTCTTTAGTGTATTCTATTTCATTAAATGTGAAACTTCTTTATAGGTAGTTCAATTTTAAAAGCTAAAAACTGTTTTTAAAAACCAAGAACAATTTTAAAGCCCTTCATTGTTTTGTGATGTTTGGGTCGTTGATGGTCATATTTTTAATTATAAAATTGGATCATTCCACCCTTAATATTTATAAAGAAAGACAAAATTTTAATATAAAAATAAAAAACAGATGTAAATTTATAGAGTTTTAAAATATAAAAAACGCTCAATGTCTTGTATAGAAAATCTGCTTATGCAACTATTTAGTGAGAGGATATTTTCCTAGCTAATCCGTTTTAGAGTTAGTATAACTATTAAGTGCTTAAATCCGTAGCCGAGTAAGAGATATCACATGATTGGGGCTCATCTTGCTCATCATAATAATTTCCTGTATTAATCGCATCATCACATAGCTGTCTTGCAAATGAAGTTCACTACCCAATATCCTAAGAGGCTAATTGGTTATTTACCGCTTAATGTCAAATGTTAAAATATGTGTTGTGTTTTTCCTTTATTAGAGTTAGTATCTATGTTGATGTAAATTTACATTCTGAACTCATATTAAAACGATTCAAACTTGTAAGGAGTTACTTATCTACTCTAATAGATCCGAAGAGTATATTAATGTTAAAAGTATTTGTTTAATAAGATTTTATTATTTAATAGACTTGTTTACTCTCCACCTATAAATTACTATAATTTTAATATAATATCAAAACTCAACTGTTTAACCATAATAATAATAGTAATAAAATAAGATAGCGTCGGAGACTTGAAAAAATGCCTATAAATATGAATAATTATGAGCTTGAGGTCGATTATAAAGTAAAAGGAGTATCTGATTTTCATTTAATTGATGTTGTATTAATTAGCTAGGAAAAATAACATTAAAATTAAGACCTCTAAGTTCTAACCCTCGAAACGAAATTCTTTTACATATGTCGGCCACAAAAGTTGATTTGGATTAGAATAAAAATAGGCTTTGGGAATACAACTTTTCCGATGATGTGATTTAAGATTCCGTAAATTATATGACTATAGGGAAATGTTTGCTATAAAAGAAAATAAATAGTTAAATCAATTATGAAAATCTAGTTATTAAAATCGAATCAGATTGATCAATTTAATCAATTGAACCATTAATTAATTAAGTTATTAAAAAATAATAAACAATATTTTTAAAACTGATTTGATCATCATATTTGTTATTAAAATTGTTAAAATATCTTTATTAAAAGTTAAAATAACTCTTTCTTTTAAAAGATAAAATTAACCGTGGTTAGTCCTTTAAGTTTTAAATCCTAGTTTATTTCTTTATATCTTTTCATGTTAAATTAGTCATTTGAATTACATGATATTTTCAACTTAATCTAACTTTGTTAAAAAAGTTAACACCATTAAATTGGTGTTCAATTTGGTCCTTTAAGTTACAAACTTAACTGGTCTAATGCTGGGGTGTTAAATCTGGTCTCGCGAAAGTCTTTAAAATGATAATTTAGGTGTACATTTTACATCGGTCTGGTGGGAATCCGGTATTATATTCTCAATTCCAATGGGGAATAGAGGTCTTGGAGTGATCCCTCGCACCAACAGTACCAACCTTGTGCGTTATGGGGCGAAAGAGGGTGTCACCTATAAAGACACTCTAGCGCTCAAGTTAGTGAAAGTTCAAGAGAATTTCAGAACTCAAATGTAAGTTTTAGAGAGAATGTTCTACCTTTGTGATGTTATTGCATGAGAATTTATACTTGAAGGTAGTGGAAACGTCTCTTTATTCATCGAGCTTTGCGTACATGACGTCAATATTTTTCTGATCTCCTGCAGAGAGGTTGACACATGAAAGGAACGTGACTAAACAACTCTACCTACCAGTCAGTCACTTTGCAGGTTGCATGTTTAACACGCTGATGCATAGGTCAACCATGACTTTCCGGTGTTGAGAGAATGACTCACACCAGGGTTGGTTTAAAGACCCTACACGTGATTCCAAATATCCGATATTGAGAAAATAACTTACACCGGATATTACGTGACATTTGTCCTTAGGACGATTTTTAATTAAATTACTATTAAGTTCAGGCACGATATCAGGACCAGATCAAAAATATTTTCAATTTGATCCTTTGAGTTACATATATGTTTATCATAGGTGGATGAAAATTCCAAGATCATCAGTTATGTTCTATCATTCCACCTTCCTTTTACAGCTTTCTCTTTCTCCTCCTCCTCATCATTCTCCACCATCATAGTCAAGCTAAATTAGATCAGAAACTCCATGACCATGACATTTACTATTGTTCACCATCATCAAAACCAAACCCATAGCATGCATCGACCCTGTTTTCCACAAGTCACCCTTGTGACAACCATGCTTGATTTGCATAACATCATTTTTTGTTGCCATCGCTCATTCGTGATGTCTTCCTCCACCAGTAGTAAGACAAGCCTAAAGCCCCCCTCTCCCTTGTTTCTTGTTTACTTTATTTACAGTTGATGCCTTACGTGGGGTGGTGAAGGTGAAATGGAGAAGGAAAGTAAGAGGGTAGATCATAACTATTGATTTTGGACTTCCATCCAAAATAATAAACATATATATAATTTAAAGAAACAAGTTTAAAATGTTCTATAACTTAAAAAACCAAATTAAAAACCAATTTAAAGATGTAAATAATTTTAATGAATTTGAAGTAAATTAAATACGTTATACAACTTAAATTAATTAGGAAAAGTTAAAATTTAAAATACTAAACGTTTATTATCATCTTGTTAAAACATATATTTACATAAAAATGACTAATGATGAACCTGATAAATAAAATAATTTTTAAGAAATTTTTTAACAACTATCATTTCTGTACACTCTTTATGAACATATCTATAAAGACTAATAGGTTTTGTATATCACCAATTTGATTGTCTATCCAAGAAATAATGTCATGATTATGGTAATTTTTGTTGTTTTTTCCTTGATGAAAGCAATTATTATGTTTTCGGATATGAAAGAAATTGATCATAATGATAGTAATTGATGATTACTTGTGTCAGTGAGCTAATCATATCCGATTATTATTATAAGGTGAAGAAGATAAACTGAGCAATGCATCCATAAGAATGTTGACTTTGGGCACTGAAATTCCATAGGAATGATGCTGGGTAACGGTAAAGTTTCTCGGCCCCTGGCATCTATGTTCTGTATTCTAATATTTCGCACAGAACAAAATTGGTAAAGTTAGATTTTTTTCTAGTTTCCCTTAAAATTGAACGAGTCAAAAGTTTACGTCCTTACGCATTCTGCCCAATTAATTAGGCTATTGCCTTTTGACGTAAAGTTTAGAAAATAAAATGTTTAAAATCATTATCATGGTTAATATCTTTATACATTTACCTTTGTTTGAATTTTAATGAAATCTAATAGAAAGAAATGAAATTTTATTCATCTCATTGGATTACTTAAATTTAAGAGTATGTTTGGATTGATGGAAAATAAAAAAATAAAACATAAAGATATATAATCAAAGACAGAGTAAAGATACCATTCCATTATTTAAAAATTTTAAGATGCAATTGATCCGGTCTCAATACCGGTATCCGATCTGCTATATATATTTCAACGTCTTTGATAAGACATCTACATGTAACCGGTGTCATCGGTATACATCCGGACTGTAATTCCGTATCAGGCGTTCTCCCTATACCGGTTGTTCAGGATAACACCATGACATCGGACAATACACACGTTACTGTGCAAAAGACAAGGATTGTTGCTACAGGGATCGATCAATAATTCCCTGCACTACGAGCCAAATTCTGCTCACGGGAATGGTCAACTTGTTCCCTAATCCTAGTCTACATTCTCTACGCTCAATATAAAATAGCCACTTGACCCAATCATGCAGGTAAGTGCGCAATATAATAATGCTAATGGGAGTTGGTGGTTCCCCACCAACAAGTCCTCGTTAATCGAGCCAATCAGGTATATGAACGAACTTCATGATTGAAGTTAGGGATCCTTTTCCTCAGCTCTTTTACGACTGATTCCTCCCTAAATACATTCCTGACTTGGAATATAATCACTGACTTGAGCGTCGGAGAATCTTTGCAGGTGACACCACCATTCGCCCACTTCAACGCGTTAGGTCGGTGTGAAGGATCTCCAGAACGCCCAATCCGCTCTCCTCATTCAAGGACAACGGATACCTACATCGGATACACATACATCCGGTCTACTAGACGGTATTGACATACTATTCGTGACTGGCTTGAGATCGGATCTCTTGACCCCGGTCCAGGACAGATCAGCAATAAAATAATAAATACATTCCATTTTAAAAAAAATTAACGGGGAAAAATGTATTTTAATTGTTAAATTAACTCTCTTATAATTTTTATTCAATTCATTTAGATAATTATTAATTAGATAAAAAATAAATTATTAATTTACACAAATTTAATTTCATCTTATACACCTCAAATTAGGGGCAATGAGATTAAACTTAAGTAATTGAATGAGATGGATTGAATTCCAATCCTTATTAGATTTCATCCATATTTTTCTAACCCAAAGAATGATACATCTTTCCACCCCTCTTTATTTTGTTGTTGATCCGGCGTGCATACCGGCCCCAAAAGGCTAGCGACACCGGTCAAGACAGAAATATAAAATAGATGCTAAGTCAAACCAAATGCAGGGCGAAGTCCACTAAAGCCGATATGACCATCGAGACCAAGTATGGATTTATGATTATGACCCCGGGTAGAAAAACTATCACTTGAATTTGAGTCAGGAGCAAGTGGACAATTTAAGCCTACAAAGCATGCAGCCACTGTTCACTGACAGAGGTCAAATCACTACTTACACTCAGGGAAGTTCTATAAATACAACTCATTTATTAATTCATAAGATAACAACATTTACTATGCTTAACTACCTTCGTAATCTCTTCATTTTCTCGTAACAATCATACTGACTCAAACATCAAAGTCCCTTTTGTAGGTACACCTCCGGTGTGTCCCAAAGACTACGGTTGGAATTGACTCAAAATTTACCATAACGTGAAGAACACATGATTCCCACTGAACCTATGTGTATAATACCAAACTCCCACTAAGACGATATAACACGAGAGGGGGTGGAAAGTACTTTTGACACCGGTTGTCTAAAGCGTACTCTATATCCCAGACACTGGACAGATCAGTTGTCTTCCATCAATCCAAATATATCCCGATTCTTTTCCCTAAGTTTAGGGTATATATGATGAAATTAAATATATTAAATTAATAATTTACTTTTTTACTTGTTTAATAATTATCCAAATGAGTTGAAGGATGATTATATAAGAATTTAACAATTTAAATGCATTTTGCTCCGTCATTTTTCTAAACAATGGAATATGTTTATCATTCCATTCCATTTTAAAATTTTCAAACAATGGAATGACATTTTTAGTTCATTCCACTTCATTTAATCAATTTCATTCCATTATATACAACTTTGTTCCATTCCATTATGTAATATCGATTCATACATATTCATACCCTTACCTTGTGTAATTACAATACCTTATTTAAATATCAAAATCCTAGTAAATTTAAAATTCACAAAATTTTTAAGGGAATTCTAATATAACTGATCCGAGCCTCATACCGGCTCAAACCATATGGATATTGGATGGTGTCTCGCAACGACCAAAAACCTCCTACAAGCATCCCCCAACTCGGTAAACTTTTTAGCGATCTCACAACCTTTACCGTAGTCCTTAAGGACCACAATCACGGGGAGTCTGACGAATTCGCTAGAGGTACATCAGCTGGCAACCTGTAGAGGATGTCAGGAATGTCTATGATTATGACAACTTTATCCACTTTTTACGAATTCTGTACTAACACATGCTATGTAGGATGACCTTGTCACCCAAGTCTATAAATATCCTTCATTTACTCCTCATTAAGGTACATTCACCAACCTTTACTTGAGCTTCGATCTTGATTGATCTGATAACTGACTTGAGTGTCGGAATGTCTTTGCAGGTGATACCTTTTTTTGCCTCTCAACGCGATAAACCAGTGTGTTGGCAGGATGAACTGACTATAAGACTTTTTGTTCCCTAGTAGACTAGGAGATGCAATATCAGATTCTCATTGAACCAGTGTAATACATAAGAGCCCTTTATATCGATATCGGACGCTTTTCCCCTTACCGAATAATCTCACACCACCACAATTGTTGTCACCACCACCACCCCTCATCTCCGCCATCGCCTTCGCCACCCCTTTTATTTTCATCATCGCTATCACAGCCACCACCATGGTCATCATCGACACCAGCGTTGCCACCACCCCCGCCACTAAAACCCCTCATTGTCACCACCTTCATCACCATAACCACCACCACCATAACCACCACCACGATTGCCACCTGCAGTGCGGCTGCCAGTACCTTTTTGTCGTCGCCACTAACACCCACTGTTGCTACCATAACCATGACCTTCATCGCTACCACCATTATCACAACCATCCCTACGCCACTGCTACCACCACAGTCTCCACCCACATCCCCACCACATTATTACCCCCTCATTGTCACCATCGCCACCCCTAATATAGCCACCACTTCTGCCTCTACCACCACCATTTCCTCATCGCCAGCATCTCCATCACCATTATTGCCCTTACCATCACCACCACTACCACCATCATCCCCGCTAACACCACCACCATCATAGTCGCCATCCTTACCACCACAGCCACCATCACCATTACTATTGCCACTATTGCCACCACCACCATTGTCGCCCATCATCATTGTTGACATCGCCACTACTCTTATCGCTACCACTGCCCTAACAGCCACCACTTCCAAGATTGCTGCATCACCATTATCACCGCTTTAGCTGCCTCCGCCACCACAATCACCACCAACTCCACCGCCTCCATCATAACCACTACCCTTGTCGTCATTGTCGCCATCACCTTCACCAACACCATAATTAACAAAAAATTTAAAATTATAAAAATTTTAAATATTTAATCCAAACAAGTGATTTTCAAATATAAAAGGATTTGCATTACTTCATCTAAACTAATAATTTTAACAATGATAAAAATTGAATTAATAGGAATTGAATTTCTTAGAATTTTCAAATATTCCATCCAAACACAACCTTAACACGCGGTTGATAACTGGAAAGAGTAACCGTTGTGTTAATTGGCACTTGGTTGTCAATGGTGTGAAACATTATTATTTGTTTCCATGCTCTAAGTTATTTTACGTTGCCCATCATCAATGTATGGCGGACTCGTCTCTTTTGATTTGATTCCATGTATCAATACTGATCACTCTATCCTCTTATCAGACAATTCAATAACTAAAAATGAGGAATTTAAAATTTTACAAAAAATTAGAGAAAATCGTCACTCTCACCACAACAATTGTTACTATCACCACGACCACCTCTCATCGTTGTCGTTGTCACCGCCATCATCATTACCACTGCCGCCACCCTCACCCCTTTATCTTCCTCGTCGCTGCCACAATGGTCATCACCGATACCAGCACTGCTACCACCCTCGCACCCAGCACCCCTCTTTGCCACCACCTTTATCGCCACCCGTAATACAACCACCTCTTTTGCCTCTACCACCACCACTTCCTTGTCGCCAGAACCTTCATCAGCATTATTGCCCTTACCATCATTACCACTACCGCCACTATCCCGGCCAACACCACCACTATCACTATTGTTGTCACCACCTCCATTGTCCCCACCCCATCATCATCATCACTAACACTGCCACCACTCCTACCGCTACTATCGCCTCGACGACCACCACCTCCAGTGTCACAACATCACCACAACCACTATTGCAACCGCCATAGTTACCACAACCACCACCATCTCCACCGTTTCCACCACAATCACTACCCCTTTGCCATCGTCACCACTACCTCCACCTACACCACCATTAACAAAAAATTTAAAATTATAAAAATTTTAAATTCTTAATCCAAACAAATGATTTTTAAAATAAAAGAATTTACATTATTTCATTTAAACAAATAATTTTAACAATAATAAAAAATAAATTAATAAAAGTTAAATTTCATAAAATTTTAAATTTCTTAAAATTTTTAAATAGTACATCTAAACATAACCTTCATATACTTTATTAATTTCCATTTATTTAAATCTCAACAGTAAAGATTCAGAAAAGAAATCTCAACAGTTACGTGGTTGGTATCTGGAAGGAGTTACCGTTGTGTTAATTGGCACTTCACTCTCAATGGTGTGAAGAGCATTGTTGTTTGTCTCCATGCTCCAAGTTATTTTGCGTTGGCCATCATCAATGTATGGCGGATTTGTCTCTTCTGATTTGAACAGTTGTGTAATTGTAGTATCTAAATATCACAACTCCATCATTTTAGAGCATGATGATACATTAGAACAAAATTCAATTTTTTTAATGAATTAATCACGCACCCACCTTTTGGGATTTGTGCAATATACCCTTTAATTATTTATTCATAGAACAATCCGCAAGTGACAAATTTTACAACATCAACTATCTATTAATTAGATTAGATCATGTATGATATTCATTTTTTAACCTCTCTACTGAAAATAATGAATCAAAACATAAGGAAGGTCACATGCTTTTGTGCTCAGTTTTTCAGCCACCTTGCTTCCACTAAGCTTGAGTGTTAATTACATTGCTTTTAACAGTCTCCGGGTTATGAGGGTCATATTGACATTTGGATGGACACAAAATTTGGATGCTTTGTGATTCCTTGGCATTGTTACAAAAGCACTTGTCTCTTTCTCTCCCTGTTTCTCTCTCTCTCTCTCTCTCTCTCTTAGTCACCATCTAACTCACCCTTTACCCACTAGTGCTGCTATTTGGCTCTTTTGCCATCACTATTGCCCATATATTTTTCTCTTATATCATGGTTAGATTATTAGTACTCAAATTCAAGTTAGCAATGTTTGCTAGTGATATATCTACTTGGGAATAACCATGTTTTTTCTTTTTGTTATTGTATGTGTGTGTCTATATATATATATAAAAGAAAGAAACCTCGTTGAATATAATAATACGTGACACATACCAAGACGATGCCTCAACCATGATTCTCTCCCTACTCTTTTCTTTTTCCATCTGAGCTTTCTATTATTGTTGTTATCATCATTTATATTTTTCATTCATAAAATCTTGATTGGGTACCACCCTTGGCTTTATTTATAGAACCCGGTTCTTGTTTGATATATATCCTCACTCACCGTCACTATATGCTGATTCACTGCTTTTAATCAGCAAAGTTTGAGACTTTAACAATGTCATCTTCTAGTTATGCTAAAAACAGTACCTTGGTTTTTGTGTTTCTTGCTGTGCTTGTTACAAAAGTTAGCTTTTGCTTTTCTACCAAGGTATGTTCAAACAACAGCATCTTTGTCTAGCATTTTTGCCATGCTGTTTTTTTTTTCCTGGGTCTTGGGTTTCTTGAGCTTAGTGTGGAATGTGGATTGAATGATGGCAGGTTTATGTAGTTTACATGGGAAGCAAGAATGGGGAAAACCCAGATGACATTCTCAAGGAAAACCATCAAATGCTTGTTCATGTTCATAGTGGAAGGTGAGAGAGTTCATGCCACTTTCCTCTTTTTGCATTATCATAATAATCCTTCAAATAAGTGATTTTCTCAATTTTCCCATTGGAATGTTTTGACAGCATTGAACAAGCCCAAGCTTCTCATGTTTATAGCTACAGGCATGGTTTCAGAGGCTTTGCAGCCAAGCTTAGTGATGAACAAGCTTCCCAAATTTCAAGTAAGTCAGTAGAAAATGAAATTTCAATTTTTTTTCTTCAACCTCCAATGTTCAAATTATCCTTAACTTGACCCTCAATACTTCGGTTCCCTATGTTGTTTGATGCATTGAATTAGTGGACAAATTTATTTAACTTGTATGTTTAAATTTGACCAGAAATGCCAGGAGTGGTTTCTGTTTTTCCGAATTCTAAAAGAAAGCTACACACAACTCATTCATGGGATTTCATGGGACTTCTGGATGACCAAACCATGGAGACTCTTGGATACTCCATCAAAAACCAAGAAAATATCATCATTGGTTTCATTGATACGGGTTAGCAGCTTTACCATTTTGCACAAAGTTTCATCCTTTATGATAAAAGTTGATAACTTCTATGTACCATAATTGCATTTATTCGTCGGTTCACTAGAATTTCCACTTCCACACTTCATTTATTACTTTAGTAGGCAGAGTCTCAGTCCCTTTATTCCTCTGACTTAAGGAAAGTATAATTAATTTCATTGGAAATTGGACTTCAATTGACATCCTTGTGGTACTCAAATTCTTCTAGTGAACTATTTTAGTTAAATAAATCCCCTTGAGTTAAGATATGAAACTTAAATCATGGAAACATCAAACTGGCAAAAATGGTTTAGCCACTACATACTGAACAGTGAGAATGCTCACAACTGATTTGGAAGTACTTGATTACTTGGATTTTGTTAATAAATGGGAATGATAATTAGTTTTGTTTACTCATAACCACTATTCACTCAGGAATTTGGCCAGAATCTCCAAGCTTCAGTGACACCGACATGCCAGCAGTGCCACCTGGCTGGAAAGGCCAATGTCAATCAGGGGAAGCATTCAATGCCTCATCTTGTAACATGTTTGTTGTTGAATCTTACCCTCATATATGTATGCCACTTTATCTTCGTATTCAATGGTTTATTAATGATTTGTGAAACAGGAAAGTGATTGGAGCTAGGTACTACATGAGTGGATATGAAGCTGAGGAAGAGTCAGATGCAAAAGTGTCATTCAGATCTGCAAGGGATAGCAGTGGACATGGGAGCCATACAGCTTCCATTGCAGCAGGGAGGTATGTGGCAAACATGAATTACATGGGACTGGCAGGTGGAGGAGCAAGGGGAGGTGCACCTATGTCTCGGATTGCTGTGTACAAAACATGTTGGGATTCAGGTTGCTATGATGTGGACTTGCTAGCTGCCTTTGATGATGCCATAAGAGATGGGGTTCACATTTTGTCTCTTTCTTTGGGTGCTGAATCACCGCAGGGAGACTATTTCAATGATGCCATTTCTGTGGGGTCATTCCATGCTGCTAGTCGTGGGGTGCTGGTTGTTGCATCAGCTGGAAATGAAGGGAGTGCTACTTCTGCTACTAACCTTGCACCATGGATCCTCACTGTTGCTGCCAGCTCAACAGATAGGGATTTCACTTCTGACATTATATTAGGAAGTGGTGTAAAAATCATGGTACAACTTGTTTGTTTTCTTAAATATATTTTTAGTCTCTGATATTATTCAACGAGTCTTCATGAAAAAATTTATTCACTTTTACTTCTTACATTCAACAAAAACACTGTATTTTTAGTTCCCCTCCAGGGACTATAAGCATATGAATTTTTAGTGAGTTAAAAGCAAATAAAGTTAAAACTTTAATTAGGAAATATTTAAGGCATACTTTTTAAGTGTAGACTTTTGGCACACTAAGTGGGCCCTGATTGGTTTTCCATGATTGAAACAGGGTGAAAGTCTCAGTGTCTTGGAAATGAATGCCTCCACAAGGATAATTTCGGCATCTGAAGCTCGTGCAGGATACTTTACTCCCTATCAATCCAGGTGAAGCAAGGTACTTAAAAGTGAGAACTAGCTAAAAGCCAATGAATAAAGAAGACTTTTAAAGTTATATTTTGTTCTCTTCATTTGCTTCTGTAGTTACTGTTTGGAGAGTTCATTGAATAAAACAAAGACCAAAGGCAAGGTTCTGGTGTGTAGACATGCAGAGAGGTCAACAGAGTCAAAGGTGCAAAAGAGTAAGGTGGTGAAAGAAGCAGGGGGAGTTGGCATGATACTTGTTGATGAGACAGATCAAGATGTTGCCATTCCTTTTGTGATTCCTTCAGCTATTGTTGGAAAGAAAATAGGAGAACAGATTCTGTCCTATCTCAAGACTACACGGTTTGTTTTGTTTGATACTTTGTTTTTCAATTTATCTGTCGCTTGGACTTGCTTTAGTCCAAAATATCTGTCAATTTAGTAAATCAATGTAACATTAATTAATTTTTTCCAACCATATTCTCTTGCATCAATATCCTACCTAATTTATATGGGAAGAATGAAAAGAAATTTAAAATGTCATGTTCATTAAAGATGGTATTTTATACAAACATAATTATTTTGTTATGGTAATAGATGCACCTAATCAATGGCGGATCTTGGTTAAATATTTTGAGGTGGCCAAACATACAAAGATGTAAATACAATACAATAAAAAATATGTCTAATTATAAAAATTTGTACATTATTATCATTTTTTTAAGTGGCCATGGCATTTCCCTGCCCGCGCCTAATAATATCCTTAATGCACTCTTTTTTGAGAATCAAAAAACAGACATTTCTGTAATGTACTCTTATTTTACTATCATTCTTGAAGTCTCACCTTGTGTCATGTTACTGAACAGTAAGCCTATGTCAAGGATATTTAGAGCAAAAACAGTTCTAGGTGCTCAACCTGCACCTCGGGTAGCAGCATTTTCTTCTAAAGGCCCCAATGCTTTGAACCCAGAAATCTTGAAGGTGGTAATTTCATTAGTATGCAAGTGAATTTTCATATTCTAGCTTTGGCTTCTTTATAATATTCATTATTATTATTGTTATTGTTATTTTACTTCATTCTTGGCCTCATGATTGTGCTGTGGTTGCTGTGTAGCCTGACATCACAGCTCCAGGACTGAATATCCTCGCAGCATGGTCACCAGCAGCTGGAAAAATGTTCAACATTCTCTCAGGAACTTCTATGGCTTGTCCTCATGTAACTGGAATTGCAACCATAGTCAAAGCTGTCCATCCTTCATGGTCTCCATCTGCTATAAAATCTGCCATCATGACTACTGGTAATACCTAATAATATTAATATCATTTTCTAGAGGCCTGCCTGTGTGTGTCTCTGTGGTTAAAGACACTTTTATGACTAAACAAATTGAAACAAAACTCCATAACAGATTAAATTCCATCAGTCAATTTCTATAGAAATCTAGAAATGGTACATTATTAAGATTTTAGCTTTATCACCGAAGGGAAATAAAATGATACATAGAGGAGTGCTAGTAAAGCTCATTCTAACAGACTCTTCATTAAGGACTGTGTTGAATGACAATTGTTAAGCAAGAGGTGGAACTCATGTCATTTAATGGAGCCACATGAATCTCACCAAACCCTTAAGGATGTGCTGGTTTAGTTTTGTCTAAAACCAAAACAAATCAATTTAAAAACCTAATTACTTTTCATTTTAGAAATTAGTTTGTTTTTTGGTTAAAATGGTTTGAAACTAGTTTAAATCCAATTTTTGAACCAGTTTATGAACAAAATTGAATTTGGTTCAAAATCAATTTTGAATATGTTTTTCAATTTCAAACTTCAAACAGGTCTTAAATATGGTTTTTTTAAGCTAAAATAGACTTTTTAATTCAAAACTAGTTTGAACTGGTTTAAAACTGCTTTTAAAAGTAAATGTTGTGAAAAAGATTCAAGAGTTTTATAAACTGAAATGGTTGAATAGTGGTATAATAGTGATAAGGGTTTCATGATATCCAATTCTTATTGAATTGGTATACTTACAAATGAGATTGTAGTGGCTTATATATAGCATGATGTCCACCTACTCAAGTACTAACTATTTCTAAAGTTATCCAACAATTATCATTGTTAAGATGTTGACTTGAGTCTCACATCGATTAGGAATATAGTCAGATATGGTTTATAAGGCTTGGGGCAACCTTCAACTCATGAGTTAGCTTTTGGGTTGAGTTAGGATCGTCTTTTTCTCTGACCAATCCGAATGTTGAGTCACCCACTAATGTTTAGTCCTGTAAAATTTCACGCTCCACGTGGGCATGCCCGCCATTTTCTAATAATCATGAAGGATTAGTTTCTTATTAGATTAATGGCTTTCTTCTACTTTTCTAAAATTCTCCAAAATTTGCAGCATATACCAATACTTCTCCTTGATGCAAATTTTTGTTACTCTTGTGAAAATATCTCCTCTTGCATTAATAGATGATCAAATTCTACAATAATGTTTGCTGCATGTTTTCTTGCCATACTTAATGCCTAGTTGCAAGCCTCATTTGTTGGGAACCTAAAAGGCCGGGAAGTGTAATACAAGGATTCTCATAAGGTCTTGTAAAATTTCACGTTTTAAAACATATACATATAATTAAAGTTGCATTAAAAATACCTCTTACAAATGCAACACGAGATGATCTATCAAAACAATTGTAGTCACGTCTTTAAGGAGCCCATGCGAGCACTCCCACCAGAATTCGCACTTCTCAGTTCGTCAGAACACGATTTTCGTAACTTTTACAAAATTCGTGTAACACAAGGGTAGGACTTATGAATATCTCATGTTCCATTTATAAGTTAGGCCCAATTGCTTTAATTTTAGTCCGTCTAAAATAAAACAATTCTTTGATAGGCTTACTCTATGTGTGTGACCTTATGGGCAAAATATTCAATTATATTAATAATAAAATAAGAGCGACATCTAACAATGCATCATTATATCTAAATATTATTTAGATATAATCTATAAGTGATAACCATTTTATATGTTCGTTCCTTTTGTCATGATATCTGATTGGACCCAAGGCATGGTCGTCGTCATCCTTGTATGACCCAATTTATTTTATTTGATACGGAATAGACTTTACACAAATAAATATCCAATATTTATTTTATTAGGATAACCATACATTTCCTTAAGTCTCATTCATTAAGTGACTTATAGATATCACTCCCGTTAAATAGAGACACAAATCATATTTACATTACTCACATTTCTCTACACAATCCATTCATTGTCAAATTGTCACCTTTATGATCATCTTATTACTGATGACGTTTGATTACATTAAAACAACAAATTCCTTATATAGAAGTCATAGTCAAAAGACTACATATACCATTGTTAAGAATCATTTATAACTTTCATGTAACGATCAATGTAACATTCTCATGGTATCCGTACATCATTACTCTTACTGTGTACTCATGTGAGGACTTGATATAATTTGAGAGATTAAATCATCAATATATTCACATACTAGTCTTAATGTATTTATATGCCCCCATATAAATACTTTGACTAGTGACAGTTTAAGAATATTTTTCATATAACCTATTTTTCCAAGGATAAAAGGTTTTAAACAACTTTTAAAATTTAAAATACTTATTTTGTTGATAAGAATAAAATGGTACCATAAGAAACATAATAGTTCATAATGCATACACCAACATCGTTATTAACTTTGCTAAAGAAACTCTTGACATAAACTCTATTGTTTATAGTTGCAAGTCTCCTTGTTGGTCTTGTCGAAGACTTCTATCAGGGACTGTTGTTGTCATAGTGGTAAGTTTCCTTGTCAGTCTCTAGGAAGACTTCTGACAGGGACTTTTTGTTGTCACCTGGAATTTTGCTCAAGCTGAGCTTTGGAGGCCGTAGGTCTCTCTTTATTTATTGCCTAAGCTTGTGCTCCCTGTTTGGACTTGAGTCTCAGGGATCTCAGGTCTTGTAACACTAGTTAGGTCTTTAGTGGTTGTAATGAATAAAAGGAAAATTTTGAGTTAAGCCTAATTTATGATGGAACATAGCTTTGATATCATATTAGAATTAGTTAAATAGTAGTATAATAGTGAAAAGAGTTTTATGGTATCCAATTTATATTAAATATGTACACTTACAAATGAGATTGTAATAGCTTATGTATAGAATGATGTCCACCTACTCAACTACCAACTAGTTATTTCTATAGTTATCCAACAATTATCATGATGGATTAGTTTCTTACTACATTATTCTAGTATTTTCTACAAGTTGTCTATACCAACTACTAGATTAATGGCTTTCTTATACTTTTTTAGAATTCTCCAAAATTTGCAGCACATTCCAACAAAAACTAGTGTAAGACCAAAACCGTCATGTTTTAAACAGCGGTTAACCAAACCATTTCTGAAGAAGCAAACCGGTTTGGTTTACTTTATTTGAGTTTTTTAAGTGCTGTCTGATTTGAATTATGGTTTTGTAAATCATAACTGGAAATTTATGCACTGCAAGTCAATAAACAATCATGTGTGCGTTAAAAAGAATATGTTAAAGAGTGTGTCATTAGTATTTCTCATGAATAATACCTATTATATTATATACCTTACAATGTACTGGCTTCACTACTTCCGCTCAAAGAAACTAATCATAAGTTCATTATGCAGCTACAGTTCTGGATAAGCGCCACAGACCCATCATTGCAGACCCAGAACAAAGAAGGGCCAATGCATTTGATTATGGATCAGGGTTTGTGAACCCTTCAAGAGTTCTTGACCCTGGTCTCATATATGATTTAGAGCCAGCAGATTTTGTTGCATTTCTATGTTCCCTTGGTTATGATCAACGTTCACTCCATCTAGTTACAAGAGACAACAGCACATGTGATAGGGCACTCAGCACTGCATATGACCTCAACTATCCATCCATTGCAGTGCCTAATCTTAGAGACAGCTTTTCTGTTACTCGAATTGTGACTAATGTTGGAAAAGCAAGAAGTGTGTATAGAGCTATAGTGTCTTCTCCACCTGGTGTTAATGTCACTGTTGTGCCAAACCAGTTAATCTTCACAAGGATTGGGCAGAAAATCAAGTTCACTGTGAATTTCAATGTAACTTTCCCCTCGAAGGGATATGCATTTGGGTTCTTGTCATGGAGGAATAGAAGATCACAAGTCACTAGTCCTTTGGTTGTCCAGGTTGCACCTAGAACAAATGGGTTAGTCAGATAGCAAATGCTTGTAAATAGCTATGTTAGTTTAATTAAGAGCTTTGAGAATCCTATAGTCACTAGAACAATCGTTCATACTGAAATTCTGATGCAAATTAGATTGTCAAAATTATATTCATTACCTGTGCTTGGAGCAGCTATAGATATAGTTACCTAAAATAGTGTCTACAGAGATTATATATTTAAGCCTTGAAACTACTATGGAATTCAGTGTAATTTATTAGTTATGGCAGCATACTCCCTTATAGTATACTTTTAGATGAAAAACACTTTTCTAATCCCATTTTAGTATTTGGAAATTGGAAACATTAGTAAGGAATAAGGATGTCAGCTATGGCCTTGCAGGATTTGGGTAAGATGGTTCACACATCTATTTATAATATATAAATTTAGCAGTGTGAAAGGTCACGCTTACATTTCATCCTTCCAATTCTACCATCTACTATTGTGATTTGTTGACATGACATGTTTTTAAGAAGTAATGCACCTAGATTCATTTTCCATATATTTACAAACATAAAACACTTGCAAAGTAAATACACATAAATTAATTTTCACATTTCTCCATGACCTATTTCCTCACTTAAACAAATCATTTTAAGCTAATACACATAACTCAATTCTCACATTTCTTCATTGACACATTTCCTCACTCAAATCATTTCAATGTCTTAAGGATATTATGACTTTATCATTTTAATCCAATCTACTTTCCAAAGACTTCCAATTCAAGTCATGATCATTTTCAATTAAAGTTAATATTTGGGAAGAGCCTCTTATTTTGTTCAAAGTCTTAAATGAAAAAGTCTATTGATTTGATTTTGATCATTATCCTCATGTAGTGAGTTTAACCTTCACATTTATTTTTGGTTCATTCTCCTTTATATTTTCTGATTTTGATTGTTAATCTCATGTTAACATTAGTGAGTTTAACCTTTATAGTTACTTTTTGGTTCGTTTTCCTTTCTATTTTTCTTCTTTTTTCTCTCTCTATAATTTACTTAGACATACCAAATCTATTTATAATATATAAATTTAGCAGTGTGAAAGGTCACGCTTACATTTCATCCTTCCAATTCTACCATCTACTATTGTGATTTGTTGACATGACATGTTTTTAAGAAGTAATGCACCTAGATTCATTTTCCATATATTTACAAACATAAAACACTTGCAAAGTAAATACACATAAATTAATTTTCACATTTCTCCATGACCTATTTCCTCACTTAAACAAATCATTTTAAGCTAATGCACATAACTCAATTCTCACATTTCTTCATTGACACATTTCCTCACTCACAAATCATTTCAATGTCTTATGGATATTATGACTTTATCATTTTAATCCAATCTACTTTCCAAAGACTTCCAATTCAAGTCATGATCATTTTCAATTAAAGTTAATATTTGGGAAGAGCCTCTTATTTTGTTCAAAGTCTTAAATGAAAAAGTCTACTGATTTGATTTTGATCATTATCCTCATGTAGTGAGTTTAACCTTCACATTTATTTTTGGTTCATTCTCCTTTATATTTTCTAATTTTGATTGTTAATCTCATGTTAACATTAGTGAGTTTAACCTTTATAGTTACTTTTTGGTTCATTTTCCTTTCTATTTTTCTTCTTTTTTCTCTCTCTATAATTTACTTAGACATACCAAATTTATATCAGATACTTGAGTATTCAACATAAAGCCTAAAAATTGGTTAGTATATGGTCACCATTTCTACTAATTTAGGCACTAGAGTATTTATCTAATCAGATGAAATTCACTACTACACCATTACAAAGTCATAAAAAACTATATTGAAATAACTTTCAACATCTATATTACATTTAGACTATTTTTATATTATTAAATTAATTAAAATATTTTTGCTAACTTTTTATATATATGTATGTATGAAATATAGTAATTTTTTCATATATTTTTTAATAAAATTATTTTTATTCAATTACTAATGATGTTTGATTGATTTGTTTAATGTTCAATTTTTGTTTACTTTAATAGTTTTTATAAGATTATGTATTTATATATTTAAATTTAATATATCTAAAAACTACTATGTATATCTAGGTGTGGGAACAAGTTAGACTATTTGATAGGGGTCTAAACTTAGCCTACATTAGGTCAAGCCAGACTAATTCTCAATTGAGATAGGCTTAGACTTTTTTGTAAACCTATTTAGCTTAATAGGCTTCAGGCCCTTTAAAAAAACATTTAAGTTTAATAGGTCAGTCTGTTTGAATTATATATATATATATATATATATATATATATATATATATATATATATATATATATAGACTTTTATATTTGCATGTATAGGCCAGTCTATTTTTATTGATATTATATTTGCTATTCTGTTTATATGCTTAAACTTGTTGTCTTATATCATATAAAATTGTGTCCATTAATAAAATATATGTATGTTTATAGATTTATTTAATAGATATGATTACAAATAGACTTTTAAACATGCTTTCAAGCTAAGTCGGGTTTTTAAAGAGACCAAGCTTGACCTCTTATATATTAGAAAGCAGGCTAGGTCAAGCCATGTAAAACGTAACTCTGCCTAACCTACCTTTACCCTTATATATATATATATATATATATATATATATTCCAAAACTTTATTTATATTTATCTTTTAAATTTAAATTAATTAAATTACTTTAATAATTGAATAATTAATTTAGTTTCTCAACAAAATATTACTATTTATTATATTAATGTCCATTTTTCTGTTACAAATTAATTAATGTCCATTTAATTATTGAGCACGTTAATTGATTTATTTTATATGTTTTAACCCTTCATTAAAATATCATTTTAAAACTATTTAATTATCATATTAATCATTTTAAATTTAAATTATATTTGATGATGTTATAACATATTTACTTTGTCAAAAAAATAAATTAATTACATTAATTTTCATATAATTAATAATCACGTGAATTGATTTTTTTAATAGATACTGACTTTTCATATTCTAAAAATTTATTTCTATTCATATTTTAAATTTAAATTATCTAAATTACAGTTAATGGACAACATAAAAAAATACCCTTAATGATTAAATAACTCATTTGATTTCTCAATAGATTATTACCATATATTATATTAATGTTCATTTTTCTGTTACAAATTAATATGCAATTAATTATTAATTATGTAAATTAAATTTTTTTATATGTTTTAAATTTTAATTTAAATATAAATTTGAAATTATTCAATCCTCATACTAATCAGTAGGAAATAAATGTAACAAATATAAACAATTAAAATAAAAATAATTTAAATTTAAAATATTAATTTAAAAATTTCAAACTATTAGAAAAAAAGTCAGAACATTATAAATCACTCATCATAATTACAAATTACCAATTACCAATTACTAATTAAGAAGAGAAAAATGTAATAAACAGAAATAATTAATAACAGAAAAAAAACTTGACATCAACTATCATAGAGGGTAATTTAATCAAAATTTAAATTGATAAAATGATTTCAATATTTCAAATGATATTTGAATTCAACATTCAGAATATACATATAACCCAATTCATATAACTATTGATAAACGAAAAATACCATTAACAAAAAAATTTACTTGATATCAATTATCATTTGTAAAATTTAAATTAAATTTATAATATTAATTTAAGTTCAAAATTCTATAGGAGCAAAAGAAACTTAGAACATTGAAAAAATCAATCATAATAATTAAGAGGAAATAAATTGAATAAACAAATAATGAACAAAAAAAATTCATCTCAAAATAAAAAATAAAAAAGTATGAATAATAAAAAAATTTATCACCATAATTACGAATAAAGTAAAAATAAATGAAATAAGCAGAAATAATTAATAATAACAATTAAAAAATATATTCGTTATCATTTGGGTGATTTAATTCAAATTAAAATCAATTGAAAAGTTTTATTCTTTATAATGACATTTGAATTTAAATCATTAAAATATAGTTGAATCAATTTAAATTTTTAATATCATTAACTAATGTAAATTGTGATTGTAGTTTTAGGACAAGAATTATACTTATATTAATTAACAATTTCAATACACTTTCATGTTATTTAAATTTCAATAATAAAGTATTATTTAAAAAATTATCTGTGTTAAAAATATTTTTCAAAATTTTAACCTAATATTTTAAATTTAAAATAATTTATATTTAAATTATTGATTTACATTAAATTGACTAATATCTTACAAATTTGTTAATAGATTGTTTCAATTTATTGCGTTTATGTATTTTTAAGCGAATCGTTTTTAATTCAAATTAACTATATTAATAATTACTATTTTCCATATTATAAATTTAATATTAATTTAATATATTATGCCATTTGATGTAATATTTATTTGGATATATATTAATCATACAATGTTAATCATTATATATGTTAAAAGACAGTTTTATGAAATCTTATTGATTTTAAAATTGCCACATGTCAGTCTTATATTTTTTTCATCTTTTAAAGTTTATTTTATATAAAAATTAATTTATTTTAAATATAAATGAAATCTCAGTTATTATTTCATATTAATAACATTGATATTTTTGGAATCTCCTTACACATTTTTGAAACTACACAATCAACATAATTAATTACAATCTAAAATATTATTGAAAATTATGTATATTGAAAATTTTGCATGGAAATTATAAAATTATACAGTTACTATGTTTGTAATCCTATCTAATTAGTTTTGTGTCAAATTTGGTGATTGCACTATTTTTAGAAATAATAATTGAAAATTCCGTATAAAAATTTTAAATGACAATCAACTTTTAATTTTACGTCATACTTCACCACATATCAAATTTTAATCAGCGTAATTTTTACATTATCTAACATAATCAACGATTATTTCACGTTTATTAGTCTTTTAATTTCACAAATATCAAATCTCAGACATTACACTCATGATTAGTCATTAATAGCCATTAGGTCCAATAAATGTTGAATCATCCTTCATTAATGTGTGTGTGTATATATATATATATATATATATATATAATTCTTTTGCAATAGCACACAATATTAGTACCTCTTTTTTGTTACCATAAATAGCAACACTATGACATGATTTGGTTAATGATGTTAATATTAAAATTTAAAATAAGATATGGAAACTTAAAGTTAGGGTTATTAGGCTATGGAAAGTACCCTACAAGAAGTTTCCATCTCAAGACCCAACCATAGACATGGTTGTCATTGATGAAATGGTAAGAATTATTTACCCTTTTATTTATGTTCCAATTAATTTCTTTATAAATATTATTTAATCTTTTTTTAAAGTTTAACAGAATCCATGTGTCTATTAAGAATATACATGTTTACTGTAACATCCTTGGTAAATTAATATTGGAAGAAATAAATTAAATATTTAATTGAGTTGGAATTATGGGAAATAAGGATTTTAAAGTGAATCAGTGATTTAAAATAAATTTTTGAAGGATAAGATTATCTAGAAATGAATTTTAAAGGAAATGGCTTCAGGAGCTTGAAGCGTGGCGTGACATTGGCGCGTAGCGTCAGGTGAGAATTAAAGACCTGACGCGTAGTGCCAGTGGGACGTGTAGCGTCAGCGTCGCGACCTGTTTTAAAACGAGACATGCAAAACAAAATGTTAAAACACCTTTCTCCTTCCCTTTTCCTTCCTCTATGCGATTTGTGACCAAGGCTAGTGGAAGCTTGTGATTTATTGCATTTTTTAGCATTGGGAGCTAAGGTGAGCCATTGGGGATCATTGATTTTGAAGTTCTTCTTCTCCTTCCTTACTCCCTCTTTAAAACCAAACCATGCATATGATATGGGGGTTTCGATTTTGTGTTTTTATGGACTTGGAAGCTTGGATTATGAGTTTGGAAGGGTAAGGAAGGTAATGTACTAATTGAGTTGGTGTTTCGGTGACCGTAGGTACCGAATGAGTGTCAGAGGAACGATAGGTGAAACAAGTATCAAATTCGAAAGAGGAACTATGAATCAAGTAACCGGAGGACGCAACCGACACCGAAAACAAATTATTGAAGCTTGGAATCGAGGTAAGGGGGTGTTCGGGTCGTAATTAATTAGGATTGACATGTATGGTAGTTTTGGGAAGCTTAGAAATTAATTAGGAATTTCTAAAAGAATGTAGACTAGTTAGACATAATTTATATAATTATTTACGGATGCTTTTGTATGATTAAAAAGTTAAAGTCATGAGAGAGTATACTAAAATAATTGATTATGTGATATGATGCATGTAAATAAATATCTAGATTATGTGAGTGTGTGGAATGCCTTGTAATTTGTAAGTTCGAATGAGTAATAACTGTATTTGAGATAAATATGTTAATTGATTAAGTATGTGTTATGTTAATTATGCGTAACTTGATGAGAATGATGAAATAATGATTATAGAAATGTTGGGGCATGGCTTGTGAGGGTTGGGTCGGTGTGGCCGCCCTGTGTGGTGTTCATATGTCAGTCTCTCTGATAATTATGAATAGATTTGATAATGATTAAAGCTATGATGATGTGATTTTATATGTGATTATATTGTATGGGACGACCAACGGTATGATGTACCCCTCATTTTTCGGTTCCCACAGTTTTTATACCCAGTTGAGCTACCAGTAGTCAAGTCAGATCTAGTGGTTGAGGTGGGGAGCCAAGTCGAGCTCGGTGAACTAAGTCGGGTTCACGGGGTGTCAAGTCGGACCCCCAGCTGAAGACCGACCCTTTAGTATCTGGATACTAGGAGTCTGATATACATGCGAGTTAGTGGTGCATATGTAAATTGATATTGATGTTTGTTTTATGATGAATGGTAAATTGATATTATGGTGTCTATAATGAAGGTGAAGATTAATGATATCATGACATTAAATATGAGTATGGATGATATTGAGTATGAAGTATGTAGTTTATTTTATCGTGGAAATACATTGAAGATTATACAAGTGTATAGTTGCAGTGGTAACTAGATAGATGAAACAAATAGGTAAGCAATATAATGAGTGGGACATTAAATAATAAGTAGATACATTTATTATTTCCATTCTATATTAATTACGATATGCCAAACACTTACTCTTGTTATTGTTTAATTTAGTGACCAGTGATATGGAGGATGCCAATGCCCCGGAGGTATGCCAAACAGAGAATTGATGTCAATGAGTGAAGTAATTATGAAATAATGAATGTATGATATGGATTTAGTATGTGTAATAGCATATTATGCTTTGCGTGAATTTGATTTAGTTTAGTCGAGAAATTATATGATTTCATGATGAATTGGTGATATTGATGATGATTATGTGTTCATGATTTCATATGATGATGATGATGTTGTGATATGAATTATCATGGGATAATGGAAATTGTGAAATGAATGGAATTTTGTAGTATGTTTAACGTATGTAATATCATGATATGTTTTATGTGCTTGTTGGATCACCTTAGTATATAGTTAATGTGGCTATGATTGATTGCGATGAACGATGATCCAAAATTCGTGTGTTGATTTGATAAGAATGTGAATTTATGTGGATGGATTAATTATGCATGTAGTTGAATAGGCATTTATATGAAAATAAGGAACTAAGTAGGTGATTTTGAGATCCGGCGGGTTTTGGGACCCCCGGAAGGTACCAATAAGTTCCGTATGACATTTAGAAACTGTACATATAGGCCTTGGACCATTTGGTGTCCATTTAGGTGGTTTGGTGCAAAGGTTTTGCACCTATTTGTGTTAAACAACATTTTATGCATAACCCGCGTATATGATAGAATTTTGGCGAATGGACAACGCCAACAGTTTCAGAATGGGGAAAACATGTGCCCGTAAAGTTTCACGGCAATCGGACCTGAAACGAGTCATTTGGGTAGGTTAGAAGTTGGCCGATTGGCCTAAAATATGCAACAACAACAGGTGTTGCTACTGTCAAGCTGACACTGAGCACCAGCCTGACGCGTAGTCAGGGCTACGTTTTGGGGTTTACGCGTAGCGTGGGGCTGATGCGTAGCGTCAGGCCCCTGTTTTAGTTTTTGAGTTTCTTCCATTTCCAATGACTTTTGGGGTTTTTAATTTATAACATATTTTATGTTTTGGTCTTTTTTACTGAAAACGATTATTTTTATAAATATGAGGAAATTAAATTAATTATTTGTGAAAAATTTATTATGAAATTTAATTAAACGACTTAAAATAATTGTAAAATTAACCTAGGACGTCACATTTACATGTTTGAAAGATCCATTTTTGAAGGAAACATGCATATGTTTTCCAATTTTACCATTTCTTTTAATGACCAGTTCTACAAGTCCATAACTCGTGAATTTAGGGTCTTCTTTAAGAGAGACACCCAAGTTCACTTAATTGAGGATATTGATATTCCAAGAAATACATTTTCCTTTACACCATTTTCTGATGTGTTAACTCAAATGTTTAACAAATAAAAATTAGTTGGTATGTTTCTTATTCTTATTTATATTACTATGATTATTAAAAAGTATATTATCACAAAATTGGTTAGTGTGTGTCTTGTTCACAATAAGCACTGAACACATAAAACCTTAGAGAATTACTATAGGAAATTAGGGTTGTATTGCTTAAAATGTGCCACATAAGTTACAAATGGGGGGCCCGAGGCCATATATACAATAAGCGTAAAAAGGAAAAGAGGGAAAAGAGGGGCTTGTGATCCAGACCTAAGAAGGTGGGGGTATGACGATATCTGAATGGAATCTCTTGTTTACAAGAGCCAGTTCTTCATCAGTGTCAGCACCTGATTCATCAGAGTCTGGTTTAGAACTTGAAGATTCCTCAGCTTTTAGAGCTTTGCCTTTTCTGCTTGATTCATTAGACTTTAAGGTAATACTTTTGGAGGAGGAAGGCTTGCTGGTTTCCTTTTGTTTCAGCTTCAACTCATGTACCTTGAGAACTCCAAGCAACTCATCTAAGGAGAAGGTGCTTAGATCTTGCTTCCTCCAGAGCGGAGCATTTGGCATTGAACCTTTCGGGCAAGCATCCAAGAAGCTTAACATTGATATCTTCAATAGAGGGAGTGGTTCTAAGTGCCTTGAGCTCATCCACCGGAGTTTGGAATCTTCCAAACATTTGATCTATTGACTCATGTTCCTCAATCTTGAAGGTATCATACTATTTGGTCAATAGTATCTTCTTAGACCTTTTCACATTGGAGGTGCCTTCATAGTTGCATTGAAGAGCATCCCAAACTCCTTTAGTTGTTTTGTAGCTAAAAACGTTATTGTACTCAGATTTACTAAGAGCACAAGTGAGAAGAAATCTAACTTTGGCATTGATCTCCATCTTTTTGATTTCACCAGATGACTATTCGTCTTCTGATTTAAGTTTTCCATCTTTATAAATAGGAGAGTCATAGTCACAATTAATAATGACTGCCTATAGATTGTACTGGGTGGATTTTATGAATATTTCTATTCTATCCTTCTAGTATGGGCAGTCTTCTCTAAAGAAGGGTGAAGGTCTATTGATAGAAGATCCTTCTGTGATCAACTGATTACTTTAAGATGCTACTATAGATCTTAATCCTTTTCACTCAAGGGAGTGATCAACCCAAAGGACAAGCTTTGATACCAATTGATGGTTCAGAGTCAGACTTAGAAGGGAGGTTGAATAAGTCATAGACTCTTTTGTGGAAATTAAGAACCAAATAAAACACATAATTAAATGAAACAAAAGAGCAAAGGAAAGAGATTAACACAGAGAATTTATACTGGTTCACTTCCAATATAAAAGCTTTGTCTAATTCGTTCCAACTTGAAGGATTTCTACTATTGTAAAATCTCCTTTACAATAATAACACTAGACTAGTGCCACAAGTATTCTTGACTCTAGCCACTTCTGGCTTAAACCCAAGTATTCTTTCAACAAGCCACTCATTGCTCAACCTAAGTATTCTTTCAAAAGCCTCTTCAGGACAACAACGTTTCCCACACTAACGAATTCTGGAAACACACCAGACTTTTACAGAGTGTTTGAGTAAATGAAAGTAACTCACAGAACTTAGTGTATGAGTGATATACAAATGAAATTGTACACTAAGTTATGACACAAGACCAAGGTCTGCTAGAAGCAGAACAAACATGAAAAGTCTTCGTCTTACAAGAGAAGAATGAATAGAGAGTAAATTTGACTTAAGAGAGTTTGAATAAGAGCTCGTAAGTTCTATGTATATTTTGAAGTTCAATCTTCCTTGGTATATATAGAAGCTAGAGGATATGACCGTTGCTGCTTCTTGAAAGGAGATATAGTTGTTGAAAATCCTTTGAAAGTATTTGCCTTAAGCTTTCTGTTACCAAACCTTGATGTTGTTACATATTCAAGGGGCTGGTAGTAGACTTGTTCAGTTATTTCATAGAAATGGTTTCTCATGCATCTCTAATGCATAAGGCTTTTCGTATTTTTTTCTTGATTGAGTGAGAGGTCAAAAGTCAACACTCAAAAGGCTTTCTGAGTTATCCTGACATCAGTTCTGAATATGCTCAGTGTTCTTTGATAATGTGTAGAGGTAGGTATGCTGACACTTGCTACTGAGCTTGATCTTGTTCCTTGTGTTTTTTTATGATAAACATGCATATGTGATACGTGCATAAATCCCAATGCATCACTTAAATAGAATTAGGAACGTTGAGAATGGATCTTCGATCTTTTGAGTGAGAACGTTCTAATTTCAACACTATACTTCTATCAGACTTTTGATTATCTACCAGACTTCTGGAATGTTGATACTCCCCTTTTATTTCATAGCCTAAGACTCGTATCCTGAAATACTTAGGCACACAAATTAGTCAAAGATAGTGCAGACTTCACTTTCTAACGAACATTTTTGATGTATGATATTAGCAAATTTGAGGATATAGAAACTGAGGTCTGGTCCAAGATAACTTAGAAAAATTCTTTTCATCTAGATTTTTTCTCAATAGTATTGTATATCGATATGATAATTAACTATATTTTCTTATCAATTCAACATTTAGAGTTATATAATTTGTTTACAAATTTATATTGAAAGTATTTTTTATTTTTAAAGATAATATTTATTACTCTAACATTCTCATTATATATAAATAAAATTGTCTTATTACAAACATATCAACTATTGAATCCAAATCAAATTATATTTAGATATTGAAATTTAGTTTTTTAATATCTTTTATTTTATTAACAAATGATATGTGCAACACACAAGTTCATAAACTAGTAATATTATATAATAAACTTAATGTAACATTGAGTTTTTTCTTGTATTTAAATTTCGAAAGAATTTTACAAGTTATGTGTATTGATTGTTTATAAATTTAATTCAATTTTAATTAAATTTCCTAATTACATAATATAGTTCTACTGAATTCTTTTTTATACGCACAATAAAGTTGCAGCAATTTTTGTATTTTATTTCAGTATATAATCTCCTAACTTTCTTTTATTCATTTAGCTTATTACTAAGGTCAAGAACATGTGATTGAATCTTTTCTCTAATCCATATTCCATAGGTTGCTAATCAAGTAGCATATACAATAACTCAACTTGTAACAGATTCATCTAGTTCTATTTTCTATTGGAATAGTTTTCCTTCTAGAATTGTGCCCATACTTTGTTTTTGTTATGAATAAGCTAAAATTATAAGAGTGTGGGAGAAGAAGAAGAGGAAGAAAATTTAGAGAGTAAGAGAGATCAAGAGTGAGAGAGGTTAGTAAGAAAAATGAGATACATTTGGTGAAGGACATTGGTCCTATTTATACACAAATTTGGACATCCAAAATAATAAAATATTCATAATACTCCCCCTTGGATGTCCGTATTTAGAATGTGCCTCGTTAAAACCTTACTAGGAAAAACCCAGTGGGACAAAAACCTAGTGAAGGAAAAAGAGTACAACATTCTTTACAAAGTATATCCGTAAAAATAATTAAATTACAAATATTTAATTCTCCCCCTCATCAGAACACTTATGTAAGCGTCGAAGACCAATCTTCTGTACTAGTTGCTCGAAGACTTTGGTTGGTAATGACTTTGTAAAGATATCTGCTAGATTCTCGCATGATCGGACTTGCTGGACATTTATTTCACCATTCTTTATAAGATCATGAGTAAAGAAAAATTTTGGTGAAATATGTTTTGTCCTATCTCCTTTAATATAGCCTTCCTTTAACTGAGAAATACAAGCTGCATTATCTTCACATAAAATTGTTGGTGGTAGTTTTCCAGCATGCAAGCCACAAGTTTCTTGAATATGTTGAATCATAGACCTCAACCAAACACATTCTCGACTTGCTTCATGTAATGCTAAGATTTCAGCATGATTAGATGATGTTGCTGTGATTGTTTGTTTTATGGATCTCCATGAAATTGCTGTACCACCACATGTAAACAAATAACCTGTTTGTGATCGACCATTATGAGGATCAGACAAATACCCCGTATCTGCATAACCAATTAGGTTTGCCTTAGATACATATGGAAAAAATAAACCCATGTCCATTGTACCTCTAAGGTAGCGGAATATGTGTTTAATCCCATTCCAATGCCTTTTTGTGGGTAAAGAACTATGTCTTGCTAACAAATTGACAGCAAATGATATATCAGGTCGTGTATGACTAGCAAGATACATTAGTGCACCAATTGCACTAAGATATGGTACTTCAGGACCAAGTAGTTCTTCATTTTTGTCTTGAGGTCGAAACGGATCTTTGCTCACTTCTAGTGACCTTACAACCATTGGACTGCTCAATGGGTGTGATTTGTCCATATAAAACCGCTTTAACACCTTTTCTGTATAAGTCTTTTGGTGCATCAGAATTCCTTCCTTTAAATATTCTAATTGTAATCCGAGACAAAACTTTGTTTTTCCCAAGTCTTTCATCTCGAATTCCTTTTTTAAGCAATTTACAGCCTTTGAGAGCTCTTCGGGAGTTCCGATGATGTTTAAATCATCTACATAAATAGCAATTATAACAAACTCTTTTCCGAGTCTTTTCATAAAAACACATGGACAAATTGGGTCATTTTTGTACCCTTCTTTCAACAAATATTCACTGAGACAATTGTACCACATTCGTCCAGATTGCTTTAATCCATAAAGAGATTTATTCAATTTGATTGAATAATTTTCTCGAGGATTTGTTTTATATACTTCAGGCAAATGAAATCCTTCAGGGAGTTTCATATATATGTCATTTTCAAGTGAGCCATATAAATATGCTGCAACAACATCCATAAGGCGTAAGTCAAGCCTTTCACGAATTGCCAAACTTATCAAGTATCGAAAAGTAGTGGCATCCATCACTGGTGAATATGTTTCTTCGAAATCAATTCCAGGTCTTTGTGAGAATCCTTGTGCAACAAGTCTTGCTTTATATCGCACAATTTCACCATTTTCATTTCTTTTTCTCGTAAAGACCCATTTGTACCCAACTGGTTTTACACCTTTGGGTGTTTGGACTACAGGCCCAAAAACTTTACGTTTTGTAAGTGAGTTTAACTCTTCTTGCATTGCATCTTTCCACTTTGGCCAATCATTTCTCTGTGCACATTCTTTAACTGATTTTGGCTCATGATCTTTATCATCATTTATGATATCAAGAGCTACCTTGAATGCAAAAATTTCATCAACATTGACTTCAGGTCGATTCCATTGTATACCATCCATGACATAATTTATCGAGATCTCTTTGTTTGTATTAATTTCAGGTACCTTAGTTTCTTCTGGATTTGAAACTTTGATTATGTCAGGAGACTCTACTGGAGTCTTTATATCCTCGATTCGACCATCCTCTTTATTTATTTTTCTTTTCCGAGGATTTTTATCTTTAGAACCAACAGGTCTGCCACGTTTTACTTTGGCTTCAGACTCATTTGCAATTTTAGATTGTCCTTCAGGGATATCAATCTTTATTGGAGTATTAACAGCTGGTATATGTGACTTAGTCACTCTTTTTGGATCAGTAAATGCATTAGGCAATTGGTTTGCTAAATTTTGCAAACTAATTATTTTCTGAACTTCTAGTTCAGATTGCTTTGTTTGAGGATCAAGATGTGATAGAGACATCTCATTCCAGCTAATCCTTTTATCCAACTGTTTATTTTCTCCTCCTAATGGTGGGAAAATAGATTCATCAAAATGACAATCAGCAAAACGAGCTGTAAATAAATCACCTGTTAAAGGTTCAAGATATTTTATTATGGATGGACTTTCATATCCAACATATATTCCCAACCTTCTTTGAGGTCCCATCTTAGTGCGTTGCGGAGGAGAGATAGGAACATATACCGCACTTCCAAAGATTCTTAGATGAGAAATATTTGGTTCTTTACCATGAACCAATTGTAAAGGGGAATATTCATGATTACTTGTAGGCCTGATGCGAATAAGTGCTGCCGCATGCAAGATTGCATGTCCCCAAGTTGAAATTGGGAGTTTTGATTTCATTAACAATGGTCTTGCTATCAATTTTAAACGTTTAATCAATGATTCAGCAAGTCCATTTTGTGTATGAACATGTGCTACAGGATGTTCAACATCAATTCCAATGGACATACAATAATCATTAAATGATTGAGATGTAAATTCACCAGCGTTATCAAGGCGTATTTTCTTAATTGGATAATCAGGAAAATGAGCTCTTAAACGAATTAATTGAGCTAGTAATCTCGCAAATGCCTGGTTACGAGTTGATAATAAGCAAACATGTGAGCATCTAGTTGATGCATCAATTAAAACCATAAAATATCTAAATGGTCCACATGAAGGGTGTATTGGTCCACAAATATCACCTTGTATACGCTCTAAAAATATAAGTGGTTCATTCCCAATTTTCATTGGTGATGGCCGAATGATTAATTTTCCTTGAGAACAAGCAGCACATGAGAAATTCTTAGTTTGCATAATTTGTCTGCTGGACAAATAATGACCATTTGAATTCTCAACTATTTTTCGCATCATAATTGATCCAGGATGGCCTAATCGTTCATGCCAGATAACAAAGTCATTCTTATTTGTAAACTTCTGGTTTACTATGGCATTTGTTTCAATTGTACTAATATATGTGTAGTACAAACCGGAGGAAAATGAAGGCAATTTTTCCAATATACATTTCTTACCAGAAATTAACTTTGTAATGTATAGATATTCATCATTTCCTTCATTTGTGGTCTCAATATGATATCCATTTCTGCGGATATCCTTAAAACTCAATAAATTTCTTTGAGACTTCTTAGAATATAATGCACTTTCAATGTGCAATTTTGTTCCTCCAGGCAACAAAATACTGGCTCTGCCGGAGCCTTCAATTATATTTATACTACCAGATATTGTATTAACATTTGCTTCTTGTTTTACTATATGGTAGAAATATTTCTCATTCTTGAGAATGGTATGAGTTGTTGCACTGTCTGCGAGACATATATCTTCGTCATTCACATGAGCATTCATTCTTCATTAAATAAATAAAATAAATCATGAGTAAAATATAATTAACAATATTTAACAAAATTTTATTGATAAAGACAGAATTTACAATAAAACAAATTACATGAAACATTAAAATAATTTATTTGGGGGCACTCCCTTCTCCAACCGAGTGGTCAATTTCTTCTTCAGGAAGAGCAAGAAAATCATCAACACTAAAGTCAGAGAAATCATCATCTATACCAGTAAAATTTGTCTCTATTATTTTCCCTTTATTTTTAAGGGATTTTTGGTATAGATCTACGAGATGCTTTGGTGTGCGACAAACTCGAGACCAGTGTCCTTTGCTACCACAACGATAGCAGATGTTTTTAGTTTGTTCGCTATTTTGAGCATCTGTCCCTTTTTTCATAAGTTCTTTATTTTTCCATGTGAATGATGATCTCTTATTATTTCGACCATGACCACGGCCAAAACCATATCCACGACCAATACCATGTCCCCGAGCATTACCTCGTCCACGACCGCGGCTACGGCCACGACCACGACCACGACCATGAGTATTATGATCGTGCGTTGCTACATTCACTTCTGGGAATGGAGCTGTTCCAGTTGGACGGGATTCATGATTTTGCATAAGCAATTCATTATTTTGCTCAGCCACAAGGAGACAAGTAATTAATTCAGAATATTTTGTAAAGCCCTTTTGGCGATATTGCTGCTGCAGGAGCAAATTGGATGCATGAAAAGTGGAGAATGTCTTTTCTAACATGTCACTTTCAGTGACTTTTTCTCCACATAATTTCAACCTCGAAGTAATTCTAAACATTGCAGAATTATACTCATTTACGGATTTAAAATCTTGAAATCGTAAATGCATCCATTCATAACGGGCTTTTGGAAGAATTATATCCTTTTGATGGTCGTATCTTTCTTTTAGATTATTCCACAGAACAAGAGGGTCTTTAACTGTTAAGTATTCATTTTTTAACCCTTCATGGATATGGTGGCGTAAAAATATCATGGCTTTAGCTTTATCTTGACTAGATGCCTGATTTCCATTTTTAATGGTGTCTCCGAGACCTTTTGCATCTAAATGGATTTCAGCATCCAATGTCCATGATAGATAGTTTTTTCCAGATATGTCAAGAGCCACGAACTCAAGGTTGGTAATATTTGACATAGTTATTTCTATATAAGAAGTTGAAACAATATATTAGATATATTTCAAATGAATAAATTTATTAATTATAAATATCTAATGGTGATGGTAACAAGTCAATAATGATTATAGTTATTCAATCATTGCATTTTATTTTTATTTTATTTTTTTAAAAAAAAATCAACACTAGAATGTGGAACTTCCATTATGAATAATTTAATGAAAGCTTGTATGATGGAGCTAATTAATACATATAATATTCAATAATATTATAAATATTTAATTTAATAGTAGGTGCAATAGCTATATAAAATTTTAAAACAAAATTAGTTAATAATCCACACATAATGTAAAGTAAAGAATTGCTAATATAAAGAAAATTAATGCAAAGCTGTATTAGCTATAGGAACAGCACGCAGTAGCTAGCAAGGAGCAAAGAAAGCAATTATATGTTATAAAGCAAAACAATGGAAAAATAATAATATAACCCAAATCGGTGGATCAACATGGCACAATAAAATATTATGAAATCTACTATTGCTATGTAGAATAATGAATGCACGCTGTTAGTGTAAGAAGCAAATATTGTACTGGAGTAGTAGTATAGAATAAAGCAAAATGGTGCAGGAAGTTAATAGTGGAATGACGCATAGCACACAACAAAAAAAAAATGTAAAGGTAAATTGAATAGTAAAACATAAATTGAGCTACATGACATATAAAATAATGTTAGTGCCGTGAGTAAGCTAAACAGAAATGTATAATAGTGAAGCAATTATGCAATTAAAATTTAATATATAATATGCAGTAATAGTGATACATTAAACAATTAGTGCCCGTGAAGCAATAAATAAGAACGAGTATAATTAGTGTAGTGCCAATTAGTGTGTAATGCATAACAATATAAAAGGTGAACAATAAACAATATAAAAAAAAATTAGTGCAGTAGTGTCAATTAGATACCAATTCAATGTAAAGCATGCTGTGAAATTAAAATTAGTGCCTGTATACTACACGTGAAGCAAGGCATAACAATATAAAATTAGTGCAAATATAATGTCGTGGAAATCCAATTATGAAAGGTAGTGCAATCTATGAAAGGTACATAAAATTCCAACCCGTGAAGCAATAATGTAAAGATTATATGTATTATTTTTATTATTATTTTTGAATTATTATAGTTCTTCAGGAACTATTAAAATTCTTCAAGAATTTGAAATTATTTGACTATTAATTTTATACATCCTACAGGGATATTTATGAATAAGTTCTTCAGAAACCTAATTTTTTTTATATGATATAGATATAATTTTATACATCCTTCTGGGATGTTTAAAATATAAGTTCTTCAGGAACTTTTATAATATATACATAAATGACATAAGGTATATAAATCAAGAATGATAATAATAATAATCATCATATATTACCTCTTGTAGTCTTGACTAGATATCAGTTGGTCAGAACTTCGTGCTGATAACGTGTTATGAATAAGCTAAAATTATAAGAGTGTGGGAGAAGAAGAAGAGGAAGAAAATTTAGAGAGTAAGAGAGATCAAGAGTGAGAGAGGTTAGTAAGAAAAATGAGATACATTTGGTGAAGGACATTGGTCCTATTTATACACAAATTTGGACATCCAAAATAATAAAATATTCATAATAGTTTTGATATATATAGGATCATAATGTTTGTTTGTTTTTTAATTTTCTCGTGCCACTAAAAAATTATAAAATAATATAACTTCGTCTTTATAGTGACAAACTATATATTATTTACAATAGCAAATACAACTTTCTTTTATATTTATATAAAATTTCAATCAATTTATCAAGATTACAACTATATGTATAGTATTATTTTATTTAACAAATAGTTCATTCACATTGTACATCCGCGCAATAAGCATGGATTATCTAGCTTAAATAGATCTTTACCACTAAACTACTTAACATATTTAAAAATATAATGTAAATATATATAGTTATATTATATTTATAGAATATATATCCGTTAATAAAATTTATCTACAAAATAAAATTTTTATATTTTTATTTAATATAAAAATTAAAATTAAAATTAATGAATGGAAAAGGGCGGGAATATTTATTTTGCAAATAAATTATATTAATAGATATATATTTTACAAATATAATATAACAATATATGGTTATATTACATCTCTTAAATGTAACCTAATGGTGAGACTCTTCTTTCATCTCTTACTCAAATTGAATTCTTCAGATGCTATATTAGAATCCAAACAAAAATGATGACTTGGTAAAATATGTAGCATAGCTTGAGTTGACACATGGCTAGATACTAATACATGTGGCACAAAGTCAATTGACACATGGATAAGAGGCCAGGGGCATTAAAACCCTCAATTTACTATGCTTAACAATTGATCAAACTAGTCACTTGTAAATAGTTAACATGTTAAAATATTTATATGTCAAAATTTAAGTGTAACAAGTTTTGATCCTTTAACGTATAGGAGATGGAAGGGGAGCCTTAGCAAATTAAGGGCATATATCATATAAGTTTTTCAAGGAATGGATGCCCTCAGCCACGTGTGTGATTTAAACAATTGGAATGGATGCCCCTAGCCACGTGTTAATTGAACTTATACCACATATATTAGTCTCTAGCCACATGTCAACTCAATTTATGCCACATATTTTTCCAAGTCATCATTTTTGTTTAGATTCTAAGATAGCATCAGAGGCGTTCGATTTGAGCAGAAGATAGAATAAGAGCCTCACTACTAGGTTATATTTAAGAGATGTAATATAACCATATATTTTTATATTATATTCGTAGAATGTATATCCATTAATATAATTTATTTGCAAAATAAATATTCTCGCCCCTTTTCATTCATTAATTTTAAGTTTTATACTAAATGAAAAAAGACAAAAATGTTTATTTCGTAGATAGATTTTATTAACGGATATACATTCTACAGATATAATATAATTATATATAGTTGCGTCATTTTTTTAAATGTGTCAAGTTGTTTAGTGGTGAAACTCTTCTTTTCTTTCTAATGTGTTGCGGGATCAAGCTTTGTCACATTCAAATTTTGACATATAAAATATTTTAATGCATTCAATATTTATGAGTGACCGATTATTAGACACGATCATGTCCATCCATTTTAGTTATTTAAATCACACACAATTTTGACACATGGTTAGGGGTATTGAAACCTTCAATTTAGAGAGGGTATCCAAACAAAACCCTTGGTCGAATCCCCTAAATATATGTAATAATAAGGAACTTAAAGCTCAAGACCAGTATTACATGGTTTGTTAATCTCATTGGCATACCATGATTTGGAACGTTGGTTTTCGACATGTGGATGCTTTGCGATCTAAAACTCCCATAACAGCTTTCTAGTTTTCTAATATTTTTAGTTCAATGTATAATGTATGAGAAAAAAGATGATGGAAAAGAAAATCATATTATAAGAGAGAAGATAGAACTTGAAGAATGTGACAATTTAAGGGAGCATTTTCAGAAAATGTTTTCTATGTTCATTTTTAATTATAAAATTTTCATATTGTTTTCTGTTTTTATAAAATTTGTAAAATAATAAAAAAATTGTTTCTAAATACGAATGCATAGTTCATTTCTAATCATTAATTTAATTCCTAACCTATGACCCATGTCATGCATGTGGGCCCAACAACTCCAACACCTCATGCATTGTGTATCATAGAACTTAGGGAAATGATTGAGGGATCTTATTTCGCACTATAGTACTACTCATATGCCTAAAACACAACTACCAATTTGATTTCAATCATAGAATTCAAAAACGGTTCACCTTGATCATAGTAGAAAGATACAGGGTTTGAATAGTCGTCCTAGCTCCGGTGGTGACTCTTAGCAAGCATGCTTCCAATATTTTTTTCTTGAACAGTAACACACATCCCACAACTTACCAAACTATAACTTTTCTTTAAAAACTCATGTTACGAATCTTTTAATAATATTTATATATTTAATGTACAACACTTTGAAGTTTAAAATGATAGACTACCATTATCTGACTTAAAAGATAAAATGTTAATAAAATTGTTCACACAAAGAGCATAATACACAAAAAAACCTAGAGAATTACTCTAGGAAATTAGGGTTTCTATTTCTTTGTAATATGTGTCACTTAGGTTACATGTACATGTGCAAGTCATATTTATACAAGGGCTAAACAAGGGAAATCTGGCCCAAGCCCACTGAATTATAGCTAATGGAGAATCAATTATCTGCTAAAATAAAGGGGTTAGGGGGTCCTATGGGCCCCCATTCGACTCTGGAGGGAACATGAGCCCCCTAGTCATAAGCTTTAGGCGTAAAGCCAAGTGACTAAGTACAGACCTGAGACGCTTCCTCAATACCGAATGAAGCCCCTTTGGTATCGAGCGAATGATTCCGAGTGAATGATTCCGAGCAAAGCGATGTCGAGTGCATCCATCCTCCGGGTAAGGTGGAGGTTCGACGGATATGGGGTTGCTGAGTTGAGTGGGAATGCGCTCTTAAACCGAGTAAAGGGAAAAGTCTGAGTGATGTGCCTACCATGACCCGAGTAAAGCAAAATCTGAGTCAGGGCCCTTTATGGCCATGTGGACGGTTCCTTGGTTATGTGGTGAGGATGTGGCAAAGAGTTGGTAACTGTCCGTCACTTTTATCTACATGTGCCTGTAGTGATTGACGTTGTTTCTGTATCCCTAGGTCATTAAAGGCGTAGGTCATTAAAGGCGTTCTTTTTCGGGACATGGTGTGTTGCTTCATTTAACGAAGCTGTCTAAACAATCGTACCCCTTAGCTTCGAGCCTCTTGCTCCTTAACCATTGGATCTGAAGCATTTAAGGGTCACCTATTTTCCTATAAATTTGGCCCTTTTCTTCATTTTGCAGTTTTACGCTCCTTCATTGCTTTGTCTGAACCTTTGTTTCCCTTTTCGAAGTTTTCGTTGTAGCGTTTCTTATCCCAAAGTTCTTCTTCTTCACCTCTTCCTAGCATTTCCTACCTTACTTATCAGGTCAGTGCTTTCTTCCTTCTCATTACCTTTGCTCTTACGATATTATGACGTTGTTTGTGGGGTGTCTATGATTGGATGAAGGATGAGGTTTTGGTCATTTCCTCATCCCTCCAAAATGAGGAGTCCGTAGCTAAGTTATGGGAGAGAGGTACTTTCAACCATTCTTTTTTTACCGTAATATGGAATGTGTCTGTTGTTCCTCATCTGAATGGGTCTGTCATGAGCGCACGGATCCGAGTGAACTGGATTTCACATTCGTGTATGAAACCTTTTTCTCTCGGCTTCACTTGTCTTTTTTGTTTTGAGTTCAAGATTAGGGTCTTAAATGCCTTAAACATTGCCCCTACCAAGCTTCATTCGAATAGATGGGCATTTGTGAAAGCCTTTGAAGTGTTGTGTAAGCATTTTGGCTAACCTCCCTTCGTACCTCTCTTTTTCTATTTCTTCAATGCCAAAATCCTGAAAGTTGGGATGCCTGTGGGCTGGGTCTCCTTGAATGGAATGGCGCATCGCAACCTGATTTGGGCTTTTGACCAGTCCTACAAAAACTTCAAGATAGGGTTTTTCAAAATCCGAGTTGGGCTTGATCCACCCGGGGAGGACTCTTTGCACTTCCCTGATGCCCGCCCCCGGTTTCCCCTTTTGTTTCTTGGCCGTCCAATTCCGAGTTTCCTAGCAGGATCTAACTCTGTCTCAGAGGTCGGATGCAAAATTATTCCTTGAGGACGTAAAAATATATTTTAGTTCTCAGGAATTGATTTCCTTGTCGCCTCACCCAAGCACCCTGGACGCCTGAATAGGTGAGTGTAGTTTTGGTTTTTCTTCTTTTCCTCAGATTCTCTAACTCTACTTTTCCACTGATTCCTTTTGTTTATGCAGGTGAGATGGCTCCCCATAAGTTATTGATAAAGGATTTGAGGAAACACTACCCGGGAAATTACCCCAAGGTTACGAGGAAGAAAGTCAATACAAAAAAGGGTGAGCGATTGACTATCCGGGAAGGTGGTGCTGGAGCTGCTGTCAGGGCTGTAATAGTGGCGAAACCTATTACTGTGATGTCTGCGGTATCACAGTTGGATAAGGAAGTGGGTCGCACGGCTAAAAGGCACCGCCAGGGTGAGCCTTCTATTGAAAACCTGAGCTACGGGGTCGCGGGGGTTACAACGCCAGTGGTTGTCCAAGCCGAGACGAGGCAGAAGTTGGTTCAGGGCCCATCTTGGTGTTTAATAGTCCCGACCGGGAAGTCGAGCCTCTGGTGTCTCAGGGTCAGGTTCACAAAGAATCCTCTAACATTATTTCTGTTGAGAAAATCACTGGCTCTCTGCCTAACGAGACAGAACTCGAAGACCGGAGGTGGGAGGCTTTTGCCAATGGATCCTTATGCTTCAACAATAACCCTGCCCATTCATTTTGGGATGTCCGCTTTCTCGTTTGTGGGTTCGTCGACTGGACCGTGGTGTTTAAGGGAGACGGGGAGAAGTTTGAGGCCTCAAACGCAGTGGCCATGTGTTGTACTATGGAGATGTTTAACCTCCAGGAGACTTTAATGACTCGATTTTTAGAAAAATAATTTGCTAAACAGGGGAAGGAATTAAAGGCACTAAGAAGGGAGAAGGAGACTGCAGAGGGATAATGATTCTCTTAAGGCTGCTAGTAAACTAACATCCTTACAACTGCGAGATGCCATGAAGGCTGTCGGGGGTTTTAAGGATGATCTGACTCAGGCAAAGGCTGATCTGGAGGTGGCCCAATCTGAGCGAGCTCAGGCAGAATCTAAGCTGGCTGTCACTGAAGATAGGTACGCCTATCTGTGGAGGCATTTGGATTCAGCAGAGGATTCATATGGCCTGGTGTGCATGACGAAGAAGTTTGAGGAGAAAGTCAAGAAGATGGAGGGTGAGCTCAAGAGACACAAAGAGGAGGATACGACTCACATATTGGCCTTGGAGACATAGATTTCCGAGAAGTATATGGATTCTTTTGACTTGTGCCAAGAGTAGATTCAGGTATTTAACCCAATTGTCAATTTTAACTTGGAGGGGCTTGGTCCTTTCAGAATTATGGTGAACAACAAAATTATTGATCTTTCTAACTCTGAGGATGAGAAGGAAGTGACTGTTGAGGATGCGAATGAATCTGCTCCTCGATCAGGATCTGTTGTTGAGCCACCTTCTACCGAGCCATAAGCTGTTGAAGGAACGAGCCAGACTTTAGGGAAAGAGGTGCCTCAAGGTGTAACACCCCTAATTTCGTTATTTCTATTTAAAATAAAATTTTAAAGGAATTTGATTATAGTTCTTTAGAACTTTTTGATTGTTATATAATTTATAATTTTTTAGAATTTTTTTATTTTTTTATTTATTTTTTATTTTTTTTGAAAATGACAAAAATACCCTTAACCTTTCATCTAATAACCAAAATGCCACTGCCGACATCATCGCTTACATCATAGCTTACATCATCACTTACATCATCGCTTACATCATGAATAGTAAAATAAATAATTAAATAATCTTAAATAGTAAAATTTTCTTCCTATAAATAGATGGCTCATTTACAACATTTCCACACCAAAAATTAGAGAGAGAATCTAGAGAGAGAGTGCGTAAGAAATTAGTGGAGAGTAAATTCTTTTGGTAAAAAGAAGTTCTGCCGGAGGTGTAAGGTAATAACTTTCTTCTATATTCTTTTTATAATTTTAGTTTATTTTTTTGGCACTCTTAAACCATTAATATACTAGTACTATTATGAATAAGTTACTATAGTAAAAATAAATTACCACTGTGTTATTTTTACTATTTACAGTTACTATTTAAAATTTACTATTTATTATCACTATTCACAATTTACCATTTACTGTTATTATTCAAATTTATCATTTACCGTTATTATTCAAAATTTATTAGTTGTTGTTATTATTCAAAATTTACTATTTACCATTACTATTCAAAATTTACTATTTACCATTACTATTCAAAATTTACTATTTACCATTACTATTCAAAATTTACTATTTACTGTTATTGTTCATGATTTACCATTTACCACTACTATTCAAAAAATTACTATTCACGATTTACTATTTACTATTACTATTCAAAAAATTACTATTTACCGTTACTATTGATGACTTACCATTTACCGTTACTATTTATTATTACTATGCACATTTACTATTTATCATTCTGATAGCAATCTTAATTTTTATCTTAAGCTTATACTGAAATAGATTGATAGTAATATTTCTAGAAATTGGAGGCGCAAAGCAAATCTCTTTTGGGTAACAATTCAAGGTAAGGGGGAGTGAGATAAGAGTATAATATGAAAAGACATAAGAATAATGGGAGGAGTCCCCTACTCCTTTTAAATTTAATAATATTAATATTTTAAAATATTAACTTTTTAACTTAAAATTTTTAATAAATTTTAAATTAAATATCTGATTTAACTAACTCTAACCTACCTATGCAAAGACCTGGACTACTATGACCCATATGGACTGAACTATACCTATGCAAGGACTGGATTATATGAACTTACATATACCTATGCGAGGAATTGACCAAAAGGACTCAAATTGACTATATTAATAATCATTAAATTTTGCATTATGATATGTATTAATGATATTTAATTGATTTGATTATGATTGATTGATTGATTGATGATATTTAGTTATAATTGATAATGCTTGATTTTGATTGATGATTTTGTAATGTGAAGTTTGAGCATATAGCGAGCATGACGGAAAGCTAAAATTCAGTAAGAATTTCTTACCTTACTCTTTAAATTTTTATTATCTTTTATTTCTTCTTAGAAATTATTTTTATATTTAGAATAAAAAAATTAGTATTTATTTTAGAAAGTAGACATTTTATGAAAATTAATTGAGATAATTAAATTTTGAATTAAAGAAAAAATTTTGTAACTTTAAGTATTTATGGTTAATGATTTAAAGATTATTCTCTTTTAATAAAATAAAATTTTTTAAAAAGAAAATTATTTTATTCCAACTTAATAGCTAAAGATATTTGGAAATAAGTGAGATTTCCAAATTTGATTTTGTTAAGATTTAATTTGAGAAAGATTATGTAAAGTTTTATATGAGAAAGTTTTTAGATATTTAAGGCTTAGAAACTCAAATTTCAGTGAGATTCAAAAACTGTACCAAATTTATTTCTATGGGACAGAAATTCAGAGAATTGAGAAAATATACAGTTTATTGAAATGATATTCTAAACCTTTAAGGGATTTAATAATTGAGTTTTTAAAAGCCTTAACCAACTCAATACGCGAGTAGTTCATGCATCATGAATCATTAAAGTGAAATAAAATGATATTGTCTGGGGACGGATTATAGAAACCGATGATACATTAGAGGAGGCTTAATTACGAGCCTTGGGATGAGAGGGTGTGAAAGGGTGCTTCAGGGGACCTGGGGTAGCTCCCTAGTGTCGGGTACTTTCACAATAAAAACTTTCTCAATCTGACGAGTCTCTAAGTGTTTTCATGCCAGTTGAGCTGTTCATATTATTATTATCCGGACTTATGGAACAGTGTAAACTCCTGGTTGGCCCAGTGCAAATTAAAATTTAAGGGCCCATATATATAGGTAAGTTATGATGAAGATATTGCATAACATTCATGCATTTATAATTGATTGTGTATGTGATTGTGATTGATATTATTATGTATTGGTTTGAGAAAACCCTTTGTTGCTTATGTCTTAATCGAGAATATTATATTCTGTTTCTCACTCCTTTCTCCATGTTTTTATTTCACATGTTTTAAATTGATGGTTCAGAGGGAAGGATCGAAGAATATCGGCAGTAAATATAGCACGTTCTAGAAAGGGAGCTCGGTATGAATACCGTGGTCCAATGAATAAATAATGTTAATAAGTAACTGCTTCTGGGCCATGGAGTTTCCTCTCTTTCTTATAATGTTTAATGTTTATTTTCTTCGGATGAATGTACAAATACTTTATAAAGTTTTAATAATATTGAGGTATTTCATAAATAATGTATATAATTTATTCCGATAGTTTCTTTTTAACAATCATATCTTTAGTAAAAAAAAATTATGAATTTTTATATATTTTATTAAGGTGTAAGAGAGGGTGTTACAAAGTGGTATCAGAGCAGTTAATCCAATAGGCCTAGGGAAAAGGTCTATCTTGCTTTGTGTGTAAACTCTGTATAGGTGATAGAGAATAGAATATTTGACTTGGTAGTAATTGTGATTGATGTGACAAATCTCAGTTACTGTGAAACAGGAAACTAATGGCTGGAAACGATCTTGCTGGAGTTGTAGAACGCTTAATCAATGCAATGGGAGCACGTGAAGGTCAAGGTAACGATGCCTTGAGAAGGATGGACCTATTTGAAAAGCGCAATCCACCTCGTTTCAAGGGAGGATATAACCCTGATGGAGCACAAATCTGGATTCGAGAGATAGAGAAGATCTTTCGAGCATTGCAATGTAATGAAGCTGATAAGGTAGTCTTCGCTACTTATGCCTTATCTGAGGATGCCGAACATTGGTGGGATAGCATGCGTAGACAATTCGAAGTCAACGACGTGGAAATCACTTGGGATTATTTCAAGGATATGTTTTTGGAGAAATACTTTCCAGCTGATGTTAAAGAGAAAAGACAATTCGAATTCCTGTCGCTGACCCAAGGAAATATGACCGTTGGAGAGTACGCATCCAGGTTTGAAGAGCTATCTCGTTTTCATTCTCATTATAATGATGCTACTAATGAAAGAGATCGGTGTGTAAAGTTTGTAAATGGATTGCGGCCAAAAATTAAGGAAGCTATACGAATGCAGGAAATCCGTGAATTTTCTGTATTGGTAAATCGTTGAGGATCTTTAAAAAAGATCATAAGGATAGAATGACCAAAAGTCGTGAGCCCATTCACAAGGCAGGAGAAATGAGAAATGGAGGACCTCACCATCACCAAAGAAGAGACTTCAGGAGAAATAAGCCTTACCAAACGCCATTTTGCCGGTTTGGAGCAGCATCTGTTCCTAACAGACCCCAAGCTTCAACTGGAAGCTATTACCCAACATCTGCACCAAATTTTAAATGTTTTATCTGTGGAGGACCCCATTTGAAAAGAGATTGTCCTAAAAACACTTATGTTTGTTTTAAGTGTAACAAACCAGGTCATCACATCAAGGATTGCCCAGAGATGAAGAGGGAAAACCCTGAAGGTGCAAGTACAAGCATAAATACTCAAGGAAGCGCGCACAGTGCAGTCGGAAGGCCGAAGGCAAAAGGAAAGGTTTTTGCAATCACTGGAGAAGAAGCATCTCATTCTGATTCCATGGTGGAAGGTAAGTGTATCATTAATAAGATTCCTTTAACTGTTATGTATGACTCAGGTGCATCACATTCCTTTATTGCCAATGACTGTGTAGAAAAACTAAAATTACCTGTGATAGAACTGCCATTTGACTTATCTGTACATACTCCTGGAAACAATCCCATTGTCACTTCTAAAGCCTGTTGGAAATGCCTTATTGTCATAAATGATAGGGACTTTAAGGCTAATCTTTTCTGTTTACCCCTTTCTAGCTTAGAAGTTATTATTGGGCTAGATTAGTTGTCTGACAATCATGTTCTAATAGATTGTCATAATAAAATCATAATGTTTAAAGAACCAGTGAATTTGAATCCTGAAGATTCGAGATTTCTAACCGCCAACCAAGTGAGTGCCTCTTTAAAAGGAGGGGCTCAATGATTCATGTTATTGCTTTCAACGAAAGGAGAGCAAGAATCAAAAATCAAAAATCTGCCGGTTGTGTGTGAATTTCCTGACGTTTTTCCTGAAGATATCCCTGGTTTGCCCCCAGAAAGAGATGTGGAATTTGCCATTGATCTAGTACCTGGAGTTGGACCCATTTCAATTGCACCATACCGAATGTCACCTCTAGAATTAGCAGAGTTAAAGAAATAACTTGAAGAGATGATAGAGAAGCAGTTTATACGACCCAGTGTATCCCCCTGGGGTGCACCAGTGTTGTTGGTTAAGAAAAAGGATGGTAGCATGAGGTTGTGTGTAGATTATCGGCAACTGAACAAGGTGACGATCAAGAACAAATATCCTCTGCCAAGAATTGACGACTTGATGGATCAGCTGCGTGGTGCCACGGTGTTCTCCAAAATTGATTTGAGGTCTGGATACCATCAGATAAGGGTGAAGAAAGAAGATGTACCAAAAACTGCTTTTAGAACACGCTATGGCCATTACGAATATCTAGTAATGCCTTTTGGTGTAACTAATGCACCAGCCGTATTCATTGATTACATGAATAGGATTTTTCATCCATATCTAGATAAATTTGTAGTGGTGTTCATTGATGATATATTAGTGTACTCTAAAAGCAAAGAAGAACATGTTGAACACTTGAAGGTTGTGTTGGAAATCTTGAAAAAGAAACAACTGTATGCAAAGCTGTCAAAGTGTGAATTCTGGTTGGAAGAAGTGAACTTTTTAGGACATGTAATTAGTCAAGGAGGAATAGCTGTAGACCTTTCCAAGGTGGAGGCAGTTTTAAAATGGGAGAGATCAACCCCAATCACTGAGATTAGAAGTTTCTTGGGCTTGGCTGGATACTATAGGAGATTCATTGAAGGATTTTCAAAGTTAGGATACCCACTGACCAAGCTAACACGGAAAGGACAACCTTTTGTGTGGATGACACAATACGAGAATAGTTTTCAAGAGCTGAAAGATCGACTTACTTCTGCGCCGGTGTTAGTACTCCCCGATCCACATCGAAGTTTTGAAGTTTACTGTGATGCGTCTAAACAAGGACTAGGAAGTGTACTCATGCAAGACAAGAAGGTTGTAGCCTATGCGTCGCGCCAATTAAGGCAACATGAGATTAACTACCCTACCCATGACTTAGAGTTAGCCGTTGTAGTTTTTGCCTTAAAGATTTGGAGGCATTATCTATACGGTGCAATATTCGATGTGTTTAGCGATCATAAGAGTCTCAAGTATTTATTCGACCAAAAGGAGTTAAACATGAGGCAACGGAGATGGATGGAGTTCTTAAAGGATTACGACTTTGAGTTACAGTACCATCCTGGAAAAGCGAATGTAGTAGCTGATGCTTTGAGTCGAAAGTCTCTACATGCGTCCACAATGATGATTAAAGAGCTGAAATTGATAGAGAACTTTAGAGATCTTAACCTAGCAGTAAAGATTAATGATAACAGCTACAGATTAGGAGCGTTGCAAGTGACAAGTGAATTCCTGAGGCAAGTCTTAGAAGCTCAACGAAAAGATGAATTCCTGCAAGAGAAGAAAGAACTCCTGAAACAAGGAAAAGAAGTCAAGTTCAATGTGGGAAACAACCAATTATTGAAGTACAAGGATCGAGTGTGTATCCCTGATCAAGAGTAGTTGAGGAAAGCAATTCTGGAAGAAGGCCACAAAAGTTATATGACCATTCATCCCGGAGCTACTAAAATGTATCAAGATTTGAAGAAGTTATTTTGGTGGCCTGGAATGAAGAAAGCAGTGGCAGAGTACGTGGCTGCATGTCTAATTTGCCAGAAGGTTAAAGTGGAACATCAAAAACCCCCTGGAATGCTACAATCAATGGAAATACCAGAATGGAAATGGGATAGCATTACCATGGATTTTGTGACTTCTCTACCTAAAACGCCATTAGGACATGATTCAATATGGGTAATAGTTGATAGATTAACCAAATCTGCCCACTTTATTCCCATCAATATTCGTTACTCTATGGAGAAGCTGGCAAAATTATACATCGAGGAGATTGTGAGATTGCATGGAATTCCTTCAAGTATCATTTCTGATCGGGACCCTCGTTTTACATCACAATTCTGGAAGAGCTTGCACAAGGCTTTGGGAACAAGACTGCGTCTGAGTTCAGCATATCATCCTCAGACGGATGGACAATCAGAAAGAACAATCCAATATCTAGAGGACTTGTTACGAGCTTGTGTGTTGGAGCATAAAGGAAGTTGGAATCAATTCTTACCATATGTGGAGTTTACCTACAACAACAGTTTCCACGCTAGCATTGGCATGACACCTTTTGAAGCATTATATGGAAGAAAATGTAGGACCCCGCTATGTTGGTTTGAGACTGGTGAAAACTTGATGCTAGGACCAGAGTTAGTACAACAAACCACGGATAAAATCAAAATAGTTCAGGAAAAGATGAAGGCAACACAGAGCAGGCAGAAAAGTTACTATGACAAAAGAAGAAAGCCGCTCGAATTTCAAGAAGGCGATCATGTATTCTTGAAAGTCACACCTATGACTGGGGTCGGTCGGGCAATGAAATCTCGAAAACTAACTCCTAGATTTATTGGTCCATATCAAATAATTCATAAAGTTAGTCCTCTTGCCTACCAAATAGCATTACCACCTTTTCTTTCTAATATCCATAATGTTTTTCATGTGTCAAACTTACAAAAGTATATATTTGATCCTACACATGTTATTGAACCTGATGTCATACAAGTTAAAGATAATCTTACATATGATGCACCACCTATCAGAATAGCTGACAGAAGAATAAAGAAGCTAGGAGACAAGGAAATTCCACTCGTGAAGGTCATTTGGAGTAAAACGAGAGGGGAAGATGCTACATGGGAACTAGAAAATAAGATGAAAGAGTCTCATCCCCAATTGTTTTACTAAAAAAGTGTAAATTTCGAGGACGAAATTTTCTTTTAGGGGAGTAAAGTTGTAACACCCCTAATTTTGTTATTTCTTATTTAAAAAAAAATTCAAAGGAATTTGATTATAGTTCTTTAGAACTTTTTGATTGTTATATAATTTAGAATTTTTTAGAATTTTTTTATTTTTTTATTTTTTTATTTTTATTTTTTTTTATTTTTTTTATTTTTTTGAGAATGACAAAAATACCCTTAACCTTTCATCTAATAACCAAAATGCCACTGCCGACATCATCGCTTACATCATAGCTTACATCATCACTTACATCATCGCTTACATCATAAATAGTAAAATAAATAATTAAATAATCTTAAATAGTAAAATTTTCTTCCTATAAATAGATGGCTCATTTACAACATTTCCACACCAAAAATTAGAGAGAGAATCTAGAGAGATAGTGCGTAAGAAATTAGTGGAGAGTAAATTCTTTTGGTAAAAAGAAGTTCTGCCGGAGGTGTAAGGTAATAACTTTCTTCTATATTCTTTTTATAATTTTAGTTTATTTTTTTGGCACTCTTAAACCATTAATATACTAGTACTATTATGAATAAGTTATTATAGTAAAAATAAATTACCACTGTGTTATTTTTACTATTTACAGTTACTATTTAAAATTTACTATTTATTATCACTATTCACAACTTACCATTTACTGTTATTATTCAAATTTATCATTTACCGTTATTATTCAAAATTTATTAGTTGTTATTATTCAAAATTTACTATTTACCGTTACTATTCAAAATTTACTATTTACCATTACTATTCAAAATTTACTATTTACCGTTACTATTCAAAATTTACTATTTACTGTTATTGTTCATGATTTACCATTTACCACTACTATTCAAAAAATTACTATTCACGATTTACTATTTACTATTACTATTCAAAAAATTACTATTTACTGTTACTATTGATGACTTACCATTTACCGTTACTATTTATTATTACTATGCACATTTACTATTTATCATTCTGATAGCAAGCTTAATTTTTATCTTAAGCTTATACTGAAATAGATTGGTATTAATATTTCCAGAAATTGGAGGCGCAAAGTAAATCTGTTTTGGGTAACAATTCAAGGTAAGGGGGAGTGAGATAAGAGTATAATATGAAAAGACATAAGAATAATGGGAGGAGTCCCCTACTCCTTTTAAATTTAATAATATTAATATTTTAAAATATTAACTTTTTAACTTAAAATTTTTAATAAATTTTAAATTAAATATCTGATTTAACTAACTCTAACCTACCTATGTAAGGACTTGGACTTTTATAACCTCTATAAACTGGGCTATACCTATGCAAAGACTTGGACTACTATGACCCATATGGACTGAACTATACCTATGCAAGGACTGGATTATATGAACTTACATATACCTATGCGAGGAATTGACCAAAAGGACTCAAATTGACTATATTAATAATCATTAAATTTTGCATTATGATATGTATTAATGATATTTAATTGATTTGATTATGATTGATTGATTGATTGATGATATTTAGTTATAATTGATAATGCTTGATTTTGATTGATGATTTTGTAATGTGGAGTTTGAGCATATAGCGAGTATGACGGAAAGCTAAAATTCAGTAAGAATTTCTTACCTTACTCTTTAAATTTTTATTATCTTTTATTTCTTCTTAGAAATTATTTTTATATTTAGAATAAAAAATTAGTATTTATTTTAGAAAGTAGACATTTTATGAAAATTAATTGAGATAATTAAATTTTGAATTAAAGAAAAATTTTTGTAACTTTAAGTATTTACGGTTAATGATTTAAAGATTATTCTCTTTTAATAAAATAAAATTTTTTAAAAAGAAAATTATTTTATTCCAACTTAATAGCTAAAGATATTTGGAAATAATTGAGATTTCCAAATTTGATTTTGTTAAGATTTAATTTGAGAAAGATTATGTAAAATTTTATATGAGAAAGTTTTTAGATATTTAAGGCTTAGAAACTCAAATTTCAGTGAGATTCAAAAACTGTACCAAATTTATTTCTGTGGGACAGAAATTCAGAGAATTGAGAAAATGTACAGTTTATTGAAATGATATTCTAAACCTTTAAGGGATTTAATAATTGAGTTTCTAAAAGCCTTAACCAACTCAATACGCGAGTAGTTCATGCATCATGAATCATTAAAGTGAAATAAAATGATATTGTCTGGGGACGGATTATAGAAACCGAGGATACATTAGAGGAGGCTTAATTACGAGCCTTGGGATGAGAGGGTGTGAAAGGGTGCTTCAGGGGACCTGGGGTAGCTCCCTAGTGTCGGGTACTTTCACAATAAAAACTTTCTCAATCTGACTAGTCTCTAAGTGTTTCCATGCCAGTTGAGCTGTTCATATTATTATTATCCGGACTTATGGAACAGTGTAAACTCCTGGTTGGCCCAGTGCAAATTAAAATTTAAGGGCCCATATATATAGGTAAGTTATGATGAAGATATTGCATAACATTCATGCATTCATAATTGATTGTGTACGTGATTGTGATTGATATTATTATGTATTGGTTTGAGAAAACCCTTTGTTGCTTATGTCTTAATCGAGAATATTATATTCTGTTTCTCACTCATTTCTCCATGTTTTTGTTTCACATGTTTTAAATTGATGGTTCAGAGGGAATGATCGAAGAATATCGGCATTAAATATAGCACGTTCTAGAAAGAGAGCTCGGTATGAATACTGTGGTCCAATGAATAAATAATGTTAATAAGTAACTGCTTCTGGGCCATGGAGTTTCCTCTCTTTCTTATAATGTTTAATGTTTATTTTCTTCGGATGAATGTACAAATACTTTATAAAGTTTTAATAATATTGAGGTATTTCAGAAATAATGTATATAATTTATTCCAATAGTTTCTTTTTAACAATCATATCTTTAGTATAAAAAAAATTATGAATTTTTATATATTTTATTAAGGTGTAACAGAGGGTGTTACACAAGGCGATGCCGCGGGTGAGGAGATTTCTTAGGATGAAGCCACCGATGTTAATCCCTAGTGTAATTGTTTTCTTGTTTTCCTGAAAATTGCTATGTATGTGAATATTTATTTTATGAATTATCTGCATGATTTATGGATGGTGTTGTATTCTTTTTCCATTCCTGACTCTGGGATTTTGAGTTGCAACTACAAAAGTTATTTTCTGGGTGAGCGTATATCACTCGGGTCTCTCTTTTACTTAACATATTTATAAGCTCCGAGAGCCGTTCCTGAGTGAGCGTTTATCAATCGGGTCTCTCGTTTACTTAATGTATTTTTAAGCTTGAAGAGTCGTTCCTCGAGTGAACGTTCATCACTCGGGTCTCTCGTTTACTTAACGTATTTTAAGCTTTGAGGACATTGTATGCTGGATAACTGGTCATGGTTTTTATTGAAGAATGGGGGCCTCGTTAAAACCTCCCAAGAGAAAAAACCCAGTGGAAAAAAATCTCTTGGGTAGGAAAAAGAATGCCATTTCCTGTACATCATTAGCTATGGTATAATTTTAAGTGTGTGGCATTCCATTTGCCCCGACAGTTCTTCTAATTGGTATGCGCCCTTCCTGATAGCCTTTTTCACCCGATATGGCCCGTCCCAGTTCGCTGCTAATTTTCCTTCTTCACGTGGTTTCCAATTGTTGTCTGTAATACGTAGGACCAGATCTCCTTTCTGCAGAGGTCAGGGCTGGAGCATATAGTTCCATCATTGGGCGGACTTTTATTTGAAGCTTGGATTTTAATAAAAACTATGTCTCGCTCTTCTAGGCTAAGGTCCAAGTCATCCCGTCTTCCCTCATCATTGTTCTCTTCTTCATAGATGATACGATGAGGAGATGGCTCTCCGAGCTTTACGGGGATCGTGGCATCAGCCCCATATGTGAGTCGGAAGGGGGTTTCATAGGTCGAAGAGTGTGGTGTCGTATGGTATGCCCACAAAGCGCCTAGTAGTTCTTCCCATCTTCCTTTGGCTTGCCCTAGGTGACGCTTTAGCTCTTGGAGAATGACTTTATTTGTTACCTCAGCTTGTCTGTTTGTTCGCAAGTGTTCAATGGATGAGAATTTACATTTGATGCCCAGGTTTTCACAGAACTGGATGAAGCCTTTGTCCATAAATTATCGCCCATTATCAGAGATAATGGTGTGAGGAAGTCCATGCTGACAGATTATGTGCTTCCACGTGAAGGTTTGGACTTTGGCAGCTGTAATGGTTGCAAGTGGTTTGACCTTAACCTATTTGGTGAAGAAATCAATTACCACCAAGAGGAATTTTACTTGGCCCTTTCCAAGGGGAAACGGTCCCAAGATGTCCATCCCCCAGGTATTGAAGGGCCACGGAGAAAGGATTCTGTGCAGGGGCTCAGGATGACTATTGATCTGATTGGCATTCCGTTAACATGGGTCACATTTCTTGATGAATTTGGAGCAGTCTGAGTGGAGAGTTGACCAGAAGTATCCTGCTCGGAGAACTCGAGTCGCGAGTGAGCGGACTCCTCCATGGAGACCATAAATCCCTAAATAGAGTTTTCTCATGACGTAGTTCGCTAGCTCTTCATTAAGACATTTCAGTAGAGGCATGGTAAATCCCTGCTTGTAAAGTTGTCTGTTCAGCACGTGTAATTGGTGACTTCCACTTGGAGGTTTTTGGCCTATAGGGAGTTTTCCGGGAGGGTGTCGTGAAGGAGGAAATCTATGATCGGGGTCATCCAAGTGGAATCGGATGGGACCTCGATTATCTGAAATGCTTGCTCCTTTTCTTGTATTATGGGCTCATCAAGGGCTAACTGTACGATTGTCTTTAAGTTCCCCACTTTGATGGTACTGGCCAGCTTAAAAAGTAAATTGGCTCTTTCATTTTCTGCTCTCGGAACATGAACTACTTAGAAAAGCTTGAGCTCACTAGCCAATTGGTTCACATGTGTCAAGTATTTGGCCAAGGTTAGATCCTTCGCTTGGTATGACCTTTCCACCTGCCTGGCAAGTAACTGGGAATCCATTTTCACCTGTACACATCTAGCTCCCAAATCCAATACCATTCGTAGACCGACAATCAGAGCTTTATATTTGGCTTGGCTGTTGCTGGCTTTAAATTAAAATCTAAGAGGTTCTTCAATTACTAAACTAGTGGGGGATTCTAGAATAATGCCAACTCTGTTGCCTTTAATATTAGAGGACCTATCCACAGACAAAGTCCATAGAGCATACTCGATGTCATAAGTCTCTTTGTCCTATCCACCAAGAAGTCTGTGAGGACTTGTGCCTTGATGGGGCCCTGAGTTTCATAGTGGATGCCATACTCAGAAAGTTTGATTTCCCAGGCCATTATTCGACCCGCGAGCTCGGGTTTTTGAAGTATTCTACTGAGAGGTTGGTCGGTCCTCACCATAATTTGGTGATTGTGGAAGTAGGGGCGAAGTCGGCATGTGGCTACCACCAAACTATATGCAAATTTCTCAACTTTCTGATAATATGTTTCCGTCCCTTGGAACGTTTTACTAGTGAAGTAAACTGGTTGTATTATGGAACCTTCCTCTTGCACCAGGGCCGACCTGACTGCATCTGCCCCGATCGAGAGGTAGAGGATGAGCTCTGCTCCTGGGCTTGGTCTGGACAAGATCAGTGAGGAGGCCAGATAGGCCTTTAGGTCTTGAAACGTTGCTTCACACTCTGGAGTCCATTCGAAGGTATCTATTTTCTTCAGTATCTTGTAAAAGGGCATTGATTTCTCTATAAATTTTGAGAGAAATTGAGTCAGGGCTGTGATTCGGCCAGTGAGGCGTTGGACATTCTTGACATTTTGAGGACTTCGCATCTATAGTATAGCTTGACACTAATCTGGGTTTGCCTCGATTCCCCGATATGTTAGCATATAGCCTAAAAACTTTCCTCCTTGCACCCCAAAGGAACATTTCTCAGGGTTTAGGTACATGTTGTGCTTTCGGAGCTCGGAGAACGTTTCTTCCAGGTCTTGGACATGTGATTCCCTTGCCTTGGTTTTGACGACCATGTCAACTACATATACTTACATGTTCTGACCAATTTGTTTTGCAAAGATTTTGTCCACCAAGCGCTAATATGTGGCCCATGCGTTTTTTAAGTCGAACGACATTACCTAGAAACAATAGTTGGCCCCTTTAGTAATGAAGGCCATTTTTTCTTCATCCCTCGGGTCCATGCGGATTTGGTTGTACCTTGAGTAACCGTCCATGAAGCTTAACATCTTGTAACCTGAGGTGCCATTTACCAAACGATCAATGTTAGTAAAAGGTACGGGTCTTTAGGACATACCTTATTCAGATCGGTGAAGTCGACGAACATTCTCCATTTCCCACTCGCCTTTCTTACCATAGCGACATTAGATAACCAAGTTGGGTACCTAAACTCTTGGATAAAGTTTACGGCTACCAATATTTATGTTTCTTCCTTCACAGTTATTCTCCAATCGGGTCCCAATTTCCTGGGCTTTTGGGATATAGGCTTAGCATCTGGCTCAATGTTGAGTGAATGACAAATGATGTTGGGCTCGATTCCGGGCATGTCTGTGGGGTTCCAAGAAAAGAGGTCCGTGTTGGTCTTTAGCAGCTTGATCAGGGCTTTTTCAATGGTCGGATCAAGTATGGCACTGATTCTAGTAAACTAACCAAGGTTTTTACCAATTTGAACTAGTTTTAGGGACTCCACTGGTTGAGGTCTCTCGTAGTGCCTGTCATCCTGGGGATCGAAGCCAGTCTCGATATCCTCTTTTACTGTGAATGTTGCTTTCGGGCGCAGACTTTCGTAATAGCATTCCTTTGAAACTTCTGGGTCCGCTTTCACCAATCTGATTCTTCCATCTCCCAAAGGGAATTTGATAGTTAGGTGCATCATGGATACCACTGCTCCGATGGCGTTGAGGGATGGGTAACCCAACAATGCATTGTAAGAGCTAGGAAAATTAACGACTAGGAATTTAACCATGATGGCTCATCTACTTGCTCCATTTCTGAAAGTAACTCCACGTAGCCCAAAACCTACATAGAGTCACCAAAAAAACTAAGTAGGGTACCAACCATCATACCTTTTCATCCAATAAGGGGGTAGGCACATTTTCTGATACGCCTTCTAGTGTAGAATATCCGTTGAGCTTAGGTCCACAAGTACTTGTTCCACTATGTAGTCAACGACTCCCATGGTAACCACCATTGGCTCGTCCCTATTAAGACCTCCTTCAGGAAAGCTCGACCCATTAAAGGTTATGACCTCTCTCCCTGTGCTTCCCTGTAATAAATTTACCTGCCCCGTTTGCTGCCGACGGTGGGTCAGGGTTCCAGGAAATCCTCCCAAGATTGTGTGGATAATTCACCTCCCATCATCCCTTTCTTCTTCTAATTTTTACGATCGGGAGCGCTCCGTGTGTGGGGGGGTGTCTCGGGTTTGGAACTCAACCTGGTCGGAGGGTTCTCTCCATCTCTTCTGGTTTTCCTCCCTTGTCATATCGTTCTTGCGGTTAACAAATCTTCCCAAGTGTCCCTGACGGATCAGGTGTTCAATCTGGTTCTGAAGGGATCTGTAGTTTTCTATTCTGTGTCTTGGTGCTTTGTGGAATTCATAAAACTTGGACCTGTCTGCACCTTTGGGCCCTTCTCCCGGAGGGGGGAGCGTGAGGAGGCCCATGTTGTAGACTTCATGCATAATCCAATCATGTATGTCGTTCAGAGGGGTGAACCGACTGTACCTAGGAGCTGTGTAGGCTTCTAGACGCTTGTCCCGATTTGGCTTGGGGCTCATTCGCCTGGGCTCCGCTCGGTTGGTGGCTCGTTCTATGTGTCCCACACGATCTGCTTCCCTTTCCTCCATGTTAATGTACCGTGGTGCCCTTTGCCTAAAGTCATCCATGTCAAGGGGTGGCTTCTTGGCCAGGGAGTCAGAAAATCAACTTGGGCGAAGGCCTGTTTGTATAGCATGCAAGGTAACCTCAGAGCTCAGGTCACATATCTGGATGGTCTGCTTGAAAAAGTGAGTCATGTATTGCTTCAGGGTCTTGTCGGGCAGCTGTCGTAGGTTTACCAAGCTGTGGGAGGTTTATTGGACCGCTCAGCTAGTGGCGAATTGGCTCAGGAATTTCTTTGTTAACTTGGAAAAATTTGTTATGTTGTTTGGGGGAAGGTGCGAGAATGATGGCCAACCGTAAGCACACAGGGTATCAAAGTAATAAAAAGATATCGTTCCCATATAGATTGTGCCCAAGTACTAGTTATAAAGGTGATTCAATTATCTAGTGGAATTTGATTCAAATGAATTATCAAAACGATGATGAACAATAAATTAGAAAACAGAAAATTCAACGTCTTTTGCAGAAGAAAATCAGAGCAAGTTTGGGAAATTGAATCAAAGGTAAATCTTGGGGTATTAAGGGTTCATATGCTAGTATCAAAATTAAAGGTTACTCACCTATCCAATTATATGATTTCGTTCCTCAGGCAGATGCCCCTAAGTTAATTAATACCTTTTTCTCGAAAGCCTATTAACGTGTCTAATTCCCAAAAAACCGTGTTCAATTTGTTAATTAGACCCTTTACATTCTATGAAAATCCGATTAACCCTCAAACAATTTCGCTTACTGTCATAAATCAAAATCATATGTTCAATTTAGGTATTTTTGAATTACATGCCAATCTCTCGATTACCCATATAATTTGTGATCATCTACGCTTATCTCTAAGTCTTGCAGATGCATTAGACATACATAAATTAAATAGAAATTGAAATCACATAAATTAGAATACGAAGAATAATTAATTGTAACACATAGGCATACTACATTCTTAGCCCCAAGAAAAGAGTTTAGTGTGTCATAAGGATTGTTGTCATCATGTCACACATCATAAAATCAATGCCAAGCATAAAAGATATCAAAAGTATAAAATAAGGATTTAGAAATTATAAATTAGTTTTCACTAGGATTCCTAATTCTTCCTCCCAAATCTACAGATTTGATTTCCCTTGATGGATTTGACTCTTGATTCCCAATGAAAGCTTCCCAAAAGGTTCTTCAAATTCTCCCAAAAGATATCTCTCCAAACTGTCTCTGCAGAACCCTCTCTCCTATCCCCTAAAGTGCCCAACAAAAACCCTAAACAATTTAGAGATTAGGGCCTCGTAGGAGACAACCACGGCCAGTGGTGGCTTCTGACTTTCTTTCCTTTGCTCCACAGTGTCCACTACGGCCAGTGGTGGCTTCTGACTTACTTTTCCTCTTTTCCTGTGCTAACCACAGCCAGTGGTTTGCCACTACTGGCAGTGGTTTCCTCTAACATTGCCAAACTGCACTCCTAAAGCCCTTAAAGGTCTCTTCTTTTATCCACTTTGCCATTTTTCCTCAAAAGAGCCCTAGAACATCATTTATCCTGCAAAAATAGGAACAATCAAGTAATATGTGTGGAAAAGAATCAAAATCAAGGGAATCGAGCATGAAACAATATGCAAAAACCCTAAAAACTAGACCTAAAAACAACCAAAAACAACACAATGCACACTTATCAGAGAACCAACGCAATGCGGATTTGGTTAGCGTTGTCGGGAAGGTTCGGTAAAAAAGGGAATCGGATGCCCCCGTGACGAGCATTATGGTGGTGAACATCATGAGATGTTCCTCGGGGTCTCCTCTGCCATCGTACTTCTCCATGGTCGGGGGTTTGTATTTTGGTGGAGTTGGGGCGTCCATCACTTGTTCTACGAATAGGTGAGCTGCATAAGGGCGTGCGAACTCGTATTTGGTTGTGTTTTGCGTTTGTTGGGAGACGTGGCCATCATCCTTCTGCTGAGCAGACCGGGTACCATTGTAACTTGAAGCCTCGCGTTCTTTCCCCCTCCGTCCGCGTAAGTCTGCGTTCTCTTGCTGTAGGTTCGCCACGGTATGTTGGAGTGCCTCAACCATACCTCTGAGTTATTGAATCTGATTATCACGACTGGACTCCGGCCGTTGCCCAACATCTTCCTCACGGCAAGTATTGTGTGTGTTCACCATCTTCATTGCGTTAGGGTTTTGCTAAAACTGAGGTGTGGGATCCATTTTACCGGGTCTCACGGTGGGCGCCAAAATGTTCACACAAAGAGCGTAATACACAAAAACCCTAAAGAATCACTTTAGGAAATTAGGGTTACTATTTCTCTGTAATATGTGTCACTTAGTTTGCATGTACGTGTGCAAGTCATATTTATACATGGGCTAAACAAGAAAAATCTGGCCCGAGCCCACTAAATTATAGCTAATGGAGAATAAATTATCTATTAAAATAAAGGGGTTAGGGGGTCCCATGAGCCCCCCTCTGACTCCAGAGGAAAAAAATTATTATATAACAAATAATGTTTCAACATTTTATTTTGAAACATACCCAATAAATTTTTATGTATGTAAAAATAAGGAAATATGAAATAGTATAGTTTCCGAGACTCAAAATTCTTCTAATTAGTTAGTTAACTTTTGAAATATCTAACATGTAAAACAGGTCTAAATGAGCTAAAAAGATTGACGGTAATGATATATATCCATGCAAAACCAAATAAGAATTTTCATAATAACTTAAAGTACAATAAAGTGAGAAAATAGATGGTCCAAAAAGGTTGTCCAAAACAGGTCCCATTAAGGTCAGTTTAGAAAGTAATTAAATTAAAAAAATTATGAAAAATAGAAATTTAATGGGATTGAGCTGAAACTTTTGGGTTTGTATATCTAGGATGTTTTATATTCAAAGTTTTATACTGGAAAAATGTCTATGAAAAGTTGTCTTCAGGGATTAAAACCAAATCATTGCCAGATTTAGTCATTTTCAGAACAACTTAACTTAAGAAAAATGTATAAAATAGTGCAGAGATAATCAACCATTGAAATTTTATAGGCTTCATATGCACATATAGAGATATGGAGTGAAATATTTCCAGAATTTGGTAGCAATCCGAAACTGCACAATTGGCCATTGAAGGACAGCACACAAGCAGTTTCAATTTTTCAAATAGTCACTTTGCAGATTTTTTTATAATTTTTTATGCAGAGATTTTTCATAAATTTAATACAAGTCAAAGTGCACCAGAATTTTCAGAATTCACCTTTAACATATCCACAATAAGATTAAATTTTCCTTTAGATGAATTTACAGCAACACTGGCCCCAATTCAATTCAAACCTGCAACTGCACAGCATAGCAACATTCACAGAACATCCAGACTCGGAAAAATCACAAAAATTCACTTTATTCAATAAATTCTGAGAAATCCTGTACGGTAACTAGACATATAGATAAACCAGTATACCAGATTTTAAAGGTAAATTCCAAGAAAATAGAGAAATAAGGCACTTGACAGCCAACTCATTATCAACTCAATTAACCATAATTGTCCCTTTTCAATCAGCATCAGAATATATTCAACCCAACCATGAGCCCCACCCCTATAACGTTAAAAGTACTCCTTCTCTTGTATATCATGATGAATTGAGGAAAAATACGTTGGTCTCTGGTTTAATTGGTTCTCGTTGCATTCTTAAGACAATGTTGCTGTGAAAGAGAATAGAATGTGAAAAGATGGTGTCATTAGAAAAAGTGTTGGTGCTTAAGGAAACATCTCACATATATTATTGAAGGTTTAAACAGCGTGCGTTATATGGCATTCAATCTTTTGCCAAAAGAAAAAAAAATCTTGCGCATTTTGAAGACAAGAAATATTTATATAGAACAACAGTATATATATTCGTATGTGCATGAGTCAAAATGATTAACAATATATACATAAAATTCAACTATACAGCCTAGTTCCCTCCAAAAAGATATACAATCTATCCAGTGTGTTTGATCAAGGAAATTGATCATTAAAACATAAAAAGCCCCTATTCTCAATCCAATGTATTGGTAGCTATTTCCTATTTGTAAGTTCCTCTTCACCTAGAGCCATTACCACTATCTGTCTTCTCTTTAGTTGGTCGTTCATCTTGAATTTCTTCCAACTCTTCATATTCATTTCCTCTACCAGCTTGCTGTTTCCAATATGCAACTAACTTCTTCAACCGTGCTATTTCTTTTGAAGAAACATTCTTGCTGGGGTCATTCACAATGGATCTAACTCTTGAAGCATACCTAAATAATCACAAGTAATACAGTTAATAGATGGGAAAATACTAGCAAAATGAAACTAATCAAATATGAGTAAATTATCAAATTGATCCTCGGAGGATATAATGACCACCAACTAGATCCATCAAAGATAATAGTCACTAAAATAAATCCTCCGAATATTGATTTGGTCACCATGTTAAGAAAAAATTAATCTTTGAAGGATAAGACGACCATCAACTAAATCTCTCAAAAGGATCTTTGAGGCATCTAATTGATGATCACCCTATCTTTCAAGGATCAATTTGATTATTTATTCTTAAAAAATCTTAAATATTAACATACATGAGAGAGTTATGTGTCTCATCCAAACTCGATACCGTAGGGGAAACATTCACAAACATGAGAGTTTTGGCATTGCCACCAAGTGAATCACTCATCAACATAGTTAACTTGTGATTCCTGTATGGTGTGTGTTGACCACCAGAAGACAAGGCACTGATAACATCTCCAAGTGCTGATAATGATTTATTGATGCTTTGAGCTTCCTTGAGTTGACTCCCAGTAGAACCTGACTTTTTTACTCTTTCTGAACCAGCAAGATCCACAAAACTCAGCTGTACATTAGAACCAACAAAGAATAAGTAAAATTTTTCCTTGAGCTTGGTATATACCAATTAGTTAGTTAGTTATATATAGTGGCAAGTTGCCTATAAATAATTGGACGCGTTAAGATGAGAGGGCGTGGAAATTTTGAAGAGAATTGGGGGCTTTTAGGCATTGGGAGAGTGCTGATCTCTTAAATACCAGTATTGTACAAGAGAGTTCTTTCAATAATAATTCAGTTTTTACCCATTTTTGGTCCAGTTCTATCAAATTATTGCTGTTCAAAGAAAAAGATGCAGAATATACCTTTCCCCTTGCAACTGACTGACTTTGAAGGTTGGTACTTTCAATTACAATCGATAGAATGAGATGAGATCTTGAACTTTCATCATTCATTTGGGTTCCCGATATATGTCGCCGTTCAGATCCTCTTTGTATTATACTATTCAATTCTTCCATTGTAGAAATTGACATTACTGTCACATTTTCCACGACTACCATTCCCTAACATCAAAGACAAATTAAAACCGTTATGATTAAGTAATATATAATGTTAGTTCTAGTACGTCCAATTTTGGACAGTTTTCACAAGCTCTACAATCTTAGCTTCATTTGGAATATTTCCCGCAAGGTAGCAAAAAAACTCTAATTCAGTATTTGTTAGAAATCACAATTGAGTAGAACACGAGAAAATTTAAACACAACCAAGTCAGTAAAATTTTCTGAGAAGTCAATAAAAATTAAGCATGCAAATAAACACTTAAATCCTTCTTGATAACCAGTTTTAAATGCTTCTCATCTCAACCAAGTAATAGAATATGCACAAATGGAAAATTTGCAATGACAACAAAGTGATAATTACCGTCGAATCCTTCTTGATATCCAATTTTAAATGCTTTCCATTCTTTGGTAACAGAAGATCAATAAGGGTATCTTGATACAATTCCACCATGTATGCCTGCATCATTGAAAGAGAAGTAAATGTGAAGCAAGAAGCAAGGTTTTACAAAATTCTTACACTAAAAGACAACATAAATAAACTTTTTGACACCAACAATGCATTCAAAGTAAATTCTTTAACCATCTACCCGTTGAATATTAACAAGTATATTCACTAAATCAAATCACAATAATTCTAACATGAAAAGATAACTGAAATCATATTGTTCAATAATTCAGAAATGTTACCTTCAATGAAAAAGAATACTTGTTACTATCTCTCTTTAAAATTCCAAAAAGTTCTGCAATAGCACGAGGGGTAAGCCCAGGGTTGTTTTCACCTCCATAAATTGTGAATGTCTTTCCAGAGCCAGTTTGACCATAAGCAAATATGCAGACATTAAAGCCATCTACAGCAGACTGCACCAAATACTGCATTTCCAATACAAGAGAAATTAGTAATGAGTTTGAGAAAAAGTTACATATGTTCCCATAACCAAGAATGGTAAGATCTACAGGCTATGTTATGATTTACTTTCGTATCCTCAAATACACTTTCTTGAGTTTCATCAGCATTAAAAACACGGTCATATATGTACTGCTTTGGCTTATCATCTTTCCATGGATGTTCAACTGTAAACTCGTCTACTGCAGTAAGAGCTTCTCTTTCTTTTTCAGCAATCTCTTTTTCACTAAGTGGCCTTAGTCTACAGTAAACTCTGATCTTGCCTTTCATATCTGAAATAAAACCAAATTCCAAATTTGAAAACATCAGTTACGTATGTATGTCAACACATTCACATAGACTTAATTCCAAATATGAACAACTTCCATCACCCACCTTCTATTGTATTAAAATAACGCTTCCTCAAAACCTGCTCTTCCCTATAAAGTGCTTCCATTTCAGCTAGTTGAGCCCCTTGCATTTTCAGTATGGTAGCTGTCTGTTCATTCTTTCTATCGATGTCCTATATAATAAGGCATATTTATGTGTTTTTAGATAATAAAGTTAACATAATCAAACCTATTTTGGTTATTTTGGCTATTATACAATCAGAGTGGTAAGAAAATGGAATATAAGTATCAAAACCTCTTTCATTTCTCTCAATTCTTCTAATTCCTTCAAATTATTATGCAATGCAGCCAACTCGGAGTCCTTCATTGAAATAGTAGACTTAGCAGCCATTAAGTCTTGTCTATACCCTTCCAGTTTTCTTTCAAGGTCAGATGCTTCAAACTTCGCAGCTTTGCGTTCTTGCTCAAATTTCCGTTGAAGGGAACTAATCTGCATTACAATGTGGCCACCATCATCTTGAATTTATGGTTTTTCAATCTTAAATAGCTTTTTTCAAATTTTGTTACCTCTTCAGCATTCCTCTTCTCAAGTGAAGATAGCTTCTGTTCCAAATTGAAATTTTCACTTTTCAAGTTTTTGATAGTTTCTTCAGCTACCTGCAGCTCATCCTTACAAAGTTTGAGCTCATTTTCTAGCTTTTGAACCACCTATTGGTACCACACAAAATGAATAATTTATACATCAGCGCGGTAAACCAAGAAATATTAATCCGAAAGATGATAACTAATGTGTCAAAAACAGTTTCACAGAGAATCTTACTTGGTTATTTCCATCAAGATCCTTTTTGACACTGTTCTCTATCACTGCAGTACTTAACTTGGTCATCCTTGACTCCATATTCCTTTTCTCTAGAATTGCAGCCTGTTATCATATTGTACAGTCAGTAGACCAGTCAATTGATAGCATAAAGATAAAATAAAACTCATTTTATGGAGTCAAGATCTTTACCTGTAGTGCCTTATCTTTTTCATTGCACAACGATCTAAGCCTATCTCGGTCACTTGTAACTGCACCCAGATTTTGCTTACTAGCTTTTAAGGAGTCTTTCAAGCCATCCAATTCCTCTTGCATTTTCTCTTCTTGGTTTTGTTTCTCACGTAGTTCTTCAAGCAGCTAATCAAGACAATTTAAAATTGTAACTATTTACTGAAAAGCATGTATTTGACAGACATCCTATATAACATTAAATATATTTTGTTTTCCATTTACATTGACAACCTTAGGTAGGCACAAACCTGTTCATTTTATTTTACCTTACAACAGCTACTACAAATCTTATCTTTTAGTGGCCAAATGTAAGAAAACAAGCATTTACTATGCAACAAGCCAAGAAAACGTCCTCTATGCTTAATAAATTTGGTATTAGTTGTACGACTTTGCATTATATTACTATCATAAACAAGAAGTTTAGACTTACTTGATCAGCATTCTTTTGAGATTCTTCGATAAGCTTGGATAAATCTTGAACACGCTTCTCATATAATTCCAAATTAGGAGGCTTAAAATTATTAGAATTAGAAATATCTCCATTCATCGAACCACTGCCAGCGGCGGTGGCAGCAGATCGTGCTTTCGAATAGCGACGCAGCATTACATCATTTATATGCGTCTGAAGAGCTACACAAATTTCTTCTCCCTACAACAAAACGATTAAATACCAGTGAGGTGAAATCTTTCCAAAGTAATAATGACTTGCTGATTACCAAAAAAAAATGACTTGCTTGTGCAACTTCAATTAAGGTATTATACCTGCTTGGTTTCAAACTGGAATATGTGGAGAACACCTGCAACTCTCATTTTAAAAAAGACTGCAGTATTGCTGCTTCCAAATTGCATTATGTCTCTCAACTCAGCTGAATGCAAATACTCCTTAGGAACTGGACGAAAGAAATGAATCTATAGCCAATTGATAAAAAAAAAGACACAATTATTCATTTTTCCATATTTAAAAATTTAAATTACAATGCTTATTTTAACTAGTTTTCATTAGTTTAATCTTACCCCTCTTTTATTAATTCCCAAAATTATTCGACCAGGAAGGAGTCCAATAGGATCATCAATCTTCCGAACATTGAAGAAAACAGAATTCCCATATGGAAGTGCTCTCAATATACGTAGAAATTGTTGTCGTGCATCATCTTTTGTCAGATGCTCCTATTAAAAGAGAAGACAATCTTATACAAGGAGAGCATAAGGCAAGTTACATGAATGGCGAGCAAATATCCATGTTCGTATTTAAGAAAAACACAAAAGTGAAAACTGACTTAAGTTACATGAATGGCTTTAATATAATTAACAATAACAATGCAAATTACAAAACAAAATTTCTCAGAGTGATCATTGATAGAAGGTCAACGTAATAAATAGATGTTCCTTCTCATACCAAAGAATGATAACGAGAAAGAATGTCAAACTCCCATTCTCGCTTTACTCGTGTCGTTGAAATTTGTCTAGGCAGGAAACGCTCAAGAAGTGAATTCCAGTCACTGAGAAATACAGAATCTCAGTCAGTGCCACACAGGTATACAAGAAAATAGAAATTAACAAGTTCACTTACTAGGAGAATATTTAAATGGTTCTAAACGTTATTACAACATAGTTAATACCAAATGAACATTGACAATCGCTTACGTGCATGATTCCGGTGTGCTAACAAATCCAATCTCAGCCAGGATTTGTAATGCAGAAAGCTGCGCAGCATCATCCCTTCCAATTGGATAATTACCCAAAATATAATCATGCTGTAACTGTAGCAACACATCAAACATCAATAAATCTATAACTAACTTGAAGGTAAGTAAAGCTTCATACATAAAATAGATATGCTTGTAATCATATGTAATGTTTCATAATGAGAAGGCCTACTTGAACATAGGACAATTGCACAAACATAGGATCTGTCACCGCTTCATCTGACTCACGAAATAACTTTTTCTTGAATATCAGTTTACAGTGCAATATCTCTCCCTTACTTCGATCTTTTGCTGCTTTAAATTCCGCAAGGAGATCTCCAATATATTTGCTATCATCTAATCCAATGTACTCTTCTGAGTAATTAAAAAGAACTATCAGATTATTAACCTTAGTTTGATTATATTATAACACAAGAATCAAGGAGAAGGGAAAAAGACATGCCATTCCCAAGATCAGGTGATTTGGAGCCTGTAACAACTTTACGACATTCAAATAGACTAAAGCTAGTGTATGTTGAAAGTTTAATGAGCCCTGCAAGTTCCTGAAGTAAATGTGTTGAGTTAAGGAATAAAAGGATATAAGATTTAGAGTAAACATAACTTTTTGAGGGTATGGATAACTTCAAGTAAAAGCAAACAAACTAATACAATATAGCATTAGCATCAATTTAAGTGATTAAACAAATGTTTAAGAACAGAATGCTGCAATTTAGCAGCTACTAGATATGTGATGCAATCAAAAGAACACAATAAGTAAAAGAAACAAAAATACAAATAAGCAAGGTGATGGAAAAAAGCAGAGCATTCATTAAGTCATTTAAGTCTTTTTTCAATTTCAAATCCTAGAATTTTCAATCTTCCATATTATTTCCTATATGTAAGGACGTTAGTAAAAAATTCTTGCAAATGTAAATAGAAACACATATGAGTTAATGTCAGATTTTAATATGTAGAATTAAAGTGACTGAAACCCTTAAATTAATAATCTCTTGGCAACCATTCGGGGTGGCTTTTGGTTATTAGTTTTGAAATTTTAAAAAATTGTTGCTAAAATTTTCATAATTATAATAAAAACTACTTTAGACTTAAATAACAACAATAATATAATATAATAATAATTAATAGTAATAGTAATAATAAATTTACAATAATAAATCTTCTACAATGGAGGTGGTGGCGGTGGCATTGATGGTGGTGGTTGTGACTGTGACAATGGCGATGATGGTGACAAAAGCAATGGTAATAATGGCAATGGACGTAACAATGGTGGTGATGGTGGTGGTGGTAGGGATGCTATAGTGGCAACAATGATGGTCGTGGTGGTGAAAAGTGTGATGATGGTCATGACGGTGGTGACACAAGTTGTGATGGCAGCAGTGATGATGATGGCGGGTGGTGACAGTGGCAACAACGATGGAGGTAGTGGTGGTAGTCGTCATGATAGGGGTGACGGTAGTTTGTAACATGAGGGTGATGATGGTGGTGATGGCAAGGGTGGTGGTGGAAAGGGTGGTGACACTGTGGAGGTGGTAGTGGTGGTGAACATGGTAGTGGTCATGGCGGTGGTGGTAGCAATGACGATGGTGGTTGTGGTGGTGGTGTTTGTGACAATTGTGGCAGCGGTGGTGGTGGTGGCAATGGTGATGGAATGGAGGGGCGATGGTGGTGGGATGGTGCTGGCAGCAACGGTAGCGATGATGGAGGTGGGCATCATCGTGACAGTGGTGACTATAGTTTTGATAGCAACAGTGATGTTGGTGATGGTAGTGGTGGCGGTGGGAAGGGGGGATGGTGACACGATGTAGGTAGTGGTGATCATGACGACGGTAGCGGTGGTGGTTGTGACAATGGTGATGACAGGGAGGTGGTGACAGCCGCAATGGTGGGGGCACTGGCTACGGAAGAGGCGATGGTGGCAGTGGCAATGGAGCGGGTGGGGTGGCAATGACAATGACGATGGTAGTGGTGGTGGCGACAACGGTGACACTGGCAGCACGGTGAAGATGGTGGTGGGGGCGGCGGCGGCGACAACGGTAGTAGTGTGGTGGTAGAGGACAATAATGGTTAGTGGTTTATAAAACTGAAAACAAAAATAAAGAAACCATTTTTTATTGTTTTTAAAAATAACTAAATTGTTTTGAATTACTCATTTTAGTACCGTTTTTGGCTAACATGCTTTGTCTTTAACTTAGCTTTTAAAAATCAAAAACCAGAAACTCACAACCATCCGGAATGGGCCTTTAGCTATTCACATTTCTCTCTCTAGAATGTCTTCCATGATAATTTATATGTTTACATCAAATAGATATGCTTGCAAATGTGAAGAGAAAGCCTGAAATTAATAGTCCCTTATTTATTCAAATATCTCCTTGAATATCTTCCATGGAAGTTCTTTATATTTACATCAGTTAGAGATGCATGCAAATTTTTATATTTACATTTGGATAGCAATTGTTATATTTACATCAGTTAAAGATGCATGAGAATGCAAAGAGAAGTATATAAGAGTTTCAAGAACCTCAACAGCATCGGCAACTGTGGTTGACATATCATATGCAATTTCTTCAAATGTTTCATCAAGAAAGAACACTATAGTTGTAAGCTTTCTCCCAGTCAACATAGCTTCAATCTCTTCACGGGCAGGTATAATATGTCTAGGACCAGCCTTAACAGAACGCTTCAAAGCATTTAATGTATTTAATGCAAGGGCTTGGATCTCAGGATCAGTAGCCACGCCATTTGCTACATCATGAATATATTCTGATAGATAACCCCCAATGTCTTTACTAGGAGACATTGAGGATGCACATAAATACATGAGCTCCCATGCTTTAATCAAGCATTGCCTATTATTGATTCAAGTTGGATATTAATTGTTAGTACAAAAAACACTGTAGATATAGCAATGACTAAAGGCCAAGAAAAAATGAAACAAGACATGCAATACTAAATCTAAAAGTTGCTTACCTCTCAGGATTGTTTCTTGTTTGCTTTGATATCTGAACAAAAAGCTCATCCCGGAGTTCTGAACGCTTCAAACTTTGCTTGTATAGTTTCCCTACAAGCTCAACTCGTTCATCTAAGCTTATTGGAGTTACACGATCAGATGGTTCAATTCCCATATATTTCAAAATTATTTGGAATAATTTTGTTGCCCGACTTACTAAATCACCATTCATCTTGAGCAACGATGTTGGAATCGGATCCTACAAAAACTAGTGTGTCAGCTTTCACACCACACAAAATTTGAAAAACCTGACACTTGGTTTCATTACCTTTTGAAAACTCAACATGTCCTCAAATGTAAATTTTTCTCGAACTTGGGGCCCTACAGACCTTTTAGAAAAAAATCCACGTTTCCCAGCTGATTGAATTTGTTTCTGCATTAATTTCAAAAACCCATCCACCTATAACAAACAACAAAAAACAGAAACTTGGTGATATCAAATAATCACGCACATAAAGCAAGAAACTGAAAACCATAATTAGTTCAGGTCATTGAGACACAGCTAACAGGGAAGCAATGATATTAAAAGAAATTACATTTACATTTATGATTAGATCAAGCTACAAATTGTCACCTGGAATCTGTCAATCAAAGGAACGGCTCCTGCAAGTTCGGCAGGAACAGCCATTGAAAGAGTTGATGGTGTGCTGCAACAAACAGATCAAAGACCAAGTTACGAAACATGGATAACATTTACATGGACAAACAGCATATTTGTTCATGCTTGTCATAAAACTAGCCATTCAATTCAAGGGAGAAAAACATGAAACCATGTTGCATAGAGCCAGATTGGTGATTATTGTCAATAAGAACAAAATTCAACTGTATTATTAGAGTATATACAATGAAAATGGATAAAGGTTTGCCTAGTGATGCAACTTTCAGAGTTTATATACGGTTTCCAGCAATGTGAGGGAGTTATAACATATAAGCTTTAAGTGTTATTTGAATGTGGTAGAGCTACTTAAATATAGGAAATAAAATTTATAAATTTACCAGTAGAATTGTGGTGATTCAAACTATAATTATTAATTTGTTAAATCAAATCAACATGAAACATAGTTTACAATCTATCAGAGAAGATAGATAGAGATTCTGACACCCGATAATTCCAAATGTACATATACTAGATAGATTTTAGCTTAATATAAAATAACAAAATGAAGATCGTCATTTTAAAAATTCAAAATTGCTGCAATATCCCAAGAAGAGATGACACTCACGGTGTAGTAAAATTGGAGCTATCACTATCATAGTCATCAGCATTGCTAAGAGCGGCACCATTGTGTAAAGGGGTTTCATCATTGCCATTGCTGGAGCCAAAAGAATATCTGCTTGCCCTACCATTTTGAGCCATAGATTGGGGCATATCAGAGGTCATTTTGCTTTCAGATTATCATCAACCAATCCAACTCAAGTCAACAACTTTGCCCTTCAAATTCTTCCACTGCAAAACAAAAATCCAAAAATAAGTCAAAGAACCACAATTTAAAAAAAATTATAACGAAGAATAGTCCAAGGTGGAAAAGAAAGAGAAGTGTGATTGTTATTGAAAACTGAAAAATCCTACTCAAACATTTATTAAAAGAAAACTTCGCAGTCATGAATCAAGCTTGGGAATTGCAAGAGAACAAGAAAATAAGGATAGGAATTTATAGAATAATGGCTAGTAAAGAAAAAAGAACCAACTTGTCAAATTTATCAAACACGCAAGAAAACACAGACCCAGAAATGAAAATGCTTGAACATCAAAAAAGGAAGCACAAGATCCGCAGCAAAAGTCAGAATGTGAGAAGAACCAGACACCCATTTGCAGGAAAATTAGTTATAGTTGTGCATTGACCACAGGAAGAGAGAGGGAGCTGAAGCATTAAAAAAGAGTGTAAACAGAAATAAAAATCCAACCTTTGAAACAGCAATGAAGTGGGTGGCAATAATGTTGGTGTCCGAATAAGGTTGTAAGAAGATGAGAGGTTGTGCGTTGCAATAATGAATACAAGAGAGAGAGAGAGAGAGAGAGAGAGAGAGAGAGAGAGAGAGAGAGAGAGAGAGAGAGAGAGAGATCTGAGAGAGAGGGTGAAGAAATGGTCACTGACAGGTCCAAATTGGTTTTGGTTTATACATGAGTGTGAGAGGAAGCAAAGTGAGTGAGTTTGGGTGAAGTGAGTCACGAGTGCACTATAAATGCCAAGGCTTTGGAAAAATCACAGATCAGAAACACTTTTTATTTTTCCTTTATCGCTAAGAATGAATTGAGAAGGTAAGGCCTATTATGGATCTTCTTCTTTTTTAAATGTATTAATTAACAGTCGTGTTTGTTGGAAACCAGTAAGGCCAAACGGTAATACGGCCAAATGAAAACCTTGAACTCTCTTTCTCTTCCATTCTCTTTCTTAATCACTTTTTCTTTTGACCAAATAAAATTCAAAAATATATATAATTTAACAAAAATTAGAGTATTTTCTATTTTCTAAAAGTATTTGACTGTTTTGGTAAAGATATAAGAATGGAATATATAACCAACACTACACATATTATATTTGTTAAATTAATATATATGGTAGTATATACGCAACCTAAATAGTTTAAATATTATGTTTATTAGATTTATTCAATAGTTTAAATATGTATCATTTATAATGATAAAATTCATTATTATAAATTTATTACGAAATTTAGTATTTAAAATAAATAATAGAAATTTAATTGTATAAAAAATAATTAATAAAACCTATTTAAAAACATAAAAATCAGATACATAGTAATATAATTTATATATAAATAGAAAAACACATACATATTAACGAAGAACATTAAGGGTGGTAAAGATGATTAAACTACTAGAAAAGCTACGTTGAAAGAGAAGGTGTTTGGAGTGAGGAGTGATGGGCCTCGTGAGATTGTCAATTTGGTGGAGAAAGGGCTGTTGAAACTTGATTTGAAGAACAAGAGTCGTTTATTACCTATGTTTGTAGTTGATGAAGTGGATTATCAAAAATTGTGTCAACCATGGATGGAGTATCTCATTATGAAGGTTTTGGGCAAATCCATAGATTTCTTGGCTCTCTAAGACAGGCTTAAGAGTTTATGGAGACCTGTGGGGGGCATAGAAGTGATTAATATTGGCTATGGCTCAAGAGTTTATAGAGACACTACTTCTCTGACCTAGTGGTGTTTGGGACCTCTCTATATCTTATCCATGGATAGAGCTCTAAATTTAATTGCGTGGAATACGCGTGAAGGGGTGAGCCTAAGAGGACAAAGTGCGTGTACAGGACTTAGTGAGGGATTTCAAACCTTCCCCATTTGTGGTCTTTGAGACACATTGTTTAGTTAATACTATCCAAAAATTCTAAAACAAGGCTATATAATGGTGGGAAAAATGGAGGCAATGGGTCATTAATGAGGGATTTGGGTCCTTACACCTCAACAATGAGACTTTAATGTTAATCTCTTTGAGTCTTATCCATAGGTTGTTACTATGTGTTTGAAGTTTGGAAGGAGAGTATGGTTTTGCATAGTACTTTATGCAAGACCAATACCAACTACAAGGGACCTATTATGGAATTACCTGCGTGATTTAAGAAACTGGATCCATTCATTTATTGAAGATTTTAATGAAGTTTACTCATTTATGAGGGTTAAAGAGGGAGAGTTTTGATCGTCTTATGTTTTAAGATTCATAGAGGTTATTGATGACTATAACTTCCTTGACATGGTGGGCTTCACGAGATCATCGTTCACATGGTTTTGTAAGTAGAACGAGAGAAAATGCTGTCAAAAAGGTTGGATAAAGTTGTTGGAAACATTGAGTGGCGCATGCTTTTCCAAAGGCATATGTAGAGCACATCTCGCTTGTGCACTCAGACCATTATCCTTTGCTTGTGAGGTATAGGTTGGATGACCAAGCAAGAACCTGTAGACCATTTCTTTTCCTTGCTTCTTGGGTGATGCATCTTGAGTTTGAATAGGTTGTTAAGAATACTTGGGAGAGTAAGAAGGCTGTGATAGAGATGTTAAAATCGAAGAAAAAATGGCTAGAGTTTTCAATAAAGAGGTCTTCAACAATATCGTGAGTGGTAATAGGAAGGTGGAGAAAAGATTAAGAGGAGTCCAAATGGAACTTGATTGAAAGGAGTCTAAATGTTTAATCTGTTTAGAAGCAAATTTACAAAAGGAGTATGATGTTATCTTAGTGCAAGAGGAGTTTCTCTGGTTTCAGAAATCTAGAGAGAATTAAGTGTAGTTTAGGGTTCATAACACAAAGTTTTTTCACAACCAAGTCGTTGTCCATAAGAAGAGAAATAAGACTCATAAGTTATTCAGGGAGGATGGAACCTGGAGCACTGACCCTCTCATGCTTCAGAGAATGTTAGCCAAGGCCTCGATACTCAAGAGGGGGGTGAATTGAGTATTTCAAATTTTCGCGCGGAATCCCTTTCAAAACGGTTAGTAGTACACAAATGATGTAATATAAAAGATGTAATAATTATAAAGCACATATCATACTAAAATATTTTGAGTTGAAGAGATAATATTCAAGAATTAATTTTGATAAACAAGGCAAGTTATTAGTTTCAGCAATTCTTGAAATACTTGGCATGCAATAATTAATTCCAATATAAATTTAACTTAACCAATTTCTAACAAATTAATTAAGCATAATTAATTTACCAAGTTATTAATAATAATATTCTACTCACTTATACAATAGTTAAATCCAATAATATTTAAGTCAATTACTTCAAGGATTTAATTTAAGCAATTTTAACATACCAATTTGTTATAAATATTTTAGCATGCAATTTAAATTCACAATAATAAAGGAGTTTAAGGAAAGAGAGAATTTGCAAACCAATGTAACGAGTTCCACCACCCCGGTGTACGTCTCGCCTTCAAGCAACCCACTTGAAGGATTTCCACTATTGAGAATTTGAGATTACAAGCTTTGAGCAATTGTCTCCTAGTGTCCCACACTCAAGAACCTAATCCTCACAAGTAATGGGCAACCCACCCAATCTCACAATCTCTCAATAACTCAAAGGTTAAACCCCAACCTTTGTGACCACTCAACCTAGAGTGAATACCTTGGTGTTTTTGGTGTTTGGTTTACAAGAATTTTTCTCTCTCACTAGAGTAGATATACAACTTTAAGCTCTCACAAAATAATAACTCTCAAAGAGAGGATATACAAATTTAGCTTACTCAAAAATATTTTCTCTATAACTCTCAAATAACTCTTAAAAGAGATTATGCAAATTATGAAACAAAAGAAAGAATATTGCCAAGGAAGAAGAGGAAAGCAGAGAAATGAGTTCTGCTTGAATGGTACGTTTTGATCCTTCTTCTCAGCTTCCTATTTATAGCCTTCAATGAGCATGGCGTTGGCAATTGAATATTGTTTCCTAAGCATGGTACCATTGCATAATGAATTACAAGTTGCATTGTGGAGCATGGCTTTGTAATTTAAAACTCCTTCGATGACATGGAGCAGCATGGTTCTTCGATTAAGAAATTGGTAGTGCGATGCAAGGTGTTTCCACTTCGAAGCTTTGAGAATTTCAAATTTGAAATTCAAATTTGAACTGAATGAATAGATTCATTTTCCAAATGAATAGATTCATTTTCCAAATGAATAGATTCATTTTCCAAATGAATAGATTCATTTAGTGTATTTGCGCATCAGAATTAAAATGAATAGATTTGAAATACAAATGAATAGATTCACTGGGCAAAAATACACACTGACAGTCCTGTGAATCGATTCATCATAAGCATGAATCGATTCATGCATTTGAAATCCCAATTTTCAGCCCCTGATAACGCATGAATCGATTCTTCTATAGCATGAATCAATTCATGCGTTTTGAAATGTATTCCTGGGCCTTTGAAACCGTGTGAATCGATTCATTTCACTAAGCCTTGCATAATGAATCGATTTATGCACCTGTTGCATGAATTTTATGCTTTGTTTTATCCCTTTTTGATATGTGATCAATCATGGTTCGATTCCTTTGGTTCTTTGGCACTTTGTTGATTATATTTCACCTGTTTTAAACCTTTATAACTGCCTTGACTCATTTCTTTGGAGTTCATCAATTTTCCATTCATCAATTATAATTAATTGCTTGACAACATCTTCATTTGTTGTGTCATTATCAAAAACTACATCAACATATAAATACAGAGAAGACCATGAAGTTCTTCACTAACCTTTACTCTATTGACATATAGGTTAGCAGGAATCATATAATGAAGAATCCAACACCAACGATTAGATTGGAAGAAAAGGAAATGCTTTACAACTAGTATTTATGGATGAGGTGAAAAAGGGCAGTCATGGCCATGCATTCCTTTAAAGCACTAGGACCTGATAGCTTTCATAGTTTTTCTACAAACAATACTGGAACATTTTAGCAAATGATATGGTACATGTAGTTCAAAAGGCTTTCCAGGATGGTAGGCGAACAATGCTTTATTGGAAACCCTCATAGTTTTAGTTCCCAAAGTTGAAAATCTAGTATGGTTAAAAGGCTTGAGCCTTATAAGCTTATGCAACATTGCTTATAAGATTATCACTAAAATTCTAGTCAATTGATTTTGACCGCTATTGGAGAAATTAGTAGGGCCTTTATAACAGAGCTTCATTCCTGGGAAAGGAGCTAAGGACAATATTATTCTTGCTTAAGAAATTATGCACACTATCCATAGATACAAAGGTAAAGGTGGACTTGTGGCTCTTAAGATAGATTTGGAAAAAGAGTATGACCGAGTAAGTTAGGATTTTCTCCAAGCCACATTATATGATTTTGAGTTTCCATCATGGTAACCATTTGCGTAAAACCTCAATTATGAAATCCCACTTGACACCTCGGAATGTACCGTTCGTTCTTATAGAGAGAGAAATGCGCTTTCACATTTTCTTAAGCTGAAATAGCTGAGAAGAGCAAAGGTTCCTGGTACTCCGGGGAACAGATATCCAGTGGAGACGATGGGGTGGGCGATGTGCACAAAGTAAACTAATGCCTAAGCACACTACTCTAATAAGCTAATTAATATCAAAGTCCAATATCCCTAAGTCCAAGAAGTCCAAATACATGGACTAAGAAATATTAATTAAAAAATTATATTTTTGTTTTTCACATGCTCCCAAAATACAAGGAGAAAATCAAATACTAAAGACACACAAGTATTTGATATTTATTACAAAAATTTGTTCTCTAAATACAAGTCTTCAAAGTCCACCAAGCTAACAAGGAAAACTTTGAACATAAAAGTGGTTAGTGTAATACCCTCAATTAACTAGGACAAATTTCCACACCAGAATGTCCCAATTAACTAAGATGTTACTAAATATTTTGAAAATTTTAAGGAGATTTTTTTTGTATGGTTATTATCATAAGAAGAGATTAAATAAACGAAACAGTAACATGGTCTGATCCTTCAAGTGGGTTACATATTTAAAAGAATGGGGCGCACAGGCTCCCATTATATATATATAGATAATCATTCAAAAGAAATAAAGTCTAGACGTTGTCTCCTACATTTCTATTGAAGTTATAGATGTAGATCCAAGCCCTCCGTGTTTGTACGGAGACATCCACTACTGAAGATATTCATGATCTTATCCACGTTCTCCTTGACCTTCGACTGGCAAAACATATAGGGAAACATATAAATAATTCTAGAGGGGTGACTGAACACTCTCAACCCATAGATTCTCATGCAAGGGAAAGTTATCATAATCTTACATACTGAATAATATTAAGAAGACATTACAATCACAGGCACAAACACAGTTCGTAAGGGTTAGTCATTCGTGTGATATGATATGCATGTGTTAGGTATCTTATAGATTATCTTTGATTAAGTTTCATGATGTGAATGAGGCCCAACGTTTCATCATCACAATCACATCTCTATAGTACATTTACTGGGAGGAATACACATATACGCTAGAGCGATCAGAGCTCGCCAAGTTCCCGCAACTAGTAAGGACACGCATATCCCGAAACAATATGGAACATCACATTTCCATTGTGATAACTTTCGAGCGAAACTAGCACTACACGGCCCTAGAGACACCCATTCTAGTCAAAGTACACAGGTTTACTATGGACTGTCTTGCCTTATGTGCGACTCTGAGCCATTAGATGCCCGACCTAGTTATACTCCCAAGATTTTCCTATGCAATCAGTACGCTCATGTCCGCTAGTGTACCCACCATTGTTGCTCTAGAACTTTAATGGTGCACCTTGGTGGAGCTTTAATGGTGGTGGCGGCCCTTAGGGGAGGTGGCGCGTGGAGGAGAATCAGAGAAGGAGAGGAAGAAGATGGTGGTGTTGTGTGGTGGAGAAAGGCTGAACGTGGTGGTGAAGGGTGAAGGAAGGAGAGAAAAAAATTAAAGTGGTGGTAGTGGTTTTTCTTATGAGGCCGAGAGAGAGAGATTGGAGAGGAAAAGTGATTTTTGGGAAATAAATTGTGAGGGGTCTGATGGGGTTTTTATAGGCATGGAGGAGAGAAGTTGGGTGGTGGTGAGGGGATAAGGGTGACCAAAAAAGCAATTTTGGGTACCGAAAATTGGATACCCGATAAGCGACAAGTTACCTTAATCGTAACTCATTTTAAATAAATTCTTAGTTTATTCTAGTATGAGAATTAGGAGAGATGCTTAACATGAAAGTTATAGAAGTCTATTTTCTCTTTGAAACGGTATATGGCATGTGAACCAAGGAAAAACGCTCAAGGGGCTCTCAAATTCTCTTGGACCAAAAACATATATTCACTGGGACTTATCCTTGGAGAATTAGGCTTCAAGCTCTTCATGAAAGTTGTAGGGTTTTTCAATACGGGATCATAGAGAAAAAGAACGAAGTAATTCCAGCTTTGTATAAGTGAGTTACACACGATTTACGAAAAAAAGAATGAAGCAAATATGATTTTTCTTGTAAACTAGTGTAATTTAACAGGGTAACAAATGGGTTTTTCAGGGTAAAAGCTCTTAGTTCTCAAATTAGGAAATGATTTGTTCAAAATTAGTTCTCGAATTCTTTAGGAATGTTGTAGGGAATTTTATAATGAGCAAACCAAGACAAGAATGGCTTGATTCCAAGGTCCTGGGTGAAAGTTAGGCTTAAAACACTAACAAAAGTTCGAATTAAAAATAGGCGTACAAACTAACAAAGCGTTTTCTTGAAATTCAGGATCGATAGGGTCTGAACTGGAGTTGGATGTCTTCTAAAGAATAGACGCTCGGGTTGATTGTATGGATAACTTTGGGTGTATCCTCGAGGTGTGAGTTCGAGGTTCGAGGTGAACGAGTTCTTTTTTATTGTTGACACTTAGCGTGTCATTATTCATTCTTTTCTTAATAATTCTTAATTTACGGATTTTATTAATTCTTTTAGGATTTTACAGTTGTTTCAGGACCATCCAAGGCTTTATATCTTTATTTTTAGGAACTTAATATTATTATACAAATTTATCTATTATTATAAATTATCTTTATTTATTATATCTATTATTATTTATTATTATTATTATTATATTTTTTATTTTCCAAATATTTTTATTTCTATTTATTTATTAATATTATTGAATTTCTTACTAATTTATTTATCATTATTATAACTATCATTATAAGTAATATTATTACTAACTTATTATGGGTCTCATATAGCTTTTCTATTCACTCTTCTCATTCTAACATTCTTTCATTATTCTCATCATCACTCATAAGGTCTTTTAGTCTGTTTCTCATTACTAATACTCTCAACCATATCACTTCTTCCCACTATAGTTCTTATAAAATTGGATCCTTATTTTAATTTGAACTTATCTCTCGTCATAGTTTGTTAGCACAGACACTCACAGAACAGGTTAAAGCCTTATATTTTACATAGATAACACAACCAATATATCCCCAAGTGATCCTTAGGGTCTAAGATGTTTCCTTAAAAATTTGGGATGTTACACTCTACCCACCTTTTAGGAATTTCGTCCCCGAAATTCTTCGTGCTTACCTCTGGCATGGAGATGTCTATGACCACTAGTACTTGCCTTGCTATCCTATTATGGGTTTCAAGATACTAAATCTTTAAGGGTTTAAGGATCAAGCAATAGGTCCAGGTATCATTTATCAAGGAAATTCGGTACTAGGTTTATCAATAATAGGTTTTAATCTAATCAAAGAACAGGGTTTGATGCATTCTCATCGATGTGATGGAATTTATGGCAAGTGCGCCAGTCGTTAAAATTGAGTATATTTGATCGTCCCACAGGGATTGAGGCAATTACCATAATCAAGGACTAGTACCAGCTAAACCGAACCAGTTTAAGAAAGAATTCATAGTGTTTTTGCTTTTGTTGAAATTGATATTTTTATATTTTACAATAACATACACAGAAGGTTGTAACACAAAGAATGAAGACAGGTTAGGATCACTTCAGCATTCAATTTCATCCTAAATCATGCAATTGAGGTTTAATTCCAGTAGCAACACATGTGATAGGTTTCACAGGTGATTAACCCCTAATCCCTTAGGTGATTAACACTAATTCCTTGCATTTAAACCCTAATTCCTTAGGTATTCAACTACAGAGGAACCAATTATGAAATGAAGAGTTGAACCCTAGTTATTCACCTAGAATGTAGACCTGAATTAACTAAGTGACAAAGAGTTACCTGAGTCCTAAGCCATGATTTCTCTCTGGAGTAGAACTTGAGATTACTCTGGATTCTTCAATCCAGCAATGAATTTCAACTTCCTTGCTTGTTCTTCACATGCATTCAACTAAAATCTAACTCAAAGTAGAGTTAAGAATTCATTGAAGCTTCATCAACCCCAACCCTAATGGGTTTAGCAACCCATGGGAAGTGTAGAAGTGTTTGCAGAAGTGTTAGCCAAAGAGAAAATGGAGAGAATTTGGAAAAATAAAAGTGTAGAGAGAGAATGAAATCTAAGAAATAAATCTGATTAATAATCTCTGTGTGTCAATTACAAAGTGCTAAACATATATATAACCTTGGGTTTTAACTAACTAACTAACTAACTCTAAAATAATTATAAACTTGCCCTAAAAGGGCTTACGAGCAATGATGATAACTTAACATAACTAACATAAAATAGAGTTTTGAATGCTTCAGTTTCTCCCTCGCAACCACGCGTAGCCACAATGGAAACTAGCGTCAGCACGCTGGCTTTCTATCTGGAGATTATAACTTGATTTTTGACTGCGCGTGAGTACGTTAGAAACCAACGTCAGTACGCTAGTTTTTTGCTTGGAAGTGTCTCCTAAATTATCACTTGCGCGTAGGTACGTTCCAGGGCCAGCGTTGGCACGTTGGTCTTCCGTTGAATACAACTGATTAGTGGACCTGTGCGTGAGCAGTTGAAATCCTAACGTTGGCATGCTTAGCTACTGTGTTAAGTAATTCTTTTAATCTTTGTCCGCGTGTAAGAGCGTTCACGGTCAGCGTAGACATGCTGACCTTCTGCCTTGGACCCTGTCATGGAGTTCTTCAGCGTAACCTTGAGCGTACATGCGTTGGATTCTTTGAATCCTTTCTAAGGCCTACATAAGTACGCTCATTGTTAGCGTAGACATGCTGATTTCCTATTTTAATCCTGGATTCTCCTGTGTTTCAGTGTTGGCATGCTCAGTAGGCAACATGGGCACGCTGACTTTTCGGAATCCTGTAAAACCAAAATACAATCAGTACAGGCACGCTCAGGGCCACTGTTAGCACGCTCAGGTCAAGATATTCTATTTATTTATGCTTAATTAGGCATATAATTGCTAAAATAATAAACAACTATTTAATAAATTATTCAATTGATAATTATCTTTTAAATACTCATTGAATTGCTAATTATATCTCATATTTCTCATAAAACAAGGTTAAATAATGCTAAATACATAAGTATTTTCAAGACTTATCAGGATTCAGAAAAAGAGTAGAAGTAAGAATGATTCTTTAGAGTCAAAGTCTATAAAATTCAAAGGGTTTCAAAGGAATGTATTCGAAACAATGGGTTTCCAATAGGATTGAGCATATACTAGAATGAAAAGAGTAATTAGTTGAACTGAGTTCATTGGGATTGGGAGAAAATACTTACTAGGTAGAGGTACAGGGTGTATTTTGCTAATCATGTTGGTCTTCATACGGTTCTTGAATCGACCATGTTTTGATACCACCTCTGTGACGCCTTTGGTCAGCTAAAATAAATCCTCATCTGATTTACCTTAGTTGACTAAGAGTATCACTATGACAGCCTTGGTTATCTGAAATTGTAACACCCACGATTAATTAGAACAATCTCTTCCACAAGATCATTCTACTTAACTAAGAGGTTACGAATCTTAGGAAAATGTGAAAGTTTTGTTTTTTTTTGTACAAGAGAATTTGGTGGAATAGATACCTTATATATGATTTAGTCATATACAATCTATGGTCGTATTCAATACACTGTACATACTAAAAATCAGGAGCACACAGGCTCCTATACAACAGGAAATAAAATCATTTATCCTCTCAGTTTAGAGAGAGAGTTTAGCTGATCCTCGATGCAAAGTCTGCGCTGATCTCTACAATGTCGAGTATGTGGTCTAATTAGAGGTCTGTAAAAATAAACTATAAGGGTGGGCTCTCTCTTCCAAATAATCGAAAGGTTGTCATTTCTGACGTCCTCCCACAACATCTAGATACTTACGTATATACTTTTCCTATATTCTCGGGAACTTATTTCCTCTAAGTCATCTTACATCAATTAATCCTACCTAACGCTTCTCCCTCCCTATCTCTTATTCCCTTTCTTAGCCTAGTATTTTTCAGGATAACCTACATAGTGAATATCAATCACAATCATAGTTTATCAATGTCATGTAATAAAATGCATGGGTTCCATTACTTCAATAAATCTTTCCATTATTTAGTATAAATGCATGTGGACCTATTTCCATCTCATCAGTCATACTCATCATTACTATGCTCAGAATTCATCATATCCAGGTTGTCGCTAAACACAACGTTTCTGGACTAAAGCGATCAGAGCGTACCAAGTCCTTTACATAACATCACTAGGTACCAAGGACTCACAGGTCCTACACAAGAATGGATCCATCTCATTTCATCAATCACATCATAGTAGGACTTGTCTCTACACAATCCCAGCTACGCTCCGTCTTCAGTTGAAGTACATTAGGCTTACCACGAACCGTCTGACATTGGGCGTGAATCCAAGCCATTAGATGCCCGACCTAATTGTACTCCTAAGATCCTACTTGGGGATCAAACGTAAATGTTCTGCAGCTTACCCTGGTGTATGCTCTAGTTTTTCAAAAGAATTATCTTATGCAAATGATGCATGTTTCACTCATGTTTTTCCTTTCTTACTCTTTGTTCTCATCACCGGTAGAGTCTTTTCAATGGTCCATTTTCATCTTAACACCGGTTATTTCATTTTACTTTGTCCATTGGTAATAAAGGGTAATTTACTAAATTATTTGGGGTATTGGTATTTATTATAGGGTAAATTCTTTGGGGGTTTAAGTGTCTGGTTCATAGGAATATATCGATTTATATCTCTTTACCATCATTCGGTAATTAAGAATAAAAATGGCCAAGCGTTAATATTTCACTTTCACTGGGTACTTTCCATTATGTCATCACACTATCACCTCCATTCATATCACATCGCTTCTTATTGCATTGGGACTCTCTACTATGACTGATACCTCTTTTCATTGTCTCTTTATCTCTTTGTGAATTAGCCGTGCATCAACTAAAATGTTCATATACATCTTATCATGCCTATAATTCACCCAAACATGTATATCATAACCAATAATTAATTCACATGAGTTAAACAAACACACTAAATTTAATCAATATCACAACCAACAATTAATTCACATGAGTCAACCAACCACACTGAATTCGATCAATATCACAGCCAAAAATTAATTCATATGAGTCAAACCAAACACACTGAATTCAATCAAGTAATTCATTCATCGAGCATACATAAATTACTTTATCTAGTCGATTCCACGTCATATTCCAATGGCATTTATTTTTTTAAGACTAATCATTAGGTATTATTATCCTCCACGAATGTTACCTTCACCTTTTAAGGATATTCTTATGAATTTATTCTATATCTAACAACCGTGAGTACCTAGAGACACAAGTATACCCATCTATATAGTATAAATATGTTTATAAATTACAGGTGTAAGTATACTTTCTAATTATTTATATTTAATTATCATCACCTTCAATTAAGTTACCATCCCTATTAACTATATGTTGGCCCCTTTTCATACACTGATTTTATATAGACTTTATTGATGTATTTATTGTTACTATTTTTAAGCTTATTTAGCCCAACCTATTTATCTAGTACCTAGTTATTAATTATGTTTATAGACTACTCTCTTTTACTTCTAACTTTGTATGGTCTAGTTCCTATTTAAAGAACTAGTATGGATACCTAACTTCAACCACACTAGAACCTTGTCTCCTCAAGTTGTTTATTCCTAATTACCTTTACTTTTAGTTTATTACTATTCTAAGTGGTTAATTATTCATAATCTAAGTCCAATTCTCTTTTTACTCAAATAATGCCTAGTTATTAACAATCTACATCTTTAGCTGCTACTCTTAGATTATCTTCTTCATTTATTAACCAATTGTCCCCGTTACTCCTAATTTTTTTTGTAACCTTGTGTATATTATTTTTTATATAAATCCAATTTTCCTTTCTCTGCATTATTATCTAGTTACTACTTGAAGACCTATTCACTAACTAAATTATGTACCTAACTTAAAATGTACTAAGGGTTCGTTATTGATATCTTATCCGGCCCATCCATTCCTATTAGTTCCTTTTAGTCCTTTTATACTACGTTTTACTCCCAGGGCCTACTTAGTAGTTTATCACTATAGCCATTTGTTGAAATCTACTAAGTCCTTAAAATGTTTATGTAGATTCTTAATTCTTAACTTAATATTATCGTTATTACCCTTTGGACCCCTAGGGTCTATGTGTTTCCTTATCCTAAAATATTTATTCTCGAGTTGTCAGGTCCCACCTGTTTTTCAGGCACTATAGGTTATTTTTACATTTATTTAGAAAATGTAGTGGCTAAATTTTGGCTTAAGTAGTGTCTGGTTTGAAAAGCAAATAATGTATTTGGATTTTATAACCAGTAACTAAAATAGTAGTAATTTTAAATGGTGTTATTTTTAAGTCAAAGAAGTACTTGTCCATTACTTATAATAATATTAGTAATAATAGTAATAATAATAACCAGAGTGATGGTATTAATAATAATAATTATTATTATTACTATAAGGTGACACAGCCGTCCATTATATCTGATAGTATAAACAATATTTACATAAAAAGAAAGAGTACTGAATAAGGCAGTTGAGCCGATTATTATATCCAATAATATAAATGACAAATTAAATAAAGAAGAAGCTAAGAGCGGCGGCAAAGCCAACCATTAAGCTTAATAATATAAGTAGCAGAAAGTAATAAAGATAATATTAAGAGCAGCAACAGAGCTGACCATTATACTCAATACTATAGTTAACAAGAATGAAAGGAAATGTTAGGAGCGACGATAGAGCTGACCATTATGCTCAGTAGTTATAATAATGGTAGTAATAATAATAATAATATTAATAATAATAACATCCATAATAAACTTAATATCACTTTGTTTTCTTACTTGTTGTAAGCTCCCATTTAAATTCATAAACCTTATAATTTTATATAATCTTCTTAAGAAATCAAGAAAAGATAAGTCACAGTTGGTATGTATTGGCAAAATTTCCTCGAGATGCGTAGTTTTCTAAAATCGCTCCTAGAATTCCCATACAATGAATTTTAACTTTCTTTTAGTGGGGCTTACCGGAACAAATTACATAACATTGCTCAAAATTCATAACTTAAATTTACAACCAAATCGAATCACAGTCGAGCCCGTAAAAATTCTAAAATACTTAGTTTCTTCGTGACAACTCTGGTTCTGATAAAATTTACAACGAATGCATGAATACCGAGGCATACATTATAAAATGCATAATAACATAAAAATATAATAAAATTCACTAACGGCAACAGAAAATTGCATAACTTAAAATCTAATCGTCAAATCGCAATAAAACTTGAAGAGGTTACCCTTAGGCACTAGAGAAAATTATAGGGCAATTAAAAATGGAACAAAACGAAGCAAGACTCCCCTTACCTTATCTTTAGGTCATGGTTGTGGAGAGAGAGGAAGGATGGGCTTGCCGAAAATTCACCAAACGCCTTGAACCGTTCGGCGATCGTCATCGATCATTTTCATTCCTAAGGAAAAGCGACATGCAACCAAAATTGGAAGAGGAAGATCACGGTTTTGGCTTCCCAAAGTAGGGGGAAAACATCACAAAATGCATGCCAAAAATCTGATTTGATAAGGAAAAGGAAAAGGGAAATTACATCTAAGAATCAAGGCCAAAACCTCACCTTGATGGCTTGAGATACCTATAGCCCTTGGAGAGAGTGGAGCACGTGATGGGGCAGTAAGGGAGGGTTGTGATAGTGAAGAAATAAAGAGGATGATGGTGGGATTGTTGTGGAGATGGTTGTAGTGGTGGAAGGAGGTGGATAATAGTGGAGAAACAAAATTTTGAGGGGTGATGGTGGTGGCTTTTATGGTGAAACCAAGAGGAAGGTTAATAGGGGAAGGGTCACAGTTTGAAGGAGGGGCAAAGAGGGAGGATTGCGGTAGTTGGAGAATCAAAAATTGAAGAGGAGAGGTGAAGGGTGGTGTTGGGCCAAGAGAGAAGAAGTGATTGGAAAAATATGGTGGAAGAAAATTCATTGGCAATTTATAATTAAAATTTAGAGAGAGTGGTCAGCTTGTTGAAGAAGGAGAGAGTATGGAGCTGCCATCTAGGGGATGGTGTGACGTGTAGAGGTGGTGTGGTTAAAAATTGATGGCCGGAAAATTAACTCGTTGCACAATAATTTAAGATGTACAGGATTTTTAGGAACCAAAAACTAATGAGGTTAGAAATAAATAGTGATTAATTCGAGGAGTGGGAATCTTAGAAAATGGTCAAAATAAAGTTTATGGAGCTTCTTTTCCTCTTTGATTTGATATATCATACGTAAAACTCCAAGGTCGGTAGCTCGATATATGCCCAAACCAAGGTAAAGTGCTCTTGGAGCTCCCGAATCAGCTAGGGCTATAAAGATATTCGTAATTATTTTTCCTTTGAGAATCAGGTTTCATGCCCTTCATAAAACTTGTAGGATTTTTTGATACGGAATCATATAAAAAGGACAAAGAAATTCTAGTATCGTATGAGGGAGATATGTAATTTTTTCTAAAAACTTCTAGGGCTGTTGCGAGAAAGTACAGGGTTAGGGAAGATTTGCAAGATTGTACTGATCTAGAAGGATTCAACCTTCAATGTCTTCATGGAAAATATAGAGAATTTTTTTACAGAGATTTTGACACTAGGTTTGCATGAACCATGCATAGGATAAAATGCTCAAACATTGGAGTTTAGAGGTGAACATGCTTAATCCTTGATTTAGGGGGTGACAGAGTATGCTTTGAGGCTTGAGACCAAAAATAGAGATTGAATATCTCTTTGTAACGAAGAAACCAAGAACAGAATCACTCGATTACAGTGTTGTATGAGAAAGTTAGGCTCAAAACGCTAAAGGTGTTCAGGTCAGGTTCGAAGGTTCAATTAAATTAATCGTTTTATTGAAAAACGAGGTCAATAGGGCCCAAATTAAGATTCAGTCCCTTCAAGAAAGGTTCCTAAAATGTTGAAACGAGTCATCTGGGACTGACCGTGCTATCATAGGATATCCCGAATTATATACACGATCAAACGTATGAGACACTTAAGGTTCTGGTCGAGCCGGTTGGACTAAACTTGTCATCCTCGATTCACTATAAGAGAATCCTAATAAGACTAGTTTCCCTATAGAATTACTAGTCTTGGGCTGAATTGTCAGAATCTAACATCTGGCTGGGTCCTGCAGTTCAAATTTCGGAACCCAATAATATTTTATTATTAAAATATAATATTAATAAACAATTAAATAAATACCAAATAAAATATTATTTTAATTAATTATACACATATATATTTATTTTTGAAATTATTACTAATAATATTAATTAAATATCATAATTAAAAGTTAAATAATAACTAATTATATAATATATATCAATTAATTCAAATATAGAATATTCTAAAGCTCTTTTACCAATTATTATTAAATTGAAACCATATAGTCGTCATTAATTGTTTACCAATACTAATGCATTATTCCTAGCTTATTAGTATTACTAATCACTAATCCTATTATTACTCTTTTATTCTCATTCGTTTCATCTATTACTACTCATACCAATTTCTTTACTAGTTTATGATTCTATGCTAATCTTTGTACTAGGCTTCCTTACTTTTCCTCAGTAGTCCTGCGTCTCTTATTTAATATTCTACTGACTTCCTTTCTCACTAATTTCGTCACATCTGGAACAAGTTAGGGATCAGGCCGAAGCCTCAAACTCTCATTAGAAGGCTTAAAAAGACACTCTTAGGATTCTTGAGAGTCTGGGTTTCTATCCTAAAAACCAAGGCTATTACAGAAATCATCCTTACTTTAGGATGTTCCAATTAACTAAGGTGTCAAAATGTGTGAAATTTTTTTAAAAAAATTTGTACGAATATAAAACAGAGTAAAGTGGTGTCATCCATATATATAAAGATACCTCCCGTCATGGTCTATTTAACAAACATGCATTGTACTTAAAAGAAATAGGGCACACAGGCTCCCTAACAATATATACAAAAGAAAAATAGTAAAAGAAATCTAAACTACTCATCGTTGGAGAATGATGATCCTGATGACTCCCTCGGCATCAGCGGCCTTTGTTGATATGGTATATACCGGTGGTTTACGCCTCATGCAAGTACTAACAGATCTTGAGCTACTGGTGATATAACGGTGATGTCCTCCATATTTCCATACGTGAAGCTCCAATACACATAACGGAGGAAGCTCTTAAAATGGTCCCACTCTGCACGTGCTAAGAACCTAGTCATAGGGGACACAATCACGTACAATGTAGTCGGTACTATCTCTATTAGTATGGCTGGAGATATCTACTCTGGAATGAGAGTGTCCTATAGGGTAGATATCATCACATCTGTAAGACCTCCAATGATATTGATAGGCTGCTCATTTGGATCTTCCTTAGGAATTTCCTCTTCAACCGATACGGGGATGTACTTTGGTGAGGGGGAAGGTGGAAGTGGTACTGGTTCCCGTTGAGGATGAATATCATCACCGGTAGATGCCCGTCGTGCTGCCAACTCATGAAGCTCATTAACTGTCAAGGGACATGGCAGATTTCCATAGCATTGTACCGTCGCTTCTACGACCTCAACGTCATGGTCGTAGGGTAATGTCGCCTTCATAGGACTAGTCTCCATTGGATGCAATAACCGCATGGATACTAGATGTGTCTTCAGTTGATGTGTGTTGACCTCTGGAGCAATCTCCCTCATCTATATAGAGTCTCTTCTCTGGTCTGAAAAATAGCGTAAAGGGTATGCATTTCTCTTGCACTCCCAGACAATGGAGATGTTGTCATTTCTAACGGTTCCCCCAAACAAGATTCATAAATCAGTGCGCCTGTAGGATTCGGGCCTCGCTCTCATATATCTCATCAAGTGTTCTACTAGTTTTCACTTTCAGTTGAACTTACTTCTCTTTGGTTATCTCGTTTACGAATCTTAGATTATTCTGATAGTTGTTCATAGCACCATATAATTATTTATGCATAAATAAATGTTCATCCATACAACACAGAGTATAATAGACAACATATAACTATTCAATATTACCACATCATATTTAGCATATATAGAATATCGGAAGCATGGTCATATCATAACCAAACTACATATCATACAAAGGAAACTGAGGATGCTATGCATGGATGCAATTTGATTATTACCTTCATATTACTTCAGTGTTATCAATGTGATGCATGTGGGCCCAGAAAAGATATTACATTATCAGATCCATCCTACTTCAATCTCATACTGAGCACAACATTCTATTCATCTCTAGAGTGATTAGAGTACAACAAGTCCTCCACAACATAAGGGTACCAGGGCACGCATGCCTTCAATAAACAAGGATCCTTCACCACCATTTATGGCCACTCAAAATGGGATTTATCTCTCCACCATCATAATTACACTCTGTCTTTAGTGGAAGTACACCGAGTTTGCATTGCTACTCGTGAGCCATCGGAGTTACAGCCAGTGGTACTCCCAAGATCCTTCATGGGGATTAAACGTGAATGTTCTCCAATGTACCCACAATGTATGCTCTAGTGTTCTCATCACAATCATTCATCAAACTTTATGCATATGATGCATGACGAATGCACTCAATCTTTTATCTTTTCCTTCTTAAGGCTTTCATCATCACGTAAGGTTCTTGCCTTAGCACACCTTTGTCCTTAACACCACTACAGAGTCTTTATGTTTCTTATTATCTATTTATACTAACCATAATCTTGTAATGTACTCTAACCAAGCCTAAAAGGGTGGAGTAGTGTTTAGGAAACTTTAGCTTTTATGGATACTGGGCTTGTGTTACTCTAGGTGTACTGACTTATTTATTCATCCTATTTGGGGATAATAAATCTTTTTTTATTGACTAGTAAAAGTTAAAGATAATATAATTAATCAAATTAAGGTATTTTCTAATCTAATTTCCCTTATAATCACTAAGGTAACTAGGCTCTTTCAAGGTTTCAATCAAATTCATTGTATTTATCTTTTAATTTGCCTTTTATAACCTTGGTGATTAGGGGCAAAACGGCCCAAACCACATACCATAATGTCTCATACTTAATTCATTCACGTCATATCATAATCTTCACAAACCATTTCATATCATCATCATTATATCACCAGCTTACTATCTCAACCAACAAGGACCATATCGAGATGTCACCTAAGATTTCATAATCTTTCCATAACATATTCATCATCATGATTTTTCATGTTAGTAGCAATGTACTATACTAAGCCAAATATTGATGCATAATCACTTTCACCAATATAAGTCATATGATAGATCTTACAATCATACATGTATAATCATTAAAGTCACACCATCATACAATGTTATTTAGTAATACTATTTCTAATAAAAAAATATCTCTTCTTATTTAGTCTTCATGTCTATGTTTATTTTAGCTTAGAAATTAGGCAAGTACATCCCAATATATGTTTATCCTTAATTACCTATGTACTTATAATTCTTCTTTATTTATTAATTACTTAGAAATCGTAAAGAATTCCTAATATCTATGTAGCATATCTAGTTATAATTATACTTAATATTTCTACATAGATCCTTATTAGTGAATATCATGCTTAATATTGCTAAAGCAATATACCCTCTTTTTGGTAACTATATTTTATGATTGTTACATGTAACACCTTCAGTTAACTAGGACAATCTTTTCAACCAGATCATTCTACTTAATTGAGGTTACGAGTAGGGATGTCAATGGGGCGGGGTGGGTAGTATGTTATCGCTACCCATATCCACGGGTTTTAGACAGGTAACAGGTATTTGTGGGTTGGGTGCGGGTACCCACGGATATTTATGAATATTTATTATTTTTATGAAATAATACTAAAGAAGAAAATATGGTATAATGTACTAAACATAATATTATTTAAGTATAATATAATTCAAATTAATATTGTATCATACATTACAACTTCATAAATTAAAAGTATTATCATTAAAAAATATTAAATTTTGTTTATCTCATTATAAAATAATTAAAAAAATTAAATATTTAAATATATTTAATAAAAAATAAATATTAATAATTAAACGGGTATCCGCGAGGCAGGCGCGGATTTTTTGTCATCCCTAGTTACGAGTTTTAAAAAAATATGGAAAATTTTTTTTTGTACAAGAAACAATAGTGGATCAAGAATTGTATCAAAATATTTTTGTACAATACATGGTCTTAGTCAACAGATATAAATACATACTCTGAATATAAGGAGCACATAGGCTCCCATTAAACACAAGGCACATAGTCCCACTAAGAACTCTATCTTATTACTGTCGTTCATCTTGTCGTAGTTTCTTTCCCCTTCATCAGGGCGAGTAGTTTCTCCTGGTATGCTTTGTCGCTTGCAGGTCTCTTCTCAAATATGAAAAATAGTGTAAATGGTGGGCATTTCTCTCGTACTTCTAAACAACGGAGATGTTGTCATTTTTTACAGTTCTCCTAAAAAAGATTGGTGCGCAAGGATTCGGGCCTCACTCTTGTATATCTCACTAAACTAAAGTCTTTCATTAGCTATCACTCTATCTTTTCCCACTCACACTATTTTACTTTTGAGTCTTACTTATATCGCTTCGACAGTGTTCATAGCATTCTAAATTGTGTACAACATAAATTCATATAGCACAGAGTATAACAGATGGCAGATAATTATAGAACATCACATCCAACACTATGAAACATCAGTAGCATAATGATATCACAAACACACAGTACATCAACAAAGAGGAATCAATGATACTATACATGGGTACAGTTCAGTTATTTACTTTATATTCTTTCAGTGATATCAATCCAATGCATGTGGACCCAGAAATTGTATCACATCATCAGATCGGTCCTGCTTCAGTCTCATACTGAGCACAACATTTTGTTGTCTCTAGACCGATCAGAGTACACCAAGCCCTTCAAAATACAGGGGTATCATGGACATGCATGTCCAATCCATAATGGATCTATTTCATCATAATCCATATTAGAAATCACTTCATAAATAGGACTTGGCTCTACACTCTTTCTTTAGTCAAAGTATACCATGATTGTATCGTACGCTCGGCTTCAGGTGCGACTCTGATGCCATTGAGGTTCCATCCTGATTATACTCCTAAGATCCTGTATGGGGGTCGAACGTGAATGTTCTCCAACATACCCCATGGTATAGCTTTAGTTTTCAAAATCATTCATCAAACTTTATGCACATGATGCATGACAATGCACTCAATCTTTTATCTTTTTACTCTTAAGGCTTTCGTCATTGAGTAAGGTCCTTGTCTTGGCACACCTTTGTCATTAACAACAATAGAGTCTTTAGGTTTCTTATCATATGTTTATATTGATAATACTCTTGTAGTGTATTTTAACCGAGTCTAAAAAGGGTGGAGTAATGTTTAAGAGGCTTTAGTTTTAATGGATAATGGGCTTGGGTTATTTCTAGGTATACTAGCTTATTTATTTATCCTAATTAAGATATTAATTCTTTTTATTACTGTCTGGTAAAAGTTAAAGATAATAAACTAATTAAATTAAGCTTCTTATTTAACTGATTTTCCTTTAAATCTTAAATTTTAATAAGATAACTGGGCTCTTCAAGGTTTTATTCAAACTTATCAAATTTATCTTTTTAATTTTATCTTTTATCAACTTGGTAATTAAGGACAAAGCGGCCCAAACCACATACCAACATATTTAACACATACTATCATATCTCATACTTAATTCATAACATCATCTTCACATATCATCATCATTACATCATCAGATTAGCATCTCAACCAACAAGGACCATGCTGAGACGTTGCCTAAAATTTCATAATCTTTCCATAACATATTTATCATCATGATTTTTCATGTCATTAGCAATGTTTTATACTTTACCAGACATTGATACATATTCACTTTCACAAATATAAGTCATATGATAGATCTCACAATCATACAAGTATAATCATTAAGGTCACATCATCATACAATGTTATTTAGCATTACTATTTCTAATCAGAAAATATCCCTCTCATGTATTTGTATATGTTTATTTTAGTTTAGAAGTTAGGTAAGTAGATCCCAAAACACAATCATTCTAATCACTTATATATTATCCCTTTTATTGACTAACTAATTACTTGTAAATCGTAAAGCATTCTTAGTAAGAGAATACCTTTTATTAATTAGATTTTATATACTTATTAATTTTAAGAAATTAGGTAGGTACATCAAAATATATTCATCTAAGTTTAATAACTTACATTTTTTCTGACTTAATAATAGTACACTACCTAACTTCTTTATTTAATAATTTGGCGTTTAGTATAACTAGTCAGGCTTTCTTTAAATATATTCCTTTTGTTAATATTATACTTAATCTTACTAAGGTATTATACCCCCTTTATTTAGTAGCTATAATTTTGTGACCGTTACTATATAACTTGAGTTTTATTTACACTCCTTAACAATTATAACGCACTCCTAGTAACTGAGTTTTTTAGTGCAACTAGTTATATCTTCACTTAATATTTTCCAATATATTCCTTTTTATTAGAAAAATAAGGTTATACGTAGCATTGCTCAAGTAATACCTATTAATAACTATCTTTTTAACTATAGCTATGTTCTATTCAATTAGCCATAACCCGTACTTAAAAATTTATGTATATATATATATATATATATATATATATATATATATATATATATAGCTATTTTACTCTCTAGTGACTTTTAGTGTGTAGTTTACTAGTAAAAAGATTAGTAGTGTCTAGTTTCAAAATTATTTACTAATACTTATTCAAAATCATATATTTTTCTTAAAAAATCTACTATATTTTTATGAATATTAACCTTTTCAGCCTTAATTAATGCCGATTTTTGTCATTTTTCCTTATTATGGTTAATTCGTCTGACTTCTATTTATTTTACGTGAAAATTTTGTTATTCTTTTTAATCTAACTATTTTAGGCGTCGCGAGCGTAATAATCTTTATTTGTTGTCAAAATGGACTAAAAGGAAAATATTGACGGAAAATAGGGTTTTACTTGGGTACCCTCTCTAAATTGAGGGTTTCAATACCCCTAGCCACATGTCATGCCATGTGTGAAAATTGTGTAATTTAAGTAACTAGAATTGATGCCACGTGTCATGCCACATATCAAAATAAATTGTACGCATTAAAATATTTAAAATGTCAAAATTTGATAATGTCAAGACTTGATCCCACAACACATAGGAAAGAAACAAAGAGTCTTACCACTAAGCTACTTAACACATTTAAAAATTATGACGGAACTATATAGTTATATTATATTTGTAGAATGTATATCTGTTAATAAAATTTATTAACAAAATAAATATTTTTATCTTTTTTCATTTAGTATAACAATTAAAATTAAAATTAATGAACGAAAAAATGTAGGAATATTTATTTTGTAAATAAATTTTATTAACGAATATATATTTTATGAATATAATATAACAATATATGGTTATATTACATATCTTAAATGTAACCTAGTGGCGAGCCTACTCTTCTATTTCCTGCTCAAATCAAATGCTTCAAATACTATCTTAGAATCCAAACAAAAATAATAACTTGGAAAAATATGTGACATAGGTTGAGTTGACACATGGCTAGAGACTAATACATGTGGCATAAATTCAATTGACCATGACTAGGGGGCTAGGAGCATTAGAGCCCTCAATTAATGCGCTTAGCAACCGGTCAAATTAGTCACTCATAAATAGTCAACATTTTAAAATATTTATATTTCAAAATTTAAGTGTAACAAGGTTTGATCCCCTAACGTATATGTAAGAGATGAAAGATGAGCCTTAGCAAATTAAAGGCATATATCATTAGTTTTTTTAGGAATAGATGCCTACAGTCACGTGTGTGAAGCAACTGGAATGGGTGCCTCTAGCCACGCGTCAACTAAATTTATACCACATGTATTAGTCTCTAGCTACATGTCAACTCTGTCTATGCCACATATTTTTCAAAATCATCATTTTTGTTTAGATTCTAAGATAACATTTGAAATGTTTGATTTGAGTAGGAGATGGAAGAAAGCCTCACTACTATTGTTATATTATATTTGTAGAATGTATATATATTAATAATATTTATTTGTAAAATAAATATTCCCGCCCCTTTTTTGTTCATTAATTTTACTTTTTATACAAAATAAAAAAAGACAAAAATGTTTATTTCATAGATAGATTTTATTAACGGATATACATTCTGCAGATATAATATAACTATATATAGTTGCATAATATTTTTTAAATGTGTCTGATAGTTTAGTGGTAAGGTTCTTATTTTCTCTCCAATGTGTTACGGGATCAAGCCTTGTTATATTCAAATTTTAGCATATAAAATGTTTTAATATGTTAACTATTTATGAGTGATCGATTACTAGACACAATCATGTCAATTCATCCTAGTTGCTTAAATCACACATGATTTTGACATGTGGCATGACACGTGGATAAAGGGCATTAATTCTAATTATTTAAATCACACACAATTTTAACATGTGGCATGACACATAGCTAGGGGTATTGAAACCCTCAATTTAGAGAGGGTATCTAAGAAGTTCTCCAAAAAATAAGGTAGTGTCTATAACTTGTATTTTTAGCGCTAGTTCTTTTTGTTCTTTGGCTAACTTACTAGAAATAGTGGCAGGACCTCTGAGGTTTGGTTGGATCACACGTGGAAATGGTAGGAGGTGCGGGAATAAATAAAAATTAAAATAATTAATTACAGACCAAATGAAAAATAAAGATAAAACTTCCGTCGAATCGTAGGTGATGACAAGAAGTGGCAAAAAATTCTAGAGCTGAGGCAGAGCATACATGAGCACGAGGAGAACATATAAAGACATAACAAAACGCTTCAAAATAAAAGTCACATACAAAAAGCTTGGCAGTTATCACAAAAAATAGCAGAAATTCCAAAAACATCGATAGACTTAATAAGTTTCAACAAAACTTGGCAGGAATGTAAATAGGGGTTATATAAATAATTTAAAAGAAGTTTTAAGGGATTAGAGTGGAGGAAAACCCCTCTTTACCTCCTTATAGGCGACTATTTTGAAGAAAGGAATGATTTCATGGTTCTGAAATTTACTAATTGGTGATTAACTTGTCCTGATCACTTCTGATCGCTCTAGGGACCAAGAAAAACTTAATATGCAATAAGAAAAGAGTGAGAAGGGGGTCACAGCCAAAAAAATCAAAAAGGGGGACAACTATGGACACACTAAAATTTAAAGAAGAAATAAAAAAAGATAAAAAAACTATGAAGAAAAATGAAAAAAGGTTACCTTGGTGGCTAGGTGGTAGTCATGGGTTTGGATAGTGATGGGGTTATGACCTGGTGCAGGAAAAGAAGAGGAGAATGAGGTGGTTGTGTGGTGGAGGAAGGTTGATCGTGATGGTGGAGGGTGGAGGAGAAAAGAAATTCTTAAAGGGTGGTGGTGGTTTCTTTTAGAGAAATCGAGAGAGAGAGAGAGAGAGAAAGAGGAGAATTTAATTGGTGATGGGGAAATGATTCAATAAAAATGAAGGGGTGTTACTCATTGATTAGGAAGAGAAATGCATAAATTGGAAATTACAATTGGGAGAGGAGGCAGCGTACATAAGTGAATGGAATTGGTGCACAGGGATGAAGTGATGGATTTATTAATATAGGCAAAAGCAAATTAATGAGCAAGTTGTAAAACTTGGAGTCCAAGAAAAACTATGCAGTTCTCTACACATTTTGGTAGCCAGGTAGTGATTTTAGAGCGGGTGGTACACAGTGGTGAAGAGAAAATGGTGACCAAAAAAGCAATTTAGAGTACCAGAAATCAAATACTCAATGAGCGACTAGTTATCTTAATCAGAACTTGTTTTTGATAAATTTCTAATTAATTCTAAGATAAGAATTAGGAAACACTCCTAACATGAAAGTTGTAGAACTCTATTTTCTCTTTGAAATGATATATAGCCCGTAAAATTTCAGCAATTAGAGCGATAGTTATGTCTGAACTAAGGAAAATTGCTCCTGGAGCTCAAATTCTTTAATGCTAAAAAGATTAATTTTCTAGGACTTTTTATTTGTGAATCAGGCTTTGAGCTCTTCAGAAACGTTGTAGGGTTTTTTGATACAAGTTCATAGAAAAAAGAACAAAGTGATTTCGGCTTTGTATGAGAGAGATATGCGTGTTTTACTAAAAACTGGTCAGGAGAAAACGTAGGTAGCAAGCTTCTATGGTATTTTTTTACTCCCTACCAATTGGGCAAGAGTTAGCTTTCAAGTTGTGCATGAGAATTGTAGAAGGTTTTGATACAAGAATTATAGAATTGGAACGAACTGATTTTGAGCTCGTATGAGCAAGATATGATTTTTCTCGTAAACTATTAATGGGATAAAAAATGAGTTTTTCATGGTAAAAGCCATTGGTTCTCAAATTAGGAAATGATTGGCTCAAAATTAGTTATCAGAGTCTTTAAGAATGTTATAGAGAATTTTATAACGAGAAAACCAAGACAAGAAGGGTTCGATTCCAAGGTCCTAGGTGAAAGTTAGGCTCAAAACACTAACTAATTTCTTGGGCAGCGTTTAGGCCTTCTTCTCCTCGGGCTTTAAGCTTCTAAAATAGCTCCAAAATTTTTCTTAAGTTGCTGGATCAAAATTTGAAAATTGTGTCTCTTTTGAAGGGTGGTAGTCGTGGTTAAGGATGGTGAAAAGGATGATGACTTTGGCCTCTAAAGCTACATGTAAAGGCTAGATCATCATGCATGCATGCTAATAAGATGAAAAAGCAAAATGGAAAAGGAATGAAGGTGAGAATAAGATGGCGTAGGGTTAATAATGAAGAGATGATAGAAAAATATAGAATCTAGGGTTGATAGAGCTCTCAGGTTGGAGGAGAAAATGGTGGAGAAGATCCTTCAAGCTTGGATCCTTACATGCATGGCTCCTTGATCTCAAAATTGAACCGTGCTTGGTGAAGGAAGATGGTGGTGGCACAAGGAGGATGATGGTAGAGCTTGGAGGAGAAGATGGTGGTGGTGGAGGGCCTCGGCTTTAGAAGAAAAGAATTGGAGAGCTTTGCCTTTTAGGATTTGATATGCGTGAGTCAAAAGGGTGGAATATGGAGGCATGGCGGAGGAAAGAAAAATGGAATGGAAGCAAGATGATGGCTTATGGTGGTCTCAATGGTAAAAAAGAAGAGAAATAAGAGAAAAATAAGATAGTTTTTGAAGTAATGGTAGTCTCAGTGATAAGATGAAGAGAAAAGAGAAATGTGAAGTGTTGCATGAAAAATTTTACTAAAACCCTTAAGTTTTGCATGAAAAATTTTAAGAAAACCCCTAAATTTCTACCTCAGGTTTCGCCTCTAAATGCATGAGATTTTTCTTCATTTTTGATACTTATAACATGCAAAAATAAATACATATTAAAGGCTGAAGTTTTCATAATAGGGCTGAAGTGGAGAAAAATTCATGTTAGAATTCATGCATGCTAAGTTAATATCTTGAAAATATGATTTTTGAATGTATATGTGTATATATTTGATTGCATGATGAATTCTAGAAAATTATGTGTTGATTTGGTGCTGAGTTGGACGTGTGAAGCATGCTGAAAAATAGAATGAAAATGCTGAATGAAAGATTAAGGAATTAGAGTTTATGTTAAGAAAAGCGTTATTTTAGCCATTGAAGAGTAAATTTAATTAATTTGATGTATACTAGAAAAATTATGAATTAAGTTGAAATAGAAATAAATGAAGTATGTTAAAGTAATTAATGAGTAAAAATAATGTATAAATTGATTACAAGGTTAAACGTGGAGTTTCAAAGAAATAGCACTTAGAACTTAGGTCAAAGTACTAAATTTTTCTCAAATAATGTGAAATAGGTGAATACATGTTGAATTGTTTAATGGTCTTTGTGAGTTTTGATAAGATTTGGTCATGAAAAGGTGTATGAAAGATATTTCCTATGGATATTGTTTGACTTGTGAATTATGTGAAAGTGAGAATAATGAAAGATGATAATGGAAAATGAGTTGAAAGTCCCGATTGGATCCATGGAATGAAATGTAAATGTAGTGATAAATGAAGTTGTGATTTCAGGAAACATGTGATGAATTGGCATGACACCTTTACCCCTGTGATATCATTGATGATTGATTTGATAGTATAAATGTATGAATGATACTTTGAATTGGGAAATGAAGGAGGATATAAGTGTGTAATGGTTGTTGTGCTTAATCACAAAGCTAGATGCTTGGAAATAAAGAAATTAGTGCAATAGCAAATTTTGAAGTATTTTCTATGTTTAGCGGTGTCTAATATTTTCATTATTATTTTATAAGCATAGAATTTTAATGGTAAAGAAATTTTAGTTTGGTATTCTTAAAATTGAAGAGATTAATTTATCTCTTTAAAGTTATATTTTGGAAAGGTATATTTTTATATTTAAGATGTTGAAAGGTAATTGAGAAATTTTAGAAATGATGAATTAAGTTAATTATGATCTATTTTTAATGATCTTAATGTTTTATGAAAAGGAGCTTGAGGTTGAGTTGGAGATAAGATAAGAAGAGGAGTTATGCGCTTTTAAGGACAACAATCCATTGACGTAAAAATCCTACTCAATGACTAGATATAAATGTGAAATAATAAGATTGATAGATAATATGCATTCATGCATCATGTGCATTAATGTCGAGATATGTTGGAAACTATAGCCAATTGCACTACAGTGAGGGGTACACTAAAGAATCCTGGAGTCACAACTCAACAATGAGGAATCATTGGGGTCAAGTCCTTAAATTCATTGAACTTTTTTAGAATACTCTTTTCTTTAATATCATTGAAAAAAATTGTGGACTGCCTAGTATTCCACCAATTAGTAAACCAATATTCCAGACATTTCTTAACTGTGAAAGAGATGCACCAGGGCAAAAAGACTATAGATGTAAGATATAAAAAGGGAATGAATGTTTTCTTTTTTGCCATTTTTTTCTTTAATGAACTCAGCTTCACCTCAGTCATCAACTTTATATGATAATAATCCTTCTATCAAGTATAAGTTTTATTACAAATTATAGAGCCGGTATTTATATATAAATAGATAATCTATTCACGCGTTTTTTATTTATAATTTAGGAATTAGTTCCGTGTCTTGTTGAATTTAGATTTAGAAAAGATACAAAAATTGAAAGAATAGACTATCAATTTGAATGAATAAAAAAAATATTATTTCAAAAGATATCGCTTGCTAAGATTCAAAACTTTTATTTCTTTTGATGAATATATGAAAGAGCACTTTGAATAATGAATATTCTAGTCGGACTTCTAAACCAAATAATATCCCATTTGTAAAAATTGAAATATTTCGGTACACACAAGGAATAGTACAATTTTCCAGTTTTATGTGTAATTTCTGGTGGAGTTAAATTCTGATCAATACAAAAGTGGCACATTTAAAAACATGGCTAAGTCTTCGGCTTTCTATGCAATTTGTTGTGGAGTCAAATCATCTTCAATACGAGTGGCCGTATGGTCTGTGGCAAACTCGGGATACCTTGACTTAGACTAGTGGTTTCTATGGTCGTGTAGCAAGAGTTCTGGGTATGTTGCAACACCTGGGGCATGAGGCTAGATCCATGTTGATGATGATGGACTACATTCCATATACCTTCGATGTTGATAGAAGAGAACTTGAAAGGACTCCGGCCACACTGGTTTACCACCATGGTTGTTTCCTCCCAGTAGACGTATTATGGAGATGTATTATAATGAGGTTGATGAGCCCCATTTGTATGTACACAAATTGAATAGAGAAGGTGACAGGAAATAGTTGACTCATGCATCATATCTGTCTAACTAACCATATTATCATGATTGTGTTCTGTGATGGCAATCCTATATTTACTTTTGTATATCTGGCTGATTTCATAAGGATGAGTTATGTTTTCTATGATTGTGTCTGGAAATGGTTTGATGGATGCCCTGATAAAATTGATTGGTCTTTATTTACAAAACTTATGTGGTCCATACATTGTTTGATTTGTAATTGTGGATATTAATTATCAGGGCAAATGGAATTAACTTAGGGAGCATTATGATGCATTGTTGATGATTGTGGGCTGGGTTAAGAAATCATGTAGGTGTGATGGTGATCATATTGATGAGGACTAGGACTTAAAAAGGGAATTTATTAGAATATATCATGATGATGAATATGATTATATGGTTGTTGTGATTTTGGTGGAACAATCACTTCATGAATTCTAAGATGATATAGCCGTAGAATTAAATTGTGAATCATGTAGTGATAATTCTATGGTTTAGTTCGAGGTTGTGAATTAATAAAAATATTGATTAATTGACTATAAGAAATGTTTTTATGTGTAGGAGGTGTCAGCAATGACATAACTCCCATTATGTAAACGAGACAGGACCTCACCCTTTTTTGTTTGTTTGTGGTTTTTCCCATTGGTGTATATTTATATATGCACTCTAGGTGGACTGGACTAGCTCAGGAAGAATAAAGAGAAGCATTAGAGTTACACTATGGACGAGGATGGGTTTCTCAGATCAATGAATATAATGACTAGGTGTTTTGTGATTTATTTTGAGGATGCCTACGAGCCTAGACCTCATTATAGTATGTATACCTTGTTGAAATTTGTAATGGACTGATGTTGCTAGTAACATGTGAGAATCCACCATGTTGTATTTCTTATGTACAAAAAAGAAAACTTCCACACTTTTTCTACAACTTGTGAACCCTCGGTTAAGTAGGACGATCTAATGGAAGGGATTTGTCCTACTTAACCGAGGTGTCACAGGAGGGGGGCCCACGGGACCCCTCTCCCTCCCCTGCTCTTCAGGAAAATATCATGGATATTTTAATTTCCCTTGATTTCAACAGATAATGATTATCCCTTAATGGTTGAGCCGAATTTAAGGCTCCATCTTTTACCCATTGCATAAATAAAGTCTCGAAGCCTCCTTATAATTCAAGTGACATTTTTTTAATGAAAACCCTAATTTTCCTAAAGTAATTCTCTAAAATTTTAACTTAATAGACTCTGAGTGAACAAAAACCATTTTTCATCTAACATCTAACACATTGATATAACTATAAATACTTACCATAACAATTTATAATCATAATCATTTTCAAAGAGATACTCTGAATTAATTGCTTAATAGCTTATATAATTACTTACCATTTCAAGTGTATGGCTAGTTCCATGTGCACTTTTTACACGACTAATTCACTATTTCTAGTATTAGCCTTTCCCGCGCCCCATAGCTACTATAAAATATGTAGGGAGTTTAAATTTTTCTTAAGGATATGAATATATTTCACAAATAGATCCATAGAAAATTCTATAGAGAATATATAGCTTTCCTACGGTTGCACAATCGAAATTAAATTCATTTCTTTTGCAATTTTTATACAAATTTAAATTTGTAGGAAAACTTTTTCTCATTTTTTAAAGAAAGTCATGGAGGTCAAAGACCATCAAAATATGTTGCATACTGGTAAATGCACCGTGCACTGTTTGATTTTTGACGCATTGGTCCAAATAATATGTTTTAAAACCACTATTTTGACATTTAGTTATTAAAATTGCTTTAATTTGGTAAAAAAAGGTTTTGCTTGGGTACCCTCTCTAAATTGAGGGTTTCAATACCCTTAGCCACGTGTGAAAATTATATGTAATTTAAGTAACTAGAATTGATGCCCTTAGCCACGTGTCATGCCACATGTCGAAATAAATAGTACGCATTAAAACATTTTAAATGCCAAAATTTAAATGTAATAAGATTTGATCTCACAACACATAGGAGAGAAACAAAGAGTCTTACCACTAAACTACTTAACACATTCAAAAATTTTGACACAACTATATATAGTTACATTATATCTGTAGAAAGTATATCTGTTAATAAAATTTATTTACAAAATAAACATTTTTGTCTTTTTCATTTAGTATAAAAATTAAAACTAAAATTAATGAACAAAAAAATATGGGAATATTTAATTTGCAAATAAATTTTATTAATGGATATACATTTTACGAAAATAATATAATAATATATAGTTATATTACATCTCTTAAATGTAACCTAGTGGTGAGACTCCTCTTCCATCTCCTACTCGAATTGAATGCTTCAAATGTTATTTTAGAATCTAAACAAAAATGATGACTTGGAAAAATATGTGGCATAGATTGAGTTGACATGTGGCTAGAGACTAATACATCTTGTATAAATTCAATTGACACATGACTAGGGGGCTAGGAGAACCAGAGCCCTCAATTAATACGTTTAGCAACCGGTCAAACTAGTCACTCATAAATAGTCAACATGTTAAAATATTTATATTTTAAAATTTAAGTATAACAAGGTTTGATCCCCTAACATATATATAGGAGATGGAACATGAGCCTCAGTAAATTAAAGGCATATATCATGAGTTTTTTTAGGAATGGATGCCCATAGTCACGTGTGTGATTTAAGCAATTGGAATGGATGCCCCTAGCCATGTGTCAACTAAATTTATACCACATGTATTAGTCTCTAGCCATATACATATTTTTCCAAATCATCATTTTTGTTTAGATTCTAAGATAACATCTGAAGTATTCAATTTGAGTAGGAGATAGAAGAAATGCCTCACCATTAGGTTACATTTAAGAGATGTACTATAACCATATATTGTTATATTATATTCGTAGAATGTATATCTATTAATAAAATTTATTTACAAAATAAATATTCCCACCTTTTTTATTCATTAATTTTAATTTTTATACAAAATGAAAAAAAGACAAAAATGTTTATTTCATAGATAGATTTTATTAATAGATTCTACAGATATAATATAACTATATATAGTTGTGTTATATTTTTTAAATGTGTTAGATAGTTTAGTGGTAAGACTTTTCTTTTCTCTCCAATGTGTTGTGAGATCAAGCCTTGTTACATTCAAATTTTAGCATATGAAATGTTTTAATGCGTTGACTATTTACGAGTGATTGATCATGATCATGTCCATCCAATCTAGTTTCTTAAATCACACATGATTTCAACACGTGGCTAAGGATATCATTTCTAATTATTTAAATCACACATAATTTCCACATGTGGTATGACACATGGCTAGGGGCATTGAAACCCTCAATTTAGAGAGGGTGTCCAATAATTTCTAAAAAAAACCCTTCTTTTCTATCACACTACTCTACTTTCTGTTTTAAAATTAGTGTAATTGCTTAACTGTTTTTATCTTACTTAATCATAAACATAATTATCAAAATACTACACTTTAAAAATCCTAATAAAATTTGTCAGAGTTTATCCCCTAGAAACTGCTTATTAAGTACCCGAATTCATTGATTTTTCATAGAGTATTTATATTATATATAGATTAATTAGATATAAGTTAAATAAAAGTATCCTAATTTAAAGAAAATAAATATTTAGATTACAACAAACAAATGGATCTGACTCTAAAATAATTTATATAATATATAGGTGTTTAAATATGGATTTGAGTGAGAAATGACCGAGCCATGGTGTTAGGAATGCTTTTCCTATAAATACATTGTTACCCATACTTGTAAATCATCTTTTAATCATCTTATACAATGAGTAGTTTCTCATGTGTTTCTCTTCAATTTTGGGAGTGCTATGAAAATAAGGAAAGTTCCCCAAGAACTTCAAGTTTTCTGATATGGTATCAGAGCTCTCCTTTGAGGAGAATGATAATCCAGAATTTAAAGACTATGTGGAGTTCTACCCGGAGGACGAAGACCTACCAGAAGAAGACGATCCATCGGAGAACGGCCTCGCCCCTTCCAACACCAATTCCTAGCCTCAGAATACAAAACCCTTGCTTTCCTCCGACAATGAATTCACCACTAACACGCACAACAACATCGTCTGAACTGACGTCTTGCCCCCTTCTCGCATCCGCCTTACCATTCCCGTCCTCGAACGTGCGATCCTGGTCCCCAATGTCTCACCAGACGTAGCTTTTACCCCTTCTCCATGATCAATCAAGTTAACCAGTCCATCTCTTGCTACGACCAAGGCCTTCAGATTTAGATCCAAGATCCCGCTCAATAAGCGGCCCTCAAGCATAAAGAGTTCATCAGCCAAGGCCTCCTTGAACCTAATCCTCCCAAAGAAGACCTCCCTTCCACCGTCGATGACCTTCAACCTGAAGAGGTCTTCCATTTGGAGGAAATCAAACGACTCTAGGGACTCACCGTGCTCTCCGACGACATTCCTGACAAGTCTGATGGCAACGACAATCGAGGTTCGTCCTTATTAAAACCTGAATCTGTATTTGATTTTGATTTTGACAGTTACGGTAAGAGTAAGGCTAGAATTATAGAGTCTAGGTTTAGGATGAGTTTGGCTGAGTTTTTAGATAAAAGTAAGGTTGTGCCTGTACCTGTGTATGGTGATTTGGGAGTTAAGATTACTGGAATTCAGCATGATTCCAGGATTGTGAGTTCTAGTGGTTTAGTTGTATGTTGCGTCAGGTGAAAAATCGATGAAGCATGTGAGGTTGAAGAAAAGGATTTGTTGGAGTTGCTTAAATCGATTGGTTCTGTGTTTGCTTTGGAGGACATATCGAATGCTTATTGTGAAGTACAACATGACCTTAATTTGGCTGCTGAAATTCTTTGTGTGTCTAAATATGATCATGGATCAAAGGGTGCCAGTGCAAGAGCAAGGGAAACCAATGACCCTGTTCCTAATCCTTTCTTTCATGATGTTGTGAAATCAGAATCTGTTTCAAAGCTTATTATTCATGGTGCTATGAGATCAAAGCCTCGTGTTGTATCACTAGGTACTATTTCTGGTATTGTTGGAAGAGGCTACCTCAATTTTATTTTGTCCTCTTCAACCCAAGTTCATGCTACCGAAGATTCACTTGTTAGTGGTGGAGGCCTCAACTAGAATGGAAAATTCAGCTATGGAGTTTTGATGGCCATGGTGATGCTCGTGCTACTGAAGATGTTGGATCAACTGCTTAACTGTCATTCTTGTTAATGATCGTTTGCTTGTAGCTAATGTTGGTTTCTCCAGAGTTGTTATATGCAGGGAAGAAAATGGTGCCTAAATTTGCACATAGCAATTTCTTGTGCATCTCCCAAGAAAATCACTTTAACCTTCAGATATTGAATAATGACTTGCTTCTTGTGTTTTCTCAATGTTTCATTTGTGATGCTTCCAATCTGTATTCATTTTCTATTTTTTGATCTTTTTCATTTACATCTTTAATTATTAGCTTGAGGGAATGCTTTTCCTATAAATACGTTGTTACCCATATTTGTAAATCATCTAATAGTTTTCTTATGTGTTTCTCACCAATTTTGGGAGTGTTATGACAAATGGAGAAAGTTGCCTATAAGAACTTTAAGTTTTTTGACACATGGTTGGAAGGCCAGGCCGAAAGTAATTTGGGCGGACTTGAACACATGACTCTTCTTATTTAAATCCCAAGTAGTTACATTAGAGCATACCTAAATTTAATTAATATTTTTTCTGTTACTGTTCACCCAAAAGAGAAAAAAGAAAAAAGAAGATTGTCACCTAAAATAATGTGTACATAATTTGGAGAAGCTAACATTGGACCCACAACTTTTGTTCATCTCATGTCCCTCCAAAGATTTTTCCAGCTGAAGCTGAACATACGTACCTCTTTCCAAATGGTGTGAGCCCCATTGCATTTGTCTCCACCTCCTGCCTCTATCTATGTAAATGTATCTTCCCACTCCATTCTACTCTTTCCCAACACTTGTTATCCTTTCCACTGTGCCTCTTACGTCACTTTTGTTTGGAATTTTTCTTTAATTTTTAAATTCAGGAGGAAGGGGGTTAGGTTAATTTAATTATTTTTGAGATAAAATTTTGCTTTTATTAATATTTAATTTTAATCATGTGTTTGTTTTTCATTACTTTTATTTTCTAGTTTTCATGTGTTTTTCACAAATCATCTACCAATAACAATAAAGGACATCCTCACAATGACTAAAACTAATTAATAAAAATTATACAGATTAAAATTAAATATTTACTAAAATTAATTTTAACAAACCAAAAGCATATTTCTTCTAAAAATAACTGCACTAATATACTCTGCTTAATGAACATGATAGGTAAAACATAATATAGGATAAACGCATAAGATAATTTTATCAATTTTGATTCCTTACTTTTTGGTCAAATATTTGATTTTAGTCAATGTATTTTTTTTAATTCATATAATATGTTCCATGTTGAATGACTCAACAAGCAACAATAACATAAATTTGGGGATAAAAAATTCCCTATTTTAGAAATATAAAGACTAAAACCAATAGAAAGAATTCATATAAAAACTAAAATCAAACAAAACTAAGGGACAAAAACATATAAATATTATAAATTATTTTAAAAATAAACAATAAATAGTTTTTAAAAGTTTTTAAAAAGTAGATAAAATTTTAACTAAAAGCTTTTGTATAGCTCACCATGAAGTGTAACTATGTACACTATAAAAAAGAACCTTTTGGTTTTATCAAAGAAAATGAACTCTTATTTTTCTATAATTTTTTATACAGATGTACATATATATCAAAAACAATCATTCTCAAGCTCGATTATTAGACATGTTTTATTTTAAATGCAATGATAAAAAAAATTTCTGATTGTAAGACATTTTCTTTTATCATTTACGAAAATATCATATTTTTAAATTAATAGAGATATAAGATTAATCTTGTGTGTGAAGGGAGGGAGAAATCATCTCCCACCAACAATTTTTACAAGTAACAAACAAATGTTTATGCATAAAAAATATATATGTCTAAATACATGTTGAATGCCATCTATGCAAAATTATTGATTTTGGAACAAGTTATAGTGGCAATGACATTATCCTTCTAACTATCTCATAAGAAAATTATTTAAGAGGGAAAAGTAAATGCCTCCTACCATAACTTTTTTGTAACATTACACATGAGTTCAATGTTCGTGGGGTTATGCGTGAGGTACAAATATAATTATTCAGGAGTTAGTCCCTGACTAGCGCGCATATCATAACCAATAAATGAATATTGCTAAAAAAACAGAAGTAAACAAATAATTAAAAAGAAATGGCTTGATTTCGTAAATTAAAAGTCGAACACTAACCTTTTTAAGATAAAGAAATCATTAAAGTAAGTTTGTATCTTTTAACAAAGTTTTTTTTCTATACATACAATACAATAGAAATCTCTACAATATGTTTCAATGACTAAACTATTTATAGAATAATAATAATATAAATTACAATATAAAATAATTAAAATACCATTTTCGTCACATATGTTTCTTTTTGTAATTCCTAATTTAATCTTTTATCTTTTATTATGTTAATTTAGTCTTTTATGTTTTAAATTATTTACAAAGCTTACCTTTTATTAGAGAATTCTATTAGGTCAAATAGCGGAATACAATGATTTTCATAAGATCTTGCAAATCACGTGTTTCAAACTAATAATAGATAATTAAAAGCGATTACACAACTACCTCTTGATGCATAGCATCAAGATTTCAAAGCAATAGTAGCTCTGCCCTTAAGGGGTCTACATGAGCACTTCCACTAGATTCTGCACTTCCAAATGCTAGTTCCTTGGAGCGCACGACCTCCTCAACATTTAAGAAATTTTTATTTTGTATCACAAGAGTGCGGCCGATGAGCATCTCATGCTCTATTTATAAGCTCATGTCTGACCTAATGGGCACTCTTTAGTGAATGAGCTCTTTACTCATTTTAAATGAGTTAGGCCTAATAGTTCTAATTTTAAGTCAAACTAAAATATTTATAAAAATTATCTTTCGGTGGGCTTACTCTATGCATGTGACCTTATAAAAAATACATTTGGTTTATATTAAATATAAACATTTTATATTTAATATAATATAACGAGCAACATCTAACAATACATCATAATCCAAATATAAATATCAAAATAACCTATAAGTGATAAACTTTATATGTATGATTATTTTGTCATGATATCTAATTTGGCCCAAGACATGGTCGTCGTCATCCTTGTATGACTCAATTCATTTTACTTGATACTGGAGTAGACTTTTCTTAAATAAATATTCAATATTTATTTTTCTAGCATGGCAATGCATTATCCTAAGTCTCACCTTATCAAATGATCACTTTTGTCACATAGGATAGACAAATCTCATCTACGTCATTCACAGATCTTGTTCACTGCCTAATTACAATTTTTATGATCACCTTGTTACAGATGATGTTTCATTGCATTAGAATAACAAACTCATCATGTAGGAATTGTAGTAACTTCAAGTCAGAAAGACTACATATACCATTATCATATTAAGAACCGTTTATGACATTCATGTAACAATCCATGCAACATTCTCATGGTGGGTCCATTAGTACACTATTACTCTTAATGTGTACCCATGTGAAAACTTGATATCATCCATATCTATGATTTATAAGATCAGATCATCAGAACACTCACACACTAGTTTAACATATTTATATATCCCTATATAAATACTTGACTAGGGACAATTTAGGAATAATTCTCATATTGACCCACTATCTAGGGACTAATAAAGGTTGTTAAATTATTTAACATAAATGCCTTATTCAAAATGATGTGTCCTATATAGGCTCCTAGTGTGTATTTTGAACAATCTTCTACTTGCATTTAGAGCCAATGATGTTTACACCCAACGATTACAATGCCCTCATGCGTCTGTTATGCAAAAGTGTTTTACTACTAGGTTTCCAACAATTTTGTTGATATATACATTGCATATTTTCACATTTTCCAAAGATAGAATTGTCCAAGTATATGTTTGGATTCATCCAGTTCCTTATGTTGTTTTATGGTTCCATTGTCATCACAGTGAAAACTTATAGGGTACAGAGCATTTAGAATGATTTTAATCCTTAAAATGTATTGACTCCTTTTGTAATTTAACATAGCAAGATACTTAGATTTGTTAGTAGAACAACTATTCTTGTATTGAATCTTTCAAGCATACATCGCAATCATCTTGGCAACATATATATATATATATATATATATCGATTGCAATCTTAAGCTATTCAAATTAATTAGAAGGTTGGCATTGATGTAACCTTTACAACGAGCTCATCTTCCATTCATCAAGATCGCATCCTTAGTTCTTCGTAATTGCTTAAGGATGTTCTTGACTATAGCATAAGAATAGTATTTCTAGCAAGAAACATGTCTTCCACATACAATACTAGAACTATAACTCTGCAATTACTAACCTTCTTATAGTAACTAGATTTATCTTCATTCTTTAATGAAGATTCCAGCTTCTAGAAGCTTACTTTCATCTATAAATGGAACATTTACAGTTTACGTACCTTCCTAGATGCTTTAGACATCAAAGGCCTTTGGGTTGTGTTATATACACATCCTCAAAAGGGTTTCTTTCTTAAGATCTATATACCATATCTCATAATACAACAAGCAGGACCCAAATGGTTTTAACCTAATTGATAATTTTTCAATCTTACTTTTAAAGGTACTTTCATTACCATCCATGTTTAGTTTTCTTTCTAAAAGCCCATTTGCACCTTATAGGTTTTAGCCTTTTGGTGCGTCAACCAAGGTCCAATACCTTGTTAATGTACATAAAGTCTATTTTAGATCTCATGGTCTCATGTCATGTCTTAGAATCTAAACTTGAATTGGCCTCTTCATAAGAAGCTTAGTCATTTAGCAATATGTCTCTTTCCTAATTCACAAGATACATATATCTTTTAGGTTTGATGACATATCTTATCCAATCTTGCACAAATCTTATGGTACTAGAGCTAATGATTCTATAACACTTTGTGATTTCTACTCCAGGTCCACCATCGACTTTTGAATACTTTGTGATACATGAATTTCTTCAAGGTCTACTATCCTCCCACTAATTCTTTAGGAGATACACTCTCGTTGAAGAACACAACATTCTAAGCAAAACACCTTTTGTTCTTAAATGGATTATAGAAATGACAACTCTTAGCTTTCTTTAGGTATCTCACAAAAGACATTTATCCAATTAAGATCTGACCTTGTCAGAGTTGGAAGTTTCATAGAAGCATAATAATTTCAAATCATTATTAAAGACATACTAGGTTTCTTCCTAATCCATATCATATATGGTTTCTTTAAGAAAGCCTATGATGGAACATGGTTAAGTATGAAAAAAAATATCAACAAAGTTTGATGTTGAAGGAGTTATGGATGTTTGATAGTAATAAGTAATAAAAATGTGTCTAACAAAGTTTGACTTCTCCTCGTGGAGATGCTATTATGACATTTCATAAGGAATCAAGAGAGAAAACATGTAAAGTGTTTAAAAAAATTATATTAATTTATAAGTTTGACATTATAGATAATTAAGAGTATTAAGAGTATTATTTTAAAAATTGATTTGATAAGTTGTTATCTATTTATTAATTTTAAAAAACAAGTTTTAAAATAAAAAATAAACTAACTAATTTATTTTTATTTTAAAAAATTATTTTGATAAGTTGTTATCTACTATTACTTTTTAAAAATAGGTTTTTAAAATAAAAAATAAATAAACTAATTTATTTTATTTTGAAAAATTGATTTGATAAGTTGTTATCTATCTATTAATTTTGAACAATAGATTTTAAAAATAAAAAACAAACAAACAATTTTTTATAAAAAATTGTTTTGATAAATTGTTATTTACTATTAATTTTGAAAAACAGGTTTTAAAAATAAAAAACAAATTTATTTTTATTCTTAAAAATTGATTTGATAAGTTGTTATCTATCTATTAATTTTGAAAAACAGGTTTTAAAATAACAAACAAATGAAAAAATTTATTTTTATTTCTAAAAAATTGATTTGATAGGTTGTTATCTAGTTATTAATTTCGAAAAATAGGTTTTAAAATAAAAAAAACAAATAAATTTATTTTATTTTAAAAAAATTAATTTGATAAGTTATTATTTATTTATAAATTTTAAAAAATAGGTTTTAAAAATAAAAAACAAACAAACAAATTTATTTTCTTTTAAAAAAAATTATTTGATAAGTTGTTATCTAGTATTAATTTTGAAAAATATGTTTTAAAAATAAAAAATAAATAAACTAATTTTTTTTATTTTTAAAAGATTGATTTGATAAGTTATTATCTATTATTAATTTCAAAAAACAGGTTTTAAAAATAAAAAATAAGCTAACTAATTTATTTTTATTTTAAATTTAAAAAAAGTAAAATAAATAAGACTTCATTAGACGCTGACACGTGTCATAAAAGGTTTCACAAAATGTATATAATAGAGAATTTTGTTACTGACATAATGTAAAAACTGCACCAATTGGGATAATTTTGTTACGGAAATTATGAGACCTAAATTGCACGAATCAGAGGTCGTGTGAGAGAGTTATGATTTTTTGAGTAAACTTTGTGCAGATTAAAGGAATTAAATAACGGGTTTTCATAGTATAAATGCTTGGTCTTTAATTTTGGGGATGACAAAGTACGAATCAGAGTTTAAGGCTAAAAATGTATATTATTGATCTCTTCATAACAATAATATATTATTATATATATTTGAATTTTATTTTAAAAATAATTAAATATAAAATTAAATATTATTAACTATTATTTTAATAAATATACATATACCTACCTATATCAAATTATGTAAATAGATATTAAGTAAATATTAATATATTAGTTATTAAATATTAAACCAATTATTATATCCTAAATATTGTCATTATCCATAATCAATTATTGTTACTAGCAAAAATGGAAATTCGCTAATAATTAATACTAAAACAAACAAGATATAATATCAACAAATTTATCCATTATCATTATCCTCTCATCTTAGTTCCTCTTTAACTATCGGTACATTTTCTAATCTTTCTTCTAATTCTCTGCATCCCTCTAAGCTAGGTTCCTTATTTATGTTCTCTCGATATTTCTTTACTTAATATCTCAACTAGCTTTTCCTCCCACAATCTTTTCACACTAGAACAACTCAGGGAACAAGGCAAAGCCTCAAGCTTTCTACTGAAAGCTTAACAGAGGAGTCCCTGAGGGTCTGGATTCCCGCCTTAAAAATCAAGGTTGTTATATCCCAAGCTTTGGAAAGGTGTCCCTCATAAACTTCATCAGTAGAGGAGAGTTGGGTGAGGGAGTAGAAAAGGGGTTCACCGATAACAATCTTCACTTTCTTTATTTCTGTATAAATATAACCATTTTGAATTTGGAGGTTACAATAGAAGAGACGAACCAAGTTAGGGTAATGGTCTTTTTTCATGGAAAAGGAAAGAGGTCTTGAGTGCTAAAAAGATGATAGAATTCTATTATGTTGATGTAGTGGTCATCAATATACTTGGGATCTATGATGGTTCGAGTATGGAAATGGGAGAAAAATTGTTTTATTGAGAAGGAAAAGAGAAGAATTCGACAAAGGTATGGAGGGAAGGTGTGTGGGAGATGGGTTCAGAGGAAGAAGAGGTAGCAACTCTCTGTTTCTTGGAAGGGGATTGAGAAGCCATGGGAATGGAATAAGGCACGGAGGCGAATATGGTGTTGGCAAAGTCTTAGAAAATGAGAGTGAGAAAATGTTATAGAGGAAGACACGCAGGTTTTAAGAACAACGTAGGTAATCGATTACAAATTATTCATAATCGATTACACTAAACTTTTCTTGCAGGTAATCAATTACGTAATCAATTACCTGAGACTATCCAAGCTATTTTCAAGCACAATTTTCATTCTAATTATTTTATGGAGGATTTAGGTCATATTTAGTTCACAAGTTTTCTAAGAAAAATGAAAAAATATTCTTGAAAAAGTTAGAAAAATAGAAAAGGTGTTTGTTTACAAAATATTCAAAGAAAACTTATAAAAAACTAAGTTTTCTATTTTTCTAGAAAAATAGAGAAGTCTTTAAAGAAGTTTTCCAAGAAAATTGAAAAGTGGAAAAGCTTTTCAAGAATTTTTTTAGTTATTCCAGGAAATGAAAATTATAGAAAACAAGCATAAAATTTTTCCCAGCAAACTAGAATAATTTTTTATAACTAAACGCACCCTTATTATACCTAATTCATTCTTTATATGTAGAAATTGATCTTTTGGCAATGGTTTGTTAAATATATCTGCTAGTTGCTTAAAGGTCTCTATAAATTCAAAAATACAATCACCCGTTTGGATAGGTCTTTAAGAAAGTGATGTCTAATTTCAATATGCTTAGTTCTAGAGTGCAGGACAAGATTTTTAGATATATTTATGGCACTCTTATTTTCACACTTAATGGGAATAGATATAAAGCGATGCCAAAATCAAGAAGTTGTTGTTTCATCCATAATATTTGTGCACAACAACTACCAACAGCAATGTATTCTGCCTCGGTGGCGGATAAGGCAACACAATTCATCTTCTTACTATTCTAAGAAACTAGAGTAGATCCTATAAGGTGGAAAGTTCCACTAGTGCTCTTTGTATCAGTTTTGCAACCAACAAAGTCATAGTCTGAGTACCCTACCAACACTAGTGCAGAAAGGAGATATAAATACGATTAAACTGAATTTTTAAACACGGTTTTAAAGTCGTGTTTGTTCTAGTCGTGGTAATAGATAAGGAATTTTAACCATGGTTTTCAACCGTATTTAAAAATATCCTTTAACCACGATTTTCAACCTGTTTAAAATATCCTTTAACCACGGTTGTTTAGAATCGTGTTTAAAAGTATTGACATTTAAACATGGTTATGGCATAACCGTGTTTAAATTTTAAACACAGTTGTGGCAAAAACTATGTTTAAAAGGGAAATTTAAACACGATTATTACCATAACCGATTTTAAATATAGGTTTTTTTAAAAGTAGGTTTGGTTTTATTGATTTCTCAAACTTGTAATGTTACACAAGTAGCACAGTAAATTACCATAACCCAACAAAGTATATTCATTGCATAAATTAATAAAAACACATGATATTTACATGATGAAGAAACTAAATCAATGAATAATATTTACATGACTGAAATAAAACACAATCTAAACGCTAGAGTTACATTAGAACCAAAGCATACGAGCAACACTACTCATCCGTGTAACGCCTCTACTCCTCTTGGCAGAGGAATCTGTAGCCTGTGAGTTAGACCTCCTAGGTGGATCCTGGTCAGCCATAAATATCTGTTCAAACAAGAAAAAAATATTAGTGAGTATGACAAAAACACTAAATACAATGAATTACATGTTTAGTTAATTTCAATAAACATTAAATACAATGAATCATATACAACCATACCCTATGTTCAATCAGAACTATGAAGTTGGAATATTTTCCCGTTATCCTTCATAGTGGTCATGACGATTGGCAACTACATCATCTATGTCATGTTCCACAATGGATGTCGGTATAGGTGTTGTTAGAGAAGGCATTTCCAAGACATCAAGACTGGGATCTCCAATGTCGTGTCTCCCTTAGATAACAACTGACCACCTTCTATCAGATGGGTCAGTAACGTAAAAAACTTGCTTCACTTGAGTTGCCATGATGAAAGGCTCCTCCTTGTGACCCATCTTGTTGAGGTCCACCACTGTAAATCCAAGATCATTTGTTTTAACATCATTCTTACTATCTACCCATTTGCATTTAAACACAGGAACCGTGAAAGGGCCGTAATTGACCTCCTATATATCTTCAATCACACCAAAATACCGTAACTCAAGCATGATAGGGTTATTGTCCTTTGAAGTTAAGAAATGCATCAAGGAAGTCATAGTTATAACTCCATTATTCTGTATTGTACTTTTGGCATCTTATGCCCTTGTATAGAATGAATAGTTATTTATTCCATATTTACAATAGGTGAAGACATCAAAGTTGGGACCCTATGCTAGTCGATGTAATGTCTCAAAAGCAAATGTATCTTTGAAAACGGTCATTTTGAACCACTGCAGGAACGTCTTGTTATGTTCGTTCAACACCCACTTTTCAGTCCCTAGTTCCTTGTGAGTGGTTAAATACGATAGCACCTCGTCCATGTTGTTCAAAATATACAAGTGTTCTTGAAGTACTTCATCGCGTGGCATGCTCTTCATGTTTTTCCAATCGTACCTTTCCCATCCAATTATCCATCGTGACGAGTCTTCGAAATGCTGATACTTTTAGCGTCTGACAAATAATCAGTGCAAAACTCAATTGCTTCCTCTATAATATACCTTTCAACAATTGATGCTTCGATCCGACATTGGTTCTTCATATACCTTTTCAATATTTTCATGTATTGCTCAATGGGATACATCCACCTAAAGAACACTAGACTACATAACCGGACCTCCCTCACCAAATAGATGATTAAGTGGACCATAATGTCAAAAAATAAAGGCGAAAATACATTTCCAACTGATATAGTATAAGCAATCCTTCATGCTCCAACAAATCTAATTTTCTAGGGGCGATTACTTTGAAACATATGACATTGAAAAACAAACACAACCTTGTTATGACATGTCTCATATCTTTAAGCAGAATGTCACAAATGGCGACTGGTAGAAACTGTTGCATCAATATATGACAATCATGAGACTTCAAACCAACTAACTTCAGTTCCTTTATGGAAACACAAGTGTTGATGTTTGAACCATAACCAGATGAAACTTTCACACTACGTAATGATTCAAAAAAGTTTTGCTTCTTTTTTCTAGACGAGGTATGACATGCTAGGGGAAAATATATTAGTTTGCCCTTTAATTATGGATGCAACTCTTTATGTATACACATCAATTCCAAATCAAGACACGAATTGAGGTCATCCTTAGTTTTTCCAGGTATATTCAGAAGGGTTTCAACAAAACTATCACACATATTTTTCTCCACATGCATCACATCAATACAATGTCTTACATCAAGCTCCTTCCAATATGGTAGATAAAAATATATTGACCTTTTCTTCTAGTTGTTTTTTAAAATGGACTGCTTTTTAAACTTACCAAAAACCACGTTGACATCTTTCACATTTTCATATACTTGATGACCAGTTAATAATGGAGAAGGCATTTTAAACTCTTGCGCATTGTTAAAGGACTTCTTTAACCTATGACGCGCATGATTAGCTTTAAGAAACCTTCGATTTCAAAGATAAACATTTTTCCTTCCATGATGCAGTTGATCAAAATAGATTCCCTCTTCACATGTAGGACACACTTTATGACCCTTGACGTTATACGTCGATAGGTTACCATACACTAGAAAATCATTGATCGTGTAGAATAACATGACACGTAATTTGAATGACTATCCTGCAAACCCATCAAACACATTAACCCTATCATCCCATAACATTAGCATTTCCCAATTGTCATGGACCAGAAATCATCATTGACAACATAACATATTTGCGCTTCATGCACAGCTATGGCAGCATGTTGTAAACAAACAACAAAACAGACCACGAACTATGATTTGTTCTTAGGTAACCGTATAGGTTTATTTCATCTGTGGCTAGTGCAAGCTTAACATTTCTTGGGTCATTGGCAAAATCTGGAAAGAAGCTATCTAGTTTCTTCCATTGCAATCCATCTGTTGGGTGCCTAAGTTGCCCATTAACAACCCTCTCATCTGCATGTCATCTCATAAGTTTTACATCATCTGCATTGGCAAACATACGCTTTAGTCTTGTAACTATGGGCAGATACCATAACACCTTTGCAAGAGACCCTTTAGTGTATACTACATCAGAATCCACCTCTTTCTTCTTGTATCGTGACAACCCACACCTAGGACAACGATTCAACAATTCATACTCCCTGCAGGATAGAACACAATCATTTGGGCATGCATGAATCTTTTCATATTCCAGACCCATAGGACACAAAACCTTCTTTGCCTCGTAGTTACGATTTATCAAGGTGTTACCGGTTGAGAGCATTTCTTTCAAAACCTTAAGCAACTCTGAAACTTTTATCAGTCCATCCATTTATCGCCTTTAAATTAAACAATCATAAAATTGCTGACAGCCTCATGAAATTGGTGCAGTTTGGATACAAGGGCTTCTCAGAATCCTCACATAGAGTCGTGTATATGTGAGCTCTCTTAAAACTTTCTACCTTCATATCACAAATCATATCCTTAAGTCGATCATCCATGTTGACATCAATGTCATACGTAGACCTTTGACTTTTAGTTTGAAAAGTGCTACATGGCACGACAACATCTTCACCATGCCATATCCAACGCGTATAACTCATAAGAAAACTATCACACAGTAGATGCTCTCATACCACTTCCAATTCTAGTCGACGCGTGTTCAAGCATTTTACACAAAAACAAAAGTATTTTTCATTAACCTCCTCAGCATTTCGTATTACGAATTCTATGAATGATTTAACTCCGCTCTCATACTCTTTACCTATGCGTGATATAGTTATCCAACTTCCATCTATACTAACTATTTATAAAACACATGAAGATAGCATTGCTATGAATCTCACTTTTTTTACAAAGGTAGTGGTCCTACCCATTCAAGATAAACATTTTTCTATACTTCATCACTACATACAAGTATATACTCTTTTAAAATTTGATAAAAATTCAATAGCATTTCGTATTGGTCTCTCTAAGTACACGAAATGAAGATGGTGACATCACATTCAACCACAATCAAATATGCACCCAAAGAACAATATAAAATAAAAGTAACTGAAACTTTATCAAATTCAAAATAGGTCCTAACTTTTACATAACAATGACGTATAAAAAATGGTTCATCCCAAATTGTCCAAACGGACAATTCAAGATTCAATGTAAATGATAAAATTAATTAATTTAATTACCATTTATGTCAAATATCAAATGAGAATCTATGGTTCACTCATGCAAAGCAGAGAAAATTTAAACTACTTACAACAATTAAATCAATAAAATTAGAAGCGAATGAATTTCATTTTCATTTATCAATTGATTTTCTTCCAACAGGTCATGAAAAATTTAATTCGTGTTTCATTTTTCTACTAACTCTTGATTTTTATTTTATAAGCCAAGTCCACTAACTCTTGATAGGTTATGGTCTTGATTGTTATCCAAAATACCATAATTATTTTTAGCTTATTTAAATTAAAATACTATTATTACTTTACGAATGGAGAAACAAAGGCTGAGATAACTATTTTTTAAAAAGTTACGGTTACTGTCACCATATTCATATTGTTGCCCACTTGACAACAAGAAATAAGGGACTCGTTTTCACTTTTCTTTTTGTAAAGCAAAAAAGAGGAAGAAACATTACATACTTATTGGAGACAATGTTAGCGTGGTGGCACAGTTGCAACGACGAACAAGAACAAGAACAGGAACAACTAACATGTTGGAAAACACTTTCACAAATAGGGAAAAGGCTTAGAACGAGAACACGGTTCACAATAGGAACAGGAACATAGTTCGCAATGGGAAAAACACTTGAGAATAATGAGAACAACAATGAGCAGTGCGGGGAGAAGGTATACTTATATGTTAGAGTATAAATAAGAACAACAATGTAACTTGAGACAAATAGAGGAAACAAAGAGAAAGAGGGGAGCAAGGTTTTTGAGAAAGACTTTGAATGATGCATGAGACGTTACAATGAAAAGTAAAAAGCGTAACACTTAAAAGATATAACCACAATTATTTAAACAATTATGTTTATATATATAAACACGATTATATCTGTAACTGTGTTCAAAAGTTCAGCAAAATAAAAAAAACTAAATATCTATAAGATATAACCACGGTTAGAGGGGCAACCGTGTTTAAATATTTTAACAAAATAAATAAACCCTAAACCTCAAACCATACAAACACGATGCCCCTCTAACCATGGTTATATTATATTTTAACCACAGTTATCTATGAACCGTGTTTATAGTGTTTTCCTGAAATTTTCAAAAATGTCATTGTGCATTTTATTAACACTATTTAATTTTAACCGTGCTTATATCCAGTGTTTATATTTATATTTTTCACTAGTGCAAGCTACAAGATGACCCTATAGGGTACCATAATCCTAGATTCATGGTTCCTATTAGATAACGCATATAATTCTTTTTACTACTTTAAGGTGTGATTCCTTAGGGTTAACTTGAAATCAAGCACATAAACAAACGTTAAACATAATATCAGGTCTACTAGCGGATAAATAAAGAAGGGGTTCGATCATACCTCTATATTTCTTGACATCTACGGATTTCCTAACTTCATCTTTGTCCAAGTAGCAAGCCATGCTCATGGGTGTTGTAATTTGTTTTGCATCGTCCATTCTAAATCTTTTCAGAAGCTCTTTACAATATTTAGATTATTGATGAAGATTCCATCTTTTGTTTGCTTTATTTGAAGACCAAGGAAGAAATTTAATTCTCCCATCATAGACATTTCAAATTCACTTTTAATGATATTTAAGAATTTGCCACATGAAGATTCATTAGTGGCACCAAATACTATATCATCAACATAGATTTGAACTAGAAGAATATCATGATTATGAATTTTAACGAATAATATAGTGTTAACCTTTCCTCTTATAAATTTATTTTTCAAAAGGTACTTACTCAATCAATCATACCAAGCCTTAGGGGCTTGTTTTAAGCCATATAAGGCCTTTTTCAACTTATAAACATGATTAGGCAAATTTGAATTTTCAAATTCGGGAGGTTGATCTACATACACTTCTTCTTGAATATAGCCATTAAGAAAAACACTTTTAACATCCATTTGATAAAGCTTGAAGTTCATTATAGATGCAAAGGTAAGTAACATTCTAATGGCTTCTAATCTAGCTACCGGGGCATAAGTTTCTTCATAGTCAATTTCTTCCTATTGGTTATATGATTTTGCCACTAATCTAGCTTTATTTCTGACTACTATACCATTTCCATCCAATTTATTTCTAAACACCTATTTAGCTCCAATGATTGGATGATTACTAGGTCTAGCTACTAATTCCCATACTTCATTTCTTTCAAATTGATTTAATTCTTCTTGCATGATAATTATCCAATGTTCATCAATTATGGCTTTATTCATATTCTTAGGTTCTATTAATGAAACAAAAGTCATGTTATTACATGCATCTTTGAGAGATTTTTGAGTAGTTACCCCTTTTGATAAGTCTCCAATGATGTTGTCAATGAAGTGATTCTTTGAGCATCCCCACTCCTTAGGAAGATCGGGAGTTTCTTTAGGTGTATCTTCTTTGAGATCATCTTCCTTTGTTTGGTCTTCATCATCATTAATGTTACACTTCTCCATCAATTCTATGAGATCATCAATGGCTTCTTCTCTAGGCTTTAAGATGTTAGTCTAATCAAAAGAAACATGAATTGATTTTTCTATTGTCATTGTTCTCTTAATATATGTTCTAAAAGCTTTTCTATTTGATAAATATCCAAGGAAGATTCCTTCGTCGGATCTAGCATCAAATTTTCCTAAATTGTCTTTACCATTATTTAAGACAAAATATTTACAACCAAATATATTAAAATATAAAATATTGGGCTTTCTTCCTTTACATAGTTCATACCGAGTTTTCTTTAAAATAGGTCTAATTAAGGCCCTATTCATTACATAACATGCAGTGTTCATAACATCGGCCCAAAAATATTTAGGGATATTTAAATTATTTAGCATTGTTCTAGCCAATTCTAGAAGAGGCCTATTTTCCCCTTCCACTACTCCATTTTGTTGTGGAGTTCTTGGAGCAAAAAAATTATGATTTATTCCATATTTTTCACAGAACTTGCTAAAGGATTTATTTTCAAATTCACCATTGTGATGACTTCTAATAGATATAATGTTCTCATTTTTCTTGTTTTGAATAATTTTTGCTAGTTTCTTAAAAGCATGCATTATTTTTATGAGCAATAAATAAAGTCTAAGTAAATGTAGAATAATCATCAACAATTACTAACGTATAACAATTGCCACCGAAACTCATAATTCTAGATGGACCAAAGAGATCCATATGCAAGAGTTATAGGGGTCTACAAAATGATATGATTTTTTTAGATTTCAAAGAGACTTTTACTTGTTTACCCTTTTGGCATGCATCACATAATTTATCCTTTTCAAATTTAAGTTTTGGTAAACCTATTACTAGTTCTTTTGAAACTAGTTTCTTTAAATGATCCATATGAATATATGTTATCCTCTTATGCCACAACCAAGAGTCAGCTTCTTTACTTATAAGACATTGTGCATCATGAGAGGAAATATCATTTAAATCAATCATATAGATGTTATTAATTCTATGACCAATGAATTTTATACTTTTGTCATTTTTACTTTCAATTATACAAGTATTTGAGTCAATGATAACTTTATTTCCTTTATCACAAAGTTGGCTTATACTTAATAAACTATGTTTTAATCCTTGAACATATAACACATTATCAATGGATGTAAAGGGGATTTTACCAATTTTGCCAATACCAAGGATTTTTCCTTTGTTATTGTCTCCATAGGTGACATACCCTTCCTCTTTAATATTGAGAGAAGAAAATTTTGATTTATCCCCCGTCATATGTCGAGAGCAACCACTATCAAGATACCAACTTGATTGTCTTCCAACCAAGCATACCTATAAAAATAATTGAAATTTTTATTTTAGGTACCCATATTTTCTTGGGTCCTCGAATATTAGTAGTAGACAAGGTTCACTTTTTAATCCAAATTTCGGTTCCATTTTGAATTCTATTTTTCCTTATATCTCATGTGGATGTAGTGTGTCCCTTTCTTCCATAATGAAAACACTTAACAAATGGACTAGTAGAGGTCTTTTAAGAAATAAAGAAATTTTTATACAACTTTTGTTGTTTGGAATGATCAAAACCAAGTCCAGTTTTGTTAAAGTAATATCCTTATTTTCCTAGTAGTATATTTAGATTATCTCTTCCTATTGTGAATTTTGATAAGGCATTTTTCAAATCTTCAATTTCTTAACTTTAGGTTTTATAAGACATGCATGATGAATTGTTTTGAATACTAGTACTATTTTTTTGTTTCTAGTGCTTCTTTTTCTATTTTAACTTGGTTTACTTCATTACTAAGTCTTGAAATGTTTTCTTTTAGAAGGAAATTATTATTCTTAACTCTAATGAATTTCTTAGCAAGCTTTTGATATTCATTTTGTAATTCTTCAAAAGCATCTTGTAATTCATTAAAACTAGGGTTAAGAAGGTCTAAATCATGTACCTTATCGGTGTTAGCCATAAGGAAAAGATTGGCTTCCTCATGCTCGGATTCCTCGGATCAACTTATATCATTATCTCCCTGCTATGTAAGCTCTTCTTTTATTTTTGGGATACTTCTTCTCATACTTCTCTATCTTTTTCTTAGTTGGATATTCCATCTTTATGTTCCAATCTTTCCACACTCATAACATTTTGAACCTTGAGAAGATTCTTCATTTTTCTTGAAGGACTTTTTGAAGTTTGGTTTCCTTTGCCTTTCCTTCTTTTTTAGAAATCTGTTGAACCTTTTAACAAATTAGTCAAATTCTTCAGTTTCATTCATACCTTTTTTATCACCAAGATGTCTTCATCACTATCATTAAGAATTGGTGAAGAGACTTTGAGTGTTATTCCTTTCTTCTTTTTGTCGCTTTAGAGTGGCAAGAATCATACTTGCTAAATCCCTTGATTCAAATATAGCAGTCACTTTGGGTTGTCATTCCTTATTCAAGCACCTTAATACTTTGTTAATTAATTCTTCATTTGAAAAAGTTTTTCCTAAACAAGCAAGATGATTAACAATATGTGTAAATCTCTTTTGCATATCTTGGATGTTTTCATTATTATTCATTTGAAAAAGTTCACATTCATGAGTTAATGTGTTTACTCTAGATCTCTTAACTTCTCCCGTCCCCTCATGGGTGACTTCTAGGGTGTCCCATATTTCTTTGGTGGTTTTGTAATTTGAGATCCTAAAGTATTCATATATTCCTAAGGCAGAGGTAATAATGTTTTTGGCCCTGAGGTTATATTAAACTTTCTTTTTCTTTTTGTTGCTCCACTCATTTCTAGGTTTAAGAATAGTTCTATTGTTAACTATTTTAGTGGGGATAAATGGACTATTTTCTATGGCGTCTCATATGTCTAGCTCAATGGCTTCTTTGAAAATTTACATACGGGTCTTCCAATATTGGTAACCTACTCCATTAAACATGAGTGGTCTATTAGTGGAGTTTACCTCGAGGAAGATGGGGTTAGGAGAGGTCTTAATATCTTCATGAAGTTTTTAAACTTTAGAAAAGAAGTTAGCTTTGATACCACTTGTGAGTCAAGTGGCCTCTAATTAACTCAAGAGGGGGGAGGTGAATTGATTTTACAAACTTTTTAAGATCAAGTAATGTTTTTAAATTTCTATATCATGCAAATGGTAAAAGTCAAATAAAATATATGTAAAGAAAAGGATAAGAGATTTCAAATACAGATTTATACTGGTTCGACCAACCACTTGCCTACGCCCAGTCTTCTCAAGTAATTTCCTTGAAGATTTCACTAGTATTAGAGTGTTTTACAAACCTTTTCCAACACCTTGGGATGCCTCATGTAACATCCCAAAATTTGTAATTTTTAGAAAAATCCATTCATTAAGGATTAATGAAGAATTTCTGAGTGAATATTGTTTGAAATATGATATTTCGAGTGAAAATGGTGCGAAACCGAGTGAAGTAAGACTGAGGAAGCTATTTCCGAATAGAGTTAAGATGTTTCCGAGTGAAACATCATTAAGCAAATTATTTCTAAGTTAAGTAAATGGTGTCCGAATGAGACACTTCTGAATAAGGAAAATTCGAGTGAAACGACTCCGGGTGAGATGTTTCCGAATGAAACGTTTCCGAGAGAAGTACTCCTGAGCAGGAAAAATTTGAAATTAAATAAGTACTTCTCAGGGTGGATTATTTTGAGAAATATCCAAGTGGTTTGTTCCTGTATAGTGGACCCTTCATTTAATTTATGCTCAGGTCGATATTTAATAATTATCGAGAGCTTGTGCTCGGGTTTGTTTTCGGGGTTGTCCTTGACCCCGAGTGATCCCTTCGAGAGGAAAGACTTCCGAGAGAGAGGATTGTCTTCAAACCCCGAGTGATTTTAGATGGAGGACTTCCGAGTGAAGTAAGTAAAAGAATTGACTCGGACAGAAATATATGTGAGAATGAGATATTACCGTGTGGGATATTCCGAGGAAAGAAAGCTGAGTGTTTCATGGGATGGAACCTTTCCGAATGAATATCCTCCGAATGAAGGAATTCTGAGCGGACAGAGGCTTTCTCGGAAAGATGTGCCCAAGACAAAACCGAGTCGGAATTATTGATTATTTTAAATTATCAGATCTTTCCACGTCACTCTGTTCTGCTAGCTTCCAGCAGATTCTTCTTCTGATATTTTCTAAGTACGAGACCCTCTCTGATGTGCTGTCCTTTTTCATTAAATGCTTATTCCTTATTCATCATCTGAAGAAACGTACAGCAGATATCTTTTTATTGTTCACGTCTCTTTTGCATGAACAATATAAATATCAACTATTGTTGGATTAATAAAAGGCTTTGGAAAAGTGAAAAACAACATCTACAATCTTTCTCTTCCAACTCTTGCTGAAAGCTATTAACAAGGAATAAGTTAATCTTCCTTTCTTCTCTTTCGCATTAACGTTTGGATTTCATAAGTAAGAGGCTTCTGAAACTGTAATTTCAGTCGGAATTCTTGAAGCTGTGACTGATAACGATTGAAGAACAGTTGAAACTCTTTATTTCCAGGTAGGGGGAGCGTTACATTTCAAATAGATAGTTTATGAATGGATGTGGGGTGATATTATTATGTTGTATATATGTTATGTACATGGTTGTTTTGAGACCCCGATTATATGATTCTTTATGTTTTTATATATTCCATTCATATTATTGATATTGATATAGATATGAGATTGATAATGACTCATGAACTTTTCATGATATTTATGTATATGCATAAGATGCCTGTGTGATGGTTGAATATGAGATATAATATGGTTTTCATAAAAGACCTTGGGTGGGACTCAAGGCAACCTATTGAGCGGGGCTCGGGGTTTTAGCCCGTGGCACTGATCGTTGTCACTGAGAGTGATGGTGTCACATTGGGTGCAAACGGTTTGGTACCTGTAAAACGGCCGGATCAGCTGAGAGCTGAGTTATGGCTCGGGGAGCCAGTGTTACAACACAAATAAAAGATTTAATAACGGATTTATCCAATTGAATACATGTGTATACTGATATATACATTATTGGGAATGCATGCTGTTTTTGTTATGATATGAGACTCGATGATATGTGTTATTTGCATAGTTATGAATTGGACTACTAATCCGATTCAATAACTATTATTTGATATGTTTATGCTCACCCCCTACTTATCATTTTTACAATGGATAGAGGACACGGTGATGGCACTTGAAATCACTCAACCGATTGGAGCATTATGTATTTACCTGTTTAGTACATAGTGCACATAATTATTTTGTAGAAGAAGCCTTGGCCGGCTCCTGTGATTACCGAGTGTACCTTTTCTGTGTATATTAAATGGTCGGTCGGCTCTTTGTAAAGTGACAATCATATTGTTTAATTCAGAATTTGTTTTCCAATCTTGGGATTATTGTGAAAAATTTATTTGTATTCATTTGTATTTTAAAAGGAGTCAGTCGGATTAATGTATAACTGGTATTGTTAATGCCGAATCCGACTCCTGTTTTAGAATTTTAAATTATTTGTGAAAAATTTATTGAATTTAATGAAAAATTATTTTTTTAAAATTAAGGATGTTATATTTTGGTATCAGAGCAGACTTGAAAAGTCCAAGGCCAAGGTTAAGCTACTAAATGCTATGATGGAGTGAAGTCATGTCACTGTTGTCGTTATGTAATATAGTTGAGGAAATCAACTATAAATAAATTGCTTTCATATCCATGAGAGGTACTAAAGTATGATGATTATTTCAGGATAAGAAAATGGACCCTCATGGTATAGATGCCATGGCTACTGCCTTCCAGCGTGTTGCTGACATCTTAGAAAGGCAGAATCAGCCCCAACCGAGTGACAATCATAGTATTGATTGTTTTCTCAAGCGAAAGCCGACTTAATTCCATGGAGGATTTCAGCCTGATCAAGCCTATGCCTGGATCCAGAATCTTGAGCGGATCTTTGGCAGTTTGCAGTGCACTGAGGCACAGAAGGTGGAGTATGTTGTTTTCATGCTTCGGAAAGAAGCTGAAAACTGGTGGAGAATGGCAAAATGCCGACTGGTTGCCATGGGAACTGAGTTGAACTGGGAAAATTTCAAGGAATGTTTCCTTGAGAAATATTTCCCAAACACGGTTAGGAGTCAAAAGGAACTGGAATTTATGGAACTTCGACAAGGTAACATGAGTGTCGAAGAATATGCAGCTAAATTTGAGGAGCTTTGTTTATTCTATCCTCCTTTCCAGATGCCGGGCACTGAAGGCTCAAAGTGCATCAAATTTGAGAGCGGTTTGAACCCAAAAATTAAGAAAGCCTTCTGACATCAGGAGATTAGAAGCTTTCTGATCCTTGTCAATAAATGCAGAATATATGAGGAAGACGATAAAGCTTCAACTGGCTCGAGTAGTAAGTCGGACAGCTCCTCGAGGCTACCACCAATCAGCTTTAAGAAGCAAGGGAAGTCTGTTAGAGGAGAATCATCCTCTAGATCTCGAGGCCGAATGAATGCTAGTGGCCGATCGGTGGGTAGACCGAGGGATGTCAAATGTTTTAGATGTGGTGACAATCACTATGCTTGGAATTGTGACAAGGATGAAGAAGTTATTTGCTACCATTGCAACGAGAAAGGGCATGTCCATCCTAATTGCCCTTTTCTCCAACTGATTGAATCACATGCCAGTGTAAACCATAGAGGCTTCAGAGGACGAGGCCGTGGAAACGGTAACAGAGTAGGTAGAGGCAATGGGGAACGTGGCAATAATTCTGTGATGCTAAGGAATGATCGGGCTAGGAGTTCTAGTTCACCGGCAGCAGGCCGAGTGTATGCTACCACTGTTGAAGAAGCTGCTCAAGCCAACGACTTGGTTCAAATAAGTGCTTACTCGGGAATACTATTCTTGATGTGGTGTTTGACTCGGGTGTAACTCACTCATTTATTTCTAATGATTGTGTCATTCGTATGAGATTACCTGTTGTTACTATGAATCGGCCATTAAATGTGTCTAATCCGATTGGTGCTAAATTGTGGACTTCCATGATGTGTGAGAACGTATCCTTTACTCTCGATGATAGGGATTTTACTGCCGATTTAATATGTCTACCTTTGAGAGGTCTTGACATCGTTCTCGGTATGGATTGGCTATCAGCCAATAAAGTCCTAGTTGACTGTCGAAATCGGTAAGTGATTTTTCCTAAACAAAAAGCCGATGATTATGAAATCCAAGGTATATCTCAACTGTTTATACTATTTTGTATGGTTGATGGGAAGAGTGAGTCTCGAATCTGAGATATCCCTATTGTTTGTGATTTTCTTGAGTTATTCCCGGAGGATGTACTTGATGTTCCTCCCGATAGAGAGGTTGAATTCTCTATTGATTTAATCCCTGGAGCTGAGCCAGTCTCTAGAGCTCCTTATAGAATGTCCCCGATTGAGCTGGCTGAGTTAAAGAAGCAATTTGATGAGCTGCTTGAAAAACAATTTATCTGACTGAGTGTATCACCGTGGGGTGCTCCGGTGTTACTCGTCAAGAAAAAGGATGGTAACATGCGGTTATGTGTTGATTACCGCCAATTAAATAAGCTGACCATCAAAAATAAATACCCATTGCCTAGGATTGATGATTTAATTGATCAGCTATGTGGTGCGTTGGTCTTTTCAAAAATTGATTTACGGTCGGGATACCACCAGATCCGAGTGAAAGATACTGATATTCCTAAGACGGCATTCAGGACCCGGTATGGTCACTATGAATACGTGGTAATGCCGTTCGGAGTGACAAATGCTCCAGCAGTGTTCATGAATTATATGAACAACATTTTTCATTCTTACTTGGATCAGTTTGTGGTGGTATTTATTGATGATATATTAATTTATTCAAAGTCTTATGAAGAGCATGGAGAGCATCTCCGATTGGTACTCCAAGTGTTGAACGAGAAGCAATTGTTTGCCAAATTGTCCAAATGTGAATTCTGGGTGGATAAGATTCAATTCCTGGGTCACGTCATTTCCAGAGAAGGTGTCTCGGTAGATCCTTCAAAGGTCGAAGCAGTGATGAATTGGGAGAGACCTAAGTCAGTTACCGAGGTAAGGAGTTTTCTGGGTTTAACCGGTTACTATCGGAGATTTATTGAGGGATTCTCCAAAATCGCCTTGCCATTGACCAAGCTAACCCGGAAGGATGTTTCTTTTGTGTGGTCCTCCAAGTGCGAGCAGAGTTTTCAAGAATTGAAATCCCGACTGACTTCTACTCCTGTATTGGCCTTGCCGAATCTACAGGAAAGTTTTGTAGTTTACTGTGATGCATCCAGACTCGGCTTAGGATGTGTGTTGATGTAGAATGGCCGAGTGATTGCATATGCTTCACGATAATTACGACCACACGAGCAACATTATCCGACCTATGATTTGGAATTAGCAGCAGTGGTCTTCGAACTAAAAATTTGGAGGCATTATCTTTATGGCTCTAAGTTCGAAGTGTATAGTGACCATAAGAGTCTGAAATATTTGTTTGATCAAAAGGAATTGAATATGAGGCAGAAGAGGTGGATTGAATTCTTGAAATATTATGACTTTGACTTGAAATACCACCCAGGAAAGGCCAACGTTGTAGCCGACGCCTTGAGTCAGAAGTCTATTCACATGGCAACGATGATGGTTAAAGAGATGGAGTTGCTTGAACAATTTCGAGACATGAACCTGCAAGTAGATGTGTCTTCGTCTCGGAAAGTGACACTTGGTATATTAAAGATAGCTAATGAATTTTTGAAGATTGTTTATGTACAGCAAATGACAGATTCTTATTTAGCCAAGATGAAAGAAACTCAGGCCAAAGGTAAAGATTTATTCCTGACCGAGGGCTCTGATGGTATTTACCGAGTGAAAGGTCAGATTTATGTACCTGACTCGGGAGATTTACGATGATCAGTGCTTAATGAAGCACATAAAAGCATGCTGAGTATTCATCCGGGTGCTACTAAGATGTATCATGATTTGAAGTTGCATTTCTGGTGGCCCGGAATGAAGAAAGATGTAGTCGACTTTGTGGCCCATTGCGTAATTTGTCAAAAAGCGAAGGTTGAGCATCAAAAACCGACCGGTGATTTACAACCTTTGGAAATTCCCGTATGGAAGTGGGATGCTATAGCTATGGATTTCGTAATGGGGTTACCAAGGACTCGGAGTGGTCATGATGCCATTTGGGTTATCGTGGACTGATTGACAAAGTCTGCACACTTCTTGCCGATCAACATGAGTTATTCCTTGCCGAGACTAGCACAATTGTATATTAGCGAGATAGTCCGACTGCATGGTATTCCATCTTCGATTGTGTCGGATAGAGATCCGAGGTTTACTTCCCGGTTTTGGGGAAGTCTGCATCAGGAGTTAGGTTCAAAGCTCTGATTGAGTTCGGCCTATCATCCTCAGACAGATGGGCAATCTGAGCGGACTATCCAGAGTTTGGAGGACTTGTTGAGGTCCTGTGTGCTAGAGTATGGAGGTAGCTGGGAGCAATACCTTCCACTAGTCGAATTCACTTATAATAATAGCTATCATAGTAGCATCGATATGGCTCCATACGAGGCTTTATATGGAAGGAAATGTCGGACTCCTCTTTGCTGGTCGGAATCAGGTGAGAGCCTAATGTTAGGACAGAGATTGTGCAGCAGACCTCCGAGCAAATCCAAATGATCAAAGACAAAATAAAAGCATCCCAGGACCGTCAAAAGAGTTATTATGACAAATAGATGAAGCCGATTGAATTTTAGGTCGGTGATAAAGTCTTTCTGAAAGTCTCTCCAAGCAAAGGCATTGGGAGAGCATTGAAAAGTAAGAAGTTTAGCCCAAGGTATATTGGTCCGTATGAAATATTGAAGAGAGTCGGACCTGTAGCCTATCAAATTGCGTTGCCTTCTCATTTGGTAAATTTACATAGTGTATTTCACGTTTCTCAATTGAGAAAGTACTTACCGGATCCTACTCATGAAATGCCGGATGATGATGTTGAAATCCGAGAGAACTTGACCACTATAGCCGAACCCACTGGTATAGTGGACTGATCGATGAAACGATTGAGGAACAAGAATGTCCAATTGGTCAAGGTTGCATGGCAGCAGGATCAAAGTATCATGCATACTTGGGAACAGGAAGACGCTATGAGGGAACAATATCCCGAATTATTTCATTGATGTATAATTTTTGTATTTAAATTTCGAGGACGAAATTTTTGTAGGAGGGGAGAAATGTAACATCCCAAAATTTGTAATTTTTAGGAAAATCCATTCATTAAGGATTAATGTAGAATTTCTGAGTGAATATTGTTTGAAATATGATATTCCGAATGAAAATGGTGCGAAACCGAGTGAAGTAAGACCGAGAAAGTTATTTCCGAATAGAGTTAAGATGTTTCCGAGTGAAACATCATTAAGCAAATTATTTCTAAGTTAAGTAAACGGTGTCTGAATGAGACACTTCTGAATAAGGAAAATTCGAGTGAAACGACTCCGGGTGACATGTTTCCGAATGAAACGTTTCTGAGAGAAGTACTCCTGGGCGGGAAAAAATTGAAATTAAATAAGTACTTCTCAGGGTGGATTATTTTGAGAAATATCCAAGTGGTTTGTTCCTACATGGTGGACCCTTCATTTAATTTATGCTCAGGTCAATATTTAATAATTACCGAGAGCTTGTGCTTGGGTTTGTTTTCAGGGTTGTCCTTGACCCCGAGTGATCCCTTCGAGAGGAAAGACTTCCGAGAGAGAGGATTGTCTTCAAACCCCGAGTGATTTTAGATGGAAGACTTCCGAGTGACGTAAGTAAAAGAATTAACTCGGACAGAAATATATTTGAGAATGAGATATTACCGTGTAGGATATTCCGAGGAAAGAAAGCTGAGTGTTTCATAGGATGGAACCTTTTCGAATGAATATCCTCCGAATGAAGGAATTCTGAGCGGACAGAGGCTTTCTCGGAAAGATGTGCCCAAGACAAAACCGAGTCGGAATTATTGATTATTTTAAATTATCAGATCTTTCCACGTCACTCTGTTCTGCTAGCTTCCAGCAGATTCTTCTTCTGATATTTTCTAAGTATGGGACCCTCTCTGATGTGCTGTCCCTTTTCATTAAATGCTTATTCCTTATTCATCATCTGAAGAAACGTAGAGCAGATATCTTTTTATTGTTCACGTCTCTTTTGCATGAACAATATAAATATCAACTATTGTTGGATTAATAAAAGGCTTTGGAAAAGTGAAAAACAACATCTACAATCTTTCTCTTCCAACTCTTGTTGAAAGCTATTAACAAGGAACAAGTTAATCTTCCTTTCTTCTCTTTCGCATGAACGTTTGGATTTCATAAGTAAGAGGCTTCTGAAACTGTAATTTCAGTCGGAATTCTTGAAGCTGTGACTGATAACGATTGAAGAACAGTTGAAACTCTTTATTTCCAGGTAGGGGGAGCGTTACATTTCAAATAGATAGTTTATGAATGGATGTGGGGTGATATTATTATGTTGTATATATGTTATGTACATGGTTGTCTTGAGACCCTGATTATATGATTCTTTATGTTTTTATATATTCCATTCATATTATTGATATTGATATAGATATGAGATTGATAATGACTCATGAACTTTTCATGATATTTGTGACATCCCTCTTCAAATAATATTTATTTTATTCAATTTATTGATTTTCACAATAAATTTTTCATGTTTCTAAAATTAAATTACATCACAAAAATAATAAAAAAAATGCATCTTATAAAAATTACCCAAATTATAATTTAAAATAAATAATTTATAGTCCTCAAAATCATTTAAGTTGAAATAATCTCAAAACCTGAAACAGGGGTCTGACGTTACGCGCCAGTCCCACGCTAGGCGTGAGAGTACATTCGTAGCCCTGACGCTGAGCGCCAGGATGACGCTACGCGTGGGCTTATCAGTGACAACACCTGATGCTGTCACACATTTTAGGCCTTTTGACCAATTACTAACTTATCCAATTAGCTCATTTCAGGTCCAATTGCCACAAAACTTAATGGTCCATATGTTTTCCCCATTCAGAAACTATTGGCGATGTTCGTTCGCCAAAATTCCAACATATGCTCAAATTATACAAGAAATACAACTTAACCACTTTATGTGCAACACTCTTGCACCAAACACCGTAAATGATTCTTAAATAATCCAAAGCCAATATATATCACTTTTAAATATTCTTATGAACCTATTAACACCTTGCAAAGATATTGAAACTCACTGAAACTCAAATTCACCTATCCAGTTTTCTTAAAATTATAAGGATGGCTGCTAGTTCAAATCTCTAAATCTATTTGAGTCATCAATATAACATTCAATCATTTCAAGCAGCCAATTTAGCACACATACATCCACAAAACCTGCATATAATGTATGATTTACGACAGTATGGCTCTGTGCCATAACTATAATCATCCAACAGTACCTGGTCATCACACATGCACAATATCTAATGGCTCAATACCATTACATAATCACATCACTCAGACCACAAACATATTATACTAAGCATAAGTTCACACTCCCACAGATTTACACACATATCTCTTTATATATACCAATGGCTCGATGCCATTAGTCATCACAAACAAATAACAGCAACACATACTACTGCAAGTCTACAAGATAACATATTCACATATGAATATATATATATATATATATATATTATATATATATATATATCATATACATCTCAAACTCCTCTGGCATTACTCCTTGCTCACTTTGTACTGGTTTCCGCAGCATCCGCAACATCCTTGGGTTTATTCACTGTGAACATAAAGTAAGGGTGAGTATATATCACAAGAATGATACAACTACATAATCAGAGTTGATATCACCTGGAAAATCTCATTCTCCTGCCTGGGTTATTGATCCACTAAACTCTCCTCATATGAACCCAACATATCATAATCCATCATAATCATCATAAATTCATTATGTTTACATCATAACAAATATCTCGCAACATTGAGATAAATTAATTTTAAGCACCCATACTTAATCAATTCATTTCACAATTCATTATTTCAATCATATCATTATCATATCAATGCAATAATCTACATATCAGTCAAGGAGTATAATTCACAACTGACTCTCATATACATCAGACACCTAGTATCCGGATACTAACGAATCAGCCACCAGCTGGGAGTCCACCGACATCCCGTGAACACATCCTGGTTCACCGAGCCCGGTATCATAAACCGTCTCCCCACCTCAACCACTGGATCTCTTCCTGGATCACTGGGTAGCTCAACTGGGCCTCTACATGGACCACGGGAGCCAAAAGCGAGGGGTAATCTATACCGAATGGTTGTCCACAATACATATCATGCATACACAGCATCTAACAATATATCTCATCATATACACAATATTCATTTTAAATCATGAATATACATTATACAATCATTAAATGATTTTGGCATACAAGCCAACTCACAACATAAGAATCGCATCTCAGCATAAGAGCCACATCTCAACATAAATACCACATTTCTCGGCATAAAAGCCATATCTCGGCATAAAAGCCACATCTCTTGGCATAAAAGCCACATCTCAGCATAAAAGCCATATCTCTCGGCATAAAAGCCACATCTCGGCATAAAAGCCATAATCTTTAAATATCATAATCATACTTTACATTCGTAATATTCACATAATCAAACATAACTTTATATCTTCTATATCACGATAATTCAATATTTCATCACTCTCCATCATGCACATTCTAAGCATACTTTATACATTATTTTCCATCTTATTCATAATTCACCTCTCATTCATTACCATTCTATTTTCCATAATTGTTAAATACAACGTATAACCACATACATAATCTAATCACATATTCTCCTATATATATATATATATATATATATATCAATCTCATACTTTCACAGATTTAATTTTTTTTTTCAACATAATTATCACAAATCTGTAATCAAATATATACTATAATACTCCCCTTACCTCACTGTCGACGCTCTAAACTCAATTACCAAGATCAATGCGCCGCAACCACTAAAAGATAAAATTATAAAAAGGTTTAAGGTTTTAACCGTTCAAACCTTAATCCAACTCAAGAATATGCTCAGAAATTACTTTCTAAAGCTTTAGAAGCTTACGACAACTGAAACCACAAGTTCTCCGAGAAACCCCTTTTTCCGCTAATCTTTCAACGGCTCTTTCGCAACCTATATAAAACGGAATTCAAATTCGTCACTCAATCCTTCTTTTGAACACCATAAGGAAACTTTTAATCGGTTTAGAATCTTAAAATTCAAAGTTCCCTTGTTTTCCCCAAAAATGGATAAAGATAGAAATTCTCCATGGAATTCAAAATTGAAAGATCCCATGCGTTAATCTTAAGTTTCTTACCTCTAATCCGCAATTAATTTCAGATTCCAACCTCTTGTTGGTCTTTAATTGCCGCAGGGAAAAGAGAGAAGAAGAAGAACCCCAAAACTTATGTTTTTAACTTCTGCTCTGCAGGCTGTCATCTTGGGTCTTTATTCTGCCCGCGACACTGACGCTACGCGTCCCCCTGACGCTACGCTTCAAGTCTAAATTTTTATATGGACGCTACGCGTCCACTAACGCTACTCGTCAAGTTTTACCCTGACGCTACGCGTCAGGCCCCAAATCAAAATTTTCTTTTTATTTTAATTTTACATCTTATAATAATCTTACTTTATTAAATATCCAAACTCATGAATATAAAACATAGGGATGTTACAATATTTATGTATATGCATGAGATGCCTGTGTGATGGTTGAATATGAGATATAATGTGGTTTTCATAAAAGACCTTGGGTGGGACTCAAGGCAACCTCTTGAGCGGGGCTCGGGGTTTTAGCCTGTGGCACTGACCGTTGTCACTGAGAGTGATGGTGTCACATTGGGTGCAAACGGTTTGGTACCTGTAAAACGGCCGGATCAACTGAGAGCTGAGTTATGGCTCGGGGAGCCAGTGTTGCAACACAAATAAAAGATTTAATAACGGATTTATCTGATTGAATACATGTGTATACTGATATATACATTATTGGGAATGCATGTTGTTTTTGTTATGATATGAGACTCGATGATATGTGTTATTTGCATAGTTATGAATTGGACTACTAATCCGATTCAATAACTATTATTTGATATGTTTATGCTCACCCCCTACTTATCATTTTTACAGTGGATAGAGGACACGGTGATGGCACTTGAAATCACTCAACCGATTGGAGCATTATGTATTTACCTGTTTAGTACATAGTGCACATAATTGTTTTGTAGAAGAAGCCTTGGCCGGCTCCTGTGATTACCGAGTGTACCTTTTCTGTGTATATTAAATGGTCGGTCGGCTCTTTGTAAAGTGACAATCATATTCTTTAATTCAGAATTTGTTTTCCAATCTTGGGATTATTGTGAAAAATTTATTTGTATTCATTTGTATTTTAAAAGGAGTCGGTCGGATTGATGTATAACCGGTATTGTTAATGCCGAATCCGACTCCTGTTTTAGAAATTTAAATTATTTATGAAAAATTAATTGAATTTAATGAAAAATTATTTTTTTAAAATTAAGGATGTTATACCTCACCCTTGTGGGAAGTCTCCTAGCTACAATAGGTGTCTCACTCTTGTACAACCACAACTTGGGATGCCTCACCCAAGTTACAACAATATCAAACTAAGTAATAAAGAACTTTGAAAGTGAACTCTCTTTTAGAGCATAAACAAATTGAAGTTCCTAACAACTCAGAATCACAATGATAGAATGGCCTTTTTAATTGACGATTATGATAATTACTCAAGGTTGTTGTTTTAATTGTTTGAATTTTAGCCCTATTTATACTTGAAAATATGTTGTAAAAACATGTCTTTTGATGAGCCATAAAGTGTGAAAAGAAGCCTTTTCAAAGGGATGCATTGTTTTGGAACTTTAAAAGAAAAGACACGTCTTTTCATGAAAGAATTGAAGAGCAGAAGCATCTTTTCTATAGTTATGAGTTTCAGGTAATCAATTACATCAAAGGAGGAATCGATTGCATCCAATTTAAAAAATTAAATTTTTCAGACGTTGTGATGGTAATCGATTACATGAAAGTGGTAATCGATTACATATTATTTTGAAACTTTAAATTTTTCAACTGTTATGCTAGTAATCGATTACATGCTGTTTTGAAACTTAAATTTTTCAATCGTTACGTTACTAATCGATTACATGAAAGTGGTAATTGATTACATGCTATTATTTTTTAGAAATAAGCTTTTGAAATTCATGTTTTGAATATTTTATTTTCTTAAGGCCAGATTTAATCTTACATTTAATTCTAGTCTTTTGAGACTTAATCCTAATTCTTCATGCTTGATTCTTGAACTTCCTTTTTACTTGTGTTTAGGGAATTATTGTCATTATCAAAATCTTGATTCAACATGTGTGACTTTACATGTCACATACCTGAGAATAAAAAAAAAACACATCTCATACCAAACACCCCTTATGACATAATAAATATTGTAGTTTTTTATTATATAAATATTTCATTTTATTATATAAGCAAGACTAAAGTGTACAATTGGTCTCTAAAAAATTTAAAATTAGAATTAAACCTCTCAAATAATAAAATTTAGAATTAAGATCATTCATGGAATTGTTCTAATTTTTTTTAAGTATTAACCCCTTTGTAAAAATATAAAATTTAGGATTAAGCTCCTAACAAAAAAAAATTAGTACTAACACCCTTGCTGACCTTAATGGGGTTAATACTAATTTTTTCGTTAGGGGCTTAATCCAAAATTTTATATTTTACAAAGAGTTAATCCTAATTTTAAACTTTTACAAGCCTATAATCAATATCAATATTATATAATAGTATTAAATTATAAATTAATATAAGTATATATTGTATTATATATATCATCATTATATTATATTAATATATAATCTATATTGTATATATAACGGGGTCACTGTAGTAACGAACCCTCGCGTTATATATAGATATGTATTGAATAGATTAACATGTGTAGTCAATTTACTATTATTCTCACTATTATCAACTTGATTCCAAAAATTTATAATATATCAATGTGAATAGTAATAATGCCTTCATACTTATAAATAAATAAGAGAAATGAAATTGGGTCATCCATAAAATGAAAGAGCCAAAATTGCACGCCACAAATAAATTGCCAGTATTGCCGGCCATGGCCTGTTACATCATCATTACATGCACACATATAAAAAAAACAAGAGTTTCTAGATATAGCAAAAAGAGGGGAAACATAGGTTTAATTAATGTGAATTTATAATATTCACGAGAAAGGCCACTTTGACTGAATATTTCATACCATTGAGCTACACTAAAATAGTTATTTCATTGTCTCCATTTCTTTCTAAAAAATATACTAGATAGATGATTTTATTCCGTTCATATCTTCATCCATGCAATAGCTCAAGAAAATATTCAGTATTATTTTTTTATTAATATCCTTTTATCAATATTAAATAAAAAGTTGATTAAAAATCTCCCCCGATAGTTATGAATCTTGATTAGTATAATTTTTCTCTTCCTAAACAATTAAATTGAAGTGGGATAGCATATTTTAAGAATTTATGATTACAAAAAAAAAAAAAAAAGCCAACCTTCGAAGTTACTCTACCCCCAACCACCATAGCAATGCTAGCTAAGTTGAGGAACAATCTTAACTCTTCAATCAGGTGGACCAAACTGCAATAGCGCTTAAAAGAAAGCTAAACTTGATTGAAATACTCAAAAGTTGTTAGGAGGCAACTTTTGGTAACAACTTAAGAGAATTTTGTTTCATTGAAATGATTATGACTTCCATTTCAACAAAGGGCGATAATTATCATTTTAACCTTGATAGATTTATAGATAAATTTCAATTTCCTTACTTGAAAGTGATGGAATTGGAAGAGAAGGGTTCAACTACCTTTTTTTCCAACTACTACCATGTTTGTTTGCAAGTTAAATGAACACAAATCGAATGTTGGTAAATTATTCATGTATCCAGTTAAATATGACTCGAATCCCAAAGAAAGGCAATATTGTTGAAGGGAATTAATAAAATATCAAACGATTTTATTTTAAAAACTCATACTTATAAGATTCGTTCGAGTTGATTACGAATTTTTTGTTTTTCTTTTTAAAGTCAATTTGAAAAAATAGTGCTAAGGTAAGTTTTCATTTATTTTCAAAACGATTTTAACTCATTTTTTAAAACAAGAAAAAATAGTTTCTTGTTTTTTTTAATTTTATAAACTTTTAACCCTCATTGTCCATCACCATCACCACTGCACTATCACTGTTATCACCATTGTCATCGTCATTGTCACCATCACCATCACTACAACCACCACAATCATTGTTGCCCCCTGCATCGTTGCTGCCATCGTCATTGCCACGATGACCACCACCCTACCATTGCCGCCATCACCACCGTTGTTGCTCCCACCACCACCTTTAGTCGTCGCCACTACCGTGACCACCACCACCATCCTACCACCACAACCATCATCGCCACTACTATCATCACCATGCCCTCCACCACCACCACTACCACCATCGCCAACATGATCACTACCATCACCATCATCACCACCCTACCATCATAACCACCATTGTCATCGCCATCACCACCACTGTCATTCTCATAATCACCACACCTACCATCACAACCATTATCGTGATTGCTGTTACAACCACCACCACAATCACCATCATCACTGCCACGACCATAACCACTGACATGACCACCACTATCACCATTGTCACGACCACCACCCTCTCCCCATCACCACCACCTCCATCCCCATCACCACCACCACCATCATCATCATCACCATCATTATCGTCCCAAATGTTGTCACCATCGTCACAAGGGCAATAACCACCACCACCATCACCATTGTCACTGCAAGCACCCCCACCACCACTATCACCATTGTCACCAGCATGACAACCATCATCGCCACTATTGTCATTGACGCTGTTATCACCTCTAGCAACCTTGTCACTTCCACCACCATCATTATGGAAGATTATTAATATTAATAATTATATTATGTTATTGTTTATGTGTAAAGTAATTCTGATCATAATTATAAAAGTTTTAGAATCACTTTTAAAATTCAAAACTATATAAACTAAAACATAAAACTAAAAACTAAGCACAAGTTTTGAATTTTTAAAATTTGAAAATTATAAACCAAAAGCCAACCCGAATAAGTCATTAACTTTTAATTTTGTACCTTTTAAGGTTCAAAGTCGGGTCACACAAAACTTTATATTAATATTTGATTACATTGATCTGATTAAAAATCGATATACTGATAATATATTGAAGAATTTTGCGTCATTGTTCTAAAAGAAAAAAACAAACCTGTTAATCAAACGTTGCAAACCACATTTGTGTATTCATAAAAGAGAAACTAATAAATGAACTTTCATACAATTTTTTAGCGCTAGTGAAATCACATGACCCCACAAATAGAGTGACCAAATTAATTGAGACCAAAATTTTACTCAATGATTTTTTTATCAAAAAAAGAATGTATGAGATTGAGACTAGTGAACATTCCCATCCTCATGATGCAAATGTGGAATATTTTTTTCACCTTGCAAATATTCTACCTCTTTTAAGGAAAATAATAATAATAATAAGTACACCTAAATTTTCAGACCAAATTTACACCACCTCCCTATGTTAATGAGTTAAATAAATTTAAATGCACAAGTTGATTTATCTGATAAATTCATTTCATTTTTTTCTTATAAATGTTGAAAAATTTATCCAAATTAACTCTAAATTTTCCATATCATATATCACATTTCATTGTAAGTTTAATTTAGCAAATGCAGCCATTAGTATTATATTTGTTGACTGCTGATGGCTCTAATCCTATATCTTTTGCCAACAAATATTTGAATTTCTCACCCGGAATGATACGACAAAAGAAAGGTTCAAAGCTAAAGCTAAATAGGACCAAGCACCATGTGGCCGAATAAACAAGTAGGATACGACACATCACATGAAACCATGAATTAGGATATTGTACATTACACAGAAAGAAATGAACAATGAAGCCCACTTGAAGTGTGTCCCCACCCACCTTATATGCGAGTCCCAGCTGTTTATTTAAATTGTGAAAATAGATTCTTCTAATCTTTTATATCGGTTATCTACATCATCCGAGGATAATCCAATTTCATTTGACAAACAAATTTTAAAAAATAATAATTAACCAACTCCAGTTGAGAAAACTCAATATCTCTTGAGTGACATGACTATTAAAATGCTAAGGATCAAAATCCATGCACGTTCTTATAAACCGTCTAAAGTTATTAACTGCAGACTGAAACAATTTATTTTCCTTTAAAAAATTGGATTTGAAATAATGGCCCATCAAATTTTGGGCCGTGTACATTTTGGGGAACCCTTCTATCCCTGTAAAACTAACATGTAGTCTAATGACACTTGACATAAAACTGCTCTCAATCAATCATACAACAATAACAAAGAATGATACAATTAACAAACTCTAAGCTTAGGTAGGTTTGAAGGAACCTATGAGTTGAGAAAACTTTTACCAGAACACCTTAATCTCTCCATGGCAGCACGGATTTGCTCTGAAATTTCAGCGTAAAGAAATCTTTGTGCTGCTTCATCCAAACCATCAGAAGTGGTGGGCCATCCAATGGTAGAGAATGACTCACTACGAGACCGGTGAATAGCCTTTTCTCTCATTGCAGGAAGGTCAAATTCAATTGGATCACCAATAACTATGTCAATTTTCTTATTACATAGTGGTAAAGGAGGTGGTCTACCAAACATATATTTCAATGGCATCACCTAGAAATAATATAAGCAGAACCTGCTAGCATTAGTATCCAGAATAAACATACATCTTGCAATAACAGGATCAAATAACAATTACTACAGATTTGTTATCGATGAGAGAGTGAGAGCTCAGCATAACTATTGGAGTAAAATTAAATCCCTAGATAAAAATATAGAGATATTTTAGGTGCTCTTTCATTTTAAATAGAGAGGTCTCTTGGATACTCTTCTAATACGCATTGATTGATGAAAGATGTTGACTTGTTAAATTAAATTGGGATTAATTTGTAATATTCAATTAAGAGTCAATATTACTGTCAATTAAAGGTCTTAATTGGGGAAAGGTAGAGAAAAAAAAAACAGAGAGTACCAATATATACATGTCATCAAGTAGGTTGACTTCAAGTTATGACCCAAGCACACGTTTAACTAAATCAGTCAGGGTTGAAGGCTCAACAACAATGGGACATGTGGCATTACATGGTTAGAGCAGAAGAGTAACTTCCCATGTATTGGGAGAGAAAGAACCAACTTCTACCAAGTGGTAGTTATGCAGCAAAGCATAAAAAAAAAAGAATGACATAGAAGCAAGGCAAGAACGAATTTTGAAGGCTCTAACATCCGGGAACAACGCCTAACACGTCTACTATCACGACTACTAACAATCGGAAAGATCTAGGAGCAAGTGTGATCTGTAATGTGTTTTTCTGTTTTCTTTGATGTTATTGTAATTTCTCCATCGTTTTGTCTTATTCATCCATCGTTTACACCTTTCCTACTATACTTTTGTTTTCCATTTTAATTTTCGTTTCTACTTGAAACCACTTAACACCATAAACCTATCAATTTAAGAGCCTAAAAAAGGATTCGGATTCACATCTCAAATTGAACTAGTGAATAAAGGTTGGATAAAATTTCACCATAATCAATAACCGTTCTATGATCAAATAAATCAGAAATTGGTAAACAAAGAACAGCACAAAGAAAAGCATTTTCATTGGAACCAAGGACACCATAGCAGTGGAAGTGGTAGTAACCACTAATTAGTATATAATGCAAAACCATGTACCAAGTCTGCTAGCCAATTATGGCCAAATAGTGAAGAATTATAGAGATGTTCATCTCTCTCATTAAAAGAATTCTCAAGATATTGGGTAGTAATAATTTGTTCTCTTGCAAATGATAATAACAAGAATCTATATAGTGCAGTAGGATTATAATTTTTATTAAAACATAAACATTTTGCTGTGACAATTTTACAATGTACTTAAGCCTTGAGTCAGAAACATGCACGAGGGAAAAAATCTTGGCCAGAGAAAACACAGAATATGTAAATTAAAATGGCAATTCTAATTAGAAAGTGACAGACAATGTTCCCAAAGCTCAGTTTTTAATTCTTCGTTTAATACTGGAATGTTAATAAATGCTCACTTCTATCTTTGAAATTCCAATTAAATGATTATTTTGCAACATAATTTGTAATGTTAAAAATCTCTTCTTGGCAAGACATTATTGTAGATCTACAAGATTTAAATACTCCAATTCCAAATGTCTAGCAACTTAAGACACTGACTTATAGTACTAGAGGCTTTCATACTTCATCAGACAAGATCAATTAAAAGTACAAAAATGGCTAGAAGACAAGCCTAAGAGTATAGAACGAAGATAATTTTCATAAGGAAAGGCAAGAAATGCTGTGTTACCTTGTCAAAACCATGATGGACAATTGGCAATACAATTGGAGTTATAGGTGCACGGGCAACTAGACTAGCCGTTCCCCATTTCAACCTCCTTATAGGTACATCTTCTTGATACACTTTTCCTTCTGGAAATGTATGCAACTGCCATAGCAAATTCATAAATGATATATCAATTCAACTTTTCAAGTATGAAGAATTTTCCATTAGGCTACTAAAACACAGTATCTCAGTGTCTATCTAATTAAGGCACCAGTTTTAGAGAACTTCTGAAACTAGTTCTTTAATGACTGGTATCAATTTACTGCATGGATGTCCATCAAATTGCACATGAAAATTAGGTGTAAAAAGGTTTCTTTATTGTAGTTCTTCTGATTTTCTGTTTTGCAAAAAATAGGAAAGAAATCTTATGTTTAAATTTGACAATTATGACTCAAAGGAGAATGCTTTATAATAAGTATTTTCAATATTTCCACTCTCCAGTAAACCACAGTGGTGTCTTTTATACTCTTGTGATTTTCTTATCAAACACAGAAAAATTCATTGAAAACTTTAGCTACCTAGTAATGCAAAGGTAAGATCATTTTTTAATAATCAAGTAATCAACTAAAAGGTGAAATAGGAACTCTGCAACCTGCATTGATTTACTTAAAAAAAAGTTCATTTTATTTTGTTCAAAAATCAAGTAAATAAATTTCATCTCATCTTCTGCATCTCTATATCCATCTTCAATTCAACTCATAAATGCATCAAGCATGGCATGAAAATGAAATAAAATAAATTGCAGTCTGTAGCTTTTCTTATGGTCTACAGCAGACAATGAATGCTTGAGCTTAGGTGATCTAGGAATCATCAGTGAGAACTGAGTTTATTTTTAAGCATACTAGTTAATCTCAGATAGCGGCGCGGAGTGGTTGCCCTTAAACTGGGATAGCGGGATAGCGGAAAGCGGGATAACCGTTATTTTGATGAACCTGTATAAACATTTCCTACATTTTCTAAAGACATATATGCTAAAAAAATTCACAAAAAAATATACTCATAAATCGTAATAATATTTTTGACAAACATAAAACATCACAATCATATAACATGACGTAAAATTAAAATACTAAACAATTCACACAAAGTCACAAAGACAAGGTGGTCGGAAATGGAAGGGTTCGCCGGAAATGGAAGGACTTTGTTGAAAATGGATGGGTTTTGTTGGAAATGTGTTGGGGGTCGCCGGAAACAATGTGGGTATCACCGGAAATGGGTGGGTGCACTTGACAGCAGCTGAAATGAGAAGAAATGAGAGAGGGTGGTTGCTGTAATGGACTTATGAAGTAGGGTTTCAGAAGGGATTACTCTAAAAACCAAAAACACCCTTAAAAAATGGTATTAAAAAGGGGTATTTCAGGGAGAAGGCAATAGCGGGATATTTGAGCCGCTATTTGCCGCTCCGCTACGCCGTGAATAGCGGCGCTATTCGCGCTAGTTTTTCCATCCTGCTATTGGTCCCCGCGTCGCGCCCCCATCCCGCTCCGCTACGCCGCTATAGCGGTCGCTCTGGCCGCTATTGACAAGTATGTTTTTAAGATCTGATCTTCAATAGAAAAACTGAAAAATACAAAACAAAAATCAATCACATAAAAATAAAAGATAAAACCAAAGAATACCAAAGCAACCTTAGAATCAGTTTCTTAACTGCTAAATCATTATCATGAATAAAAAATTTCTAGCTGCATATACACCTGACCTAGGCAACATTAATTTGCGGTGCATTACAAGTTTGTTCATGAATGACATGATTGCATTACACGTTGAAGCCGCTACGACATTCAAACCTCCCTAGAGTAAAGCTATTCTGGATAACATGCCACAGCCCTCAGCCTACAGCTGAACAAGAGAATAATGATTTGCATCTTTTCTCCTCTAAGTAACCTTCCCTAAATAATCATCTTCATTCTACTATGCCATGTGGATGCAACTCAGTAAACAATCACACTAGGCCGAGCCATCTCAATACTCAACCATCTGTCACTACTACTCTCTTGGGTCATGCTTCTTCATATACCATTACTAACACACATGATAATTTTTAAATTTTGTAACCCATTTAACATCAACAACCAAAAAAACAAGAAAAATGAATTTTTAAAAACATAGAGGGTCGCAATAATCAACACGTAACCTAAATTATAAATTACCCAAAATAAGATCATTAAAGAGTTAAGCTTGTGTAACAAATTTTACATAGATACCCATTCTCCATCACTTAAGCGCTCAAGAGCTTCATTCATGTGGTTTTGATAAATTCCACCACCTCTTGTAATAGGTATGCATTTCCCTGTGCAAGTTACCAGTTTAGAACAACACAAGAAGAGTATTCTACAAAGACAACATAAAGGGACTGTTGAAGCATGAGAGTTACCAAGGCGAAAAATGTAGGAATATAGGGAATTCTTGAAGCAAATGTCTTCGGCAGCGAGTACCCAACGAGCTAACTTAGCATCAAAGATGGGAGAGCCCTTGAAACCCCACATAAGAGGATCATCCAAACTGCACCACCACTTCCAACAATTAAGATTTTAATTAATGATAATCATAATCATAATAAAAAAAAATGAAAGGAAGGAAGAGAGGGAGCTGACGTGGACATGTGGTTGCTGACGGTAATGAGGGGGACGCGGTGGGGTCTGGAACGGAGGAGGCGGAGGAGAGTGTCGGCGTTGTGAACCGAGGTGGTGTTGACGAGAGACGACGCCGTTTTGGCGAAGGCGCCCACCGCCGCTATAACAAGTTTTCTGGGTATGCCTCCCAAGTGTTTGGCCCTTGCAGCCCACTCCATTGTCCGTGCCATTGATTTTGCCGGCGACGGAGAGGGAAGAAAGATGACAAGGACGAATTTGATTTTTGGAAGCAAAGAACTGGGCCAAGGGTTGGTTTGTTGGACCTCAATTTCAACTCTCTCCAAAGCCCATTCAAGAATATAACATTCTTCCTCCCTAATTTTTTTTTTTGGTCAAAAAAAATGTCTTCTGTTTGGATGGAATTGAGATGAATAACAAATTCAAGTTGAATTATATAAAAAAAATAGTTTTTTCTGTTTTTACTTTTTTTAAGTTATTCATTTGTTTGATTTTTTTAAAGTCAGAGTGATTTAAAATAGATTGTATTAGTTCATGAATATTATATAATTCGTCCCAATAAAAATTTCTTTTGAATTTTATTTCTGCCTATCTGGCAATTTAGGTTAACTAATAGTGTGGTTAATAGTTGTTAGCATATTGTTCTTTTGTGTCATAGACAAACATCATTTAAGTTGTTGATCATAATGGATGAGAGAGATTCTATGATGAGAAAGAGTTGATGGTAGAACAAAGGGGTGGCTCGCAACCTCTTCTTACAAAAGCATGTGATCTTACACTTGACTCTTTTAGATTCAAGCTCTCTAACACAGTCCTTTCAAGCTCCCACTAGTTGATGTAATTGACTCCGTGGTTTTAAAGGTTATAACTTCAACGAATTTGAGTTTGAATCTTGTCTCACGAGTGACTATGACTCTGACCACCTAGAATGTGACGATGCAAGAGTAACCTTACCTTGAATTTTATCTGTTGTACATCATATCTCAACGTGTAGTGATCAATTTTAGTCAAGGCCTAATTACTAACAAAATTTTATTTGGGAAGTAATTTCAAATTTTAAAACTTTTATAGAGACCTAAAACTTAATCAAACTCTTAAAAGTATTCTCGAGGTATACAATAGTAAAATAAAGTGATTAACAGATATGAGATTAGGTTGGAATCAGCTTCAGCATACAATTTCATTTAATTATGCATGAACAAAGCATAAACTTCAATTAAGGTCATGTCTAAACTTTCGCATATGGATAGTCCTTAATTCCTTAGGTGATTATCACTATTCGATTATAAATAAACCCTAATTCCTTAGGTGTTCACATACACTGCAACAAGATTCGAAAATAAGGATAAACCCTAGTCGTTCACTTAATGTCTTAGGCCTGAACTAACTAGGTGGCAGATTGTATACCTGAGGTCTCTACCATGATTCCTCTTTGAATAGAACCTCTAGTTGTGCCCTGAATCTTCCAATTCAGGAGTTGAAGCTCATAATTTGCCCTGTTCTAACATGTCTTAAGAGAAATCCAACAGAAATTAACATCCATTATAGCCTCAACAGATCCTAACCTTAGGGATTTAGCAACCTATGATGGATGAGAAGATGATCACAGAGGAAGAAAACATGGTTCTAATGGAATAGAGAGAAACTAAGAGAGAGAAAATTTAAAGTGAGAGATTGAAACCAGAAAATGAATGAGTTATGGAAGTTTGTGTATTAATGACAATGTAAGTTACATAAATATACTAACTAAAATAAACTAACAACTAATAACTAATTAAATTGCTAAAATGCCCTTTAAGGGCTTACAAATAAATACAAGAACTTAAGTTAACTATACTACAAAGAATCAACACATGATATTTGAATGTTACTCATTTCCCTCGGACATGCGCGTAGTAACGTTGGTGGGCTTGAGAGGACGCTAGACTAAGGGATTCATGTGTGCCTTGGTTCCAGTAGCTAGGCGTATGCACGGTGGTAGGTACACTGGCTTGTTGATCCAGGTCTGATAGTGTGCGTAAAATGGAGCGAGAGTGGGGCATGAAGATGTTGGGTAAAGGTCTGGATCTGATAAAAGTTTGGCATCAACATGAGTGTGAGTGTAGAGCGGGCGTGTTTACGGTGACTTACTGGAGTGTGGACCTGGTAGTGTCAAAAACCTGTGTAAGAGGCAATATGGCTGAGCGTATATATGCGCAGCTTTTGAGTTAGGTTCACAAATTAGCTTTCATCCCAACATGTCCTTACGCTAGGTAGCGTAGGCACGCGTGGGCTCCTGGGGCTTCCTTGGTCATGAGCTTGGAGCCTGGGCGTATGGCAAGCGTGTGCATGCTTGCTTCCTAACTTGGTGCTTGATTATCCTTACTAGCCAACGTAAACTTACGCTGGTGAGTGTAGGTGCGCGTGGCTGGCTCTTTCTTTGTGCACTTGAGCGTGAGTCTTGGGCGTGTGGGATGCATAAGAACGTTGCGCCTCTGGACTTAATCTCTAATTGAATTACAAGCCAACGTGACCTTACGCTTGTGACCGTAGGCACGCGTGGCTACCCATTTTTCAAATTACATGGAATAATACTCAAGTGCCTTGGACTAGTGTGAGAGCTTACACCTGTAATGTGTGTCACGCTAGTGATTAGACCTGAAACATGAAGGTGAACAGCAACCTAGCGTATAAACGCTAGTATGAGTGTAAGTACGCTGAGCACATGTATCCTTGCCATTTTTCTTACTCACTAAGTGTCATTGACTTAGCCAAAATTTACCCAATTACTCATGAAATATTGCAATAATTAATAGTTTCCTGAAATTACTTAAATGCTTAATTGATGGCTAAAATGCTTCTAAATTAACAATTAAAGGCTTGAACTATAACATTATAGCATAAAATATTGTCAGATAAATAATTCTTTTCAAGATTTATCAAGCATCATTTATCAAATCCCCAAACTTAATTTATTGCAGCAATAACATATTATTATCCAAGGTAATTAAGCATGGCAGCAATCAAAGCATGACAATTACAACAAGGGCAATCATGGGCAAAATAGAATACAAATTTTTCTAATCTGCTAAATTATACTGACGATAAGTTTTTAAGTCTGGGTGTGGAAAAGTATGGACTTATTTATTCATTAATTTCTATATCTATATTAACTAGAGAAAGAAAGAAAAATAACAAGTGACTTCCCTATTTTTGAAAGTCTGGCAGTGAGAAAGTCTAAAACAGAGTCTACTCCAGGGTCAGACTTTTCTTTGATTTCTCCCAATACTTGTTTTTTTGTTTTCAAATGTGGGGTTGCATCCTCATAAGCGTTAATTTTATGGTCTTTAGCTAGGCCTTCTCCAGGCATTTATTCCTTAACCTAGTTCAGAGAAACTACGGCTACTAGTTTGCTCAATTGGGTCTTCAGCCAGATAATGCTTCAGTCTCTGCCCATTTACCTTGAAAGTCTTAAACTTTTCACTCTATATGTCTATTGCTTCATGAGGATAGGCTTTTATCACTCAGAATGGCCTAGACCATCTCGTCTTTAGCTTCCCAAGGAACTATTTCAACCTCAAGTTGAATAACAACACCATATCATCTGAGTTAAAAGTCCTCAGTTTTTCTGATCATGCCATCTTTTTGTTCTGTCTTTGAAAAGTCTAGTATTCTCATATGCATCCAAACACAGCTTCTTCTACTCATTCACATATAACAGTCTTTTCTCCCCTACAGCCTTAAGATCAAGATTAAGCATTTTTATGGCCCATAAAGACTTATACTCTAGTTCAACAAGCAAATGATAGGGTTTTCCATAGACAAGTTTAAATAGTATGGTTCCAATAGGGGTTTTGTAGGTAGTTCTATATGCCCACAAAGAATTATCTAGCTTAGCAGACTAGTCCTTACGGGTAGTGTTGACTACCTTAGATAGAATTTGTTTTATCTCCTTATTTGAAACTTCTACTTGTTCATTTGTTTGAGGGTGATAGGGTGTAGCTACATTGTGCTTTACCTCATAGTTCTTCAGTATATTTTCAAAAGTTCTTTCAATAAAATGTGACCCTCCATTATTTATCACTACTTTATAGACCCCAAATCTTGGAAAAATGATTTTCTTAAACAGTTTCATTATAATCATAGCATCTGCTTTAAGCTAGGCAATAGCCTCGACCTATTTTGACATATAATCTACAGCTACTAAGATGTATTGATTTCAAAAAGATGAAGGACAAGGTCCTATATAATCTATCCCTCATAATATGTTATTCAAGGGAAACTCATGGCATTAAGAAATGTTACTTGAATGTTGACATGAGTCGCAAGCAAGCACATACCTTCTGAAGTCTTTGAATATGTGTGGCCAATAACATCCAAACTGAAGTACCTTCACAACAGTCTTAGAGGTGCTCGTGTGCCCTCCACATAAGAGAGTGTGACAATGCTCCAAGATGAGTTGTACTTCACTTTTAGGGACACATCTTCTTATAAGTTTATCTATGCCTCTTTTGAAAAGGAATGGATCATCCCAGTAGTACTGCTTAACATCTACAAGGAACTTTTTCTTTTACTGAAAACTAAGATCAGAGGGTAAAATTCCACACACTATATAGTTAACAAAATCAGTAAACCAAGGGACTTTTTGGATACTAAGATTTAAAAGATGTTCATCTGGAAAAGAAACATTGATGGGAATATTATCATCCCTCTCCTCTTTTTCATATCAAAGTCTGGACAAATGATCGGCAACTAAATTTTGAGTACCTTTCTTTCCCTAATCTCAATATCAAATTCTTGCAATAGGAGAATCCATGTGATTAATCTGGGCTTAACATCTTTCTTTTGTAACAAGTACTTAATGGCAGAATGGTCCGTATAAATAATTACCTTAGAACCTACCAAATAAGACCTGAATTTTTCAAAGGCAAAGACCACAGCCAAAAGTTCCTTTTCTGTAGTAGTATAGTTTATTTGTGCTTCATCCAAAATCTTGCTGGCATAGTAAATAACAGGAAGCTTCTTTTCCTTCCTCTATCCTAGCATAACCCCTACAACATGATCACTCGCATTGCATATTAGCTCAAAAGGTAACTCCCTGTCTAGGGGTTGTACGATAGGAGCTGAAACCAGCACTTTCTTAATCTTGCAAAATGCTTCCAGACATTGTGAATCAAAATTAAATGGAACATCCTTACTTAGCAGACTCATGAGAGACTTGGTTATCTAGGAGAGATCCTTGATGAACCTTCTATAAAAACCTATGTGTCTAAGGAAGCTCTTTATGCCTTTTAAAGTCTGTTGAGGTGGCAACCTCTCAATTACCTCAATCTTGGCTTTGTCCACCTCTATGCCCCATTTTGAAATCATGTAACCTAAGACTATGTCTTCACGTACCATGAAATGGCATTTTTCCCAATTCAAGAGCAAGGTGGTCTCTTTACAGCGCTACAAAACTTTACAAAGGTTTGTGAGGCTATTAGCAAAGTTTAGACCATAAATAGAGAATCATCCATCAACACTTCCATTATATTTTCAATTAAGTCTAAAAATATGGCTTGCATACGAAAAGTCGTAGATATATTGTAGAGTCCGAAAGGCATACGCCTATAAGCGAAAATTCTATAGGGACAAGTGAAGGTGGTATGAATAGGTATTTGGTGAAAACCTAAGTACCCATCTAAGTAATAGAAATGAGAGTGCTTTGTTTGCCTCTCAAGCATTTGGTTGGTAAAAGGTAATGGGAAATGGTTCTTTTTGGTGGCATTATTTAACTTCCTATAGTCTATGCACATTCTCCACCCATATGCTACCATAGTAAAAACTAGTTTATTTTTCTCATTCCTTATGATCGTTAGGCCCCCTTTCTTTGGTACTACATGTATCAGACTCACCCATGTGCTGTTAGCAATAGGGTAAATGACTCATGCATCTAAAAGCTTAAGGACTTCCTTTTTCACAACTTCCTGCATTTTAGGATTAAGTCTCCTTTAGTGTTCAACCGAAAGCTTACTATTTTCATCTATAGTTATGTTGTGCAAGCAGAAAGATAGGCTTATACCCTGAATGTCATCCATAGGGTAGCCTATAACTTTCATATACAGCCTGATTTGTTTTAAAAGCTTTTCAGTCTACTCCTGATTCAGATTTGCATCAATTATCACTGGGTAAGTAAAGTCTGGTCCAAGGAATTCATACTTTAAATTGCTTGGAAGAGGTTTCAGTTCAACATTTGATTTTACCTTTCCTTCAGACTTATCCTCATTGTTACGCTCCAATGATAAAACGGTCATAGACTTTGATGTTGCATCCCCAGACTCCTGTGTACCTATAAACTTGGTTAATTTTTCTGCCTCAACTTTTCCTGCAGTTTCAAATATTAGCACAAACTGAAATGAATCGTTACAAATATCCTGTTGGACCTCTTCAGTTACCAGTTTGTCAATAAATCCAACACTGTAACACACATCATCAAAAAAAGGTTTTTTCATAGCATATTTCAAATTAAATTCAACCTTGTGGTCTCCTACAGTTAGAGATAACTTACCATTCTTTATATCTATTACCATACCTACAGTGGCTAAAAATGGTCTACCTAAATGATGGGAATTGAAGAGTCCTCTTCCATCTCTAGCACTACAAAGTCTGTTGGGATGAAGAACTTTCCTACCTTAATGGGAACGTCTTCTAAAATACCAACAAGGTACTTTACAAACCTATCAGCCAATTGTAAAGACATTCTAGTGGGTTTCAATTCACCTAAGTCCAACTTTTTAGCCACAGACAAAGGCATCAGACTCACACTCACCCCTAGATCACATAAGGCTCTGTGGATTTCCATGGTACCAATCATACAAGAGATAGAAAAACTATTGGGTCTTGAAGTTTTGGTGGTAGATTTTTCTATATCAAGGCACTGCATTCTTCAGTAAGTGTTACAGTACCATCTTCTTCCAACTTCCTCTTGTTGGACAAAATGTCCCTTGAGAACTTTGCATATGTGGGCATTTACTGCAAAGCTTCTGTAAAAGGGACATTAATATAAAGCTTTTTCATAACCTTTAAAAACTTACCAAACTATTTTTCCAACTTAGCCTTCACTAAGCATTGAGGACATAGGATAAGAGGTTGATATGGTTTGACCCCCGCTCTTCTTTCTTCTTGTTTCTCTTCCTCAGCAGGTTTAGGACTAACAGTCTCTTGCTTGTCAGCATTTTGGTTTTCTTTTTGCATGGGTACGTGGTATGGTAACTCTTTATTGGACCTTAATAAGATTGCCATAGTATGGTTTATGGGCCCTTCTTCAGTTTTTCTAGGGAAAGTTCCTGGAGCTCTGGTAACATTGGAAGCTAATTGGGTAATTTAAGTCTCCAACATTTGATTGTGGACTATTATGGCATCAACCTTGGAGGAGATATCTTGAGTGCATCAGTAAATTCCTCATTCTACTTCATCTGAGCTCCTACAAAAGTCTCTAGTAATGACTCGAGTTTAGACTTTTATGGTGCATATGAAACTTGAGGAGCAAATGGTCCTTAGGAAGGCTAGTAATTGCCTTGCCTTTCTTGGTTAAATGGACCCTTGTTTTGGAATCCAAGTAGACCCCTAAAATGTTCAATTGCTCATTGCAATAACCATATTGCATTACAATATTAAGTTTTTTAAAAAATAAAAAACAATAATGACAATTACAATAGCATGCAACATGGAAATGCCAATTACAATTATATATATATATATATATAATAACACTCAACGTATTACAGAAATGGAGTAATCAGAATATATATAAATATAAAGGCATAGTGGCATGCTACATGGAATAGGAGCAACATAATATATATTGGCATATATATTAACACAATTGCAACTAAATATATATGTACAATGGCATAGATATATAATGGAGCAAAAGAATGTATATGAATGGTATAACGCCAATTATATGTAACATGCTACATGGAAGCCAATTACAATTATATATGTATATAATAGCACGCAAAGCACACAACATGGAACAAATATAAAAGCACGCTCTATGGAATGGTGCAACGGAATATATATATATATATATATATATATATATATATATATATATATAATAGCATTGTAAAAACTGATAAGGTACATGACCATCATGAGCGGAAAATTATGATGTGTTAAAGTGCTCTGATACCATTTGCAGAATTTAATTATGTAATTAAACATAATACAATTAACATAATATCATAACAATATAGAATTTATTCCACACATACATACATTGTTAATTAACATGATAAATGCATACTCGGTGTGAAACAATTCATGACCCCTTCTGATTCAATTGAGCGTTTAATACTCTAAGTCTGATTCGCCCTTGTTTGCACACTGTGTTATTCGTCTAATGGGATAACGTAAATAGAACCTTTCAATAGGCACTAGGATAGGTTAACTCATCACTAATCTATCCTATCAACAAACCCAAATATGATATTTATTTGAATAGATGATTCTATTCAAATTATTATATATTATAATTAATAACAAAATATAAATATGTTTAAATTAATAATACTTATCCACTAAATATTAATATAATATTATATTAATTCAAATATTGAAATTTAAAATTCCAACACCTTCTCCTTCGCATAAAATCAACTGCACAACAAAAACGCAACAGACAAATTGTAAAGTATCTCCTTTTTTATTTATATTTATAAAAGAATAAAGACTAAAATTCAAGAAGAATAAAAACAAAGGAAAATTATAAACAAAATTTTGCTTGTCTAATCAAACCCAAGTCAGTTAATATTAAGGAGGAACATGATTGATGAATCTATGAGTTTGTGAAATGAAGGTTTGTTTCGAGATTTTTTCACACGTGAGGAGATAGTTCATATTCAAAAAATTCCATTGTCAGATCTGGATACAATCTTATTATTGCTAGGAACATGGAGCAACCTTCACATAGATCCTCGTTGTCTAGTAACATTTGGCTGAAATTTTGGAGAGTTAATATTACCCCACGTTGCAAGGACTTAGAGCGTGTTTGGTTCGCCCCTGATTTCTCCGTTCCCCTCCGTTCTCCATCTTTCCATCGCGTTCAACGGCTTCCTTCTCCGTGTACGTGAACGGCCATCTGTTTGGGTGTGAGGATCGCCTCCGTTCCGTCGAGGCAAACGGCAACGCGCGTCGTTGAGCAGAAGGAGCCGCGACTTGCTTCGATTCAATGTCGTTGGGAGAAAGTCGACAATACCCCTCCCAACGGTCATAAGACGTGACCACGACCCTCTTCCACAGATCTGAAGCAGGGACATCTGAAGGTGTTGAAAGCCGTCATCGTCGTCGCCGATCTGAAACTCCGACCACCAGCCGCTGATATGAAGAACAGCAACCACCATCCTCGCCATCTGAGGTAAAAGAACCCCGATCCCTTTTATTTTTCTCTTCCCCTATTTTTCTGTTGTGAAATATTACGCTTTGGGGTTGGATCGACTTTGTGGGAATCGGGTTGGGTGAGCTCTGTTTGGGGTGGGGTTAGTTTCGGGTTTAGGTGAGGTTGTGGGAAGGGGTGGTTTGTCCGGGGCTGGGGCTGGGTTCTGCGTGATTGTGGGGTGGGTTGGGGTTGCTTTGCCGTAGGGGGTGGGTGGGGTTGGTTTCGGGTTCTATGAGGTTGTGGGAAGGGGGGTCTGTTCGGGGATGGGGTTGGGTTCTGGGTGATGGTGGGGTGGGTTGGGGTCGTTGGCTGTGGAGGGTGGGTAGGGTTGGTTTCGGGTTCTGGGTGGTGGGTCTAGGTGGTTGGCCGTGGATGGGGTGGTTGTTTGTAGGCAGTTTGGGTTGGGGTGGGGTCGGGTCTGGGTTTGGGTTTAGCCTTTGCAGGTTGGGGTGGTGGTGGGTTATGGGTGGTTGGGTGGTGGGTTGGGGAGGGCAGGTTGGGGTTAGGTTGGGTTGGGCTTGGGCTTGGGCTTGGGCTTGGGGTCGGGTTGGGGTGATGGTGGCTGTTGGATGTGGGTGGTGGTGGCTGTTGGAAGAAGATGGTGGTGAAGGTGGGTTGGATGGACGGTGAGGATGGCAAGGTGATGATGGATGGTTCTGATTGTGTGGTGCATGGGTGTGCAACTGTTGAAGGGTGCACCATAAAATTTTTAACATTTTTTTGTTTTGGTTTTTTTTAATATAATTTTGATTGTTGTACCATTTTCTATGCTGATTTATGATGTAAGTTGAAAGGTTTTGCATGTATTGTAAGGTTTGGCATGTATGGAGTTAAATTTTATTGAAGGAATATTAGGTTAGGTTATTTAATTTACTTTTGTATTTATTAAAAAAATATAAGTTTAATTAGTTTTTAGCATTTAAAACATGTTTATGGAATAATTTTAGTTAGTACGCGTAATGAATGACGAATAACGAGCGATGAGACATTAGAAATGGTTAGCGCTTGCGTTTATGCGATAGTTTAAGTTACGTTGTGAAAAAAATGATAGGTAATTAACAATAATTATAAATTACATTGCGTAAAGAGCGGGATTGTAGTGAGTCGCGATTTGTTATAACAATTTCATGTTGTGATTTGTGTCCGATGATGTTTTTTAACAAATATATGAATATTTAATTTTTTAACAATAACCTAATTTAGTTATACAACCAACATGATAAAGTTATTTTTATAGTATTAACTTTTATAAAGCTGAATTAAAATAAGTAATTCAAATAATTTTTATAAAAAAAATTAATAATTTTTTATGAACTTGAATTAAAAGTTATAATTAAAATAAATAAATAAAAATTTAATTTGTGTTTAGGGATGAACTAAAATAATTTGATTAAGTAATGTTATTTTTATTATGTGGTTGCTAAAATAACATGGTAACCATTTAATTTGTTAATAATATTTTTATAATGAATATATTATTAACTTTTATAAAGCAGAATTAAAATATTTAATTAAGAGAGTTTTATAAAATAATTAAAATAAATTAATTATGAACCTAAATTTAAAAAATACAGTTAAAATAATAATAATAATAATAATAATAAACTTTTATTATAGGCTTTAGGAATGAATTAAAATAATTTGATTAAGTAATGTCATATTTATTATGTGGATGTTAAAATAATATGGTCACCGTTTAATTTGTTATTAATTTTTTAAAAATGAATATAGAATTAACCTTTATAAATATTAATTAAAATAAATAATTAAAATAGAAATTTATAACAAATAATATAATAATATTATAAAGCTGAATTAAAAAATTTTAATAAAATATTTAAAATAAATTTTTAAGAAAAATGTTTAGGGATGAATTAAAACTATTAATTAACTTATGCTTGGTTAAACTAAAGTTGTTAGGTGTTAGTAACTCACTTTAGTGATGATAATAATTAGTAAAGATTAAGAGTTTAGTGTTAGATTTTCTTAATTGTTTATGGATGAATTCTTTTAATTTATTAGATAATGGATCGTTAAAGTAAACTTGTTGGGGTGAAGTATAGTATCATGTTGAATGGTTAATCTATTAAGTGTTCGAATGTTGGTTAATATATATCTTGTGCAATGTTGTGACAAATTGTATTGTGTAGCATGTGTAACACCCCTATTTTTATTTTTATATTGAAATTTTGAAGGAATTAAATTATGGTTCTTTAGAACTTTTTAATCTACGTATTATTTATGATTTTTTAGATTTTTTTAGAATTTTGGAATTTTTTTAATAAAATAATATTTTTTAAATAATTTTAAATTCATATAAGTGACTTAAATTAAAAATATTTATAAGAAAGTGAATTTATATTATAAGAAAATTTTCTAAAATCCATTTCAAGTAGACTTATCTAAAAATTATCGGTTTGAGAAAAATCTTGATTTTTTTCTAATCGTTAAAAAATTGGAAACGTATCAATAAATTTTTATTAACAGAAAATTTTAGATTTTTAAAATTTCAGCTTTATATTACTTATTATAAAATTAGTGAGGATTGATATAATATCACTAAATTTCAAAAAGGACTCATTTTGAATATTTAAAATATACCGAGTGAAGGGTTACTATTTGACTTAATAATTTTGCCAACAGTTACTATATAAAACACTGTGCATGTATGAAATTTTCAAAAGATGCACAGTAACCAGGAATAAAAAATTCAAAAATGCATAGTACTTTTATATTAAAATAATAGAATGCATAGTAAATTTTTTCCTATAAATACCGAAGGATTTCTTCTTTAGAAATCACAATTTCAGATTAAGTTTTCTTAATATAGTAGTGCTAGTGAGATAGTGGTGGAAGTGAGAGAGAGAAGTAAATTTTTTTGGAAGAAGGTTCTGCTAAAATCCTAAGGTAAGAATACTTCTCTTTTATATTTTTAGAGTTATTTTTATATCGTTTTTAGAAATCTATTATTATACTGGAAATAATATTATTTTAAGTTACTATTCTGTATAGTAAAATACTATTTTAATAGTAAATTACTATTTCAATGGTAAATTACTATTCAAATAGTAAATTACTATTTACTCTTACTATTTACCGTTACTATTTACGTTTTACTATTTACCGTTACTATTCACGTTTTACTATTTACTGTTACTATTCACGATTTACTATTCACTATTTAAAATTTACCATTTCTGTTTTAAGTAATAATCTTAATCCTCATCTTATGTCTATACTAAAATAAGATTGATATTAATATTTCTAGAAATCGAAGGCGCAAAGCAAACTCTCTTTTGGTAACAACTCAAGGTAAGAGGGAGTGAGATAAGAGTATAATATGAAAAGACATAAGAATAATGGGAGGAGTCCCTTACTCCTTTTAAATTTAATAATATTAATATTTTAAAATATTAACTTTTTAACTTAAAATTTTTAATAAATTTTAAATTAAATATCCAGTTTAACTAACTCTAACATACCTATGTAAGGACTTGGACCATTATGACCTATATGGACTGGACTATACCTATGCAAGGACTTGGACCATTATGACCCATATGGACTGAACAATACCTATGCAAGGACTGGATTATATGGACTTACATATACCTATGCTAGGAATGGACAAAAGGAACTAAAAAAAAATAACTATATTAATAATCATTAAATTTTGTATTATGATATGTATTAATGATATTTATTTTGATTGATTTGATTATGATTGATTATATTTGTGATTGATGATGTTTAACTGTGATTGATAATATTTGATTGTTGATATTATAATGTGGAGTTTGAGCATATAGCGAGCATGACGGAAAGCTAAAATTCAGTAAGAATTTCTTACCTTACTCTTTAAATTTTATTATCTTTTATTTTTTCTTATAAATTATTTTTATATTTAGAATAAAAAAAATTAGTATTTATTTTAGAAAGTAGACATTTTATGAAAATTAATTTATAACAAATTGAGATAATTAAAATTTTGAATTAAAGAAAAAATTTTGTAATTTTAAGTATTTACGGTTAATGATTTAAAGATTATTCTCTTTTAATAAAATAAAATTTTTAAAAGAAAATTATTTTATTTTTCCAACTTAATAACTAAAGATATTTGAAAATAATTGAAAATTTGATCTTGTTAAGATTTAATATGAAAAAGTTTTGAGATATTTAAGGCTTAGAAACTCAATTTCAGTGAGAATTAAAAACTATATCAAATTTATTTCTGTGGAACAGAAATTCAGAGAATTGAGAAAATGTACAGTTTATAGAAATGATGTTGTAAACCTTTTAAGGTATTTAATAATTGAGTTTCTAAAAGCCTTAACCAACTAAATACGCGAGTAGCTCATGCATCATGAATCATTAAAGTGAAATAAAATGATATTGTCTGGGGACGGATTATAGAAACCGAGGATACATTAGAGGAGGCTTAATTACGAGCCTTGGGATGAGAGAGTGTGAAAGGGTGCTTCAGGGGACCTGGGATAGCTCCCTAGTGTCGGGTACTTTCACAATAAAAACTTTCTCAATCTGACTAGTCTCTAAGTGTTTCCATGCCAGTTGAGCTGTTTATATTATTATTATCCGGACTTATGAAACAGTGTAAACTCCTGGTTGGCCCAGTGCAAATTAAAATTTAAGGGCCCACATATATAAGTAAGTTATGATGAAGATATTGCATAACATTCATGCATTCATAATTGATTGTGTATGTGATTGTGATTGATATTATTATGTATTGGTTTGTGAAAACCCTTTGTTGCTTATGTCTTAATCGAGAATATTATATTCTGTTTCTCACTCTTTTCTCCGTGTTTTTGTTTCATATATTCTAAATTGATGGTTCAGAGGGAAGGATCAAAGAATATCGGCAGTAACTATAGCACGTTCTAGAAAGGGGGCTCGATATGAATACCATGGTCCAATGAATAAATAATGTTATTAAGTACCTGCTTCTGGGCCATGGAGTTTCCTCTCTTTCTTATAATGTTTAATGTTTATTTTCTTCGGATGAATGTACAAATACTTTATAAAGTTTTAATAATATTTATGAGGTATTTCAGAAATAATGTATATAATTTATTCTGATAGTTTCTTTTTAACAATCATATCTTTAAAAAAAATTATGAATTTTTCTAGAATTTATTAAGGTGTAACAGAGGGTGTTACAGTATGTCTACCCAGAACAGGGACAAGGGGAAGGCACCCATGCAGTCTGTAAAGGCTTGTTGGGATCGTTATGCTGTAAAAGTTTTTGTGGATGGTGCTTTGGAACAAATTAGGAATGGGAAGCGTAAGGGTACCTCCCTAACAAAGAAAGGGTGGGAGGGTTTGGAGTGTTATTTTAATATAAAGTGTAACAGACACTACAGTAAGGATCAATTCAAAAACAAGTGGGATAATTTGCGGAAAGAATGGGTGGCATGGTACAATTTATTTAAACATACAACGGGCTTGGGATGGGACAGTCAGAGGCACACATTTATAGCCGATGACGAATGGTGGGATGCTAAGAAGCGGGTAGGTGTTTAATCACTTATGTAGTTTGATTAGTGTTATTTTCATATATATCTAGGATGAATGAAACTTATGATTTATCTACAGGAAAACCCAGCCTATGGGAAGTACCGTTATGAGGGTTTGGCCCATGCCCATGAGTTAACACCATTGTTTAAGTCGACAATATGGCAACCGGTGAATATGCTTGGGCACCATCATCGGGCATTATAACGCCCCCTGTTTTTGGGAATGAATATATTCCTAAGTTTGATGAAGGTATGCAGGATAGAAGCGTACCAGAGATACAGGTTGGCAGCATACCGGAGTCACAGGATAGGAGTAAGGGATCAGGTGATAGTGAGGATCCCACTATAGGTGCTGAGGGGGTTAGTGCTGGGGGCACAGGTAGTATGGGACTAGGTGGTATTGATCTGAACCAGGACTCCCAGTCAAATCCATCAGCCAGAAGTGGGGACAAAAGGCAGAGGGCGAGAGGTAGAGGGAAACAACCTAAAAGGAGCAGGAGGGATGGTGTTACAGTGATACAGGAATCAATGAATCAGGTGGCTCAGGCTGTTAGTTCCCATACCTCTACAGTTGTGGCCAAAACCAACCAGGATGGCAATTCTATTAAGAGGTGCATTGATATAGTGCGCTCGCTACCTGAGTTCTGTAATGACGAAGACATCTTTTATAAGTGCCTAACAGTTCTGAGAGATAAGGAAATTCGAGAGTGGTTTGTACGTTTAAAGACCCCATGGGAGCATAAATGTTATTTACGTGGTTTGCTCAGGGACATGTCATGAGTTTTGGACATTTGTAATGTGTTTAGGGATTTGTATGCTTTACTATGAGTAGGTTGTATTGTGGTTGACAGTTGTATGCTTTACTTATTGAGTTGCGTTTGTTGCGATACTCTACAGGGATGCATTGTTTAAACATTGTATTGTGTATGTTGTTTAAACATTATGTTGTGTATGTTGTTTAATATTGAATGATGCAAGCATCTTATGTTAATGATTTACTTATCAATGTTGTTGATGTCAAAGACAATGTGTTCAGGGTTCAAATGTGCATGATTTGTCTTATATTTAAATGTGTTTATCTTGACTAGGTGATAAGCGATTATGTCATCATCTGATGAGGATACAAGATTAAATGATGATCAGGTGGCCAGCATTAACTTAGCATTGGCAGGTTGTTCTACAAATCTTTACGGGGAACATGCTATCAAATATATATGTAAGGAACCATGTAGGACAAGTCAACTAATAGGGAATGCATGGGTACAAGAGCTGATCAACGGCAATGACACTAGATGTCACGAAATGCTTAGGATGAGTAAAGATGTCTTGTTTTTATTGTGCGAGGAATTATCCAACCGCGGGTTAATGTCATCTAGAAATATGGGCATCCATGAAATGGTCGCCATGTTCTTGCATACGATTAGACATGGGTCGGCAATAGAGTTATTCAAGAAAGGTTCCAGCATTCAGGTGAAACAGTGAGTAGAAATTTTCACCGTGTCTTAGAAGCATGTTTGGCATTGTCAGTTGATATGATAAAGCCATCAAATCCAACCTTCCAACGCGTGCCCCAGAAATTTCGTGAAGATAAAAGATATTGGCCATATTTCAAAGATTGTATTGGAGCAATTGATGGAATGCATGTCCCATGTGTAGTGCCCTCAACCGATAATATAAGGTTCATCGGTAGAAAAGGTTTTACCTCACAAAATGTCATGGCCGTGTATGATTGGGACATGTGTTTCACATTTGTCTTGCCAGGTTGGGAAGGATCTACCCACGATGCACGTGTATTTAAGGACGCACTTACAAACCAAACTTACAATTTCCCACACCCTGCCACAGGTTAGAATTCAGATTATTTGACTTTTACATGTCATTGCATATTGTTTGTTGTATACATGCTAAGCTTCTCATCATTAGGCTAATGTGTTTCATTAATTTCTCAAATAGGTAAATACTATGTGGTCGATAGTGGATATCCAATGCCAATGGGATACTTGGGTCCATACAGAAATGAAAGATATCATCTCCCAGATTTTAGACGTGCACGTGATTTTTGAAATCACAATGAGGTTTTTAATTATTTTCACTCCAGTTTAAGGTGCACGATTGAGTGAACTTTCGGAGTATGGAAGAGTAGGTTTGCAATTCTTAGGTTTATGTCAAAATTCACCTACGACACTCAAGTTAAACTAGTATGTGCCACAATGACGATACATAACTTCATTCGAAGATGCAGTCTACCAGATATTGATTTTGACAGCATAAATGAAGATAGCTATATGGCCCAAGAAAATTATTCTCAGTTTGCACCCAATGATGAAGTTGACACAACCTCATCACCAGCCATGAATGCAATTCGTGATTCAATTAGGGACCAACTTGTTTATGCACAATTCAATAATTAGTAATGTTTATCATTGTATTGTAACTTTGTTACTTTTAATATAAGTTGGGGGTTTTTGATTCAAAGAAAATAATAAACCAATTTACGACATTTAATTTTTAAATAAATAATTAACGTACCTTATAACCTTTAATATATAAAAAATAAAAAAGGCCCAGATTTATTAGTTTTACTATGATAAAAATAATCAAATATATTCTTATTTCATAATATACAAAATTAATCACATTAATTAATTAGTTTTATTATATATAACAAAATTTACATTAATTATTATTTAATATATTTATTCATTTATTAAATATGTAATATTAAATTTAATCCATTTTTTGGTTTTATATTATACATTTAATGTTAATATAAACAAATATACACATAAATTATATATATATATATATATATTTAAATTCATACCCTTTTTAGTAATTTCATCCTCAACTACCATTTCCCAAACTCAATTCTACTACAAACCAAACAAAATCACTACAACTTAACTCACTTTAACTCAACTCTCAACCAAACAAAACTCCGTTTACAAAACCCTAATTTTCTAAACTCCATTTACAAAACCCCAGTTTTCTAAACTCCATCCACTCAACTTTATACCAAACACCCCCTTAGTGTGGAGGGCAACTCAAGATATACTACCCGTTCAGTGGAATTTAGTGAGGTGTCATATTAATGTTGATGTTGTGCGCCCATTATGTGGTTTGGTGGAAGAAACAATTACTCATGCACCGTTATTGTGTGATGCGGTAAAGCCTATATATATGGTTGGTATCCTCTTTTGGGTTGCGTGTGGATGAGTTACGGATGGCGTCATTCCATTCAAAAGGTGTTTTCTCTTCTCTATACTATTTGGCTGCGAAGGAATGACTATGTTTTTTAGGGATATGCATTGACTTTTACGATGTTATTCAAAGAGCTGATGCTCTATTGATTGGTGAAAATGAGGAGCGGCCTTTGGTGGGCACAAACATAAGGCGTGTTGGACTTTTCTGCAACAAGGAATATGAAAATCAATGTTGATGCATCAATAAAGGCTACTGAAGGGGTTGGTGCTGGCATTGTTTTCAAGGACCGTGAAGGTCAAGTACTTGTTGCGGCCACCATGTATTTTCCTCTTTTGGGTATGGATGTTGCCCTAGCTGAGGCTATGACACTGAGATGGGCTTTGAAGACAACTACTGATGAGCTTTGTTTTACACGTTGTGGTAGAAACTGATTGCTTGCAGTTGGCAAATTGGTGGAACTTTGGAAGAAATGAACTCTCATACTTCTCAAATGTGCTCCAAGATGCTTTTATTTTTTCACAGAATAATTTTTGCTTTTATCTATTGCTCATGTTAGTAGAGGTGCTAATAGGGTAGTTGATTATTTAGCAAAACTTCCCTTTCAGGTTAAAGAGAATTACTAGGTGGAGGAGTTTCCACCAGGATGTCAATCTCTGATAACCCATGATGTTATTGTTGCTTTTGTTCAATGAAGTTTAATGATAGTATGTTCTTTCATAATCAACTAGTCCCAGCCGTTTTGTGCAGATAATTCTTGACATGCCAAGATTTAATTTTATGAATCTATGTGGAAAATGAATAAATAATTTCTAAAATGTAAAGATATGTTTGATTTCCATTTTTATTTTTTGTTTTCATTTCTTACTTTTTCAATTTTAATTAGAAAACTAACATCTTATTTCCTGTTTTAAAATTTTATACAAAAAACATTATAAACAATTTTTTTTATTTCTTGTTTTCATTTTTATATACAATTTTTTTAAAACAAGAAACATGACAATTTGTATTTAAAACTAAAAAAATTGAAATAGAAACCAAAAATACAGTAAACAGTTTTAAATTGCCAAAGGCAATCAGAGAATATAAATCGTTACTCGTTATTTCGTGATAGTTTATCTCAAGCAATACCATGCGTAATGGAACTGCTGTTTGTTGTATATTCAAACGGAACACTTTGCTTGCTATGGAAGCTAGCATAAAGTCTTGCGGAAGGAGTAAGTTGTTGCAAGTTGCAACTGAATTCAATGGCTTATTTGATGTTTAAGATATCAGCATCTTTCTATATTACAACCTCCTCACATGTTTAACTGTTCCAATTTCAATGTGTTTTTCCAGTTCATCAGTCACCTATGGAACAAGAGTACTCTCTCTGTAATAATGCCAGTTTATTAGTCAAAAAATGGTATGAAAATAGTCACAAATGAATTGATCATAGCAGTTTGGCCCACTTCTCATGCTTGGCAAGACTTTGATGCTTCAATATAACATCTGAATGCTTATGGTCACCAGAAAACTGTACAGTTGAGGCAGAACATGGAGACACCAGTAGCCTCTTAAGCAAGGGTGGCAAGGAATGAGTGAGTGCTTTTTTGTGCAAGGAAGCTTGTGGAGGGTGTCAGTTAGAAGTAAGATCCAGGACAATCAAATTAGTTTACAATTTAACAATTTCACCACCTCTTCTTTGGCCCCCACAGTCATCTCCATGATAGAAACTGAAATGCTGGGACATATATATACACCTTTACAATATGCAGTTACTATATAAAGAAAAAACGAAGGTAAATTGATGATGGGATACAATGATGAGATTTTCAGGCAATGCATCTTGGGCAGACTATAATTGAATTGGCCTATAACTCAATGTACAACAGAAGTCCAAAATTACAAGCAGGGAAATGCGTGGAAATCTTATGGCCAACAAACTTGTACTCATGACTTCGAAAACTATAGGAAGAACAGCCAACAAAAAGAATATGCATGTGCCTTACTAGTATCTACCTGTAGCTACTACTATGTTACATAAAAAGAATGCCTATAAATGATTGATAAAGCAAAACTAAGGGAAAAAGTATCTAAAAATTTAAATTTTGAGAAAATATTAGTGTAAATCATACCAAAGTTACTGGAAGATGACTCCCTAAACCTTCACCATGTGTGTCTCAGCCAATGACGAATTCAGGTCTTCTCGAGATTGTGATCTCCTACTCGACAGACGCATCTGACTTCTGTGAGGCGACCAGAATGTTCCCATATTACTGCTATCAAACTGCATCTGCCCTAAATTGTTCGAGGAATAACTATGCGAGACACTACTAGCTGATGGGAAAAAGGGAGATTCCATCAACTGGATGCCACCACCATTATCACCAAGACCATGCCCCAGGCTAAATGGTCTATCTTGTGAGCCTTCTACTGTTGGGCTGAGTGGTGTCTTTGTTCTTCCATCTCCTGTAATACATGGGAACATTAGCCTCACAGTTATTGAGATAAGGAAATATTAAATTTCAAAACCTTTTATTTCAATTTTTTCCCATACAATTGAGAAAAACAATGCAAGAGTGGTGGAGGCACTTATATAATTATTAATGAAAGTAGGAACTGAAAACAAAATATTTCATCAAACCAAACAAAATCTAATTTATCATGGACGATCATAGTTATAGTTATCTATCACAAATGCTGCCTAGAGCACCAACCCTAAAAACACTAGGTAATAGACAGCGGGATGACTGCTATAGTGAAGATTATAGATACATCATGTGAGATAAATAATTTATAATGTACACATTTTTGTAAAATAATAAAATATGAGAAGGAAATGAGAGGTCAGAATAGAGAAAAATTATCAAAGACCAGCGCAGGGTGTAAATCAGGTGTCAGAATATAGCAGATAAGGAGACCTGGATGTGTATGGGTGTGAAATTATCAGAGCGCACCAAGAAGCAGTAGCCAGTAGCCACACTGGATAACAAGAAGCATGGTCAAAAACAACTCCAGCAAGCAGCAGGTAAGGGATTGGTTTAGGATTTAGGGTTAATGTGTTGGATAAGGAAGGTTTTGAACCCTATAGTGATCTTTGCATGAAATGCGAAGGGGGGAGAATATTAAAAAGGGGTAGAAAAACACAGTGAGCAACAACATAAATCTGCACAGCTGTGATGGCTGTGATTTTCAGCAGTATTGGTTGCAACTGTAGGTCTGACACAACACAATGAGATTAATTTTGTAGTGGTAATTGGATTCATGTTCTACTTCTAGCCTTATAATTACCCATGGCTTTGGAAATGTTGCAAATCCAATGTTCAAAGAAAAATAAAGAATAAATGGCATACAGCCAGAACTAGAGAACTCTTAAGGTAGTGCTTTGTGCATAGATTATAACAGAATGGGAAGTGCTATTTTACTTCAGCTATACATTTGTTGTATTTAGAATTACAACGGAACAATACAAAAATATTAAAAGTGGAACATTTTAGATTTTTAGTTCTACTAAAATAGGTAGAACAAACAGCAACGAGACAAGAGTGAATAACCACCACTATACCTGGTAGGATATAAGGAGAAGGTGAGTTTAGAAAATTAGTTGGTTGGTTATGAGAGATTAGAAAATCAGTTTGTTAGTTGGTGCTTGTAACTGTTATGGGTTTAAAAGCAGTTGTGCAGAGATGAAGATATACAAGGTCATAAGTGAAATTTTAGATAGGAAGTTCCTTCCTGAGGAGCTGTAGCTCTAGGACTCTTCAAAGTATTGTAATCTTACTATTCACGATAAGATTCGATTAGCGATTCAGAAAACTGTTCCTTCCTCTTTTGTGCCTCCTAGTGTATGTCAATCTCTCATTAGCTCCGATAGCTTGGGCAACATCTCTCCATGTTAAGATGCCATCATCAAAGACCAAATCATTTGCACATTCCTCATCTTCATCGGCATCCTCCATCCTTTCTAGTACCCATTCATTGGTATCAACTTCAACGTCAACGTCGGAAATGGGGTGGGTGTCGCCAAAGAAGGGGTGGGTGCCATTGAAGAAAGGGTGGGTGTTGCCGGAGAAGTGGTGGGAGTCATTGTTCCTCTCTTCTCTCTCATCGTTTCTATCTTCTCACTCTTCGTTTAGCATAGTGCAAATGAGGGGTGGCTGTTGTCTTTGTTTAGGGTTTTCAAAGCATAAGCTCCTGGGGCTGAAAAACCGAAAATACCCTTTAAAAAAGGGTCAAAACACTGACCAGAAAGGCCATTTCAGGAAGACAGCAATAATGCCCATAAAGCGCCACTTTTTTCCGCTCCAGCTCAGCCGCTATTGCCCCTATTTGAGGCAAACCACTACGACTCCTCTCATCACGGCACCCAGCCACTCCACTCCACCGCTATTGACTACTATGATTGAGTCTCTCAATTATTGGTTTCATGAAAGAAGGGTGAATGGGAAAATTTGTAAAATCATACTCTTATGGTTCCAGCAACGACAAGACAACATGATGATTACTTGGATGTTTCCATTAAAATTGGCCTGAATATTTTTCATTTTTTAGATCCCAACCTTGAGGACAAGGTTGATTTTCAAGTAGTTAGTTAGTTAGTTGGTTAGAGGGAACGAGAGATTAGAAAATCAGTTTGTTAGTTAGTGCTTGTAACTGTTGAAGGTATAAAAGTAGTTGTGCAGAGAGGGAGATATAGAAGTTCATTAGTGAAATTTTAGACAGGAAATTCCTTCCTGAAGAGCTGTAGCTCAGGAACTCTTCAGAGCATTGTAATCATTCCTTTCATTACTATATCAATAAAAGCTCTCAGTTTATTTGGTGTCCTAACAATACCTGTATCCCCTCCATAGCATATTGTCTTGTTCATTTCTAAAGTTATCAAATAAAGTAAAAAAAAAACATCATGGTCCTGTTCTATTGTGTTTTGTTCTATTCATCTACCAAACACATTGTAAATATGCAGTGAACAAAAGCAGTGGAGGTTTGTTTACAAGACAAATGAAGCAGCAATTCTTTGGAAAAAACTTCGAACTTATTCATGTGTGTGTGTGTATAATAGGGTTCATTCATGAATCTGGACAAGAAGAAAGCTGGATTGACTTCAGTGCTCATAATCACCAACCTCCTTCTGGAACATAATTTTTTAGAAACTAAAATCCTACCTCCAGTTTCACATATAAGAAAGTTTTAGTGTAATATTTCTGTCTCAAAGTATAAGCAAAATCATATTTTTCCAATATCATTAAATGCTTACATTCTAAATATATCATGCTTATATATATTCTCAAGACAACTAATTCTTTGAATAATAAATGATATTAAGAGCATTTTAAGAAACTACATCAAATATTGGGTGGTATTAATGCAAATAACTACTTCCAACCAACATTCTCGATATATTTGGAAATTATTTACTTTTGTTTAACTTGGAACCAAAGGTAGTAATATACTTGCCGTATCAGGAAGGCTGGGACATTGCTCTTCCCAAATAAGAGAATTTCATTACACATACAGGAGCTCAAAGGTGCATAAATGGATTTCCATCACTCTAGTTCACTTGTAAAGGAAAAAGATTTCACACATGGAATCATGGATATAATAGGGATCAGTCAACCCTTCTTTCTATGTCCAATGCAGCCATAACATTGTAATGTATACTTTGTTTGTGAAAGAAAGCAGGACCACGGCAATAAATACTTCAGTTTTAAATATTAACGGTTTAGTTTAAGTTGCAGCAATTTCATGACAATAACTTTATGCAGTATCAGAGTTGTCTAGGCCATAGAGAGTGAGAGTGAGAGAGAGAGAGAGAGAGAGAGAGAGAGAGAGAGAGAATGAGAAAGAGAGAGAGAGAATCGAAGGAGGGAAGCAAAACTGAATCTGTTATTAATCAGTAACAGGTGAAGAATTAATTATATAGTGCTAGCAAACTAAACTAACCATGGTTACAATAGCTAACCTGTATGTACTCTATCATGCAGTCATCAGAAATCATCAGATGCGGAAATGGAATATATAACAATGACAAAAGAAAAAAATGTTATTGTGGTAAGTTGAGAAATTAAATTTCTTGGATCATCTGAAAATCAATTATTATTTGTGCAAACAGCTTACCAGAATTGATTTGACTCCACCGTTGGAACCGGAAAGGCGATGGGATATTAATCACAGATGCCCCCGATGCGTTGTTGTGCCTGAAAAGTGGAAGATATTGCCTCCGGAAAAATCTTGGTGTCCAATTGACAACACATGACAAAGCACAAAGCAGAAGAATGAAAGAAAGTATCAAAATTGGTATAAGAACGAAGGGATTTATCTTCATTTGAAGCAAGTCAAAACCATGAATCCCAAATCTAGCCGAATATGCCTTCCCAGCTTCCAACAAGGCTACCCCAAGTGTCCAAGTAATACTTCCAGAGCCAACAGTTATATGCTTATCAGTAATGTGCAAACCCTCTCTCAGCAATGATGCAACATACGGTGCCCTGAAGCAGTATTGCTCAATAAAGGGCTGGGGAGCAACACTCTTCTTAGCAACATCCCATCTTTTCTCACAGAACTCCCTACCCTTCTCCAACACATCATCAAGTGTGGCTTCAGATGTTAAATTGAAGAACCTATACACCACAAAGAAACCAGAAATCACATAAAAGTGGCCCCTCGGCTGAGGGAGATTATCACGAAGAGCACAAGGATGCACTTCACAATCAATCCCTGGACTGATATCAGACCATTCAGACAAATTCACAGCAGATTTCACAAGTGCACTACATTCATGCCAATTCGGAGCACCAACAAGCTTCACCACAGCCTTCAATTCCCCTTTCTTATCCAACCTATCCCCACCAATTCTAGGACTCTCACTCCCTTGCTCAACATTCAAACAATGAGAGCAGGTATACCGATCCTTATACCCAGATTGCAAGCAAGGATGCTTAATCTCCACATTTCCATTGGTAACATCACCACCATTATATCCAGACTTCCTAAAGAGACGTGCCACGGACTTATCAAAGGCCTCATTGAGACCATACCCTGCGAGTGAATACGCGGTGAGGTGATGATTCACCGACCCAATCCTAACAAACAAGCTAGTCTCGTTATTCAACTGCTGCTGCCTATCACCCTCAAACGTTACCTGCAAGGACGAACCACCCAAATCAAGGGCACCAAAAGTGGGTTTCTTGGGCATAATCCCTAAAATACCACTCTGATAATTAAGCGCAATCCATCCCAAGTAAGCCTCCTCAGTGCCAGTGATAATCTTAACCCAATCCTTTTGACACACGAAAGGCGAAGCCTTGAGAACATTCCAAGCATTGTCAAGCAACCACTTGGAATCCTCGAAGGGAAGCCTCCGAACACCGGCGGTAGCATAGAGAAATAAAGAAGTGCTCTTGTGAGAACCTTGGGGTATTTGCTTCTGAGCCCATTTGATGAGAGGTTTAAGCGCGGTCTTCAAACCAGAGACATTGTGAAGTAACTTATCAAGGCCTGGTTCGGTTTCCATTCTATGGTAGGCGCGTCCACTTGCACGCTTCTTGCGCAACCCATCGTTCAAGGATTGGATAGCTATGGGGAGGTTGGTATCGTCCTTGTGTTGGATTTCGGCCTTGTAAACGTAGACACGTGTGCCGGTGCTTCCACAATCGAGGACGACGTAGTATTTAGAAGAGGGTTGGTTCCAGTTAGAGAAAAGGGTGAAAAGTAGAAGGAGCAATAGGGAGAGGGAGAGAAGGAGGGCGATGGGTCTGAGGCATTTCTTGCGAACCGGGTTGTTGGGGAGTTGAACCGGTTTAGACTTGGAGAAGGTGTTGTTTTCCCTTGGGAGGAGAGAGCTTTTGAAATCGGGGGGGACATCTTGGTGTCGGTACGAGGAGAGATCCTGGAGGGAGGAAGAGATTCGGAGGTTGTTCTTGGCGTTAGAAGCTTTGCCAAAGATCATGTCTTCAGGGATTCGGATCCAGGGGATTGTGTGGCATGGATCGGAGTTGAAGTGGAAGTGATGGGATCAGGGTGGATAGTTGTATTGTCAAGTGTCAGTTTGAAGACGAACGTGTAGTGAAAGAGAGAGAAAGAATGAATGAGCGGAATTCACGCAGATCTCTCTCTGCACAGACCCTGCGTCGTCTTTGGTTACAGAACAAAGAAGAAGACTAGTTTTTGTCTTTTATTTTTATTTTTTGTTCTTAGAATTAGAATAATTGAACCCCAACTAGCGCGTACCCATATACCCCCACTCAGATTTTGAAGGAGATGCACGTTTTTTAATACCTTCATTTTGGTGGGGATGGGATTATTTTTAAATTCATTAATAAGGTATATTTCTTAAATTGATTTATTAAGAACCAAATTATAAGATATCTTTTTTCAAATTGATTTTCTATTAATCAGTATAAAATATTAAATTTAAAATATACTTTTTTAATTTTTTTAATAAAAATCGATTTAAAAAATATATTTTAAATCTATTCTGGATAATTGATTTTAAAAAAAATAAGTTTTGTGAGAATGACTATTTTAAAACTGTTTCAAGACATAAGTGACCAAATTAAAAAAATTGAGACCAAATTAAAATTTAAAATAAACATAAAGGGCCAAACATATATTTTTCTACAAATATGATATAATTCTTACATTTTTTTATATATTCTTAAGGTAAACTTTCAAATATTACTTTGATTAGAATGTGTGTATATATATATATATTTGTGAAACCTTGTAAAATCCATTTTAGGTAATTTTACCACATGTCAATACCTTATGAAATACGGATCTATTTAAATAATCTATATTAAAAAATATTTATTAATTATTAATCTTACTAAGTAATATATATTAAATAATTTGAAAGTATATTTTCTAAAGTAATATATATTGAATCAAATTTCACTAATTACCGAAATAATTTTGAATTATAATTTTTCTAATTATAATCACAAATTTATGACCAAATCAAATAAATTAATTGATTATTGACTACTATTATTTAAATAATACCAATAATTAATTTAAAAATATTTTTATTTAATGGATTAAAATTATTTTTAATATAAAAGATAAAAATAAATAAATTATTAAATTAGATAATGAATTATTTCAAAAATATATTATATAGATATAGATATTGATCCGGTGTCGATACCGGCCCCAAAAGCTAATTATATTGGACATGAGCAGAAATAATAGTACCTGCATAAGCAAAAAGCCAGACTGACATTAAGTATTCAACCGGTATCGAAGTAAGTCAAGTGCGGAATATTATGAGCACGACCACGGTCAAAAGTAGCAAGTGGGTCACTTGCGCCTGTAGAAAGCTGTTAGTTCTAAACAACTAGCACAAGTCACATCACAACTTGCAATTAAGGGAGACACTATAAATAGCTTTCATTCATTAAGCCATGGGCATTACGTAACGACTCTCGTAATTTTTTCTTAAGCTCCGTCATACTTTTACTCTGATAACCGTACTGACTTAGGCGTCGGAGTTCCTTTTGTAGGTACACCCCCAGTATAGTATATCTCGGACAACGATTAAAGTACGCAATCAAAACCTTAGCGTGAAGGACTTGAAGTCCCCACTAGACCTGAGTTTATAATACCATACTCCCATTAAGACAATGTAAAACTTTGAGAGCTTGAGAGGAAACCCTTGATACCGGTTCAGGAAGCACGACTTCATACCTCGGATACCGGCCAAATCATTGGCACGCCCAGTGAGACCGCATAAAATTTCAAGTCCCACATCGCAAGAAATCATGGAAGCAAACAGGAGGAATAGAACCCTTAAGGGTCATGTTGAGGATATAGTTCAGAGAATTGAGCCCCAGGTCCCAGAGTACGGTGGCGGAATCGTGGAAACCCCGGGAACAGATTTAAATTAAGGAAGGATACAAGCCATGGTACATCCAGACCCGCGGGATGAGTTCATCAAGCAGCTCAGGGTGGAAATCCAAAAACTCAAGAGAAGCAGGAAGGTAGTAGAAAGGGCGGCTGGAGAACGGAGGCAACGTGAATCTTTCCATACCCAGGAAAATTCGCAAGCACAGACGTATGACGACCAAGAGTCAACTTACCGAACTACGGAGTTAAACAATCAGAGGTATCAACGGCTGAGCCAAACTGGAGAATATCGGTTCAGCATACCATTTACTAGAAGATTGATGAACTACCTATTCCCAGACACTTACATACGCCCCAACCGTTGTCCATTAGGAAATATACAGGATAATCAAATCTGGGAAGGCATTTGGATGCTTATGCAAATGAATCGTTGTTCCTAGGTGCGGAAGAAGATGTGATGTGTCGGATGTTCCTAAGGACATTATCTGCAAAAGCCCTGGGGTGGTTTAAAAGCTTGCCGTCGGGATCAATTGATTTTTGAGACGACTTGGCTCATGTATTTTTACAGCATTTTATGGTATCCAGGGATGTCCTCAGAACGTCCCATACTTTAGCAAAAATCAAGCAAGGACCAGAAGAAAGCCTTAGGGATTTTCTAAAAAGATTTTATCAAGAAGCCGTATTGGTGCCAGGATTGAGAAAGCAAATCCAGTTACACATAACAGTCGAGGTACTCTAGCCGCAATCTCTGTTTGCCTTTTCACTAGCAAATGGGGCACCCTAGACTTTCGAAGAGTTCAGGAGAAAGGCAGCTAAGTATGTAGGAAGGGAAATGCACTTGGCAGCAGCCAAAGGCAAGACCCCAGGTGTAGAGGAAAGAGTCCAAATGCATGAAAGAAGAGGATCTCAGTTCGAGAAAAATAGAGAAAGGGACATTTTACCAAGGCAAAATGAGTGAAGAAGTGTGAATTATGCTTAATACACACCCTTAACAGTACGCCCAGGGCAAATCTTAAGGGAAGTTGGCATGAGAGGCATGATGGTGAACGGGTTAAAAAAGCCAATGCCAATAAAAAGGCCTGGTAACCCAAACAAATACTGTGAGTTTCATGAGCAGACCAGCCATAATACTAATGAATACAGACAGCTGAAAGAAACTATTGAAACACTCATCAGAGAAGGAAAGTTGAAGCAATATTTATTCAGACAAAGGGGGTATGGAGAGTAGCCAAAGGAGCCCCCCAGAAGGAGGGATACTGGTCTAGAAGAGGAAGAAGACAGTAAAGGCCCCAAAAAGCCAGCCCTGGATAAAGGAAAAGCCGTGGTAGACAATATTGAGGAGGATGACTCATGGATGAAGTCACCGGGGTTAGGAAGAAAAGACGTCATTGATATGATAGCAGGAGGATTCGTGGAGTGAAGTGCAGACCCCATTGATCACTTTCTTAGATAAGGACTACGATCCCACGGTTCCCGGAGGGGATGACGCAGTTGTTATAGAAGCCATAATAGCCAATAAATCCATCAGGAGAATTTTGGTGGACCAAAGGAGCTTTTGCGACATAATTTTTTATGATTGTTTTAGGAAAATGGGGTTATCAGACAGTGATTTGCAGCCATACACCCAAGACTTGACCGCCTTCAATGGAGTAAAATAGCCTACTAAAGGCTACTTGGATACGAGGTTGACTTTTAAGGGAGAGCCGACTCAAAAACAGTCTGAACTCGTGTACTGGTAATTGATGTGAAATCTCCCTTTAACAAGATCTTGGGAAGGCCATCCTTGAATGCCCTAGAAGCAGTGGTGCCAACTCTACATTTATTGATTGAGTTCATAGATAAGGACAATCAGGTGTCATTAGTCAGAGTAGATCAATAAATGGTGAGATACTGTTATAACCTTAGCGTTCAAATGATTAAGGCAGAAGACGTGGTGAAGAGGAAACGATTAAATAATGGTGGACAAGTACCGGGGTTGATAAATCTGATAGACTTAGACCCAAGAGAAGAAATGATGGTTGATCTGGTAAATCCTCAAAAGCCAACCCCGGATAAGGGAATAAAAGCTATTCCATTAGGAAATGACCCCGGAAAGACAACTGGGGTAAATGATTGCTTAGAAAAAGATATGGAAGAAAGGTTGACAAAGCTGTTAAAAGAATATAAACATTTGTTTGCCTGGAATGTGTCAGACATGCTTGGTATAGACCCAAATTTTTGCAGCACAAACTGGTAGTCTATCCAGAGTCAAGAGCAGTGGCGCAAAAGAAGAGGAAACTAGGACCTACAGCAAGCTGCATGCAAATAGACAGAAGAGCTTTTAAAAGCTGGATTCATCAGGGAGGTGCAATATTCAACATGGGTATCTAACATGGTGATGGTGAAGAAGGCAAAAGGAAAGTGAAGGATGTGTATGGACTTCACAAATTTGAATAAATGTTACCCTAAAGACCCATATCCACTTCCAAGTATCGATCAAATGGTGGATGACTCTTCAGGATATCAGTTCCTATCATTCATGGACGCCTATTCCGGCTATAACCAAATTCCAATGTGGAAGGATAATGAGGAGAAGATGACTTTTATTAATGACAAAGGAGTTTTTGTTACACTGTGATGCCCTTTGGGCTCAAGAACGCCGGAGCTACATACCAAAGAATGATGAACAGGGTTTCTGAAGGAATGAGGTCCAGAATTGTTGAAGTTTATGTGGACGATATCATAGCCAAGACATTGGCAGGGGACATCATGTTGAAGATCTAAGAAGAAGTTTCCAAAGAATCCAAATGAATAATATACAGTTAAATCCTTTAAAATGTACTTTCGCAGTGCCAGCGGGATAGTTCCTGGGTTTCATGCTAACCCAAAGAGGAATTGAGGCTAATCCAGACAAATACAAGGTGATTTAAGAGCTTCGAAGTCCAGCAAGCATAAAAAAGGTCCAATCATTGAATGGGAAGGTAGCTGCACTATCCCGGTTCATGCCAAATATGTCACACTAGGCATTACCTTTGAACAAAATTTTGAAGAAAAACAAGAATTTTTAGTAGGTAGAGGAGCAAGAAAAGGCTTTTCAAAGTCTCAAAGACGTATTGGAAAATCCACTCGTACTGATGAAACCTGACCCCGGAGAACAGTTATTCATCTACTTGTTCGTATCAGATGAAGCTTTGGGTGCAGTGCTTATTAAAGAAGTGATAGACGGACAAAGACCGGTCTACTTTGTTGGAAAGCTGTTACAGGGATCAGAAGGACGATATCAAAAGCTCGAAAAAGCTGCCTTGGCGTTAGTTTGGACTTCCAGGAGGTTAAGGCAATATTTTTATGCATATCCAATTGTGGTAAGGACCGATCTCCCTTTGAGGGTCGTACTCCACAAGCCAGATCTAGCTGGAAGAATAACGAAGTGGGCTATTGAGCTATCTGAGTTTAATATTTCATTTGAACCCAGCACGACATCAAAGCCCAAGTCTTGGCTGATTTCATAACTGAATTAATAGGGGAGGCCTATTTACCTCTGAGGGAACATTGGACGATTTTCGTCGACAGATCCTCAAACTCAAAAGGGTGTGGCGTCAGGGTGGTCATCAAGAGCGAAAATGGAGTAAGCATGGAGATCTCATTTAGATTTGATTTCAAGACCTCAAAAAATCAGGCGGAGTGTGAAGCATGTTTAGCAGGGATAAGAGCGGCTCTAGATATAGGGGCCAAAAATATTACTTTATATAGTGATTCATAGTTAGTAATTTCACAAATAAAAGAAAGCTATCAGGCTAAGGAGCCACTCTTACAACAATACCTAACTAAAGTGAAAGAGCTGGAAGAAAAATTTGGCCAAGTAGAGTATAAGCATGTGCCAAGGGAAGAAAATGTCCGGGCTGATGTGTTATCTCGCTTAGCCAATACAAAGAGAGCGGGACAACAACTACGGTCGTACAGTGCACGTTGGCAAAACCAAGCATATCGACTCCGATAAAGGTTTGTGTTATACAGGCAAAGGCATATTCTTGGGTTGTACCTATAATCCGGTACCTAGTGAATGACAGTTACCAACAGATCCCTTAGAAAAGAAGAAGCTTAAGAAAGAGCTATCGAATTTTGTATTAATCGACGGATGCTTATATCGGAGAGTTATAGTGGCTCCATACTTAAAATGCTTAAACGAAGCAGAGATTGAAGAAGTTCTGATCGAAGTACATGAAGGAGCATGTGGGCATCATTGCGATGGTAAAATCTTGACCAGGAAAGTGATGAGGGCTGGATATTGGTGGCCCACGATGTTTAAAGATGCATTGGAGTACGTCCAGAAGTGTGACGCTTGTCAGAAACACATTGAAGAACATCATGTCCCACCAGAGAAACTCTTCATTTCAACAGTCCGGTGGCCGTTTTACCAATGGGGAATGGATATCCTAGGGCCATTTCCTAAGGCACCAGGCGGGGTGAAGTATTTGATTGTTAAGGTTGATTATTTTACTAAATGGATAAGGCAAAGATTCATGTGTGAAAATATAATTACCAGATTTGGTATCCCGGGAAGAATAGTCACTGACAACGGGACGCAGTTTACAGATGCAAAATTCATGAGTTTGTTAGAAGGGTTCCAAGTCCAGCAGATATTTTCATCAGTGGAAGACCCCAAAACAAACGACCAGGCCAAGGTTGCCAACAGGGAAATCTTGAAAGGATTAAAGAAACGATTGGGAGAAGCTAAAGGAGAATAGGATAATTAGCTATGTCATGTCCTTTGGGCCTATCGTACCACGCCTCATTCATCTACTGGAGAAACTCCATTTGGGTTAGTTTACGAGGTAGATGCAGTCCTTCTGGTCAAAATCAACTATATCTCACCAAGGATCCAGCAATTCAACAAAGAAGAAAATGGACCATGGTTACGAGAGGAATTGGAATCTTTATATGAAGTTAGAGAAGCTATTTTCGTTCGAGACCAAGCCATGCAAGCCAAAACCGCTCTACGGTATAACAAGAGAGTCCAGAAGTGACGGTTTAATGTGGGAGACTTGGTCTTAAGGAAGGCTTCAGTGGGAAACTGCTTTGCGCATCAAGGGAAGCTTGCACCAACATTGGAAGGTCCTTATAAGGTCAACGAGGTCACCACAGGAAGGGCCTATCTCTTAGAAACTTTGCAAGGGGAAGTATTTAAGAACAAGTGGAATGTAAAGAATGTGCAAATGTATTTCAGCTAACCGGCATCACAAGTCGTGTACTCTTTTCCCCTACCTAGGTTTTATCCCATAAGGTTTTCCTATGAGGTTTTTAATGAGGCACACAGCCGAGATGCAACAATCATTAATAAAAAGATATTTTGTCCAGAATATTTAATTTGTTTCTATTAGACCCCAGAGCGGTTAATTACTTTAAAACCCCGGAGTGGTCATTAGACCCCAGAGCGGTAGTTATATTGAAAACCCCAGAGTGGTCATTAGATCCCAGAGTGGTTAATTACGTTAAAACCCCAGAGAGGTTATTAGACCCAAAAGCAGTTATGCATTCTTCAACTACGGTTATTAAAAGATGATAAAACTAACTTGCAAACGTTACCATGATTTTGTACAAAGTTAGTGAATTTCACTATGAATATACAAGAATAAATTAACGTAAGTACAAAAAAGAGACAGGATGGTAAAAATACTTAATTGTATTAAAAAATGGGCACCACAGCCAAATCATTACAAAAAAAAAGTGGTGGAGCTCATCCCACCTACAAGAGCTAAATATATATAACAAAAAAAAAGGAAAGAAAGAGCAAGCTAAGCATTTGGACCGCCTTAGTCTCCCCAACGTCCTTTTGCTCCTCCTCGGCATCAGCCTCGTCACTCCTGTCCTCTTGACGAGGAATGTCATCCTAATCAGCAGTCAGGGGGTGAAGGAAAAGGTCTCATCAGTAGGGATATAGGCCTTGCCATTAACCTCGGTAACAAGTTCCCCATTACAGAATCGATTGAAAAAACCAATCTCGTTCAAGTTTAAGTTGAGATCGGGGTTGCGAAAGACAACTTAGCGAACAACATGGCTAAATGCATCCATGGTGGCTTGAGTAAAAGAAGACATGTCTTTACTATATTTTTGCTGCTCAGTTTAGACCGCCATAGATAGATCAGCATTTTTCTCTTGAAGGACGACCACTTTCTGATCCAAGTCATCCACCTTTTGGCGGAGGTCGTCAATCACCTTCTTGGAGTCCTCTCCAGCCTTTTAAAAGGCTTGGGTGGACTCGTTCAGGGTCTTGATTCGCTGATGAGCCTGGGCATTATCTTCAGAGATACAGGAGTTCTTTTCTTTTAGTCGCTCTATCTCCCTCTTAGGGCCCTCAGTGGCCACAAAGTAAAGGACGGACAGGATCTTTATATGCCCCCACATGGTAGTCTCTAGACAAAAGTCTAGATCTTAAGTATTCAGACCATCCTTTAACCTAAAGGGGAGGTGAATCTCGGTAAGGGAATGATATCTTTATCAATCATGTCCTCCAGGGCGGCCAGATCGTTATCAGCATTGGAAATTTTATTGGCAGGGCTGCTTTTGCTAACAATAGCTTTGCCCTTATCCCGGTCACCTTGCGTTTTGGTGGGTTTCGGCTTCTTGCTGGGGGCAGCCCCTTGTTGATTTTTGGGTTTTCTTTTCTGGTAGAGGTCCTTCTCTACCAAAATAGCCCTGGTTGGAGACTAAAGAGCAGTGGCCCTTCAAGCTTGAGGGGTGGCCCTATTTTCCTCAATAACATTGGCCTGAGAAGCGACCAAATGTTTTCGAAGGGTCTCTAGAGTATCTGCACTCATATTCCCTGAAACCAAGAAAAAACCGATGTAAGAAGAAAAAGTCGAGCTAAACAACAACAACAACAACAATAATAATAATAATATATTAAAAAAGTACCCAGTTAAGCAAGATAGTCATTTCAGCTCATTATGCTATGTAGCAGAGGATGACACTTTATCGGATCACCGCGAGAGACATTATAAAGGATGTCCAGGGCGGATTTAGAGTATTAAGAGAGCTTGCTGCTCATCGATTGCATAAGTCAAGCTCTCGATAAGGAAGTGTTGATGGGTCTAGCTGGTATGGATCTTGAATTGGCCTTCCTTATCTTGCCATAAGGGCAACACCGATTCTTTGACAAATAGCTTGACGTAGGATTTTTTAAACGAAGCACCCGTGAACTTGCAAGATTCCACAAAGGCTTCAAAATTGATGATGTCGCTCTGACATCGTAGGTTGACAAACCGCATACCGGTTCCCCACGACAGATGACTCTTGCGTAGCTGAAGAAAAGGGCAACCGTTAGGGAGAAATTGAAATGTCGGCCCAAAACCTCCAAGGCAACAACCAGAGCCCAGCCGTTGGGATGCAGTTGGCTTGGGGCGATGTCAAGGAAGTGGAGTACACACATTTCAAAGTCTTTAAAAGGGAAGCGGACTCCCATCTTTGTCATCGTGTACTCGTGGAAGAAAAGGAATCTTTCATGAGGGATAGTGCAAATCCGTTCATCGTATATTGGGGCAAGCAGGAGAAAGGAGTCAGCATTGCTGCGACCACGCCTATAGGTCTTGGCGTCGAGCTCTTCATCCTCTTTAGCAGAAGCGTGGTGACTGTGAGCAGAAAGTACATCTCTTGAAACCTAGAAATACGGGTCTTCAGCCTTGCGGGAAAGTGATGAGTACTTATTTTATGATTAAATTCATGGCTCAATTAGAACTATTTTTGAATAACTTAACAAAATTAATAAATAATTGAGCATGATTTTTGAGTATAAAGGAAGGAAAGAAGCTTCAAATCTGAGAATCAGGAACAACTTGTCAAAAGCCTTGAAAAAAACCAAGAGCATCAAGCAAAGGACACTTGAGCGTGGTACAATTCACGCCTGAGCGTGGAAGCCACTTTGCCCATGCACCCAAGTGAAACAAGGAACTCACCAACAGCCCCTCACGCTTGAGCGTGAGCCCGAGCTCGCTCAAGCGTGACTTCATGCATGACTGACGCTCAAGCGTGGCACCAAGAAGCTTAAAGCGTGATTGAATTGGAAGAAGGAACAGCATCAGGTCTTCTCACGCTCAAGCGTGAGCAGGAGCCGCTTGGGCGTGACCTCAAGCCCGCTTGAGCGTGGCTTGAGCGTGAACACGAGGAGCAAGCGTGAGAAGGCAAGGGAACCACGCTTGAGCGTGAAGTACTTCAGCTTGAGCGTGAGATCATCAATAAGCATCAGAGCCCTTCACGCTTGAGCGTGACCATCAAAGCTCAAGCGTGACTCACACAGCATGGGTTTCTTAATTCTCTATTCACCAATAATGCGATGCCAACTCACCCACTTTCTTCTGTTTTCCACCAGTCTCTGAAAGATGCCGCATGGGTTCTATGTAAGTGGGGCAAGAGAAGCTGAGCCAAAAACTCCTATAAATCAAGCTGCAAACAGAGCACAAATCAATCAATCTCCTATCATCATACATCATTTCATCCTCTGTATTTTTCATTTCACACTTTCCATTTTCTGTATTTATTTCTTTGATGGTGAAAATGCAAGGCATGAGTAACTAATCTCCCTTATGGGATTGGCTGTAATCCATTCAACACTGAAGTAATGCTGTCGTAAGTTTTCATTGAGTAATGAGATTTGATAAAGTTTCTGTATTTCCTTCTGCGTTTAATGCCTGAAAGTACTTGATCACTATTTTCTTGTTCTAAGTTTTCTTGAGTATGCTGGGAAGTGACTTTTGAAAGCAGACCCTGAAAGAAATACTTGTTGTGAGTAGGTAGCCAGGGATGGCGTCTAACGCAACAAACGTCAAAACAATCGATCGATAATGCTGGAATGGTTTCCAAAGTGACTGAGGGATCAGCGGTTTGGAAATCATTCTTATGAATTTTGTAGTCGAGGGATCGATGCAAATGACTTTGATTGTGACGTAGAACTTATCTTTTCGATTTACTTATATGGAAACTTATGCAGCTTACAGAGGTGAAGATGTGATGAAGCCAATCCCTGTTTTACAAAACTGATTTTTCCAACCTCATTTACTGTTATCTTTTGCATAATATTATTCTCTGTTATTATGTTACTTGCTGTTTTTCATTCAACCACATTCATAACAAACCCAAACAAAAACTTTCTGCCAAATCAATTCGAACTAAAGTCTTCATTCTAGCACCTCCTCAGTGGAACGACAACTATACTGTATTACAACTTCTGTGTTTAAACTTGGCACATCCATTTCATTGAGTTTATATTATACAAACTTGATTCTCTTTCAGCAAACTCAATATAAGCAAAAAAACACCCACCAAGTTTTGGCGCCGTTGCCGGGGAGGTGATTTAAGTTTGAATATTTTAGCATTGAATTGACAAGACAGTGTAAATAAACTTGTTTGTAATTTGTTTTTTTTTATTTTATTTTTTTTACCTTGCTACTTTGAGTTCTTGATTTATGATCTTGAGAAGACAGGGTACAAAAGAACAGCTTGCATTTGATCCTGAGATAGATAGGTTCCTCAAGAAAATCAAGAAAGCAAAGAAGAACTTCCACGTAGGACAAACTTCCTCTGTTACAATGGAGGGGAACAGCCACAATCAAAATCCACCAAGGAGAACACTTGGAGATTACACATTGCAACAAGGACCTAGACACTACTCAAGCATTGCTATACCAAATACAATCAGGGCTATAGAAATGAAACCTGCTTTCCTTAGTTTAATTAGTTCCCATCAATTTCATGGAATGTCCAGTGAAGATCCTTACACTCACTTGGCAACATTCTATGAATTAGTAGGAACAATGGGATTTGAACAGGAAGTAATTGAGGCAGCATACCTAAGATTGTTTCCTTTTTCTCTTGCAGGAAAAGCCAAAGAATGGCTCCAGTCACACCCAAATCAAAGCTTGAACAGCTGGGAGACAGTGGAAGAAAAATTCCTACACAGATTCTTCCCACCATCCAGATTCATCAAGGCTAAATCAGATATCACAACATTTAAACAAAGCCATGATGAACCCTTTTGTGAAGCATGGGAACGCTTCAAATCTCTCCTCAGAAGATGCCCAAACCATGGACTGGAAGATATTGCCCAATTGAATATCTTTTACAGTGGTTTAAAGGGTGATACTAAAATGATTTTGGATGCAGCAGCTGGAGGAACCATGATGACAGTGGATGCAGAACAAGCTACAAGGATCATTGAAGCATTATCATCCACAGATTACCAGGCTCAGCATGACAGAACACAAATCCAAAAGAAGGGAGTATTGGAACTTAATACAACAGATGCCATTTTGGCTCAAAATAAGATTTTGACACAACAAATTGAAGTTCTCACACAGCAAATGGCAAAACTCCCGCAACAACTGCATGCTGTACAGTCCTCTACAGGAAACCAACAAGCACAAATGAGATGTGACTTTTGTGGAGGAGAACATCAGAATGGACACTGCCAAGGAGAACAAGGAGACCAATCCATCCTCTATATGAATAACCAAGGTAAGCAAAGTAATTTCAATAATACTTACCCCAATAATTTTTCACAGGGATGGAGGAATAGTCAAAATGGTGGATGGAAGCAAGAAGCAAGCACATCCAACAGACAGCAACCTTATCAACAAGGTCCTTCATTGACAGAAAGGACATCAAAACTAGAGGACACTCTAGAAAAATTCATGCAGGTCTCAATCACCAACCAAAAGAACACTGATGCTTCGATAAGAAACTTGGAGACACAAGTGGGGCAATTGGCTCGCCAGATTGCAGAGCATCACAACTCTCAATTTGGAGCTAATACACACCCAAATCCAAAGGAGCAATGCAAAGCAATCACAACAAGAAGTGGAAAGGTCATTGGACAAAAAGAGAATGACAAGGTGGAAGAAAAAGTAGAAAAAGAAAAAGAAACAGAAGAGGAAGTTAGTGAAAAGAAGAATAATGATATGAAGGAGGAAGTTGAAAAAGAAAAAAAGAAAGAAATAAAAGAGGGGAAGAAGAAGGTGGACGACCCAACACCACAACTGAAGAGCTTGCCGTATCCAAAGAATCCTTCAAAAATGGACAAGGAAAGGCAATTTGCAAGATTTATGGATATCTTCAAAAGGTTACAAATAAACATACCTTTTGTGGAAGCCATGGAGCAAATGCCAACTTACGCTAAATTTATGAAGGAGCTGTTAACAAAGAAGAAGAGATTTTCTGAAGAAACAGTGGAGCTTGCAGCAGGCTGCAGTGCCATCATTCAAAAGGCACTGCCACAAAAAACAAAAGACCCCGGAAGTTTCACAATCCCAGTAACTATTGGTACTCTACCAGTAGGAAAAGCACTCTTGGATTTGGGAGCAAGCATTAATCTAATGCCTCTCTCAATGGTGAAAAAAATAGGAGATCTTGAGGTGAAGCCAACTCGGATGACCCTCCAACTGGCAGATAGGTCTATGAAATTTCCATATGGCATAGCTGAAGATGTACTGGTAAGAGTTGACAAGTTTGTATTCCCTGTAGATTTTGTCATAATGGATATAGAAGAAGATGCAGAAGTACCTCTCATTTTGGGGAGACCCTTCATGAAGACTGCAAAAGTAATCATTGATGTGGATGACGGGAAGTTGAAAGTAAGAGTGCAAAATGAAGAAGTAAACTTCAACATGTTTGATGCAATGAAATACCCAAAAGACAAACAACAGTGCTTCAAAATTGACATTGAAGAAGAAGCCATCAGAGAACAAACCAACGAATGGTTCAACAGAGACCCACTAAAGAAGCTGAACTTTGGAGCAATGGAGGAAGACAAGAAGGACAAGCAAGATACTCAAAAAGAAAGTCACTTTGAAAGGCTGTCTGAGGAAACAAAAGAAGTTGTCCCACCAAAAGTGGAGTTAAAAGCTTTACCTCCACACTTGAAATATGTCTTTCTTGATAATGATAACCAAAAACCTGTTATTATTAATAGGGAATTGACAGGTACAGAAGAGAAGCAGTTGATTCAAGTGTTAAAGGAACATTCAACAGCGATTGGATGGAGGCTGGAAGATTTGAAGGGAATAAGCCCAGCTTACTGCACTCATCACATTTACATGGAACAAGAATTCAAACCAATTGCTCAGCCACAGAGACGTTTGAACCCAACTATGAAGGAAGTGGTAAAAGGGGAGGTAACTAAATTACTAGAAGCTGGTATAATTTATCCTATTTCTGATAGCTCTTGGGTAAGTCCTGTGCAGGTTGTTCCAAAGAAAGGAGGAATCACTGTCATACAGAATGAGAAGCATGAATTGATCCCTACAAGAACAGTCACAGGATGGAGGATGTGTATCGATTACAGGAAACTAAACACTGCTACCCGGAAAGATCATTTCCCTCTACCCTTCATGGATCAAATGTTAGAAAGACTTGCAGGTCAAGCATACTACTGCTTCCTAGATGGATACTCAGGGTATAACCAGATCGCAGTTGCACCTGAGGATCAAGAAAAAACAGCATTCACATGTCCCTTTGGGGTATTTGCATACAGAAAAATGCCCTTCGGATTGTGCAATGCCCCTGCAACATTTCAAAGATGTATGCTTGCTATCTTCTCTGATTTGGTGGAAAAATGCATAGAAGTTTTCATGGATGATTTCTCTGTTTTTGGTTCATCATTTGATCAATGTTTGAATAATTTGACCATTGTGTTGAAAAGATGTGTAGACACCAATTTGGTTTTGAATTGGGAAAAATGTCACTTCATGGTGACTGAAGGCATTGTATTAGGACATCAAATCTCCAAAAGAGGGATTGAAGTGGACAAAGCAAAGGTAGAAGTAATCGAGAAATTGCCACCACCAGGAAATATAAAAGGAGTCAGAAGCTTCTTGGGCCATGCAGGATTTTATAGAAGGTTCATCAAGGACTTCTCAAAAATTGCAAAGCCTCTGAGTAATCTCTTAAACAAAGACACTCCTTTTATTTTTGATGATTCTTGTTTACATGCCTTTGAAACTCTAAAGCATAAACTAACATGTGCACCTGTAATAGTTGCCCCTGATTGGGGACTAGACTTTGAAATGATGTGTGATGCCAGTGATTATGCTGTTGGGGCCGTATTAGGACAAAGAAAGGCTAAAATTTTTCATGTTATACACTATGCTAGTAAAGTTTTAAACCCTGCACAAACAAATTATGCAACAACAGAGAAAGAACTCTTAGCAATAGTGTATGGCCTGGAAAAATTTAGACCTTATCTGATTGGTTCCAAGATTACTATTTTTACTGACCATGCTGCCATTAAATATCTGTTGAATAAGCCTGATTCTAAGCCCAGACTAATTAGATGGATCTTGCTAATGCAAGAATTCAACCTAGTAGTCAAAGACAAAAAGGGCAGCGAAAATTTCATTGCAGATCATTTGTCCCGACTTATCAACCAGGAAGTCACACGGTTCCAACCTGAAGTGAAGGAAGAATTTCCTGATGAAAAGCTACTGATGATAAAAGAACGGCCATGGTTTGCAGACATGGCCAACTTTAAAGCTGCTGGAGTGATGCCTGATGACCTTTCATGGCAGCAGAAGAAGAAGTTTCTAAGGGATGCAAAGCAATTCATATGGGATGACCCCTACCTATTCAAACTTGGATCAGATCACATCTTGAGGAGATGTGTGTCCAAAGAGGAGGCTGAGAGCATCCTATGGCACTGTCACAGCTCACCCTATGGAGGACATTTCAATGGGGAAAGGACAGCAGCAAAGATCCTCCAATCAGGTTTTTATTGGCCCTCTTTGTTTAAAGATGCTAATGTTTTTGTGCAGCATTGTGAAGCATGTCAGAAGACAGGAAACATATCAAAAAGACATGAGATGCCCTTGACTGCTATCCTTGAAATAGAAGTCTTTGATTGCTGGGGCATAGATTTTACTGGGCCATTACCAATGTCATTCTCAAATGAGTACATAATTGTGGCAGTAGACTATGTCTCTAAGTGGGTGGAAGCCATGGCATGTACTAAAGCTGATGCCAAGACTGTCATCAAATTTCTTAAGAAACACATTTTCAGCAGGTTTGGCACCCCAAGAGTTTTAATAAGTGATGGAGGCTCTCATTTCTGCAACAGTCAACTCCAAAGATGCCTTGAACATTATGGAGTCAAGCACAAAGTAACTTCCCCTTACCATCCTCAAGCCAATGGCCAAGTGGAAGTGTCCAACAGAGAAATTAAGAAGATACTTGAGAAGACAATCAGCCAAAGCAGAAAAGATTGGTCATTGAAGCTAGATGACGCTTTATGGGCCTATAGAACAGCATACAAGGCACCAACTGGATTTTCACCTTATCAATTGGTATATGGTAAAAATTGCCATCTTCCAGTAGAACTTGAACATAAAGCATTTTGGGCACTGAAAAACCTCAACTATGACCCAAAGGCATCAGCTGAAGAAAGGAAGATTCAGATGCACAAGTTGGAAGAATGGAGGAATCATGCCTATAACTCATCCAGGATCTATAAAGAAAAAATGAAGGTTTACCATGATAGACACATCATGAAGAAAAGTTTTCACCAGGGACAATCTGTTCTTCTTTTCAACTCAAAGATGAAACTATTCCCAGGAAAACTCAAGTCTAAATGGTCAGGACCCTTTATTGTCAGGGAGGTGAAACCTTATGGAGCTATTGAGTTGCAAGATCCAAAATCTGAAAGAACTTGGGTCGTAAACGGACAGAGAGTAAAGCCCTATTTAGGGGGAGAAGTGGAGAAGGTTGCCACTGATATCCTGCTAAAAGATCCATGATCAAACTCAGGCGTCGAGCTAATGACGTTAAACAAGCGCTTATTGGGAGGCAACCCAATCGTTTGTGTTTTATTTCTTTGGAAATTTTTTCAAAAATAAAAACAAAAACAAAAAAATAATAAAAGCTTCTGTTTACCTTGTAGAAGAGTCTCAAACAAAAGGCAAACAAAACTGGAGTTGAAGGTTGAGTTCAGGAAGACATGAGGACATCACCACGCTCAAGCGTGGATAATCTAAGCTTAAGCGAGCCAAGCGTGACCTATTACGCTTAAGCGAAAGGGTCTGGACAGTAATCAGAGGTTGATCACGCTCAAGCGTGATACTTTGGCGCTCAAGCGCAACATCCCTGAGCTCAAGCGTGCCAAACATGCGCTCAAGCGAGACATTGAACAGAGCATCAGGTATTGAAATGTTGCTACACGCTCAAGCGAGGATAACACCAGCCTGAGCGAGGAAAGTATACCTTGGAATAATGCACACACGCTTAAGCGTGATAACCATGCGCTCAAGCGCACAACTCTTACGCCCAAGCGTGACAGGAAGACGCTCAAGCGTGAAGGCTTCATTCTCAGATGCTGGACCCAGGCCGATCACGCTCAAGCGGGGATATATGGCGCTCAAGCGTGGGACTCTCGCGCTCAAGCGTGACATCCTGACGCTTAAGCGTGAGAATGCAAACAGCCCCTGATGCTAATAAATGCAGAATTTTGAAAACTGCCCACTCTCTCATTTACATAACCGTTCATTAACCTTCTGACTCTCTAAGTTTGGTAACTGCCTCTCTTCTCCAATAATTGTCTTTTCCCATTTCATTTCATAAATCACACTTTTATTTTGCAAACCATTCTCTCTAAGCACGCTCGGATCCTCCCAGATGGCCAGAACCAAGCAAACTGCACCAGATCCTCCTGCCACCACTTCCCCAAAAAGAAGTTCCCGAAAGAACAAGGGCAAAAGACCACGAACAGAAAAACAAGATGATGCTCCAAGATTCAGGAAGCAAGGCAACAGCAAGCGGTATGAAGACATCTCAAATTGGACATTCATACCAGAAAGGAAAATAGACTTGGCCTTGGGAGAATGCGATGCCTTCCTGCAGATTATCAGAAGGAGAAATTGGCTAAAAGTATGCTACCCAAGGGAGAAATTTGACCCTGAAGTGGTAAGAGAATTCTATGCAAATGCGTGGACAAGAGATGGAGGGGGGAACGAAAAACCTATGTGCGGGGTACATGGCTCTCATATGACAGAGACACCATCAATTTCTACTTGGGGAACATCATGACCTTAGGAGAAGGGGAAATCTGCGAATATGCTGCCATGGTTGCAAGGAACCAGTTCATTGCCACACATGACCTTGAAGCCGCTATCTGTGTTCCAGGACACCACTTCCAAATGGGGCAAGGAGAGACACCACTGAGAGTTTTAAGAAAGGACATGACTACTGTTGCTCAAGTTTGGACTTCCTTCTTATTAGCTAACATAGCACCTAACGCTCATGTTTCTGATTTGATTTTTAGTAGGTGTTATCTCCTGTACTGCATTCTGAGAGAGGACATCTCTATTGATCTAGCCCAAGTACTATCGGATGAAATCCACAAGTTTGTGATTTCTGACCAGAAGTACTCCCAGGCAGGTCAAAAGGTAAAAGGGAGTCTTGGTTTTCCTGCCTTTATCACTGACTTTTGTGCAGCTCATGGTGTTGAGGTACAAGACCTCAAACCAATCAGGCCTTCAATAGACAAACGCTTCATTGAGCGTTACTGCAGCAATCCAGCACTCCCTGCAACTGATGCACCTCCTCTACATGCCCCACAAGCAGCACAGCAAACATCCAGCACTGCACCTGACCACCCCCCCATCAGCACTGAAGCCAACCTGATTTTACAAGGCATTCACATCCTGAAAGTTCAAAACAGCCATCTCCTAGCCCAGCTGAACGCTCAGCATAGAGGTTTGTTACATGTTCACAATGGCCTTTATCATAGCATTCCTGCAGGTCAACACAATCCATGGATGCCACCTGCCCAGTTTGAGGCCCTGCTTGCTTGGCCTGGGGACAGGCCTCCGTTTATGGGAGGAGGTGAGGCTACACAGGAGGATAGGCCAGGAACTTCAACTCAGGGACCTCCAGAAAGAGACTTGGGAACAGAGGAGGACTCATCCGAGGAAGAGTGAAACTTTTTAATGTTTTCAGTACTTGACAATTAAAATTGCTATTTAGTTTGACAATTTATAGCCTTACTTTATCTTTAGTACAGCACACTTTAGAAATTGTTTGAGATTATATGCCTGTGATTATTCCAATCTGCCTGTGATTATTCTTGTTTGTTTTTGATTATTCCGGTTTTGATGATTAAGACTTTGAACATCCCTGAAAACCCCAACCAAAGATTTCACTTTTTGAACAAAGAAAAGTTTCTAAGCAGCACAATGTTTTCAGGCAACAACACTGATTTGGTTTAGGCAAAATGACTTAATTAAGAACCAAGGAACTGGAATGCATGTATTGTTGCTTGTTTTTATGACTTGAACCCTTTTCTGTTAGAATAAGGAAGTAACATTTATATCTTGATGAGAGGTGAGAAAAGTCTTGAGAGCCTCATTTGAAATTGTTAAATTAGCATTGACTGATTTTCTAATTAAACCTTTTTCTTAAGAAACAAGCAAGGAAATGATAAGGCAATTTTGAAAAATAATTAGCCAAGAGCCAAAAAGCTACCCTGATAAAAATATCCGATTTTTTGGTAGCCCATCTTTGAGCCATAAAAGCATGAAAATTTTTCTCTACCCTGAGCTAAGCATAAGAGCAAAAATTCTACCTTACCTGCATGTTCATCTTGAAAAAGAGCATAAAATAATTTTCTCAAAAGAAGATGAAACAAATGGAGGCAGGAGAAGAAAAATGCAGAAAGAATAAGTAAGCTCTCCAAAAGTTTGTATAAAAGAGCTGGAGTAAAACAAAAGAAAATTCTGAAGTTTCAATGCAGAAAAGGAGCCTTCTAAATCAACCAAAAACACTTATGCTCTTCTTTAAAAACATGCGTTTTGAAACCCAGAAAAACCAAAAGTTTCTTGTTAACCCAGCCTCATTACACCCCTAAAAGACCTTCTGATCCTTGCTATTCATTTGAAATTTGGTTTTACTAGAAATGACGGGCAATGTTAAGAAGACATTTCTCATGATGGATGAGCGAAACAGACACAGGGTAAGAAATAATGAGAAATTCTACATTCTTACAGCAATGGGTTACATGCTTTATGAATAAGGTAATGGTGCATTGCATTTTAAGGAATTGGTATTAAGAAAATCATTTGTCTAGATACTAAGCCAGATTATTGCCTTTTAAACTTTTGTCTGCAATAGAAACTCAGATTTTTAAATGCTTGTTTTCCCTTTTCAAATCTTCTTTTTACTTGAGGACAAGCAAAAATCTAGGTTGGGGAGAGTTTGATGAGTACTTATTTTATGATTAAATTCATGGCTCAATTAGAACTATTTTTGAATAACTTAACAAAATTAATAAATAATTGAGCATGATTTTTGAGTATAAAGGAAGGAAAGAAGCTTCAAATCTGAGAATCAGGAACAACTTGTCAAAAGCCTTGAAAAAAACCAAGAGCATCAAGCAAAGGACACTTGAGCGTGGTACAATTCACGCCTGAGCGTGGAAGCCACTTTGCCCATGCACCCAAGTGAAACAAGGAACTCACCAACAGCCCCTCACGCTTGAGCGTGAGCCCGAGCTCGCTCAAGCGTGACTTCATGCATGACTGACGCTCAAGCGTGGCACCAAGAAGCTTAAAGCGTGATTGAATTGGAAGAAGGAACAGCATCAGGTCTTCTCACGCTCAAGCGTGAGCAGGAGCCGCTTGGGCGTGACCTCAAGCCCGCTTGAGCGTGGCTTGAGCGTGAACACGAGGAGCAAGCGTGAGAAGGCAAGGGAACCACGCTTGAGCGTGAAGTACTTCAGCTTGAGCGTGAGATCATCAATAAGCATCAGAGCCCTTCACGCTTGAGCGTGACCATCAAAGCTCAAGCGTGACTCACACAGCATGGGTTTCTTAATTCTCTATTCACCAATAATGCGATGCCAACTCACCCACTTTCTTCTGTTTTCCACCAGTCTCTGAAAGATGCCGCATGGGTTCTATGTAAGTGGGGCAAGAGAAGCTGAGCCAAAAACTCCTATAAATCAAGCTGCAAACAGAGCACAAATCAATCAATCTCCTATCATCATACATCATTTCATCCTCTGTATTTTTCATTTCACACTTTCCATTTTCTGTATTTATTTCTTTGATGGTGAAAATGCAAGGCATGAGTAACTAATCTCCCTTATGGGATTGGCTGTAATCCATTCAACACTGAAGTAATGCTGTCGTAAGTTTTCATTGAGTAATGAGATTTGATAAAGTTTCTGTATTTCCTTCTGCGTTTAATGCCTGAAAGTACTTGATCACTATTTTCTTGTTCTAAGTTTTCTTGAGTATGCTGGGAAGTGACTTTTGAAAGCAGACCCTGAAAGAAATACTTGTTGTGAGTAGGTAGCCAGGGATGGCGTCTAACGCAACAAACGTCAAAACAATCGATCGATAATGCTGGAATGGTTTCCAAAGTGACTGAGGGATCAGCGGTTTGGAAATCATTCTTATGAATTTTGTAGTCGAGGGATCGATGCAAATGACTTTGATTGTGACGTAGAACTTATCTTTTCGATTTACTTATATGGAAACTTATGCAGCTTACAGAGGTGAAGATGTGATGAAGCCAATCCCTGTTTTACAAAACTGATTTTTCCAACCTCATTTACTGTTATCTTTTGCATAATATTATTCTCTGTTATTATGTTACTTGCTGTTTTTCATTCAACCACATTCATAACAAACCCAAACAAAAACTTTCTGCCAAATCAATTCGAACTAAAGTCTTCATTCTAGCACCTCCTCAGTGGAACGACAACTATACTGTATTACAACTTCTGTGTTTAAACTTGGCACATCCATTTCATTGAGTTTATATTATACAAACTTGATTCTCTTTCAGCAAACTCAATATAAGCAAAAAAACACCCATCAGAAAGCCAGTCAACATGATCCGCTATCATAAAGGTGTCCTCTAGATCGTTTATAACGCGGGTAGAGTGACTGGGATCCATTTCCATGACGTGAGCTAAAAAGGGAATGGTCAAATAAAAGTTAGTGTCGTCAGCATAGTAGTAGACTATGCTGGAATCCGTGTCCTGTTCAGAAGAAGAGAGCGACACTGGAGACTTAGAGGAAAGATGATAATAAATAAAGGACTCCTGATTGGCATCGTTCCGGAGACTGGTCTGAACCCAACGACGAATATCAGTTTGGGTAAACCAAGTATCGCGACGAGGTACTTCAAGTGGCCAAGAGACAAACAGATTTAAAATAATCTCCATCGAGCTGTCTCCCTTAGGGCTGGAGTTGGATTCAAAGGAAGACATTAAAATAGAAGTCTATAAGTTAAGAAAGGTTACCTGTGTGGCAAATACGGGTGGTTCTTCGAGTATGAGCCAGGATGGACTTTTAAGCAGTAAAGCATGGACATCGAAGTAGAGTTTTGGTAGGGAAAGCAAAGTAAAGATAGTAGCTGAAAGACCTCCTTTTATAGGAGTCAAAATGGTATGGGCAGAAGTCAAAGCGTCGTAGGCCCATGGACGGGGTGGAAGACGAAACATCGCAACCCAAAAAGCCAGCGTCACTTGAGATTCGAACGACGTGACCGTTTTGACAAGAAGGCGTGTTAGCTTTACGCACCAATGGGAAGCGGCCACGTCAGTAATCCACGAGCCATGTCATTTTCTTGGCTATGGCAGATGTGGCAAGAACAACTATCTGGACGACCTTACTAATGGATCCCCGCTAGTCTGAATAATTTGTGAAAACCAAAATAAAAGGCTAACACACAGACCTCTCATCACCCTGGCTCGAACCCCATTATAAGGGTAGATTCTATTTTTCAAGAACTCATTATTGTAACTAAGTTACAACAAAAAGCTAGGGGGTAAATGATCCGGTGTCGATACCGAAGCAGAAATAATAGTACTTGCATAAGCAAAAAGCCGGACTGACATTAAGTAGTCAACCGGTATCGAAGTAAGTCAAGTACGGAATATTATGAGCACAACCACGGTCAAAAGCAGCAAGTGGGCCACTTACGCCTGCAGAAAGTTGTTAGTTCTGAACAAATGGCACAAGTCACATCACAACTTGTAATTAAGGAAGACACTATAAATAGCTTTCATTCATTAAGCCATGGGCATTACGTAACGACTCTCGTAATTTTTTTCTTAAGCTCGGTTGTACTTTTACTCTAATAACTGTACTTACTTAGGCATCAGAATCTCTTTTGCAGGCACCCCTGGTGTGGTATATCTCGGACAACAATTAAAGTACCCAATCAAAACCTTAGCGCGAAGGACTTAGAGTCCCCACTGGACCTGAGTTTATAATACCATACTCCCACTGAAACGGTGTAAAACTTTGAGAGCTTGAGAGGAAACCCTTGATACTGGTTCGAGAAGCACGACTTCATACCCCGGATACCGGCCAAATCAGATATTAAGTATATAAAATATTTTTCTTAATAAGGAGTGAATCAGATTTCATTAATTATTGAATTTATTATGAATTAATTTTTAATTATAATTGTTCTAATTGTAATCACGAATTGATGACCAAACTAAATAAATTAGTTGATTATTAAATACTATTATTTAAACAATATGTATTAATTAATTTATAAAATTGAAAATTAACTCAATCACTATATTAATGTATAAATCTATTTGAATAATTTGTTATATATCATCTATATTTACAGTTTAATTATCAAATCAACTATGATATTAATTCTAGGTAAATTATAATTATATTTATTAATTTGATTGATAATTAATAATATTTATAGTCATTAGTAACTATTATTATATCATCATATAATTTTATTGATGATATATATAGTAATAATGGTGTGGTATTAAATCATTCAATTTATTTTCAATATATATAATAAGTTAATTAACATAAATCTTACTGTATATAATTTTATGTATTAAATATAATTCATGTACAGATTTTGTTACTTTTATGTAAATCTTACATACAGTTTTTAAATTTTAAATTATTAATTACTAATTTGAATCAAATTTTGTTAATTATCAAATTTATTAATTCTCATATTTCTATAAAAACACAATTAGAATTTGATTCACTCCTCACTTTTGAAACCAATCATATTTGAAGTTAATTCTTTTCTCACTTGGTGTTATTTTGTTATTTTTTCAGACATTCTCATATAATCTGATTCATTTCTCAACCATTAGTTCTTAATTTCTTCTCATTTGGTAATGTATTTTTTAATCCAATAATTTTAAGATCAATTTTTATCTATAATTATTGTTTACTCTATTTTCAATACTAATTTCTATTATTGTTAGGATGAATATCACCCATTCTCTTTTTGCTTATATTAAAGCGGAATAGTTAATTGGAAAGTTTATGTTAGAGTCATCAATTTATAGAGGGGAACAAATTTTAATGACACTAAGAATCTTAATACATTGGAGATAGTTTGATCAAAAGGTAAATTATAGCTGATTAAAGCTAATTAAAGTTAATATTATATATTTTGATTATGATAATATTGGAGGATTGGATGAATGCGACAGTTAAAAAAACTGGTGAAAAGTATGAGAAACTATATGTCTTCAAAAAAGTTATGATCTTAAAAGCTAAGGACATGATCAAACCTACAAATCATAAATTCAAAATTAGTTTTATTGGCAACATTATTAACAAACCATTTAAGTGTAATGATATCTTAAATGCTATTTTTAAATTTGTCCTATTTATTGATGTTCTAAATTATAACACATTCTAATGTAATAATAGATATTGTTCGATATAATTGTTTTTATAAAATCACAGATAGAGAGATTGAATACAAAGGATTTATACTGTTTCACTTCCAACTCAGAAACTACGTCTAGTCCCTTCAAACATGAAGGATTTTCACTACGTAAAAACACCTTTTACACAACAACACAAACCGTGTTACAAGTATTGTTGACTCCAACCATTCCTAGCTCAATCCCAAGTAGTGTTTCAACAACCCACTCCTAGCTTAATCCTTATTCTTCTAAAAGCCTCTTTTGGCCAACAACTGTTTCCCAATAGAAACTAAGGCTAGCAATACACCAGACTTTTACACAAATAAGGATCTGAAAGAGTGTTTGTGTTTGTGTTTTGAAGAACTTTATGTGTACAAAAGATATAATATAATGAGCTGATACACTAAGTATGAAAACAAAGACTAAGTTCTGCTAGGAGCAGAACAACAAAGAAAGTCTTTGTTTTAGAGAAGAAAGCTAAGACAAAGAGCTTAAAAAGCAGAGAAAAACTTTCCTGATTCTGATTCTCAGAGTCGTTAACTTCTTCAAGCTCTGTGATCCTTTCATATATACAGGCCTTTGAGATAACTGTTGTGAATCCGTTGAAGGGACATAGCCGTTGTGAGCATTGGTCCTTGAAGATGAGATGGGGACAAAAAGTTTAGGACGAGGAACATTAGAGCTTGCATTGAAATGACGTTCCTTGAGTGCTTCAAAGAAAAAGGCCTCCTGTTGGCTTTTTTCTTTTAACTAAGATGTGCAGAGCATATAGGGTTGAGATTCTAAAAGCTTTCTAACACAAGTACTGATCTTCATCAATGCTTTTGAGATGTGTAGAACAACTATATTGGTTTCTTTCAATACGAGCTTTGGCTTTGCACTGGTTTGTCTTCTTTCCTCTTTTGATGATAAGAGTAGTTTCTCTTAATAAGAACTTGGTTCAGAGCATCTTGAAAATAAACCTTGATCTTTATTTAATGCAAGCTTTGGAGTAACATTGTTGTTGCTTCAAAAATCTAGGGTCTGATTGATAAAACAAGTACATATGCTAAGTTCAGAGAACATAATATGTATACTTAATAGTTCAAAAGTTTGGATGAGCGAACTTGAACCAAACTCTTCTTGATCATTGTTCTAGGATTAGACTTTTCTTGGTACAAACTTGTATGCAATTGTTTTTTATCCTAGGCAAACTTGTTATGAAATTACTTGTATGGCTCAAGACAAACTTTTAATTGGTCAACTCCCACTTTCATCATAACTTGTGCATCTTAGGTTTGTAACCTGAAACACTTAATTAAAGAGGTTAGATAATACATAGACAAACTTTATTTAATTAAATGCCCTAATATGTGTTATTAATAAATATTGGGGTCTAGTAAATAATAACTAATGGTTTTAAAATCCTTTATAAACCAGATTTGGTTCCAACAATCTCCCTCTATTTGTTGATAACAAACATCAAGTTTTTATTAAATAGAGTTTATAATAAGCAAAACATATCAGAGAGAGAGCACTAAATCATCAGATTTTATGTCATCGGAGAATTCTTTCAAAAAAATTTATGCATTAATACTTAAACAGATTTCAGACAAGGATCAGAGCTCATGTAACCGATGCTTTTAAATAGATAGATAGATTGAAACAGATGTATGATCAAAGAAAATTTCAACTTATCAAAAATAGAGCAGAGATCATCAGTAGCATACAGTCATGTATCAGAGCATACAGAACAAGCAAAAACTTGTAAGGATCAGAGCATATGAGAGGGCTTTGTAGAGATCAAAGCATAGGTCTAGTCATAGAAACTAAAACATAATTATCTAAAACATTTTCAGAGTAATATAAGTCCAAAAAGATGTTTCATTAATTAGAGTAAAGAAAAATTACAAAACATTTATTTTTACTCTACTCCCCCTTAAAATTCTATTCTACCCCATTACATATGTACTACAACCCATAAAAGACTTATACTTTACTCCCCTTTTTGATATTAACAAAAATAAGGGACATCATAGAGTCAGCTGGAGACCACGGGCTGAGCTATTTAGAATGAGGGCAAAGGTAGATTGTGAAATAATGAGCAGATAGCCACATTAAATGCACATAATTTTAAGAGAGTAAATTAAAATGACTGAGGGACAACTACAAAAGATAGGAAGGTTTTGCTGAGTAAAGAGATTTATTTTAAATACATGACCACGAAGCCCCCAAAAGAAATTAAGGTCAAAGAAATTTTCATACTTAGGGTTGGTGTTGGAGAAGGAGCCCTACATTCTAATTTCTAAAAGATATGATTCTAGATAGTGCTAGCATGATCTTCACAGATTGGGAGTAGTCATGATACTGTTCAAAGATGCTTGAGATAACTCCTTTGGTTTGGGGTCATCCTAAGAAGGCTTAAAGTAGTTAGACCTGCATCAATCTTTTGGATTGTTATTCTATATTTTTAGGGATATTTAACTGTATCAAAGTTGGATTTGGGTTGTTATATAGATAGGTGGGCATCCTAATCATGGAGAAGCTATGGAATGGGTGAAAGAATGTAAGAAGTTCTTCTTAGAGACTTTAGTATAAGTCCAAACATATTTTTCATGAATCAAAGCAAAGAAAAATTACAAAACATTTACTTTTACTCTACTCCCCCTTAAAATTCTATTCTACCCCCTTTACATATGTACTACAACCCATAAAAGACTTATACTCTACTCCTCTTTTGATATTAACAAAAATGAAGGACATCATAAAGTCAGTTAGAGACCATGGGCTGAGCTATTTAGTATGAGGGCAGAGGTAGACTATGAAATAATGAGCAGATAGCCACATTGAATACACATAATTTTAAAAGAGTAAATGAAAATGACTGAGGGACAACTGCAAAAGAGAAGGAGGTCTTGCTGAGCAAAGAGATTTATTTTAAACACATGACCACGAAGCCCCCACAAGAAATTAAGGTCAAAGCAATTTTCATACTTGGGGTTGGTGTTGGAGAAAGAGCACTACATTTTAATTTCCAAAAGATAATGATTCTAGAGAGCGCTAGCATGATCTTCATAAATTGGGAACAGTCATGATACTGTTCAAAGATGGTTGAGATAACTTCTTTGGTTTGGGGTCATCCTAAGAAGGCTTAAAGTAGTCAGACCTACATCAATCTTTTGGATTATTATTCTATATTTTTAGGGACATTTAACTGGATCAAATTTGGATTTAGGTTGTTATATAGATAAATGGGCATCCTAATCATGGAGAAGCTATGGAATGGGTGGAAGAATGCAAGAAGTTCTTCTTAGAGCTTTTAGTAGAGAGGGTTAGTAAAGATCGTAATGGTCAACCAATTTTAAAAGTAGTTAATTGGGAAAAAATAGATGAACTTATATTTTTGAAGTTTGCATAGGTATTGTCCTGATAAGTTAAAGGAAAAATACCATCGATGAAGGAAAAAATGAAACACTGATTGTATCTAAACATGTTTTCTAGTTTTTCAAGCTGAAAAATCGATATAGTAATTGAACTAGTCTATACCAGTATAAGACATCTAGTATGGGAATCAGCCCTTAGAATATGTTAAATATGTTGCTTATACTACATCGATCTAGCGGAAATCCAATATTATACCCTTTATTCCAGTGGGAAGATAGAAGTCTTGGAGTGTTTCTTAAGAAATTTCACTAGTTCTATGTGTTGTGGGGCAAAGGAGGCTTTCACCTATAAAGACATTCTGATTCTCAAGTCAATGGAATATTCAAAGAATGAATATCAGTGCTCAAGCATAAGTTTGAAAGGAGATCAGTGCTCAAGCATATCCAGTATTATACCCTATTATACCCAAAGTACCCGAAGAGGTCCCAAGCTAAGATGAACCTCCAGGCTCGAAGAGAATGAGAGACACTTCTGTTTAAGCAAGAGACAGATAAGCTAAGAGAAGAAAACAACAAAGTGAAGGAGGAGACTAAGGTGGCAAAGAAAAGTGGCATAAATTTGGCAGCCAAGGTGGAGAAGTTGAAAGCTGAACATGCTAGTGTTGAAGAAGCTTGGGCCACAAAGATTATAACATTGCCTGTACTGGGATAGGCTCTGATTTTGAATGTACGAACCATTGAAATTTGAATGTAACTTTCATATTTTTAATTATATATCAGATTATAACAACTATTTAAGTTATCTTCTGCCTTTACACACTTTTACAGAATGTATATGTGGTACTCGTTAGAGTTCAAAACAGTGTCTCTTAGTAGAGATCTAATCCTCACTACTTATTAGGGCCAAGAAACCCATTATCAAGGTAATGGTTTTGCCATTCCTAGGGCGTAAGACTTTACTTGCGCCGTTCATCAAGGTCTGGTATGGTCTCAATAGAGATCGAATCCTCATCATTCATTGGGGCCAAATAACCAATCATTTTACAAGTGATTGGGGTACCGCTCATTTGGGCTTAAGGTTCTACTTGCACTGCTCATTGGGGTCTGGTATGATCTCCATAGAGATCTAATCCTCACCACTCATTATGGCCAAGTAGGCAATCCTTTTTTAAGGGACTGGGGTGTTATTCGTTGGGGTTTGGTATGGCCTCAAAAGAGGTCTATTCCTCGCTACTCGTTGGGGTAACTTTTTTATACAAGTTGAAGATATGACAATAGTAAAACAATTTCTTGGCAAAAAGAATTTTATTAATCATTGAATTTACATCAAGGCTACGCTTGGACATACCTCGTTAAAAACTTCTTGAGGAAAATCCAGTGGGAAAAAACCTCAAGTTAGGAAAAAGAGTACATGTCGGATATCCAGCTAGCTGTAATAGACTCGCCAATTCTGTATATTCTACTTATTCCTTATAGATGTCTCGTCTAACATTTCAAGATGGTTAGTGCCCTTACTTATTACTTTAAAAATGTAGTACGTGCCTTTCCACTTTGAAGCTAGCTTGCCTTCATAGGCAAATTTATTACCAATGCTGGCTTGATGCAATACTATATCTCTTGCCTCAAAATGCCAACGAGAAACACATTTGTTGTACCAGAAGCCGGCCTTGGCTTTTACAGCGTGATCTCAGACAAAGGCTTCTTGATGAAGCTCTTAAATCACATCTAGCTTGTTTCAAAAGTGCTAGTCATTGTTCTGGTCACAAGTTTCATTTACTTAAATATTTACTTTTACTTATAATTACCAAATATTACTTCCTTTTTTATTGTAATATATGTATCAAATGTATATTCATTCATAGTTAAAAATAATTAGACAAATTTACTGTTAAATTATTAGCAATTATTATACTCTCTTTCATAATTATTTTAGGTTTTCCATTAATTATTAAAATATGAATTGGTAAACTAATCATTTTTTGAACAAAATATATTCATATAAAAAAATTTATTTACAAAAACTCAAATTTTAAAATATAAAATAAGAAGTTTTCCTATAGTTTATTTCTAAGAATTGAAAGTACTATAATTAAAAATTACTTAAAATTTTACAATATATTTCAATCTAATATTTTATTTTTTAAAAATTTATTATACTTAAATTATTATATTAATAATTTTTTTAAAATATGTATTTATATGATATTTTTTAGATGACACATAAATCTCATGTACTAGTATGGGGTGATGCATTGGTTTGGCAGTTTTAAAATTCGGTATCGTATACGTGGCGAACGGTCCCTTGCCGGCACGGAAGTGCATAGAGATTGGAGCTTTCTTTCCTTTCCGCCCAACTCAAAAACAAAATGTCAACTTAACATGGGAATTCTTATGCAACCAACTCTCTCTTTAGGGTGTGAGAAAGGGTTCTAAATTCTTAATCTGATGGCAGCAGTTTCAGGGGGTGAGATATGGAAGGCCCACACGGCCATGGCAATGGTGCAGCTTTTCAACGGAGGCTTCCACGTCATCACCAAATTAGCCCTCAATGTTGGGGTCAACCAAATCGTCTTCTGCGTCTTCCGCGATCTCCTTGCCCTCTCCATTCTCGCTCCCCTCGCTTATTTCCGTGAAAAGTATCCCTTTTTCTCCCTTTTCTTTCATTTCAATTTTGGTAGATTGTTGCCTATTGTTAATTCATGAACATGATTGCTGGTGGCGCTTTGTTATGTTACTGTGTTATTCTATATTCAAACTTTACAAATGAAGTTTTAAGTTGCAATGCTTTTACGGTTTTACTTTATTTTCATTGTCTTTGCTTTATTTCTAGAGCGTGAGTTTGGTAATCATGCCTTTATGTTTTTTTGTAGACGTACACGGCCACCCCTGACCAAGCGCCTTGTGATGTCCTTCTTCTTTCTTGGGTTGACTGGGTGAGGTTCTTGATATTATTGTCACGTGTCGTGCATTGTATCTTTGAAGTATAGTTTGTTTCATTGTTGCATTGATGTTTTTGCCTCTTTTCTCTTGCTCAGGATATTCGGAAACCACCTTTTGTTTCTAGTTGGCTTAAGCTACACTAATCCAACGTATGCTGCTGCAATTCAGCCGACCATTCCTGTCTTTACTTTTCTGTTCGCAGTAATGATGGGGTCAGTTTCTATCTATTCTTTTTTCTCTGTGTTTATGTGTATGCGTGTGTGTTTTGGTTAATTTGGGACAAGCAACTTCACACTATTGTTGCACAGAAATTTGTACATGAATTAGATTAAGATACACCAGGACATACAATAATGTGTATCTTAATAAACTTATTCATGCAGTACAGAAAGAGTGAACTTGCTAAGATATGAAGGTTTGGCCAAGGTTGCAGGAACTTTTTTCTGTGTTTCAGGTGCCGTACTGATGGTTTTATATCGTGGTCCGGCATTGATTGGACAATCAGAGACGGACTTTGTGTCACATAATGAAATAAGTGCCAAAGGTCAACCAGAGCCTTCTGGATGGCTGATTGGTGGTTTACAGGATCTTGGATTAGACCATTTTCATCTCGGGGTTCTGTGCTTCATAGGGAACTGCATGTGCATGGCAGCTTTTCTAGCTATTCAGGTTCATATCTTTTTGATATCCTATAAATGGTTGTTGATTTCAAGCAGCATTAAGAATAAAAGGTTAGTGATTAGTGATCACTGTCATTTCTTGTCTCTATTATTACTCACTTGTTAAGCCTCAATTCCCATGTATTATATTTATACACATGAAGTGATGTGATGACTCTAATAGTCATAATTTATGGACCAGACTGGATGTGGTAACCCCTCTTGCCTTGCTTCAATCCATCCGACTTGTTTTGATCTTCTTGACCCACTTGCAGTCATGACCGTTGTGGGAACCTCCGGTGAAAAGTGATTCCTACCATTGATAACTCTGGGAGGGTCATGGAGGTTGAGTTTGATGAGAAGATCAAACACAGCCTCCAACTAAGTGGTGGTTTGAGAGAGAAGATGAAAATGAAAAATAGAGCAATGTGGTGAATTGGTGATGAAAAAACACGAGAGAAACTACATTGAAGAGTTCTTCCCTCCATGCTTGCTCAATGGACACGAATCTTTCCCCATCTCAACCCTTACATTAACATCAAGACACAGTCTTGCTTGCATCAAAGAATACTTCCCTCCATGCTTGATCAATGGACACCTATCTTTCCCATCTCTACCCTTACATTGACATCAAGATACAGTCTTGATTGTGGGATTTTCTTCTCATAGTAACAAGATCCCTTTGTCCGGGAATGTGAAACAAATCTAGGTTTTGAAAACAGTGGGCAATTTTTGCATCCTCACCTTTGACTTCTACCGAGATCTCCTCAACCCTCTTATTAGTCTCACCAAATTTCTTTGAATCTTGGTCTTCAACGTTAGACCCATCAAACATTGGAAACTCAATTTTCTTGGCAACAATGCGAAACTCTTCTGTAACATCATTTTGTGATGCATGTGATGAATCTCCTCCCATTGTGGAATCCTTCTTCAATAGTTTTCCCATTTCCTCCAGCAGGGATTGACGGAACTCCAACAATGTTGTTTTCATGGAATTTTCCAATGTCGCCATTTAGGGTTAGTGGAAAGCAAGCACCATTGCCAACTCTTCTTATTGGCAGGTCGGACCAATGTTAGGACACCAAAAAATAGAGATTTTATTGATATAGTAATAAAAGGAAAACAATTACAATACTCTGAAGAGTCCCAGAGTTACAGCTGCCTAGGAAGCAATTTTCTGTCTAAAATTTTCCCTAATGACCTTCTTGTCTCCTTCTCTATGCACTACTGCTTTTATACCCCTAACAGTTACAATCACCAACTAACTAACTAATTTTCTAATCTCCCATTCCCTCTAACCAACTAACCAATACTCTAATACTCTAAACTCACCTTCTCCTTGTATCCTAACAACCACTGCACAGCCTCTGCCAAACACCACCATTTTCCAGCAAAGCATGTTGAATCTTGATCTTATTCCTCTTCTGTGATTGTCTATCTTCTGCATGAGATATTTTGGGGCCCACTTTTGCCTCTGCTCCCTCCCTCTTTGATGGAAGAGGAGTAGAAAGCTGCCACCAGCACAACTGTAGCTACTCCACTATAGGAAGAGTTGGCAATGGTTCTTGTTTTCCTTGTAGTGGAGATCAATTAGTTAGTGGAAAAATTAGTTTGTTAGGGAGTTAGTTGGTTACATTAGAGACTTCTTAATTAGTTAGTTAGGCCAGGTAGGTGAGATAAGGATTGAGATAAGATTCTCCTTATCAAAGCAGAATAGGTTACGAGAGATAGAGATTGGGAGAAAAGATTCTCTTAATAATTTTCTGTAATCCACTAAGGCAAAATAAGCTGTATAAAGACTAAAACAAAGCATAAAATTGGGCTAAAAGGATAATGGGCCTAAATAATCAAAAATAAAACTAAAAATAATAATGGGCCTAAATAAACAAAAATCAGACACTAAGTAATAAAGCTTTCATCCATGCTGGTTGGTTTTTGTTCCTTTTGGGCCTATCAGTTGCCTATACATAGGAAGGAAATTACGAGAGAGGGTATCTTGTCATTTAGAGAGGATTTGGACCTTTGGGCATTTGAGAGTTCTAGATATCTCAAATACCTAGAGAATGGTATCTTTCATTCAAGTTCTATCAATAATAATTCATTTTCTTCATAATCTGAACCACTTTATATCAGATTATATGAGTCATATACGTTATTAGTAAAAATGGTGGGCTTAACAATAACAAAGAAGAGGCATGGTAATTTTGCAATAACTTATAAGGCTTTTCATTGGAATAAATAGTCCAGATTTTATAAACTGAACCGTGTCATGTTCTGCCAAAAAGGAGAGGATCTCAATCTGCCTTGTCTACAAGTATGGTTAGTTAGTTCATTGCATCTCCTGGAAAACTCATTGCAAAGCTGTTCTACTCAACATATATGGAGACTTCTGAAAGGGGCTTTAGGTCGTGGTGGTACTGCAGCTGAGGGCTCGGTTGATTCTGATTGTGCTGGTCTCCCCTTTGATATAAGTGAATTCTAGCTGCTGTGTTCTTGTTGGAGATAACCTTGTTTCCTAGAAAATCAGAAGCAAAGTGTTAGTGTGTCAAATATTATGAAATGGTACAAACTGCATGTGAATCGATGTGCATACATGATACACCATCTTCTTTCTTGAAGAGATTTGGTTTGAGTGCAATATTGATGAGGCTATTAGTGTGACTAATTATCAAGTATGTGTGATTGATTATCAATCTTCCAATCACATTGATTATAATTCTGTCTTTCATGAAAGAATGAAGGATATTGAGGTTGATTGCCATACTCATATTGTGCAGGAATAGAATGTACAGAAGCTTTAGAGGGATTGTTAGGGAATAGCTTGTTAGTCTTTAGTTCATTAATTTTTATTTGGTTGTGCATACTTCATTTTCTCTTGTATTGTGCTTTACTCTCTGTATACATTACTGAATTTGTCATTTGCATTCTCAATTTTTTTAACAGTCCAGATGAAAACTTCCCTTTCTTCTTTCATTTTAAAAATTAATTCACATTTTGATGCATTGTTGGGTGACTTGCCAAAGTTGTCATGTTTGTTGTTAGTTTGAATAATGTATTAGAAGTGTGATGCTTAAATTAGCCCAATTTAGTTTGAATGATGCGTTCTCAAATTTTTTTAGCAGCCCAAATGAAAACTTCCCTTTCTCCTTCCATTTTTAAAATTCATTCACAAGTTGATGCATTGTTGGGTGACTTGCTGAAGTCGTCGTGTTTGTTGTTAGTTTGAATGATGTATTAGAAGTGTGATGCTTAAATTCGCCCAATTTATAGTATCTTCATTGATCAGATTAGCTGTGCCTATGGTGATATTAGGTTTTTTTTATATGTGAAATGTTATGTTTAATTTATTATCATGAAATATTTTCAGGCTCCATTATTAAAAAGGTATCCTGCAAACCTATCTGTCACAGCTTATTCATACTTCTTTGGGGCTGTGCTGATGGTAACAACATCATTCCTTGTGACTGAAGAGTCAACTGACTGGAGTTTGACAGGAGCTGAAACAATTGCTGTAATTTATGCTGTGAGTCACTAGAATTTGAAATTAAGTATCATGAGCTGTTTTTCTCTTATCATTTGGTCCATGTTCCTCATTCATTGTTTGTGTTTTTATCCTTGAACATGTAAGTATTCTCACATAGGTATTTAGATGTTGATATTTTAATAGTGTTTTTTTAATCAAGGTGCACCAAGTTTTCCAAATGAAGAAATGGAAGCAGTTCTTGCATGCAGTTTTATAAGCTTTCCTTGTTCTTGCTTTAAATGTTGGATTCAATTTTGATATACCGATAGTGTACTTTACACTATTGCTATAGTGTTATCAAATGGTGGTTATGGAGGCGGCATAGCGGCGCGGCTTTCTTCCCAACCACCATCCGCTAACTGAAATAGGGCCGAAATAGCAGTGTCCGCTATTCTTCAAATAGCGCCCGCAATGGGCATTGCGCCGTGGTGGCTAAGGCGGTCAATGGCGGACATAATGGTTCCATGAGTCTTTTTCGAGTTTGGGCCTTGTTGGGCCTGGCCGGGTCAACTTAAGACCCAAAAATTTTAGGTTTTCCTCTTCTGTTTTGTGTGCCCTTAGCTGCCTTCTTCTCCCTCGATACTCTCTTCTCCTCTGCGCTTATCACTGTTAAAGTGGACCAGCGTCCTCCGGAGACCCTTTTCCGTGAGGCAGAGCGACGGTGACGACCTTGAAGTCTCCGGTGACTATTCCGGCAACCGTTTTCTTCAAGAAAACAGAGCATTCTGACAGGTTCTTCTTCTCCGGTGCCTCATCTCTGTTTTTCCTTCGTTATACCCTCATCTCTGTTCTTCTTCTCTGGTTCTTTAATGTTTTCTACTACTATTTTTTAATGTTATATTATACTCTTTTTTTTATAGTTATATTATATTCTGTCTTTTATTGTTATATCATATTGTTTTTAATGTCATTATACTCTGTTTTCTCCTTCATTTTACCCTCAGCTCTGTTCTTTTAAAGTTATATATTGTACTCTATTTTTTAATGTTTTCTACTATTGTGTCTTCTTTGTTTTATAGTTAATTTATATATGTCATAATGTTATTTTGGCTTGATCTAGTTGTTGTTAATTTTAATACTTTTGGATGACATTTTGCTTCCATGGTATGTTTTAAGTTATGTAAGACATTGTCTGCCCTGTTATAGGGTCTGTTCATATAGATTTTGGTAATGCATATTAAAAAACCGAGGTCTCAAACCTGAGACTCTGCTTAAGTGATACCAAGCCGCTTACCACTTGTACCAACCCCTGTTGGTTACGGTACCCTTTTTTTTATATATCATATCATGGTACTATTTGAAACTTAAAAAATAGTTATCAAAATATTTTATGCTGCTTTGTATACATGATCGAAATCTTTTTTTTTTTTTTGCATTTGTTAATGTATAGAAACTGAAGAGGAAAAAAAGGCAAAGAATGTGTTTCATATAATGACCAGAGCTCTGTTCTGAAATGATTACTTAGCCAAAACCATGTTCAACAAAAGAAAAGTGAAAATCATAGGAATCACTGAACAGGATTTTGTAAAGTATTTGCACCTCTCAAGACACGTTTAATTTGACCAACCAAGTGTTGTTGCATTGCACACCCCATTTGTAAGATTCATAGCCACTATTTTGTAACCAAAGCAATTAGATTTGTCCTTGAATTGTTGAGAAACCTATTTATTTCTTCACTGGAGCAGCCAAGTTTAGAATAATAGGATGGGATTTCCCTGGTCTGGTTTGGTGCCTTTTTTCTGGATGGTCATGCTAGAGGGGGCCAAAAGCTCATAAACTAACACAAATGAAAGATGCCATTAATCTGTATTCTGATGTATGCCTCTAGTTGAGAAAAGGAATGGAAGTCTTTGTTCTGGCATTTTAGAACTTAGCAATTTATATTTTATTTTATTTTGATAGGTTCTCAGCAACCTGTAGATGAAATTTAACCAATTACTTTGGAGGATATTTTGTAGAGTCTTACAGATGTTTTCCATGTTTGCTCAGGGATTTATTGCATCTGCCCTCAATTATGGACTTATTACATGGTGCAACAAGATCTTGGGGCCAGCCATGGTGGCCCTTTATAATCCACTTCAACCTGGAGCCTCTGCTCTCCTGTCCAGAATTTTTCTTGGAAGTCCAATTTACATGGGAAGGTATGTTTCCTAATCCTATTACCTCCTAGTTATTGCTGCATTGCTGACTACAAGTGGCTAATAGTAATTCAAAAATGCGGCGTGATATACTTCATTTCATTTTCCAGAAAAGATGCATAGTACTTGTTCACATTAAGCTGCACATAACTATTTTCTATATAAAAATTGATTAGCACGTAGATTATATAATTCTAAAATGGAACATGATTATGTGATGTATTTATTTAGAGTGTTTGGAAGAGCTTTTTCAGAACTTATTTAAACTTACAATAATTGGGTTAAATTAATCTACATGTCCATGAACTATATGAGGATTTATAAATAGGGTGAAAAAACACTTTATCCCTCTACACTACATTAGTTTAATTGCACTTTCCATCATCCTGCTTCTTTTATCGGCCACTTTCCATCCTCTTAAATTAAACACATCATGTGAGAATAGGTTGGTCAAGATAAGCTTTACAGGTTTGAGACTTGGTACTTAATTATAAGGTTTGAGTTTGAACTAGGCTTGACCTAACTTGTTTAGAAGCTTCATCTGAAGTGATGATGTGTATAAAAACCTGATTTACATTAAAACTAATACAAAAAGAAATCAACAAAGATATATTAAATAGGTGAATAAGCCTATCATAAATAAATCATAAAAGGCTAACAACTTATGTAAAATATATATTTAATTATCAAATTTTCTTATAAAGGTAATTTTAACAAATTTTAATTTTATAAACTATAATTCATATATAATATCATATGTATTTATAAATTATAATTTATTTTATAAAATTATATATAAGAGCTTAAAGAAACCTGTTTGACAGGTTGAAAAGGTTTTTACAAACCCGTTTGATAGGTTTTTATGAACCCGTTTGACAGGTTTTTTACAAAAGAAGGAAAGCCATGAGATTTGACACCAGGGTCAAATGCTAACCTCTTTACCTTTGTGAGAAGAGAAGAAAAGATAGCATAAAAGAATACAAAAAATTCCTCAAGAGGGCACAAACTAACCCATGTAGTCCCTTATATATCCTAGAGATAGTATGAATGGCATGATGCTCAATGAGGATGAGATGAGGTGTAGAGAAATGATTATGTAAAATAGAAGTAAATAGATAAGATGTGATGAGGTGTAGAGAAATGATCATGTCAAATATGTAAATAGATGAGAAAGATATACTAGTTGTTCACTTAAGAGAAAACTAGCCTAAAAAGACAAACAAGCAAGAAGACAAACAAGAAAACAATTAAGGAAAGTAAGTAAAACAAACTAGTTGAAGGTGTAAAAATTAAACTAAACCTAGCATGCAAAGAAACGCTCTACACTAACCTAGAAAGCAATTAAACAAAACTAATCGTTGTGCACAAAAGTAAACTAATACCGCGCACTACCCTAGTCAACTGATTAAAAGAAGTTCAAGGTTCAAAATCCAAAATCCAAAATCCAAATACAAGGACTAAAAAATGAAATAAAATAATGTTATTTTTTTTTGTTTACAAGCTCCCAAAATACAAAGAAAAAATGAAATACAAAAGACACAAAGTAACTACTAAGCTATTTCAAAAATGTGCACTCCAAGTACAATGTCTTCAAAGTTCCACCAAGTCCAAGGTAACACACCAAGCTACAAGGAAACAACTTTGAAACTCAAAGCACAGGTTAGCACAAAATATAGTTAACAAAAGAAAAGTCTAAAGAAAAGGTGTTTGCACTCCAATCTCACAATGTGTTTACACTCCAACCAAACTCTCTATACTTGATCGTGCTTAGGTTAATCCTCAAGTCAAATCTCAATCACTCCAAGTTGCTATCCAAAAGTGATGTCTCACTTGACAAATTTCAAAGAAAGCAAGTGAAATACTCTAGTGACAAAACTAAGAGATTAAAAAGACAAGCAAGAAAAGCACAATTAGAAAACTAAACGAAAGGAATTAAGAAAGTGACAAACAAGGATGTGACAAGCAAGATAATGTATAAAGAAGGAAGGCACAACAAGAATGAGATGAAAATGTGACAAACTAAGAGTTAAGAAGACAAACAAACAATTAAATGCAAGAATAAAGGAAGTACTCAAAACTTGCAAACTAGAAACTCTAGAATGCAAGCAAGTCCACTATCTTTTTATATACTTTTCACAAGATTTTTTTTCTTTAACAAATGTGAACTAAATCAAACAAATTAGACACTAATTGTACTGCATAAAAATTATATAAGGTGTTGGAATTTTTTTTATTTGCTAGGGATTACATACTCTTTTTTATGACAATTTTGTCAAGAAAGGACCTAAACTAATGCACAAATGGAGGGATCTTTTAAGCCTTTTTTTTGCATATTTTTTTTCTTTTTTAATGATATTTCCCATGTTTTTTTTGAGTATTTCACTACACCAAAATCAGCCTTAAAGAATTGCAAGAAACTGCACAAAAATGACAACAAAAGGAGGTAACAAAGTGACACTTAGCAAACATCATCTTCCAACACTTAAATGCAATGGAAGACGATGGTCAAATGATATGAAATACAATAAAATAAAACAAATTACAGCATGCAAAAGATTGACAGAAGGTGCTGAAAAATGAAAAATAAAACTAGATACACACCCTAGAAACAAATTAACAAGCTACAAGATATAATGAACTACAAGTTCTACCTTAGAATGAGATGGATAAAACAATTATAAGGAGCTTGTGCACTTAAACAAATGTGATTAAAATGCCTAAAATTCCAACAACTCAATCATAAGGTAAATGCAAAGAATACACCTAGAAAACACAAGGAAACAAGCTACAAAGCCTAGAACAACTATAGAAACTAAGAACACATAAACATTTTCACAAACACATGACATACACTATTATATCCACACGGTTCAACACATGTTCAATGCTGAAAAATGACTTTAAAATATCAAAATGACACAAATAAAACACAATATGCAAAGAGAAGGCACAAGAAAGCAAAGAATAGGCACAAGAAAGCAAAGAATGAGAGGTAACTTCAACTACAAGTTCCCAAAGGTCAAAAAGTTGACTTCAAAATTTTTTTCTCCAAATTGAATAAGATATGAGGTTATGTCACGGAATAGTGCAGCAACAAATATTGTGAAGCAAGTTTGCCAAATTCCAAAAGAAAATGAGGAGATCTAAAATCTTAGATTTCATAATTTTTTGAATTTTTTTATGGATTTTCACATATGATATTTCAAATTGAAGCTAATGAAAAGGTGATTAGAATATGTAAGTCAAATTTCAGAATATGAACATAAAAGAAATAGATCTAAAAAAGAGAATTCAAGAGGTGGAGACTTATGATATCAAATGATGTAGGAATTTCTTCAATTCCTAGAAGGAGAGATGGATTTTCCTCTTGAAACTTCTTAGATCTACACTTGAAAACTCCAAATCTAGATAAAGCAATGATGGAACTATAAAGAAGAGGTGTTGGCCATGGAGGTATGGAAATTGTGGATTTTGTGGTGGAAAACCTAGATCTAAGGTTGAAAGGTTAGGAGAAATGGAAGCAAATGGAGAGGCTAGTGTGGAATCAATGGTGGCATGAGAGATAAGGTCAATAAGGTTCACCACCTTAGAGAGGAATCCTAAAGGATAAGAACATGAAAGAGAGAATTAAACTCAACTTTTTAGAGAGAGGTCACACTATCTAATTGAAACTTTCTTAAAATTCAACTTATGTATGAAATACAAGGAAATGAGGTATATATACCTTAGCAAGGGAAAATTCGGAATTAGCTTGTGTGGGTTTGTAAAAGCTTCTCCCAGGCCCAAAACATAAAAATACATGACCTAAAAGTGGCCCAAAGCAAGTATATATCTATAAAAGGCTCAAAAGTGATCCAAAATGAAAATTATGACCATGCAAGACCTAAACTAGAAATTATTTTCTAAACTTGATTAATTCTTAAAAAAAATACTAAAAATATTTATAAGGTAATGGTAAAACCCAAAGATGACCCAAAGGAGACCCAATGGGCTAGGTCCTCATCAAAAGTGCTTTTCACCCTTATAAACAAGTCCTTATACTTTGAAACTTCGTAATATGGTCCTATCCTTTGTAATTAAGTTCTTGACTACAACTTGGTCAGGATTCATTTAATAGCAGTGACTTGATTGGCTATTTCGGTATCGAATATAAATAACTACAATTTGTAATATTTTAGTCTAAAATATAAACAAATAACTAGACCCTATTTTATGATATGATTCTTGAAATATCCTTCATATTACTGAAATGAAATAATATAATTTTCAAAATTAAAATGGAACGAGAAATTGTTATTGGAGTAATTAATGATGAGAATAATTTAGAAATTACATATCGGTTTTTAATAAGATTACATGAGATCAACTATTATTTTTAATTAGCGTGAAGTAGTTATTTGTTATTTATATGCAAGACCGGAGGAGGTAAAACTTATTTTGGGAAGGTTCCTTTTAATTTGGGAAGGTTCAAATTTATTCCTCTCAAAGGCTTTTTTTGATGAGAGTGAGAGGAATAAATTTGAACTGTCATGAATGGTCAAAATTAATATATATCAATTATGTAAGTATTTTAAAAAGTCATGTGACTTTGAAAAACTTTTAATCATGACCATCCATGGTTATACAGCTCAGATTTGTCCTTCTCATTCTCACCTAAGGCAACTTTTCTCATAAGATATATCACACACACACACACACATATATATATATATATATATATATATATATATATATATATATGATGTATCATATGAGAAAGAATTTCTTGTATGAGAGTGAGAGAAACAAATCTGAGTCGTACAATTATAAATGGATGGTTGAGATTAATCATGTGACTTTAAAAAACTTTTAATTTCAACTATCCACTTAATGATTATACAGTACATATTCGCTCTTCTCATTTTCATTCTCACATAAGAGAACCTTTCTAATAAATACATAAGCAAAACATGTGGAGACCATGAGTAATTTAATTTAGTCGTCAACTTTTTATTACTGTTCTTAATTCATTCTCTATGGCAACAGCATCGCAGGGGGGTCTTTGATCATTCTTGGGTTGTATGCAGTTACTTGGGCGTCATATAGAGAAAGACATGCAGCTGCTGGAGTTATTTCTCATCCCTCTTGGGTCTCTGATTCATTTGTCCTTGACAAGAGTTCATATATTCACATTTTCTCAGGGTCCCCCACCTTGTCCCCAAAGCCTTCGGATTTAATCAAATGAATTTAGGAATGCCATGTAAAAACTTGGATCATAATTCTTTTTTCTCTTACCTTCGCTGTCTTTATACATAGTTGTTTTAAAGAATTAGAAGTAAGAATTGACGTTGAAATTTTTGTTGAACTTGTTTACACATTTGACGAGATTATCCGTCATCGTAGGAATTGTCTTGAAATCTTCAACTTAACTAAATGAGTTTTAGATGTTAAATTGGACCCGTAACGTACATGTTCAATAAGCGCTAGACCGATACTTGTAGGCTTCATGGAAGCTCCTGATATAGGCCTCGGTCTAGAAGCAAACCAAAATCAATTTTAATCAAACCCATTGACAAATAATTAAATTACCCAGCAACCAAGACATTCACCATTATAGTCATTCCAATAGCAACTGCCAAGTCACCCACCTGCCATTTGGCGGAAAGTTTATTTGAATTTTGGATTAAAAAATATCAAGACAAAATGAAACGAATGGATAAATGGAACATACCAAGTGAGAGCACTCTCCTATTATAAGAACTAGTGGGAACTCGTATGATGCATGGGGCGGGAATATGAGGGAAATGATAGAGAATGAAGTATTCGATTTATTTAAGAATATCTGAAAAATTAATAATAATAATTAATATTAATTAAATAAGTAATTGTTGTAAAAATTAATGAGGCTAAAAGAGATGAATCAACATGCAACCCATTTAAGTGCACAACAATGATTACATTAATTGTCATTAATTTTTGGATTAAAGGATATTTTTGGAATCCAAAACGATAAATTAATGTTTGTATTATTTGATGAATCAAAATATTGTAATTGTTTAATAATGCATTTAAACTTTTCCAATTATGTTTTTGCTTTCCAATGAGGCATATGAAATGATGCAAACTTATTCAACTAGATTGAAAATTTCTACCTAAAGAAATGCACTATTAATGATCATCGTAGCTCTATCCTTTTCCTTCATCAAATAATAATTATTATAATTATCATAACCATAATTAAAGATGAAAAATTGGTCTAAACATACTTGTATAATATGGTTCAGAATACGAAGGGCTAAGTAAAAATTGTCCAAACTTGCCCAAACATAATGAACATATATATATATATATATATATATATATATATATATATATATATATATATAAACAATCCATTTTACTCCTTGGCTCTATCTTGATCTTCACTTTTTTGAGAAATTTTGTACTAGAAATCTGTGTGCCTCCATCATCTATGGCTGGTGATATTTAACATTATCAATAGATCTCTTCCCAGTAAGTTTGCTCAACGGAGTTTCATGATCATTGTCTGATAAAATTTCTTATATCAGTATGACCAAGAATTAATCTTAATTCTTTTAATGAACCTTTTCCAACAAAAGTATTAACCTCCCTGTAAATTATGTAATGTTACAATTTGTGCTAATGAATGAACCAATTTATAACAAAAGCACATTTTAATATAAAACATTAAAATAATGAACAATTAAAACTTATGTAAATTCATAACATAATATTGCATCTAAGTTGAATAGTCTACATTAAACATAAAACAATGATCAAATTGGGAATAACATTTAAATATTAAACATGAATAAAATGACTTACTTCAATTTGTCGACACAACTCAATTTTAGAGGCTGATAATTCATGCTCAGATATATCCTATATAGAAATAAAACAAACATTAAAAATAATGATGCAAAAATAGTTAGTAATTTGAATTAACATAAGTATTCATATTCGCTTTGATGTTATTATCTACTTGTGTGGTTTGTTCATTGTAATCATTATCTTCATCCATATCCTAAGCAAACAGTAGAAAAAATATCAACAATGTTATTCAATGTATAAAATCCTAATAAACCATTATTATATTTTAAAAAATAGATGATTAATAAAGACCTTAATTGCGTGCATAATCTTAAAAATATCAATTAGTTCTTTGTCATCTGTCATGAATATAACTTTGTATGTTTTGAAATTGTAAACAATGTTTGCATCAGAGACTTCCATTTTGAACAAAAACTCTTTATTCACCAATGCATCAATCTAAAAGGGACAATATCCATTGTCTTTTGCCTATAATTTGAAAAACAATAATAGATTAATTTTCAACCTAGAATTGGTCTAATGAATTATGGAAACTAAATTTAACCTTTTCATTTGCCCCAAGTAATCTAGAAGCAGTTTTGTCCAGAAACTTAGAAAGAACATCAAACATAATCAAACATGTTGATCTAGTTACCTCAATCATAGTTGCATTCACTTTAAATCTGATTGAATGAGCGTTTAAAAAAATGCATAGTATATAGGAAAGTATAAGAAACAATTATATCTATGTTACAGCTTGTAATAAAAATAAAAATAAAACATATATAATTCAATTTCATCTTTCAATAACAATAGAAACTCAAAATCCTAATTTTACCTTGGGACAACAACAATTATCTTGCACTTTTACAATAATGCTTTGTCCCCATATCGACTACATGTTTAAAACATTTAGAACATGATTGAAACCACCAATCTTTATTAAGATCTATTTCTATTATGGTTGCCAACAATGATCAATTGGTAGTCTAAAACAAATCAAGAGAGAGAAAAAAGTTTCCAATGATAGGCAAAAACAATAACAATTGTACAAAACTATTTAAAAAATAATTATTCCCTAACGTAGATGCTGTCTATTAAGTCCGAATTAGTCATCATTATTAAAGTAAGTAAATCATCATTAAATGAAAGAGATTGTTATGAAGACATTTGGTTTACTACTTAAGTAAGAGATAATTCACCATTTTGAAGTCTACATTGGACTATAATAATGAAAAGCAAATGAGAATCTCTGAATATTAGTTAATAACAAAAAGAAGTGGAGTTCTTTAAAAAGGTATACTCTTACTTCTCCTTGAAAGCAGTAACTTCAGCCACATCCGGGTTGATTAGTAATTTTTTGATGTGTGACATGAATTTTACGAGTATTGGAACTACCCAAATGAGTGAAACTAGTTGGAAAGGTCCATATGCGATACTTGTCCTTAAACGTAAATTTACAAAGGATAAAGCGGTTAAAGTTTGATGATTTAAACAATTTTGTGAAAATTTGTTTTCTGGTTAGAAGTAGAGCCTAATTTCATTTTATTTAACTAATATTTAAAAATATACACACTTTTGACTTTGAGATCACTCAATTTGGAGTTTTCTAAAAGAAATACAACAAAAATGAAGTTTTTCGACAAACCAAAGGGAAATAGAAAATTTTATGATTTTTTTTTGTTTCAAGTAAACTATTTTCTTTAATAAAGTTTAGATGGACTTTTTGATAATTATAACTAGACGTTTTTATTAACCGTGGGAATTAAAGGCCTATAAATTAAGTTTCGTCGTAAGTCAATATGACGAGACAATATTGTTAAATGGTCCGAGATGTTGTAAGAAACATTTGAGATTTCACGTACACTTTCCTTAAAGAAAAACTAAGATTTTTAATTCAAACTAATTTCAAGGAGTAGTATTAAAAAGAATGAAGTTAGGAATTTATTTCAAAAACAATATTATCAAATTAAATAAATAAATATTTTTATGATACTTCTAAGGAAACTTAGAAATATTTAGACGCTCAAAACCTTTGGAAATCTTTTCTTAAAGAGTCTTATTTTTAGTCAATGCCTAACCTTAGTACTCCTAAGGAAAATTATTAGGCAGTATCTGAGGCTTTGGCACATAAATTTTATTTGTTAAAAAGATCATGATAATTGGCTTAAGTCACTTTAAGGACAAGGACATCGAATAAGAAGGTTCCGTCTATCACTCGGGCACTGATGAGACAACTTAACGAGTAGATTGCATATTGCATGTGGTGTATGAGGAGGGACAGTGGATGATTAAGTTAACCCCTAGAGTATACAATGATGGGTACACTAGAGAGCAATGACATTCCAACCTTGAGTAGGGTCTCAGGAGTATTACTGGGGTGGTCATCCAATGGTTCGGA